>OZ014450.1:1751538-2383155 GCA_963966035.1 Acleris laterana
CTTTATCAAATTTTAACAATTAGTTAGTTTAACTACTGATCAAACAACAGGGCCCTTACACCCGTAATTATAGTCAAGAATTACTACAAAACAAAAGACTGTCGCAATCTAGCTAGTGTAAGAAATACTTTTATATCGATATCGAGTAATGTTTACATTATTTTACAATCATTCGCGACAGTTGTTTATATGTGTTACTCCATCAAAATAGTCACTCTTACATTTTCATATCAAGTAATAAAATAATTCCTCGCTTGACAAAGAGATAAAACTTGGAATCAAGTGACTATACTAGCTCATTGAAAATAATAGACACTTCAGAAATTGTCTACTCCCAGAGAATGTAGAGAAATTAATGATTATCTACTCCTATCACTTTCACAAACCAACTAAATTTTCATGTGCTGCTGTGTGTGCTGACGTGGATTTCAAAGAAGGAATTGCATTCTGTTTCCATAATCTCTGCCTACCCCAATGGGAGACAGGCGTGAAGGTATGTATGTATGTATGTATGTCTATATAATTTTATACAAAGCTCACGTAAAATGTTTTATTTAAAAAAAAAAACTCCGCGAATTATACAACTATCGATATATCGATAAAAAAATAATTCTAACACTAGCTAGATTGCGACAGTTTTTTGTTTTACCGCGAAAAATCCGGGCTCTGCTTATGACTATCACTACAACTCCTGCGCCTAGAAAAAGCTGACGATCAAATGAAAATTCAGCGAAGTGATACGTTTTAGGAAATGAATGACGACAAAACAAGGGAACATATCGTCGGTGAAACTGCAAATCCACGTAAGTAACATTTTCTAAGATGTTAAGGTTTATTTTACTCTGAAATTTGAAAGTTGGTTACGCGGTGTTGCAGTATTATCGACGAAATTATTTTTAATCCCTAGATATTTTTGAAGTGTGTATATTACTGGGTTCTACCTGCGTCTTCATTTACATTGAGCATCTCACGTGAACAGTATTTTTAAGAATGAAAGGTAGTATCTATTCCAAGTAATAGGTACTTACTTATTGCTCATACTCTAACATCGCTAACTTATCATTAAGTAGGCTGTAGGTAAGCCTGTTAGTCTTCTCCATGTCAGAAAAAAATCGGGAGCCTATTATGGTCGCTAAACGTTTCGGATACATACATACATACATACATAAACTCACGCCTTTATTCCCAGAGTGGGGTAGGCAGAGCTACAGAATTACCAACAACTCTAAAAACCTGTTGTTAATTCTGTAACCACATTTTGCACACTTAGGCTAAGATGTTTACCAGTGTATTAGTGACAGGTTGCAAGCCCATCGCCTAACAATACTATATACGCCTTTACTCCCTTAGCCGTCTCTTACTACATCCACGGGAAGATATGGAGTGGCACTATTCTAACCCGGCAACCACACGGGTTCACGTTTCGGTTAAATGTGAATAAAACATCCTTCACTCGCTTACAAGTACATAACTACATAAGTGAGAGCCTGATGGATGTATCCACAGCCTGGCTTGCAGAACCACCATTTAAAGAAGACAAAGAACTGACCAGTGTAATAGCCGGTGCAGTAGCAGGCGTTCTTGGCTTCCTCGGCTGCGCAGTGCCCCCCGTGCAGGCAGGGGTTGGGGAAGCACGACTCCACACTCGTCTCGTCGGGGAGCAGGAGCACTTTGCTGTGGTATTCAGGGTCTGGAATAAATCAAGTAAGGGGACAGTATCACATGATTGATTTAGTTGCAAAATGTAGGCTGGTGGGTATTAGACGATGATAAACATACTAGAAGAACAAATAGAAGTCTTACACCCGTATTCACAAACAATACTTAAGGGATCCTTCACTGAGTAAACGCACTGCGTTCAATACAGCTTTGTGATTGGTCCTGTTTGACTGACCTTTTGTTTCTGACACGATTTGAACCACCCTGTGCGTTCGTGAGCACTGTGAGACCTCATAGTGACGTTTGTGTATACGGGTGTTATTCTTTTACAGATGTAGTGAATAATCCTTTCCCATAGTTTTTTGTCGGATTAGTTCGTATTTATCTAGCTTTCTCAATTAGATTCAGCACCCATCAATAAGCCAACTGAGAAAGCAAGATAAATACGAAGTTAACCGACATAAAACGATTGGAAAGGATTCTACATCTGTACAACATTCAAGATTCAGAAACAAATGCTAGCGCTCATTCCTCAAATGTTTAGGTCCGCTTCGGAAACCCAAACTCGGTACAGCTTCAATTTGAACCTTATTACTTCAGCAAACAAATCACTATTAGAGTAAAATATTGTTTATAGTTAGCCATGTTAATTCCAAAGCACTGTTGACACGTGGACATAAAAATGAACGCAATGTGTTGGTTTTACCGATGCGTCTACAAGATATGATTCAGTCAGCTACGATGACATACACATTTCATTTTCATTTATTGATTCCAACTATACATACGCATGGTCACTGTTCTATTCTTTTCTATGTAATAAATGATTTGAGCTCCGACCACCCGTGGCACCGCCCAAGAGAAAAGGGATCCAGGCGCGTCCCAGCATAACAGACAGGCAGGCTCACGTTTTTTTTCGACGGTAACACTGACCTTTATTGACAAGAAGCGCGGCGTCGACGCTGACGCCGTCGTCCCCGGCGCACAACGTGACGCCGAGCGCGTGCAAATGGGAGTGCACGACGAGCGGCGCGGTGGCGCGGCGCGTGCGCTGCGTGCGACACAGCGTCCACAGCGTGCCGTTAGCGTCGGTGTAGCTGTCGCGCACCTGACAAACAAAGCAAATGTTGATGCCGTTTAAACCTACCTTCTCTGTACTAATCAAATCAAATCAAATGAAAAATATTTATTGCATAAAAGCACACGTCAAAAAATACATTAAAAAATAAAATAGGTAAAATAATTATCAAAAGTCTAAAACAAAAATCAAAAACTGAAATTCTTAATTCTAAACATAAACACTATTATTTAATTAAATATTAAACATGTCCCCTTTACTTATAATGTTATTACCAAAATGGATAAAATTTATTATCTACAATTATTATATAAATTAAATTATTTATTATAGAACTCCTTCACACTATAAAAAGCCTCTTTTAAAAGAAAGTGTTTTAATCGTTTTACATAAATCTGATAGGAAGGCGCACTTTGTATTTCCGGTGGTAGGCTGTTATAGATACTTCTCTTTCTCTTATTCAAATCTAGTTTTGCGCAGGCATAACCGTTCGACACCGAAAAGCTTGATTATGACACAATTGTGAACAATACTTTTTGTACGAGTTCATTCAAATTAATAATTTAAGTCATTAAGACAATCACCACTACATCGACATTTGTTACGTATCACACCACCGGCGTCCACAATGTTGCAGTACTGGCTAAATACTAGCCAATCACAATGCGTAGTTTTTTTATGCCCTGGATATAGAAGCAGGTTTAACCTTTTCGCTGCCATTGACTTGATACAAAAGTCGTCCTCGCACGCCAATAACAGCTCAAAGCCTCAGCTAATTTCTACCTTATGTAACAAATACTTGGGTCTATTTTGAGCTGTTAACACGACTCGTCATATTGGCGTGTGGGGCACTAAATGTACTGACTTTATATCACGTCAATGGCGGCGAAAAGGTTAAGTACATTTTTGACAGATGACGCAACGCTGCTACGTTCCGAAACGCCATAGATTGGCCATTTTGTATCGGATCGAGTCTCCTTAAACAAGGACACATATGATTGAAATACGAAGTTCTATTTTCATTTTTTTTTCAGTTGTCTAGAGCGTATCGAAATGGTTATTTCGGTTGTTTCGGAAGTAACATAAGACTGTCAACGTTGAAAAGAGTGACGTTGCAGTATTCTCTATGAAATCTTAATACACAGATTTTAATCGACGAGTACGAAAAGTGTTTTTTTTTCAGTTAGTCTTCGCCAACCTTAAAGTGCGAAATACTTTTTAGGAGACAGATGCCTGTTTCAGCTTTTTAAAACGGATTTTGGAAGACAGTTGTTTTTAGCTTTAAACAGCAACTTACCTCAATCCACCCCCTCCCCTCGCCGCACGGCCACGGCAGCTCCCCCGCGGCGAGCGCGACGGCCTCGAACGCCAGCGTGAGCGTGTGCTCGTGCGGCGCCAACAAGCGCATGCGCAGCGTGACGCGCGGCGCCGGCGCGCGCGGCCAGTTCGGCGCTGCCAGCCGGCCGGAGCGGACGTGGGCCAGGTCTAGGGTGTGCGTTGCGTTCACGTTGTACACTGGAATTTATCTGTTCTATTTAGATGGTTGGGCTGTAAGAAAGGTGCTGTAGTATAAATTAGCTTGGTCTTATTAGTCATAGTTAATCTTCATTATCTATGTTTAAAAAACATCAATTTTAACGTGACTCGAGTGTTGTCAGACATCCTGATTTGCAGGAATGTATTGGACCTTCATTAGCTTTTTAGTACACCGCCACCATAGGCCAAAAACAAGTAGAATTTGTTTCCCGTTGGTCCCCCCTTTTTTCCTGCTGGAATCGATTCAGCATTTCCAAATTAACTTACCAGTTTTGAAATGCGCTAGGAACCCCTTCCCTGTAACGTTCCCTCCCATTTTGAACCTCAGCCGCAAGATCTCCGCGTTGGATACGAACAGCCCGTTGGTCAGCAATTCTGAACTCAGAAACGGCCGGATCGGTTCATCTTGCAGGTCTAACTGAACCTCTAGGAAGGTATCTTCGGGAAAGGAATCTGTGAGGTTGGATGGGATGCCCTTCTCAAATGATCCGTAGCCGAAGTCGAAGTGGCTGATGTTAAGAAACACGCGTTTCCCTGGAACAAATCAATAAATACCGTTTGAAAAAGGAAGTTTTGGTCATGCCATGTCATGCCATGCAAAAAACTGGAGGTCAAGGCATCTTGCCTAAGTCTTACTAAACGATTTTCGTCGAAATGTATGGGAGCTGATGACAATCATATACATGTTCGCAGAATTCCACTTTGTCTAGGCCCTCTGGCAAGAAGGAACGGATAGGACTCTAATGTGTACATGTGTATTTTTGGAAAATTACTTCGTTCCGGAGGGTCCTATTTTTTTTGTGGACTGTCCTATGCCATCTAAATGAATACATCAGCTTAGGGATTCACTACTTTCGCTTGATTTATGTCTGTTAATTTTCCAATATATTTGGACGACTATCAACATCAGGAGTTGATCTATCATCATACGGGCAGCTTAACGAATTGTATTCTATTCATTGTACTTACCTGTAGGTGCCAATATATCGATGGTACAGTCCAAATCTGGCAGAAGAAAGTGCGGGTAGTTAGGGCTGCGTATTACTCCTTCTTTCGACGTGAAGGTCTGCGACGGACACCCGACCAGTTCCACGGCTTGCCATGTGAGAGAGAACCCCGAAGCCTGCGTGCTGGAAATAAGAAATATACACTTAGGTATTAGGACATCAGCATTCTACACTTTATGCCTTGGAATGTGTCTGATTTTTTTTTGTGTTCCGGTGAGGAGATGCCGCCGATCAAATGACTAGTATAGAGGAATTCTATCGTAGTCCACAGTCCACAGGGCAGGCAACCGTCACGTCCGGTTGACGTCATCGGCACCAAAAATGTTACCTCTGCTAATCAGACTTTGATATAGATAAGGTATTTTGATGAAGCATGTGGCTCTAGAATACCTCCTTACACGCCACTGGTTTCATATTTTTGCCAGTGTGTTACTGATGAACAATGAGAGAAAGTAGTTGTAAGTACAACTTACTTGTAATCAGAATGGAAATGGAGCACCGCCTTGTTGCTCGCGGCCACCCATCGCGTCTCCCCGACCGAGCCGCAGTACCTCGACGATTTTAGATTCTGCACGTCTCTTAGCTGTAAAAGTAAAAATTAAACTCCTTTCACTTACTTTTCATTGGCCAAATCAATAAGGAACCGCCATAAATAAAAAACATGGACTCTATAGATATTACAACACCACTAAACTTTCTGTTAAATTCCTTTTTTTAGTTTCTCTCGGTCACTTTCGCACTTACGTACAGTCAACCAATTTGATTTCTAGGCCACTTTGGACTATGTTAAAGTGACGTTGTCAACCAAAACGTAAGAGACTCCCTACGATTTGGTTTACAACGTCACGTTGACAAAGTCCATAGTGGCCTAGGAATTAAATTGGTTGACTGTACTTCCCAAAAAGTGACGGAAATTTAACCCACAACGATAACCGCGACTTAATGTTATAGCGCATTTATTATATATTCCAATGTCATCCCAATGAACATGATCCCCAGGCATGAAATCCGTCTGGAGATCTCTCTATTGCTCTGTCTTCTTATAACTCGAGTCCTCAGGCATAACACATTTTTAGGAGGCCTATCTTTTTACAACTCTTTGCAGGGTTGGATCCAGGATTTGAGTAACAGGGCTATGACCTTCAAAAGTCTTAATGTCAGGTCTCGTATCCTTTGTAGCCTAGGTCTAAAAACGGTACACCCTGGTTCCACTTAGGGTCTACAGGATCTTCCTTTTCAAAAGCCTCACCTCAACGTAATCATAGAGGCAGTCCTTCTGGAACTCCAGCTCGATCTGGTGGAAGACGAAGACCAGGCGTGTGTCCGGCGGCCCCACCACGTGCACCCAGTAGTCCAAATCATTGTCGTACATATTTGGGTGCTCGGGGCTCACCAGCGTGCCTGCAAAAATAATTGACTTACACCAAGGTTTCCGTGATGTCACCAAATATTATTATACGGAGTTAGTGGACTTTGGCATCTTTCTCCGTAAGCAGCGACCAAACCAATGCTTAAAAAACGGTGACGGTACGGAATCGCAGTGACGCGTCGTATTAGCACCGTTTTTGACGCACGCTCCCCACAACGCTGCTTAACGTTGCGAATATTACGGCACGTCAAAATTGACGCCATGTTATTACTATGACATATTCTTTTGTTTACGCACCGTCTGCGAGCTTTGAGCACCGGTTTGGAGAGCATGCGTCAAAAACGGTGCTAATACGACGCGTCACTGCGATTTGGTACCGACACCGTTTTTTAAGCATTGGTGTGGTCGCTGCTTTAACTCTTAGGAGTTGGCCCAATCCTCAAGTCAGCTTAACAAGTAACTTACCAGACGACCCTTCAACGGTTCTGTTCCTCACAATGACCTCGGAGCTCAGTCTTCGTTTGCAGACGTAGCCCCCTGTTGCGGAGCACTTGTGCAGGGTCCAGTACAGGCCGCTTGGTTGTGATGGGACGGGAGAAGACTTCCACTGCAATGGAGAGGATGAGAGCTAGTGTTATTAATGGGTACTAATGAGGTAACTAGGTATCTACCTATTTTCGAAAAGCTATAATTCCAACTCGATAAATATTTTAAATTTACATACTTCCGAACGCAATTTTTTGATTGAAAACGTTACTTTTGGTATTGCTCATAGTTGTAACTTTTCTCTTTTTTTTCTAAGTTCTATTGAATTTTTATCTAACCTATGTAATGTACTTACTTAAATTATAGAATTTAAGCATTTAGTATAATATTGCTTTCGGGAAAAATGAGAACTTGGGCAAATTAATATTTGTAAAAGAATTTGTTCGTTTGCCTTAAAGCTGCCAACCCCAGTTCTGTGCTTCGCTGTCTTCACTCAAGCTACAATTCTAAGCAATTCAGATGCCCACACAGCTCCTATTAAAAGCTTTTCAGCAGGACATACAACAAGCAACGACTCAATCTTTTGGATCCAACCGTTTTGTTAGGTTTTGCATTGTTAATTGATATGTTCAGGTGTAGGTATAAGATGTGAAACGACTAGCATAAAGGCATTCCAACTCCTCATCATTCATCGTAATTTCAGCCTATTGCAGTCCACTGCTGGACGTAAGCCTCCCCCAGGGTTCGCCACAAGGCCCGATCACCCGTTTTCGCCATCCAGTCACCACCAGCCATTTTTTTCAGGTCGTCGGTCCATCTGGCTGGAGGGCGTCCTACGCTACGCTTGCCGAGCCGTGGTCTCCACTCGAGAACCCGTCTACTCCACCGATCATCGATTCTGCGACAGATGTGACCAGCTCAATGCTTGCGTACCTGAACACCCAGGCAGGCGTCATCCAGCTCCTCCTCCTCTGGGCGCCAGCCCTGGTACTGCGCGGCGCTCCCGTCGCTCCAGCTGAAGTTGTCCCAGCCAGCCACGCGCGCCCCCAGCCAGTACACGGCACCTGCGCTGTAGTCGCTGCTCTGCCGGATCCCTGACACTACGAACCGCTCTTCCTCGGCGGAATGGATTGAGGATAGCCGCATGCTGAGGCCTTCGCATACCTGGGAAATTGTGATCAAAGTTGACAGCGAAAGAACAAGCCAAGGAGATGTACAGTGAACCAATTTGATTCCTAGGCCACTATGGACTTTGTCAACGTGACGTTGTAAACCAAATCATAGGAAGGCTCTTACGTTTTGGTTGACAACGTCACTTTAACATAGTCCAAAGTGGCCTAGAAATGAAATTGGTGACTGTATGTCATGTAGAAGTTGCAGAGAATACGGCGTACAAAGATCTGTTAATAAAACCAAGTTCGTATGGCATATTGAAAAGTTACGTTCTCATACAGCCCGAATTAAACACATAGTAATTAAGTACATACTGTTTGTACATGTGTATTGTATTATTTTAGAGAAGTCTGCAGTCCAGTCAAACGTCTCTCTTTTCTATCATTTAAAATGTATGGGTTGACATTCTCGTACGTTGCGATAAATCACGTGATTAACTCTCATCCCATACATTTTTAGTTATAGAATAGAGAACGTTAGTAACTTTTGCATTTCAGCTAGCTACTCGTAAAAAGTGGTGTGATATAGAAAAGACCTTTAGTCAAAAACAGTTGGACACTGGCTGAAATTTTAAATAGCAAACAGGATTTAAAAACAATATAGGTACGTATAGTATACGAGTAGTATAGGGAAGGAAACGAGCATATACGCCGCATGTGAAATCTGAGATACATCATCATACCCCCTTACTTATGCCATGCTTTGTCCTTATCTGTAATTGTGACATTTGCATCTGACAGAAAGTGACAAAGCATAGCATAAACTATTCTAAGCTTATTCTACGTTTATAAGTAAAGGGGATAGACATTTGCATTCTCAAAAGCCTCATGACTACAATCTTAAGTCTGCAAACAAGTTGGCAACCCTAAGGACTAAGAGGAGGCATATAAGTCCTGTAATCCTGTTTATAGTAATTTCAGGAACACGATCATGCGAACACTGCTGCGGTTTTCGACACAAAGTGCACTCCCAGTTTCGAGTATAATGATAGTACGTCCTCATTCACTAATATGATTAACGGAACAAATGTCACAATCGAACAAAGCCTTTGCCCTCCGCTAACAGATTGCCGAACAAAGAAGCAAATTCGCCCGACAGATCGACCGACAGCGGCGGATAATCTCATTAGAACAATGCGACGGATCGGGAAGCGTCGGAAATAGTCGGAAATAGTCGGGTGGCGGGGAGTTAGGAGAGGTTTACACGAGGCTAGCCACTAATGATTGGTTGGTGTAGGGAAAGCAACCGTGCCGAGTTGGGTATGTGGTATGGTGTTGGTACAGATTCTAAAATGGGATTGAGATTTCTGATAGGTACCGATCTGGAACCAGGAATTACCGGTAAGATTAATTCATAGTTGTTTATAATTAAGTCTTCATTTATGTTTAAACCATAACTTTGGAAAAGTATCGAACTGCGACCCTTTAATAACGAACTTAGGTTAATTTTGACCAAGCATTTCAAAGAACATGATTTTCGTAAGAACTAGCGACCTGCCAACGCTTCGTTCCTTTCTTTTTTTGAGTTTTCTGTAACAACTATAAATAAATAAATAAATAAATATCAGGGGACAATGTCACACCAATTGACCTAGTCCTAAACTGAGCTCAAGGCTTGTATTGTGGGTACTAGACAACGATATAAATACGTACATGGAGAAATATATACTGAAATATATAGAAAACATCCATGATTCAACATTCGTGCTCATCACACTAATATCTGCCCTTACCGGGATTTGAACCCAGGACCGCTAGCTTCGTAGGCAGGGTCACTACCAACTAGGCCAGCGCGTCGTCGACTGTAAATAAACCTATATATTATATAAAAACCTTCCTATAAAATCACTCTATCTATTGATGCATTGAAATACGTGGCGTAGTTTGAAAGATGGACATACAGAGGGAAAGGCGGTGTAAAGCGACTTTGTTTTACACCATTTAGACAAGCATCTCAATTACTAAAATGTTTTACAGATGAAAACACGTTAACTTATTCTTATTACCAAAAGCATCGAAGACCACGTTTATATTTCCAAAAGACCTCTTGGAATATCCCGTATAATACTCAAGCGACAAGTGCTTACCTCGTGCAAACAGGCCATTAGAACGGGACCGAGTAAATGAAGTATTAGTGCCTTGTCTCTTTATACTTGTACTTTGTTATGATAATGTAACGTCTTTGATCATTTGGCGGCTTTTGTACGAGTGCCCGAAATAGGCCCTAATGAAACTCACTAAGTACGGTCGCGGATTTCATTTGTTCAGCCATTTTGGAGACTTGTTTTATTCATCTACTAGCTTCTGCCCGCGACTTCGTCCGCGTAGATTTCGATTACAGTTATACCCTCGTGAATTTAATTTTTTTCCGGGATACAAAGTAGCCTATGTGTTAACACATCTACGCGCAGTCACACACATACACTCACATTGACACAGACACGCACATGCACCTACCAACAAATGAGACACACATGCAAATGTAATAGTAGATACAATAAGAACTTTGCTTTGTTTTGCTTGCTTTGCTATGTTTATTTTACCCAAAACAGTCTTAACTGCTTGTCTAATCATACTGTGAACCGTCTCACCGGGTCCCAAGATACAGGCTCCGCCTAGTTTGGGTCCCACCGGGAACTCATAAGTTGTAATTTTCTTTAGACAAATAAACTTTATTTTATTTATTATGTTAATTCAGTGTATAAGCTATCTCTATTCCAAAATTCATCCAAATCCGTCCAGCCGTTGCAGCGTGAAGGAGTAACAAACACGCACACACACACACAAACTTTCGCATTTATAATATTAGTAGGATTGAGACATTTGAGACTTATGGCATAGTACAATCACGTAATATTATTGTATGGCAGGTTGATACTCGTACCATCCGTTTTGGCGGATTTACAGTTTCCTTGTGTCACATGTTTCTCAGATCGTACTATTATTTATTTATATGGCCTCTACATAATGACGTAATTTTGCCAATGTCAAGTTTATGCAACGTTGAATCCTATCCTATCGTTGAAGTCTTCCAGTCATAGTCGTTATGACCTTTGAAGATGGCGAGTATCCACTTCAATGGCTTGGTGTGATCTTGACCGCTAACTCATTTAAAAACCATCTTTACACAATCAAATTATTTTATTAAATTAGTTATTTTATTCAAAGCAAGTTCTTCATCAATGTTCCAAGTTGTCCCACAAAACTGCCCTGGATTTGCGAACCAAAATCAACGATACAGTAATTTACAAAAAAATGGACTGATGTTTTCAGAATGACAGCTAGCCATAGACCGTCCCGATCGTACATACACTACCATTAGGGACGTTACCATGACGTACTAAATCAGTTAAGGTTGAGGGAAAGGGACAGAGCTGTATAACTGCTGTAGGTATGTCATGGTAACCTTCCAGGTTTTAATGTTTGTATTTCTGCCGATATACCCAAGAAGGTGCCTAACTGCAACGTAGTAGTCGAAGCATTCTATTCTTAATTTGTAGCGAAATTAAATTAAAATCGCTTATTACTATGCAGTTAGCTAGCTCCTTTTATTCATTTTCTTATTTTAATTACCTGTGCTGCAGTGGACCAGGAGACCCGAGGGTACCCTGCGAAGAGGTAGCAGTACCCGTTGAACAACACTTGCTTCGCGTCCGTGCACGACTGGGCTGTAAACAAAAAATTATGCTATACCCACACCGTTTAAGTACCTACTTAAAAAAATGTAAACACAAACCACGGGATTTAGTTCGTCAGCCAATAGAAGAACATTTATACGTCAAAGTTCGATAAAGCAGATTTGAATGGCTGTTTAAGAAGGTTCAAGAAAATGGTTTTGTTTTGTGTACATATATTATAGTTACGTACAGTCAATCTTATAAGATGCAGACTTGTACTATGTCGCTATAACGCCATTCATACATTAGTTCAAGCATGATGTTAAAAGCGACAAAGCACTTAAGTGTCCAGGTAGTTATCAGGCCGACTATTTGCTTTTGAGACAAACCTCTATAAGCATGTTTTCAGTCAGAACACTTTTTTAATGTTCGTGTTGTCAATTACGATACGGTTAGCCTAAACTCGCCGATGCGATTTCGCTCGTTCGTCCGACCGTCCGTTGATTTTGAGGAAATAACACCCCTGAACTGAATATTGTACAGGCTAGTTTGAGTACTTGTGTCTATCACAAATTGTATATGTCGATGAAATGATAATTCTGCGAAATACCTATACGTTTATGAAATGACTGTCGACAAAATAAGGGTTAACCACAAATTACGACAGTGACAAGTCGAATACAACTTGTCTAGTCGAAATGGTACAAAAAATTTACGTAAATATCTAGATGTAAACCGTAATAAGCTAAATTACGCAATCCGTCCAACCGCCGGTGAGTTATGGATCTCGTTACGTGATGTCAAACCATCTCGCTTTCATCCGCGCCGCGGCATTATAAACGAGGCAAAACTTTAGACCGGGGGATGAGGGAGGTTAAGCAAGTAGGCGATAGCGGCTTACCCAGAGTTGTACGTTAGGCTTACAGTTTCCAATTGAGCTATCGGTAAAATACCGGGCAAGTGCGAGTCTCGCGCATCGAGGGTTCCGTACAAACTCGTAAATTTGTAGGTACGTATGTCAATAGTTCGTCCATCAAAGGATTCTAATCTTCAAGATCTTCAAGAAAAGGGGTCTTGACACTCTTGACAGACATACAAGTGATCTTATAAGGGTTCCTTTTTCCTTTTGAGGTCAATGAACCTTCGAAATTGATAATTCATGCTAATAGAATAAAATACTAGCTTTCGTTCTCAACTTTGTCCGCGTAAAAGTCGTTAACGTTATTTCCGTGGAATTTGTCTAATTCAAAAGCACCCTTGGTCCGTCTCCAGGTTAGGTATAAACTCTGTTCCAAATTTCATTGTAAATTGTAACATTAAACCACAAACAAACACACGACACCCATATTTATAATACTGAATAGTAAACTACAGCTACATAAAATAAATTCTCCAATGAAAAGTATCGTTATTACTCTAAAATAAACATGAATTGTGATACTCGTACGACCCGCTCAAACCGAGATAAAAACACCGCTATTTTCTTTATTCCAGTATAAACCAAACACAATCGCACTACAAAAGGAATTATTTCGATAATGTGCACATAACTTGGAGAAATGTTATGTTACTCGTTAAATTTTGTGGCCCGTGTCTTTGTTTAGGCTAAATTTACAATGGTCGTCGTGTAGCTTAACTTATAAATAAAACAATTCAAAGAGATATTAACACATTTTATGGAAAAAGGCCAACTAGCAGGCAGGTCACCTAATAGTACATACTTAGATCATCGCAACTCATAAACAGGGTAGTGATTCTGGAAACAACGCCGGTCGTGTGGACTGTCGAGTGATACCAAGCGGCGAGATTAAATAGAGTTGCGTAGTTTCAAAGATAAGGACATACAGACAGACAGAAGCGACTTTGTTTTATACTACTCGCATGTAGTGATTAGTGAAACAAGTAAGTGGTGTTTAATCATAGTTTATATATTACATGAACCATATTGTAAAAGCGTAATACTCGTATGTAAATTAAAGTACGAGTAAAGGTTTCCAGTGAATCTTCAAGACAGATTTACTATTTCATGAGCAACTTTACATTAATGCACACTTCACTGGTTATGAGAATATTATACTGAGAGATAAGCATCTTTAAGCTTCATGTTTAAACTAGTTATTAAGGTTTCTCTTTGATATAAGAGGCGAATAAGCTCTTACATCATGATTTATCTGAAACACTAGATATATAGTGTGTTACCGGCAAGCAGGCATTTATTAAATCTGCCGATAATATGTTGCTTTAGCAATTGTTTGCAAGTATTATCAATTAAAAAATAATAAAAACAACTTAAATAAATAAATCAATAAATATCAGGGTTGTCCCCTGATATTTTCAAGTCACACCAATTGACCTAGTCCCAAACTAAGCTGAAGGCTTGTAGTATTATGGGTACTAAACAACGATACTTATATATCATAATATGGACTTAAGTATATATATAGAAAACCTCCATGACTCAGGAACAAATACTGAAATCTGCCCTTACCGGGATTTGAACCCAGGACCGCTAGCTTCGTAGGCAGGGTCACTACCAACTAGGCCAGCGCATCTTTCACAATTAATTTTCTTAGATACTGTCCATTTTTAATGTGGTGCATGTGCTGCGTGTTCATCGTTATCTGCAGTATCGCTGTTGCTTAAATCAAATGATAATTAATCAAAGTGTCCGTCGACAGTCATTTACACTTGTCAAATTGCGGTGCTTTACATTGCTGGCAATTAAAATTTCGTTAAAAAGTTAACAAAGCCTGACTTTGTTAATTAAATCAATGTCATAGTTACGTTACAGATATACGTTATTTTAATCTACTTAAAAAAATAGGGTGCTGGTAACATACTGTATAGGCGAAAAACTGCAAATGACCTCTTGCATATAGTTGTAAACTAGTAACACATCGCACGTTTAATCAAACAAAGAATTAACTCAAAACAAAATTCAGTTTTAGATAAAACTCTACTTTCAAAAGTTAGGGTTTAAATTCGAATGTATTTCTATTTAGAGATATTTCTTTGTTTGATTAAACGTGCGACATGTATAGACCGTTCGATATTCTATATTTAAAACCAAACAAAACGCGTAAATTCCATACTAGTTTTGGACACAACTACATGCAAGAGGTAATTTACCTACTTAAGTTTTTGACCTATGCTTGATTTTATTTTAGAGCGTGAAGTGATTTGATTTTCAATTTGATTAATATTCGCAATTGTTTAACTTGTCAGTTTCTGTTTGTGGTTTTATTTAAACCAGTTAATCCTGGCTGACCAGAACTTGATATGCTGAGTGTGTATTGCTTTTTATGACACAATTGTCATTCAAAAATAAATTGTTCTCGTATTTGCTCTGCTAATGTTTTGTAATGTTATCACTATCACTATCACTACATAGTATAAAACAAAGTCGCTTCCCGCTGTCTGTCCCTATGTATGCTTAGATCTTTAAAACTACGCAACGGATTTTGATGCGGGTTTTTTTAGTAGATAGAGTGATTCAAGAGGAAGGTTTTTGTGTATAATAAATTTTGTTTTATATACGTGTGTTATAGAAAACTCAAATAAACCGAAGCGAAGCGAGGGCGGGTCGCTAGTTTTAAATATATAAAAGTGTCCAATAAACCACATTACAGTACACTTCACGAAAACAGCCACTAATTTCAATATCGATTGCTTCAAATTAACCGCATTTTAACGTAGAATGATGCGGTGTTGAACGGAAAATGTTTACGCCGCGGTTTCAGTATTGTTTTTTTAAAGGGAATGAATAAATTAATTAAAACTGAAGATAATACCGAGTTATGGTAGTTATTTATATAGCTATGACATAATGAACGCTCTTATGATACCAGTGACGAATATAGCACACATGTATCTAAAGTGTCCTAATTATTGGTACGAGCGTCACTAAAATGTAAATTTTATTACTCATCCTACTAAAATGTTATAATGTGAAAGTTGTGTTTGTGTGCGTGTTAGTTTGTAAAATAAGGGAATAACGATAATCTAAATCTACAATACAATCTACTCCATATCTTCCCGTGGATGTCGTAAGAGACGGCTAAGGGAATAAAGGCGTATAGTACTCTTAGGCGATGGGCTTGCAACCTGTCACTAATATACTGGTAAACATCTTAGCCTAAATGTGCAAAATGTGGTTACAGAATTATTAAAAAAAATGTACAGTTGTTGGTAATTCTGTAGCTCTGCCTACCCCACTCTGGGAATAAAGGCGTGAGTTTATGTATGTATGTATGTGTAAATCTACAAAATTCAAATGAATAACCTAATCGGCTTTTGCTTGTTTCTGTTTTATTTTCGAAATGAATACAAAATAAAAACTTAAGCCAACCTGACAGAGTAAAGTCAGCGGTAACAAATCGGTATGTACACACAACATCACACCTAACTAACCATTAAAGACGGAGCACAGAGAAAAAGAAAGAGATGTATATGTGTATTATGTCAACAACATTCGATTCTAGTGCGACTCTCTTTCATGCAATATTTCAGATTTCTGAAGTGTATAGCTAGATGGGTTGCTGTGTGTACATTGCAAAGTTAACGAGTTCCTCTATCACTGGGATTCATATCTGCTACGCAATGTACACAGAAGCATCGCCAGTCGTTATTTAGTTTGTAAATAGAAAACGTTTCACATTAAATTTGTTTCTGCACAACTTGCTCCTGTATCGTTGTTGCGGAATTATAAAAGATTCTACTGTAAAGATAAACAAGAGGTGGGGGCCTAATATGGTGGCGTTTATCGTGTGACAAAATGTCGATAAAACATCAGTCACTTTCTGCCACGTATATAAGTACAGTAAAACACAACCGATATAATAATAATAATAATAATCATTTATTCATAAAACAGTATGCTTACAAGTTTCTTAGGTAATAGAGCTTATATCATTTCACAATACATTTTTCGACCACCGCTGCCAAACTAGGTAGTAACCTGTATTTCAGCAGACAGCGCTCTTCCCCAGGGAGTTCATATGAGAGTTATATATTGAGTAGTAAGCTAAGTTAGCAGTAATATGAAAAATAGCAATTTAGACAAAAGCGAGAAATAATATGTGGTGTGTGTGTGTGTGTGTGTGTGTGTGTGTGTGTGTGTGTGTGTGTGTGTGTGTATGTGTGTGTGTGTGTGTGTGTGTGTGTGTGTGTGTGTGTATGTGTGTGTGTGTGTGTGTGTGTGTGCGTGTTCGATTATTCTGGGATTTTAAGAAATTCCTCCGGCTTATGGCTTACCGATGTACCTGCGCAGAAGACATTTTTTCGAAGCGCGGGAACCAATCAGCGTAGCGCGGTTGTGTTCTGTGCTATTATTGGTTATTAGTGACGCCATGTTGACGCATGCCCGCGTGTCATTCAGTTACCCGTCAAACCTTATAACTATTACGTACAAGTCTGATCGTGGGTTTTAATCGTGCTTTCGGAAATCATCGGAATCGTTGATCAAGCCTGCGCGAACGAAGATTCACGACACGCCATATCAGTTGTTTTCTACTGTACGACCTGTGACGGATGCTTTATCCACATTTTGTCACGCAATAGAGGCAACAATACTAGGCCTGCACAATATCAACAATATAATAATGACATAGAAGCTAGTTAGATGGTTTAAAACTAACTGAAATAGAACTTTGTCTGTTGACAGATAAAAACTAGCGACATCTAGCGAACCGAACGGAAAGATACGCAACCCAATAGAGTGTAGCTAACGTTAACTGCTAGTTTACGACTGCGGGCTCGTTTGCCGCCGGGGAATTCGGCAGATAAAGATGTATGGCTACTTATCGAGACCCAATGACATGGAAATGGTTTAGCGGGGAATAAACGTCTTGGTTACTCGAAAGTTTCCCGGTTTTTGTACATCGCACTGCTAGATCAAAACAGTATTAATTCAAAATCCTTGCTAGCTTTGTTTCAAGTTCATACAAGATGTATTAAAGTTGAATTTTAAATACAGTTGTATTTTGAGTTACTGCTATTTTGATCTAGCAGTGCGATATAGGGCTAGCGCAGCAGGTACTCATTATTTTTTATGTCAATCAGCTGTCAAACTTGGGCTCTATTCTAATCGGTGAAAGTATATTACCTAACGGGGTTTTTAACTAGGTTTGATAAAAGTCCGTTGGACCGCGTAGGAGTTAGGGTAGAAGAACCGTTTGTGGGTTCTGTACCTTTTTTGCCCACTTAAAGTTTAAATGAGTTTGAAAAATACTGTAATGTTATAAATAATATTCATAAATAGTAAAGACTGAAGATTAATATAAAGTTAGAATATAAAAACAATGCTTTACTTATTAATTAAAACTTAGAGTGGCAAAAAGGGTACAAAGATGGCCATAACCAGGAGTATGATTCTCTCAAAATAGCGGTAGAATGAACGAACGAGTGAATGTCGGAGCAGCGGTGAGTTTAAGTAGTCCCTATCAGAGTCCCGAACAAAACAAAATGAATTATTATTACAGCTGAAAGACGTTAACTGCTAGAATCCTTTCTCCAAAGATGTCAACGAAGGTAAGAGATTTACACAAAACAAAAAAACTTCTTATTTAGGCAGGACTAATCCTGCCAAAAAACATTACATTATTTTCCCGTGGGTTACAACTTTTAGCCGAGTTCATTGACCCCCGTCTGTCATTATGCCGAGAAAGGTAAACGCTCCGATACTTGACCCCGATGTGAGTCGACTCCTAAATGTAGGCAGGCGCGTGAGGTGATCCATTACACGAAATGGCACGAACACAGCTACACACTGTTGTGTTTTTGTGTATGTTACTAAAAAAGAAGCATTTATTTTTATCATTTAGGCAACGGGCAACTTTAAGAACTAAAAATCATGAATTAAAAAAATATTACCTCTAAGATAATCATCTCTCACACAACAGCATAATTATGAACACAATATACTCAGGGGTGTTATTCTATCAAAAACAACGGACGGTCGGTGGAACGAGCGTTATCGCAGCGGCGAGTTTAAGTAGTCCCGCCAGAGCGAACAAAACACATTTTAGCGCGTGTATTTTCAATTGAGCAGCTTTGTGCGTTCGATTCATCGGCAGAAACCATGCTGTTAAATTGAAAATGCACGCGCTAAAATATGTTTTGTTCGCACTGACGGGACTACTTAAACTCGCCGCTTGGACATTCACTCGTTCGTCCATCCGACCGTCGTTGTTGAGAGAATCACTACCCTGGAATTGAAGTAAGTACCGAAATTCATTCATTACAGCTATCTGTTATTTTTGGGTCTACATCGTCTGCAATAATTATTTTTGGTCATAATGTGTTTTAGGTTATAATTATCGCAAGTCTTATTGTATTTTTTTTAAAACTGTAAGGGCCTGTTTCACAATCGACAATTAAATTTATTTGTCACATAAAGTTATCTCTCTCCTTGTCTATTTTCAAGTGTACGACAAAGAAAGGGCTAAACTTATCCGTCAAATATCCTTTACTTGTCGATTGTGAAACAGGCGGTAAATGTTTCAGGATCTTTAAAAATCAAACCTAAACTAGTTAACGTGGCCTTGTCTACACGTTAGACAACTACACGTCAGCGATAATAAAAATTATGATTATCAATAACTATGTCAAACGTGATATTATGGCCATAAAAATATGGGAAACAAACGGGCTTCGTTATTTTAGCTAAGAGTTCAGCATTTGTATAATTACAATCAAATTGATTTAGTTTCAAACTGAGCTGTCGGCTTTGTTATAAAATATGGATACTAAGTATCTACAGAACCTAATAGACTTACTTAGATAAACAATAAATACTTATAATACATAGAAAACATCCAAATAAAATATATTTTCCATGTCAAGTCAAGTCTATCTTTGAAGATTTCAAAAGTATTACTTACAGTCGAAAAGTAAAATTAATGTCGGTGCCGGAAAACAGAACCGAGTCTAGAAAGCTGACGTCATAATTTAGCTGCTAGATTCGCAAGTTACGTGACAGGCTAGGGATGTCTACTTGCACTAAAACGAAAATTTAACAAACTTAGGCCCGTATTATTAAACTAATCTCAACTCTAATGCTCATCTCGAGATGTGTCAAAAATGACAGTGTTCTATGGTTTGACGTTTACTTTGACGTATCTTGTGACGCGCCTCTCAGCCAAGATGAGTTTATTAATACAGGCCTTAGCCTTTACGAAATATGATTTTGACCAATCGTGCTTTTGCATGATACAAACCGTCTTTACTATGAAGTGAATAATAATTTATCCCTCTAATATAATAAATGCGTAAGTTTGTGTGTGTGTGTTAGTTAGTTACTCCTTCACGCTGCAAACGGCTAGACTGATTTGAATGAAATTTGAAATTGAGATAGTTTATACACCGAATTAATACATAGATTACCATTGGTTACAGGTGTGTGATAACATAATATTATAAACAACGCGCCGAGTCGTTGTAATGAGCGGTGTATGGGTGCAGGTCCCTATCCCCACCCTTTTACCGCCTACGACTCCGGGGCCTCCTTTTAGTCGCCTCTCACTTAAACGACCCTTAAGGGGCCCATTTTTCGTACAAGACTAATAATATTAGTCCATGCGGGTACATCACTAGTAAATAAAAAAAAAACAAATTTAAAATACTTACCTATTCAGTATATAGGCCACATGAGGGCTCTTTTACACGTCGGTAATATAGAATGAAGTTACTAGCGCTTCGGACAAGAGCATCGGACTAGACTTGTAGGAAATTGTGTCAACTAATATTACCTTGGTCTAGTGAGTTTCTAGAAATAGGCCCCTGGGACGCATAATACTACCTAGTCTTATCGATAGAGACGCATTAAGCTACAAGTGAGAAAATAAAAGTTTCAAAGTACGTTGATTCGGTTATTTGGAAAGGAGGCACGAAAAAAGATTTACGGAAGAGATATACAGAGCGAAAGTGAGTGGAAGGGTCGGAGGAGGCCGCCGTAGGTGTACTTTTTCGAATCAAATGGGAGAAATAATAAACGCCGTATCTTAAGTACCCGATACCGACGTGCGTGTGACTCGATGTATGAATATAGAAATAATTAAAACATAAGGTACCTGCCCAATAATTCTTTGTCAACATTAAATATTTGTAACGTTTTTTACTTTGCCTTAGTTTGTAGACAAATTAAAACACTTTGGAATGTAATCCGAGATCAAAGACGTGAACGGAAAAGCGTCGTTTTGTTATGAACTTCTTCCAATTCGTTACGACAAGAGATGTCTACTACAAACATTGTTTCAACTTTGTTAGGTACCTATTCCGTGGCTTCTGCACAATACATCTCGAATGTGACTTGCTCTCTTTCATCTCCAGAATTGGGGTCCAGAATTTGTTACCATTCGAGTACGTAGTATGTACTGTAAAAAAGCGAGAAGGAGTTTTTATCTGTATGTTTGAAAACGTGGCTATGAATGTCTACTCTGTATTGCACAAACAAACTTAAAAATAAAGCCTTTTCAATAAAATAATGCAGTTAGGCGAGTGTATCCCTAGGGATCTTTCGCCGCCTGATTGTGTCCTTGGCATCACTGATATCAGATAGCCCGTTAGTTCGTTTGCTTATAATAATGGCATTAAAAAAGCTCGAATCCAGTTCGCAAGTAACCATTTTACGTTTTTTTCATGCATGTTACAGCTTTAAAAAGGGTTTGGAATTAAACGGCAACATGACCCAAGTTTTAAACAAAAATTACCGTCTTAAAACAGAAAAAAAGTTCGAGATAAATAAAACTAAATATTATTATGGGAAATCAATGATTTATTAGGTTTTAAAAAATAGAGCAGTAAATTTGAGGAGTTAGGGTTACCCTAAATTTGAGCCGCTGCTGGGGGAAGTCGGGTTAAGACAACAACACCTGCCGTAATATGAGCGATAATGTGGCAACAATAAATAAATTGAATTTGGAATGTGTAACTATTCTTCCACCTGTCACGTCAAACTCGTTTTTAATCTATGGTTTAGTTATGGCAGTGTTGCCAACCCTAAGTCTAAGTGTCAAAGTGCGAGGTAAAGCCCGCCGCGGCACAAATCGTCGGCGCTTACGGTTACGGCGCTCGACGGGAGTGCCGGGGCTTACCCAGACCGCGGGGCTCCAGCCAAGAATTATGTCTGAACCGAGCTCAAACACCTATGTTAAATTGCTTCGAGAATTGGCTAATACCGTGTAACTTACAAAGCAAGTCACTATTATCACAGATTATATATACCAGTTACTTAGTGAATAAACATAAATGTTTCAAAAACAAATTCGGCCAGTGATTTCGCCAAAATCCCACGGGGGTGCTTTTCAAATTATATTCTAAATATGTTGTACCAAATTGTAAACAGATATTTGTAAATGACATTAATTTAGGTACACATTTCAAAGTACGTGTTTGCTTTTTTATGCCACGTAGTTTTCGGTTAATGATGAAAACAAAATCCCCCTAAAACCTGTATATGGATAAAATATTGTCTATTTTTCGAGAAATATACCAAAAACAGTAGAAATAAACTTAAATTACTCAGGAAATAGGAAATTATTTTGACTACCAGTATGTTCGCTCTTGACGATTTTTAACCGACTTTAAAAAAGGAGTTCTATGTTCCACTGTATAGTCTAGGAAATATGAATTGAACATTTACTTTTTCCACTTAAATCTTTTTGTAAATATCAAACAAAAGCTAGTTGTAAAAGTGCCCCCGTTCTTCAAACAACACAGCGGACCGAAAAGTCTTGATATTTGCGGCACGATTTTGTATCACAATTTTATTTGAAAAAGAAAAGTAAAAAATAAAATGTCCAATAGGTTATGATATTTTTTTATTAGTAAAAATGTATAGGATACTTTTACATTAAGTATTTCATTCATCCGAGTCACTAGTACTTGAACTTGTGGAACCAACTACCCACATAATATCACAGAAAAAAAAATTAAATGTTTTATAATACACCCCCAAAAGCAAAATTATTTTATTTAGATTACTATCTGCAACCAAGTGAAGAAGAAAAAACAAATAGTATCAATACTTTTCAATTCATGAGTAGTAGCCATTTTTGCACCCTGAGTGTCGAAGCGACTCATAAGTAAGCGTTTGTTTTCACTATTCAAGGCTATACGTCGTTGACAATAAGTAGTATAATCGCGTGTAAAAAAATGCACTTTAGTCGCTCCGGCTCCCAAGTGAGGATTAGTGCTGTTATGAACAATAGATACGGGTGCTCGACTTCTCATTGTCCGGTAAGTGTTTACGCCGAACAAAAGATCGCAAACTAAATAAGAAGTTTCCAATTTATATTTCTCAAACTATATGTATTTTTACTATTATACTCATTGCTCTTGCTGAATGAATACACCCACTAAATCTGCCATTTGTACCTTATAATACTGCGCCTATTACTCCACTACGGGCTAAATTACTACCCCAAAGCCTCTTCAAATATCCGAGGGCAATTTGCTAAATTACGCCATCATGGTAAAGGCTGAAAATACAGGCTATTCGAGCCTGTAATATCAGACTAAATAACTTTCGTTTTGTGCTTTATATGCGAGAAAATAAGGGATAGTTTCGATGAACACTTGAAAAGGAATGGTAAATGGCTAAAAGTGATAGAAAAAAGCCACAGTTTAGACTGCCTTAAGTTTTTAGAACGCTTGAATGGATGAAATAACAATTTGGTTGGTAGATGTATTTGTTCAGAGAAAAACACTCGCATCATACATATCGAAGCATATAATCCTAAAAGCTATCTATAACCGCGTCCTAAAAAGCCCTACTCAACAGCTGTCAACATTGTACAAAATATAACCTTAAACATACAGTTGTTGTCAAAATGGGCCTTGTAAAACGACGAGAGTATAGCTAACATAGAGGCATATCATCTTAGTACTAAGGGTTGAGATTAGAAAATCTATGAGTTGGCTGAAGAAGAATGAAGGCGGGATTAAAACTGTTAAAATGAGAGTTATTAGAAGTATGTGTAGGTAGATAGTAGAGTAAGAAATAGCGAGATTCGAGTAAGCTGTGGATTGAAAGAAGAGTTAGTGACAAAGATCGAAAAGGGTTAAGAAAGGGATGGATGAAAGAAGAGTTACGAAAGAGGTATGGAGAGCTAACGAGAGAATCAGGGCAAATTAACAGTATCCGAAACCACGTACGTGAATGGAGAAGTTGATGAATGTAGAGGAAGCGAAAGAAGGATGTTTGGGCGGGTGAACCTGGCGTTCCTTAGTCTGTCTATCCTATTGGGAGACAAGCGTGAAGTTATGTATGTAGATTAAGTACAAATATGAGTCTGGGAACGCTGGGAACCCACTTATCAATAGGTGTGTACCTACTACGTGTTCATTTACATTCTCCATGCTACAAAACATGGCAGGTATAAAGTTGTCTCAGAAACATACAAGTTATCCACATACTGTAGGATATTATATCGTCTTTATTTTAAGTCCTCGATCGCAGATTAGGTAAATTGTATTACTATAGAGCCATCGAATCTTCATCGAGTCACGAAATTTGGTCAACGAGAAAATTCGTCCCATTATCCCGGGGAAAGATGCCTATTCAAACTTTTTCCTCACCGCGGCTAACCCGGGATTACCTCACAAAAACGATCCCTAAAAATAACCCCTATAACCTCATTACGTGTCAAAGCTACGTTATCTGTGGAACTTTTTTATCTGTGGCATTCTCGTTCGGAAATTAACGGCTCGTTCGGACGACCATAAATCCTAGATAGGTTTATCTGTTTCGTCCTTATTGTATGATGTTTTTGGGAAAAATTTCGTGAAATGAGCGCGTATTTTGCGACTTTTTTTACGTTGTCGTCTATGTTGTTTGAAAGATGAAATGTTCCACCTTTTTATGATATTTGTTTGCACTGTGATAAGTTGATTACTTAGTGTTGATTTAGCCCGATTTCCTACCGCATACGAAGGTCGAATGACTACACCGATCGACTACTAAACTACCACTAAAGCCAGGCACGTTGTAATTCGTGTTAAAGATTCAGAAAAGCGGAATGCTGTCGAAATTCACTGAAACATTCGAGTGCAAAATTAGGAGTTAGGACTGAATTGGGATAAAAATACGTTACCTACTTACTTATGTTGTTGACCGCAACTAATTTGCAATATTTCCTGGCCATTTTGGGCCTATACATCGAAATTTCCTTCAGTATTTTTAAAATTACTTTATAACTGTTAACTATTGTATGAATAAAAGACGGATGGGCAAGTATTTTTAGCGCTGAGTGTGTACTCCATGTCAATTACTACAGTAAAACATTTAAACATAAGGTACATATATATATTTAACATTCAAAAGTGAGCAAAAATCCTTTCACAAATCAACGAATTTCCACCAAACTAGAAACACCGTAAAGGGTCCAAACTACACTCTTCGCTGCATTCCTAATGCCGTACACACACGCTCCGCGCGTAATGTTGGTACAGCGATTCGATGTTTTGTTTAGTAGCGAAACGCCTTTTCCCTCCGCACTCATTTCAACCTGTTTAAATATTTGAACGGAGGCAGAAAGCGGAGGACCTCAGCCTTCGGGACTTTATTGTGTTTAAGTTTCAACGAGCAAATTATTAAAGTGGGGGCTCCTGATTGCTAAAAAATGGAAGTCCCGATGGACAGTTTCTAAGGAAATTGTAATGTTTATGGTTACACTGGGGTTTACATTTAAATGTTGTGATTAATTAAATTATTTATGTAGGTATATTTTTAGTATGTCTTGGAGAAGGCGAGCAAGCACACAGGCCACCTGAGAAGTAAGACCTGACCTGACCTGACCTGGTAAGTGGGAACTGCGGCACTACTTTGAAAATCGAATTTAGAAGTTACGTTAGCTCCATCCCTTTCTCTCGATGTAGTCTCGAATGACGAGTGACAGGGATAGAGCTAATGTAACTTCGAACTTCGATTTTCAGAGCCCCTCTGAGACCTACAGACATTTGAAATTTTAAGACTCCAATCTTGAAACTGAAATCCTTAACTGCAAATGCGTTGCAAACCCAGAGGACTATGATGGAATGCCTCTATGCCAGTAATTTAATCGGTTGTCTTATCTCCACACCGGAACACAACGATCTGAACACTGCTGTAGGTTAAACGGCAAAATGGTGGTAGCGATCCCCAAACCCTGCACAAGGTCCTACCATCACTAAACTACCTGCTATACCTGTACCTACAACAGGAACAAAATTTTAGGGTGCGCGCGTTTCGCGCCGTATGTGTTGTGCGCCGGGCATGCTATACCATCAGGTTTGCGATAATTTGGCAGAGATAGGTATGCCCTATGGTACACATTTCAAAATGAGTCAGTGTTGCATTTTAAAATTAGGAGCTATTCGTATAAGATTTCTAATGCAAGATAATTTTTTTTTGGGATGTGTCAGTTTTGTATTCAATGAGCGATATATTAGTCTGCCTTTTTATTCACCAACCATAAGACACACAAATATACAAATGATTCAATAAAACAGTGAAGGGAACTGGGATAGCACGCAAGTATTTGTCCTCGTGGCGGTGAAACGGACACTGCGTCGGTGATACCTACCGCAATATCGCGTAACGCGTAACTAACAAATTTAATACGTTCCAAAACGCACCTTACTGACTTACTTGCTAAGGTGTATTTTGCACCTAATGTAATTTGTTAGTTATGCGGTATTGCAATATCACCGACGCACTGGCTCAGCAAAATGCCGAAGTATCTCTGTCTGTGCGAGACGGCTAAGCGGCGTTGCGTGGAAAAATCCACCAATAGGGTTTATTTTGTTTTAAGCTGCGACCACACAAATGCGGTACGGAATCGCAGTGACGCGTCGTATTAGCACCGCTTTTAACGCACCCCCCCCCCCGCTCCCCACAACGCTGCTTAACGTTGCGTAAGTATATCACGTTACGTCAAAATGGACGCCATATTATTACCACAGTGTAAAGAGTAACTAACAGTGGGCCGACGCCTTTGATGTTTGCGTAAATGCCGACGCCGCACAAGGCCACAGTAATTACCTAGGGTTGTCACCAACTACACAACTGCCCAAAAAAAGAGGGTAATGGTTTTAGGTTTAAAGTATGTATGTACGTTTCTTTGTTCCGCCATAAATTTTAAATGAACACCCCGAGGAACCTCGAAAATTACACCCATATCATATCATTATATTATTATTAAAAAAAAAACATCCGCCATCTTGGATTACAAAAATAATGTCATTTTCGTAAAAAGCACCCCGAGGAACTTCGAAAATGACACCCATATCATTATATGTATTTAAAAAAAACATCCGCCATCTTGGATTCCAAAAATAATGTCATTTTCGTAATCGGCACCCCGAGAAACCTCGAAAATGACACCCATATCATTATATTAAAAAAAAAAGGTACGTCCGCCATCTTGGATTCCAAAAATAATGTCATTTTCGTAATCGGCACCCCGAGGAACCTCGAAGATGACGCCCATATCGATTTTTAAGAAAAAATAACGTCCGCCATCTTTGATTTCAACATGGATATCTTTTTCGTAATCAGCACCCCCATTATTATTTATTATTTAGTCATGTTCACTATTTTAAATTTGAAAATGGATGTAATTTTTTTGTTTGAGAAAAGTTTAAATTTTTGCTGGCAGGCGTCACGCTTTTACATCCGCCATTTGGTTTACGTTGGCATGACATGACAAAAATGTTGTAAATTAAGCACTATAAAATAATATAATTTACCTTTCTTCTGAGTGTGGAAATTGATAATATCGCAGATCTTTATTTGTGCGAGATGATGAATTGCATTCTCGCACAGCACATGTCGTATGCACGATTTTTTATTCTAAACACATCAAAATACAACACACGACACGCAGTAGCCCTGAAAGATATGTCCCGAGCTACTAACAATGGCGACGTATGCAGCTCGGGCTCGCCCTACCCGCCCCTCGCCCCTCACACCCCGCACGATTGCCCTGTCTAGACGGCTTCGTCGAACGACTGTATTGGTTTATAGACTGTGTTATTACTATGGCACATTCTTTTGTTTACGCACCGTCTGCGAATTTTGAGCACCGGTGTGGAGAGCATACATCAAAAACGGTGCTAATACGACGCGTCACTGCGATTTCGTACCGTCACCGTTTTTTAAGCATTGGTGTGGTCGCTGCTTTACTATCTTCACTGTCCTATTGGTGGATTTATCCTCGCAACGCCACTTAGGCGCCTCGCACAGCTCTGCTGGAAACGCAGCCTTACGTAATGCTTTGTACTTCATCTTTGCAATGAAGATTGAACGACTAAATAGTTTCGGCCAAGGATGGCGAAAACGATCGGTCTTACGCTGCTGGTGTCCAGAGAATTCTATTGACCATTACTATGGACACTTTTTTTTATCTATATTCTAAGTTCGAAGTTACGTTAGCTTCATCGCTTTCACACGATTAAGTTTTGAATGACCAGTGACAAGGACGCAGCTAACGTAAATTCGAACTTCGATTTTCAAAGTAGAGTCACGTCATAACTCGACCGATCAAATGGCTCGACCGTTTTTTTTTTGTTGTGTTTGTAATTATTAGGACAAGGTTTATTATGAAGCCTAGCAATATATGGAACTTTAGGCCTTATTCATATTCATATTTGTATGTATTACTTTGTACACTGCTGTATGTTTTCCTAAATAAATTAAAAAAATAATAACAAGAAAATAACCCGGGCGGCGCCGGGCACGGACTACTAGGGTATCACTACATAGTATAAAACAAAGTCGCTTCCCGCTGTCTGTCTGTCACTATGTATGGTGATCTTTAAAACTAGGCAACGGATTATGATGCGGTTTTTTTTAATAGGCAAAATGATTCAAGAATTCACTAACGAGCGAACGGAGCGAGGGCGGGTCGCTAGTTTAAAAATAAATACTTGTTTCCCTTGGTCACGCCATAACTCAACCTCCCCCCCTGTCCCTTTGCACGACCAAGGTTTTTTTTTTGTTGTGTTCGTAATCATCGGGACAAGGTTTGAATGAAAAAAAAGGTTGATAATAATTTCAAAACAAGTCATTCAACATAGTCATATCTTTGGTCTATTTAGTAAGAAACCATTTCGAGTCAATATAATAGTAAGAAGTATTAACTAGTGAACAATATTAAAAGTAAATTCATATTTTGAAGTAAATTCTTATTTCTTGTACTTTTGACATAACATAACATGTATACTGTGACTTACTTTGGAAAATAAATATCATTCATTCATTCATTCATTATTTACAACTAAAGTAAATTAATATAATATGAATATCGACAATCGAGCCCATCTTTAAATATTTCGAAATAAAATGGTGTGTTTTTAATTAAAAACCTGTAGCATCCCTAGCGCCCGGAATCGCGTACCGAAGGTTCTGTAGTACCGTTTATTATACCTATAGTACTTTTGTTTAAACCTGAATGTTATGTCTTTCCCAAATAAAAAATTAAAAAGTTTTTAGTATTATAGTACAAATCCTAAGGAATTATGCTTAAGATTATTATCATAGCAAATTTACCGTTTATATGTTTTACGGTTCTACAATACGAAAAAAAATATGTCTCTTGCATGGAAACCCTTTTTTTGTTTATTAGGATATCCGCCGTAATAAAAAACACAATTTCTAGACGCACTGAGCGACACGCGAGAAAATACAACTTGTGCTACCCTTGCAGGGAACGTTTAGTAATAAGTAGGGTCTCGTTTAAAAATAACCATAAAACACGACAAAATAAATCACTACACTCAAGCTATAAGTAATTTTCAAAAACATATTTTTGTTAATTTCACAGCCACGATTATTAAAAAGAATTCATGTTGCGTACGGAAAATTTAATTAAACATTCTTTTATTAGTCTGTCTTAAAAAAACGTCAGTTGAATTTAATTTTAGAATTCATTCGCTCTCTCGTTATGTTTTCCATTCATTCATTCCGTTCCCGAGCGGAATACGAGTTGAGTGTTCCTGAAGTTCGAATTTCGAATGAACGTATGCATTTCAATTTTAGGTTCGTATTTGCGTTATTTCCGAATTCGCTAGCAAATTCAGCTTTATTTATAAAATACCAGGGCAGAAGTTTGGGTGGCTTTAGAATTGTGTTTAGTTATGGCGTGGGTTTATTCGAGTGTCATGTTTCGGTTACTGTTGCCGCATAAAGCAAATATTTTGGAAAATAAAGGCAGTGGGTTATTAATAATATGAAAGTATTTCTAGCAGTTTTTGAAACTATGTGAAACTAACGTTTGGTCAATGTCAAAAGTAGACAAGTACTCTATTTTGTACTTTATCGTAGTAGACATGTGGCGTAAAGTGACAAGGGAAAAAATTGTGTTGCATGACAAGATTCGTAATTAGAACCAATACGAATGTGTATTTGTTTTAAAACCGAAATAAAATCCGCTCAACAAAAAGTTAATAAAATCAACCTTAGAAAAAACATAGTGTGATATTCACGTACTCACTTACGGTTTAGAAACTGAAGACATTTCACTGACAGACAAACGCAAAAAGATTGTTGACTAGTACTCTATTTCTAGCACTTTCTTTGCATGATTTTGAAATCTTTAGATTTGATGCGTACCTATGCCACACAAATCAGATAGTTTTTGAATTCGGCTTCAATGATTGGTTAGTAAAGAAGTAATCTCGATAGTCTAATCGAATGGTTGCGTGCGTTTGAAAGGTTTCGCTAACTGCATGATCAAATTATTTGATGAATGTACTATCAGACCATTGGAACCTTGACCCACCATAGAACTGTGTCACAGAGACGTTATGATTCAAGTCATAAGAAGTGTCAAACAAATTGTTTTATAATGTCACTGTGACACCGTTCTATGGTAGGTCAGGGTTCCATTGGGCTGATCGAGTTTGTATACAGAGTGACTGCGGGGCCTTAATCCTAACTAAATTTTCCGAATTCAGTAAAAGATTGAGATTCTATTAGTATAGTGGTTTTCGAAACAATTAAAGTTTAGCATTTTATTAAAAAATATATTTTGCCCTAATTAATAAGTTATTAAATTATGGTCACCTAACATTTTCATGTTAAAACCATATTAAAACCTAAGTATTTGTAAATCAACCGATCAGAAACAAGTAAGAAACTTCCATAATTCTGAAGTCATAATTCCGAAATTTCATATTTCCGAACGCATTTGTTTGGTAGAAGACTTAGGCCCTGTTGTTTGATCAGTAGTTAAACTAACTAATTGTTAAAATTTGAAAAAGGAATCAAAAATTTTAAGGGCAAGGAAAAGTGTCAAATTTTCAATTCCTATTTCGAATTTTAACAAAACTACTGATCAAACAACAGGCCCTTCACAAAGCTAATTAAAAGGTACTTTACCGATGCCACTTGCATTGAACTCAGCCTAATAAAGCTAATAAGACCCATAAAAGACCCGACTGCACTGCGGGAAGTTTATTCCTCTTAATTAATGCAGCCAGCTACAACTTAGTTCATTCAACTCTCGAGTTTCCGTTTAACCAACTTTATTTTTAACTTCAAAGCGTTGAAACTACATTGAACACTCCGAACAAAACTAGTGAACGAAACGAAGGCCTTCACCGAAGTCATTATGACGTTTGAAATACGATTCGTTTTTGTTTGATGCATTCGCGCCTTAGTATCTGCAGTTGATGCTGCCTAATTAAAATGAGTTTTGTATGCATGGAGCAAGGTGTGTTTTTGTTTTGGACGTCGAGGTTTTGTTAGTTGCCAGTTGTTTCTCGTTCTTCCGTTCTGGAAACTCGGTGGAACGGAGCGGAGCGGAAAGTCGGTTGGAGTTAAATGAAAATGAACTTTTGTCGCGATTGTGTTCTTATTATTAAATTTGAATAGAATAACGGTCTTGTTCATAAAAACTTATGGGTTACAAGTGTCTGTCGTGAAAATCGTTAGCTCGACTTGGCAAGGGCACTACCGTGGCCCCTAATTCATAAAAAAAATGTACACAAACAAAATGGCGCAGAATAATCAGCTGTTTTCATCAAGTCATGTCTGTCAAGTTAGAGGCGGTAAGTCGAACGGCCATATAAAATCATTTACGATATTTTTTGTAAATGTAGAATAATTATAATTAAGATACATCAGTATAACTATTTTAACATGTACTTAGTGTACGTGTAAGAAATAAGAAATATAAGTAGGTAAGTGCCTAGTTAATTCATAAAACAAAATGATAAAACAGTGCATTAAGAATTTATTTGTCGTTGTTTTTTAAATCGGAGTTTTCCGACATTGCAGGAGAAAACAAAAGAAGCAGAGAAGAGATAAAATGGAAGCGTTGCAGACCATAAACGTTATAGAACGCGTGGCGGAAATTCGTCGTCTTCGTCGCCCAAAGATTTATCATCCTAGAAATGATCCTTTTTCTTTGGGCGACGTAGAATTTAAAAGTCGGTACAGTTTCGAGAAATCGACAATAACATTTATTGTCGACTTAGTAAGGAGTGACCTTATAAAAGGTACACGGGGTGGTGGTATCACACCAGAACTTCAAGTATTAACGGCTATCAGATGTTGGGGCCGCCGAGAGGTAGGTTTTTGTGACCTTCTTAATACTCTATTTAGTAGGTACCTAAAACTCTATTAAGTGGGTGCCAAATATCTACTATTAGTGTTATTTATTATTTCAGTGTCGTTCCTACAGCGTTCGTAAGATTATCATCACTAGGTACATATTATAAAACAAAGTCGCTTCCCGCTGTCTGTCCCTATGTATGCTTAGGTCTTTAAAACTACGCAACGGATTTTGATGCCGTTTTTTTTAATAGATAGAGTGATTCAAGAGGAAGGTTTTTATGTATAATAAATTCAGCCTTATGTATCACTACATATTATAAAACAAAGTCGCTTCCCGCTGTCTGTCCCTATGTATGCTTAGGTCTTTAAAACTACGCAACGGATTTTGATGCCGTTTTTTTTAATAGATAGAGTGATTCAAGAGGAAGGTTTTTATGTATAATAAATTCAGCCTTATGTACGGGTGTTACAGAAAACTCACATTAACCGAAGCGAAGCGAGGGCGGGTCGCTAGTAAATAAATAAATATGATGTTTGAACGACATAAGTTGACACTTGACTGACACATCACATAGTGCTGTATTACCTGTGTGCTCCCATTTCCATCAAGGTCATGAGGTCATGCGTGTCGTTATAGTTACAAAATAAACAATCAACTTTTTGAATAAAAACCAAATACTAAACAATAACATTGTTGGAAAGTTACGTACAAACGCCTTATGTGATAATTGTAACTACTTAGCAGCTAAGTAGTTTGTATTGTCGCTCGTATAATATACAGCACTGTTTTTTCAAACTTCTAGGTACAAGATGATGCTGGGGAACTACATGGATTGTCGCAAGCCACGGTTAGTAGGGTGTGTGCCCGCGTTGCGCGTGCCCTAGCCCGGCATTCTTCGCAGTTCATCCAAATGCCAACTTCACTTGAAGAGGAGCAAAAAGTTGCTCAGGGTTTCTATGAAATAAAAAGTTTTCCAAATGTGGTGGGCTGTATTGATTGCACCCACATCAGGATAAGAAAACACAGAGGCGATGCTGCACAGTACTATAAAAATAGTAAAGGGTTTTATTCCCTAAATGTACAGGTAATATGCACATACTTTAATCATCATAACAATATTATTAAGTAAATAATAATGTTTGTTATGGATTCATTTTATTATTTAACAGGTTACCTGTGATGCGCACCTACGTATAATGGACATTGTTGCCCGGTGGAAAGGCAGCACCCATGACGCCCATATTTTTAGCGAGTCTTCTCTCAAGGAGCGGTTTGAGAGAGGAGAATTCAGAGGCCATCTTCTGGGTGACTCGGGGTACAAGCTGGAGACATATCTATTCACTCCAGTATTACACCCTCTTACTAGAGGTGAGAGGGCCTATAATCAAGCTCATATAGCAACATATAAGACTATCGAGCGGTGTTTTGGAGTATGGAAGCAGCGCTTTCAATGCCTACTCCATGGGCTGACTGTGGCAATGAAGAATATCAAGCCCACTATTGTGGCACTAGCAATATTACACAATATTGCTATTTTCCATAGAGATTCAATTCCAGGTACCTAATATAATTACACATAGGTACATATTGTTTTGTGGGTACTAAGCAGTAATTGTAATAATTAACACAATATTAAGTGCATTTTGTCATACTTTTTTATTTTTTCAGTGGATATAGTTCCTGATGGCAACCTTGAAGTGCCTCAGAGTGACCATTCACTTGGAAATGTTGAAAGTAAAACAAGAGGGGCAGAAAATGTCGTCCTCAAAGCTTTTATACAAGAAAATTTTCACTAAGGGTTATTGGTATGGGGCAGTTGTTAACATATTCACCGGCAAGTACCTGACTAACGGGTATTCTATGCTATGATGTTGTTCCTACACTGCACTACCCAATTGTCAGGTACAGTCACGGAATTTAATTCCTAGTCCACTTTGGACTCATAAAATCATAAGATGTCTCTTACGTTTGATTGATAACATCACTTTGACATAGTCCTAAGTGGACTAGGAATTGAATTCCTTGACTGTACTAAAGTAATTTGCCGCCACGTTGGCATATGGTTGAGAATTTGTTTTGTGGGCTGGTAGTAATTGTTTTCAAGAAGACATTTTACAGGTACAGTACTAGGCAGATAAGAAGTAAATCCTGACATAATTATAGCAAGACTATGAAGTTTCTGACTATTGACATTGTTGACAGCAGTAAAACTTGTTGCGTATCAAGGAATAGTAATAGCATTGTTTGACTGCTGTCAACATTATCCATATTCTGAAACTTCATGGTTGTGCAATGTGTCAGGATTGACTTCATATCGGCCGGACACTATAGTGTATGTAGAATAAAAGTCATGACAACTATCTAGGCTTTTTATTTTGGCATCAATATATTCTATTTTCTTTCTTAACAAAATTTGCTTTAATTGAGCATTTTGGTTGAGGATGTGCTGTGTTTCCATTTGTGCTTTGTGGAGCTGTTTTCTGCACTCCACTTCACACTTTGCGATATCTGCGGCAGGCCCAGCTGACCCAATAGAAGTTTTGCACATCTGAAAGTAAAAAATCAAGTAGAATTATTTTTAATAATTTGAATAGGATACTTTTTATTCTGGATAATGTCATAGTTCCCAAGGGCAAAGCAATGAACTACCACTAGACCATTACACAGGCAGTTGTGGGCGGAAGCTAGTATTATATAAAATACATAGCACAATATATAGCAGAAGTATACTATAATAATGTAAAGCTCCCAATTGAAATAGGTCATATAAAAAAATGTGCTATATCAATAGTTATTATATTATTTACTGTCTAGACTTTATTTTAAAAACACTTAATACTTATTATCCCAGGTATTACCTAACCAAACCCAACAGTCAGTCAAAACTGTTTTTTAAAATTATTATTAATTTTCGAGCAGACTGGAATACAAATTAGATAAAGTGACATAAAATTAACCTTTCTCCTCATTGCAGCAGGTTTGGCGGATTGGCGGGGCAAAGGCAGAGGTGGAGATGCATGTCCTGCCTGTGAACATTTTATAAATATGTTAGTTGTTATATCTGTTTGTAATTTGTATTAGTATTTTGGGTCTATGTTGGAATCCGTAATCATTATTTGTCCTAATGCATTTCTGCATGTTTTATTTGTGTTGTTATAACCTTATAACACAACTTAATTTAACCTTGCCGCAGGTATTTTTGGAAAACTAAATTTATCTGACACAGATGATCAACAGTTTATGATACACAATGCGTTTAGGACAAAAATTATTAGGGATTCTGAGGCATACCCCTTATTTTTATATTTAAGTATAATTACCTCATGTGGTTTAAATTCTGGCACTGACAGTACCAGTTCTGGTTCCAGGAGATCCATGACAGGTATCACTCTTATTGGCGCCACAGGCATTTGTCTGTTCTGCTGAATCTGGAATGATTAATAAATTTGTTGCCAATTACTTCTTACTCTTAAATCTCTGTTTTTTACATGACGTAAACTTGGCTTATTATTTAAATAATAACACCTGGCCTGCATCTGAGTCAAACTCGTTGAATTCATTGGGAAATTCCTGTGGCAAACAGGCACTGATATCGTTGCTATCAATGGTACTGCCTTGCGCAGGGCCACCACCGGTTTGCCGGGAAAACTTCCTCTCGGCAGCCCTTTTCTTCTCCTGCATTTTTTGACAGCACCATTGATTTTTCAGTTGCTTAAGGGTGCGAGAGCCCCCCTTACACATTGAATTAAAACTGACGAAAAAAAACAATAAAAATCATTACTTTAAATAGAAAACACAGTTTAGAAAGTATGCAATAGTCAACATAGGTGGGCAATCAATAGAAAAATTTACTTATATTGATATGGGTGTTGTGGTCAAGTCCTTCATCTAAAAAATATACCTATGCACTTCTTTCAGAGGGGTACAGCACAAAATTTATAAAACTATTATAAATAAATAACTAAGGTTATTCACCTAAGGTTTTACTTTTAAAAGTACCTACCTAGTTAATTTAAGAAGCTTGATCAAATGCCATTACTTACCCATTGCGTAAATCTACCCAGGCTGCGACTTTTATGGAATTTGTATTGGCGTCAGTACTTTTGTTTTCAATAACGCCAACCCTTTGCTGGACAAGTTCTTTTAATAGAATCTACAACAAATAAATATAGTTCAGTAATTCACACATGTATATGTACTTACAATCTTATTTCATACAGTAAGTTGACAATAAAATATAAAAACACCGGTAACAAATAATAAGACAGAACAACATTTACATTAACTTTTCATTATCATCAGAGTTCTTGTAGTTGATTCTTAGGTATTCTTGTGCTTACCTTATCGTCTTCTAGCCAATTTTCGCTTCTCGCTCTCTTGTGTTTATTTTCCATGGCACTTTTCAAACTATTTAAATAGGTAATTTAACTAACAGTCATCAAAATACGATACGAATCCAAACGCAACTTTTTTTTTAATTCTGGACTAGCACGGATGCTTGGCCATTAGTCTGCCTTAGTCAACTTTAAGTATACGTGACCACTAGAAATTAAAAAAAAAATACGGTAACCATGGCCTAGTACGTAGACAGAGTATTACGTAGACGAGACGGAAAAATAATACAGCGAGAAGCATAATTACGGAAACACAAAAAAAGATGTCGGTTTTTGAGCTCGCATCAAAGAAGCTTCAGTCGCTGGCGCACGCGCAGTTTGGACGGTTGTGAGATTTAAATATATTTTTTCACGCCCTGATCGAGCTGGATCGCTTGCCGCTGTCTAAATTCCATCGAACATTTGGCGCGCGAGCCAATGTTCACGCGAACACTGGCTCGCGCAGCTGCCGCGCATAATCTGTACACACCTTTATGTGGCCGGGATCTTCGCAGCGAACTCCCGTGCCCACTGAGGGCACGTGAGTATGCCGCTTACATCTTATCTTATCTTACAGATGGGCCCTTTCGGATACACTTCAGCACTTTAGGATCTTTTGTGCAATTACCCTCTGACACACACTCAGCTGTTCCAATGTGCAGTTTACCGCACAATGTTCTTTCACCGTAAGAGAACCGGATAATGCACTTAAGTTAGAAAAAGTCATTGGTACTATCAGAAAATTGGAACCTTGACCCACCATAGAATTGTGTCACAGAGACGTTATGATTCAAGTCATAAGAAGTGTCAAACAAATTATTTTATAATGTCACTGTGACACCGTTCTATGGTGGGTCAGGGTTCCATTGGGCTGATAGTACATGGCGACCGCGGGGGTTCGAAATCGGTACCTTACGATCACGAGTGGACCCCCTAAGCCACCTAGGCCGCCGACGGTCTTTACATCGCTTACATACGAGGGCTGCCTTTTAAGTTGTGTCGTTTGGAAAAACTAAAGACAATTTAAGTGTTAAATGGTATTTATTGTTTTTCAAAGTAATCACCGTGATATGTAATACACTTTTTCATTCGATCGAACCAGTTTTCGAAACACTTATTCCAGTCCGAAGTCGGGGTCTCCAAAATGGCCGTTTTGTATGCCTCAACGGCTTCTTCAGGCGTCTGGTACCGTTGACCACGAAGTCGTTGCTTGATTTTTGGAAAAGTAAAAAAATCGTTAGGGCTTAAGTGTGGACTGTGCGGCGGGTGTTCCAGAATTTCGACGTTTTGCTCTTTTAAAAACGCAATTGTTTGCCGGGCGGTGTGCGAGCTCGCATTATCGTGATGCAGTCTTATACGACGTCTTGGGTTATTTTTTCGAAACTCGCCGATGACTTCTGGTAAACAGACAGTGGTATACCAGTCAGCATTAACCGTTTTACGATCCTCGAGCACGATGTTGGCCACGTGGCCACTTTTCGCCACAAACGTGGCGACTATTTTTTTCGAAATGCTCCGTGAGCGTATTACTTTGGTCGGTTTTGGCTCATCTTGGAACACCCAAACAGTCGACTGCTGTTTAGAATCGGGTTCGTAGGCATATATCCAAGATTCGTCACCACTGATAATGTCGTAAACATGTTTCGAGTTTCCTCGGTTGAATTGCCGCAGAGTTTTGCGACACCATCGAACGCGAGCCGTTTTTTGGTCTTCACTGAGTAAATGTGGTATCCAGCGAGAGATCAACTTTTTTACGCCTAAGTGATCATGCAAAATACTGTGAACACTGGTCCCTGAAATACTTAAGGAAGCTTCTATCTCACGGTATGTCGCATGGCGATCTTCGACGATCAGTTGCCGTACAGCATCAATGTTCTCCTGGGTTACGGCTGTTTTTGGTCGACCTTCACGATGTCTATCACCAAGACTAGAGCAACAACGTTGAAATTCTAAATACCAGCGTTCCACAGTCCGGAGGCATGGTGCTTTATCATTGAAAACCGTAGTCAACTCTTCGAAGCACTGAAGTCGCGTTAAGCCCCTTTTGAAGTTGTAAAAAAATATCGCACGTAAATTTTCCTTCGAAATTTCCATTTTCACAACTGACTTGTCAACTTTGAACGAGCGCTGTACTAAAACGGTTGGGCCGATTTCGAGTCATTCTTTTGTTTTCGAATTCTAATTTCAAATATTTTAAGATGACACTAGTTCTTTTTTATGCAATCACGGAAGGCTTGCAAACGACAGAACTTAAAAGGCAGCCCTCGTAATAGAATAAATAGTAGATAGAGTCTGACCAGTGAGACACAACAAAATGGGGGCAAATTTAAAATATCACTACCCTGGTAACACGAAATGCATAACAACTGGATAGGTACGCATAATGTGACAGCTTGTTTCGTGGGTAAAATTGTTGCCATGTAAAGAATTAAAAAAAGTGCTTGTGTCACGACTCGCTGGTCAAACTCTAAACGACGGCCGAAGACGACGACGCGGATAAAGTCACTGGCAAAAACTAGTTATCTACATTAATTATTTGTCTTTAAATGAGCTTAACCAAACGTACATTACTATTACTATAATATTTATAATAATATTTAAGATATTCGTTTACAAACGCAATTAATTCTCCGGATCTCATCCAACAAATTCCAGGTTATTCAAACGAATAAATTGAACTGTCCAAGTTTGATTGGCAGCCATAAAATTGTGGGCTTTGTGCCGATTGATTCAGAATTGCTTTTTGTTTGGCGTGACGGTTGAACGCAATAAATGCTGTGGTTCGGTTTGAAGCGTATTGACTGACTTTTTAGGGTTCCGCACCAAATACTGAAAAACAGAATCTGTTAATGCATTTGTAGTCAAACTAGAAAATCTTATAGTTTTGTCATATTTGTCTTTCCGTATGTCTCACAAACTTTACCCGAGAAACTATCAGTCACAAAGCTGCTATTTATACCGCGAACTAATATTGAATTAGATAAAATAAAAGGTACAGTCGATAACTGAAAGATGTATCCACTTTTGCACCTTATGTTTTGTAATAAGGCCAAAAAGTGGATTGTATGTCTTAGTAGGTATAAATAGTGTACAGTCTTACAACTTTATTTTAATTCATAAATATCAGCATTCAACATTAACCTTCATTCCTTTTGTAAAAACGTATAAAATGTTCTGACAGTCCAAATAAGTCGATGTGCGAACAAAACGCATCCGAAAAAAATAACTTATGTCAAAACTTTTCTATTAAACCGTCAACCAGGGATTGTAACCGGTTACAAATAAACCGGTATTTATTTAGGTTAAACCGGTTAATAATTTAGGTTACGTTCGAACGAAATGATTTGGGAACGTTATTTCGAAGCGCTCCCTAACCGGTTACTCTGTGTTTCGATACGGGATGAATGACCGCTGTCGCGCGTCGAGGCGCTGCTGGTGGCTGCGCTATCAATCTAATACCATAGCAAACCAATCCTGTCTCCTTAAACGAGCGGTCATTCACCCCCCACACGGAGGAACCGCTCTCTAACCGGTAAATTGATTTCGTTCCCTGTTTACGCTCCGACATAGAGATACCGGTTAGAGCGGTTCTTGCGAGCGTAACCTTTATTATGGGTTAGGCTCTCAAAGTGCGGCTCTAACCGGTACGGAAAATAAACCGGTTTTCAATCCCTGCCGTCAACGTTAAATATTCGCATGTTTCCGAGTTTGTTGTTATGAAAAATTAGTGATTCTAGTTTCTAAGACGAGTTATCACCTGTGGAATTACGGAAAACAAAATTTATAGTATCTACCTACATATCCTTTTTCTTATTTTCCTCGCTCTAGTGAGGTGAAAAGTCTTGTGTTATACACGGGTGAAAAGTTATTTTACGGCTCGTCTGTTGAAACATTCGCAGGTAAAATACAACTTTCCCCCCTTGTATAACAAATAACTATTATTACTGCAGCGAAATAAATTAAAACATGAAAAAAACAGGTTCGTGCTCGAATCCAGCTCGCACTTGGCTAGTTTTCGAAGAGGATATAACTGCAGAACTGCTACAGTAAATTCAACCTAGATACTCACAGAAGAAAATCTAATTTGTAAGAAAGAGGACGCTAAGAGAGGTATTTTCGTAAGGGCCAGGGTGACTGCGAGAGAACAGTCCCTTCAATATTATTCTTTGATTATATTTGAAGTGTTATCTTATTTGGGAACTTAAAATGGCGATGGTCTCTTTTGATACACTTCGTTTTCGTTTTCCTTGAGCTTTTTACCCTTTTAGTTATTTTATTTGTGTTTTCGTGTTAATTTTTATGGCATTTCTGGAGGATTTTAACCTTTCAATGTAATTTTGTAAGTACAAACAGATTTTACTTACAGTCAACTAGGTACTACTGTGACCTCAACCTTAAAACTCGCGTAGTCTTGATCTTTAAACTTAGTCCTTCGAAATTTTAGCTCTAAGAGTGTTAGACAAATATTTTCAACCTTATATCATAGCCATCATAATATTAAATTGTACAGTTATTGTCACCTTGACCTTGAAATTCGCATAGTTGATGCTTTAATTCTGACATAGTTTCGAAAAGTTAGCTCTAGACCGTAAAATAAATATTTTCACCCTTATATCATAGCCATCATGATATTAACTTTTACTTACAGTCAGCTACTGTGACCTTGACCTTAAAACTCGTAGCATTGACCTTGAAACTTAAACAATATCTAAAGCGCTAAACAAATTCTTTCATTTTATAAAATTGATCTTCAAAATAAAAATATGTACTTACAATCAGCTACTGTGACCTTGGCCTTGAACCCCGCGTAGTGTCTCGAATGGTCAGCTCTGAACCGCAGGCGCAACGCGTTGCCCCTCGACTGGTAGCGCAGGAGTTTCAGCTTGGAGCCCCAGTCGCCACAGAGCCGGCGGGCGGGGAGCACCCCCTCGCGCGCCCAGCCGGCGCTGACGGCGTCTGACTCCGGGAGGAGGGTCTCGGTTTCCTCCCAGACCTGGTGGAAAGAGGGTAGTTAGTTGAGGGTATGTGGAATTTGGATGGATGATAGAGATTCGCGGTGTTTTTCGATGGGCCTAGCATGGTTGCGTTTATCGCGTGATATTAGATGCATAACGCTAAGTTAGCGATTTTCGGATATCGACATAAGTAAAGGAGAAAGAAGAAGAATTATAGTGCCTGTCTAACTAGTGAAGGTTGGCAGTTATTTTGAGGTTATTTCTACGCACTAAAAATACACAATCACTAAAATTATCGATAATCCTCCATTCACAAATACCTACCATGATTATTTTTTAGGCGTTTCCAAAGTAAATTAAAAAAACTTAAATCCCTAGAGACTAATAAGGAGCTTTAGTCCTGATATGTGTAGAGACAAAAATAATATTTTAAGAGCATGAGAAAACAAAATAGACAGAAACACAAAAGGTATGTACAAAGGCGAACCTATCCCTTTAAGGGACGCCTTCCAATTATTCTTTGAGCGATTGGGAAATGTTTGAAATACTTAACAAACAGCCAAACACTTGTTTCTTGCTCGTTTGTTTGTGATTGTTCAACTTAAAAAAATGCATTTCTCTATTGCTGCACTCGCAACCGCGCTCATGCCACCGTAAGTTACGCTCGCTATCGTAAAGTTTTCACACATCCAAAAGGCTCGAATATTTACGCTTCCACTGCAGCGGTCTCTCGGGCAAACACGTTCATAAAATAAACAAGCCCGAGACTCAGGCAGTTCGTCTTTCCGCCCGTAAATATCGACGTTTCAGGTCAAGGCGTATCATTGTAATACATGTGATAGTTCAGGTACTTCCTGTCACGGTGGATATTGATGAGTAGTAGGAATATACGGGGCAAAATTAAATGAATCTTCGCCTAAGTGTGCAAAATGTGGTTACAGAATTATCAAAGAGTTTTTATAGTTGTTGGAAATTCTGTAGCTCTGCCTACCCCACTCTGGGAATAAAGGCGTGAGTTTATGTATGCATGTATGTAAATATTAAATGACAGCTATGGATTGCCTTTATCCATAATCTCAACTATCGATACTTTTCCCATATACTTACTAGTGATCGCTCAAAGTTTTGTTTGTAAAAATATTTTTTTATTGAAAGTATGCGAATGAAACAAAATAGCAACATAATTCTGGTTAAGTATATTTTATTCTAATACGATTTTTTTATCATATTTTTTATCCTTTTTGCGTATTTCAGAATGACCGTTCCATTTACCACTGTTAAAATCAACGATCAGCATTTGTTAGGATTAAAAAAAAAACTTTGTGTTTTGTCCTTATCTGTCAAATTCAAATGTGAGGACAAAACAGTGAATAACTATATTATGAAACCGCGATAAGTTTGGGATTAGAATAGCTGTCAATTCATATGCACTTTGACGTAAGTATATGGTAAAACTGTCACCTCTAATCCCTTTCTAATCGCGGCTAGATAATACCACCGTTACTCAACGTTTATTAGTAAGGGGGTATGTAAATAAGAGTTGAGTTACTTCGTTGTCCGGCACGAAGGCGTGGTGGTCTGGCAGCTGCCACTCCTCGGGCACGTCGGTGCCGTTCTCCCCCATCTCCATGATCTCCAGGAAGTCGTAGCTGCAGCTGCAACAACAGTATGCAGGTTAACATGTGAAGAAAGGAGCAAGTTAGATAGGGTCATCGTAATCATCAAATTATAAATAGTTTTGTAATCAATGAGCGATTTGACCGCATTACCGAGTCCTTTGAGGATCGTTTCAACCCTGAATACTCTGACAGTTGCATTAATTATATCACGCCGCAAGGCAATCAACCAACCGACTATGAAATTAACAGTATATTGAGACATGGATGACCCTCTCCATTAGGAACCAAGCTGCATGTTAACTGGAATAAACCTGGGTAGTGATTCTCTCAAAAACAACGGACGGTCGGACGAACGAGCGAAATCGCAGCGGCGAGTTTAAGTAGTCCCGTCAGAGCGAACAAAACACATTTTAACGCGAGCATTTTCAATTAACCATGCTGCAAAATTAAAAATGCATGTGCTAAAATGTGTTTTGTCCGCAATGACGGGACTACTTAAACTCGCCGCTTGGACATTCACTCGTTCGTTCGTCCGACCGTCGTTGTTGAGAGAAGCACTACCCTGCTGGTCGGTTTTATCCAGTGGTAAAATTTTGGTAGCCAAGTACAAAAGTTGTATCGAAAGAATCCTATTAAGTACACATAAGTAAGTTATTACAAGTGTATTGGGAGTGTACACTTGACTGGAGGTAAAATGAAGAATTTTTCGACATCGATTTTCATGTCTTTACTATAAGTAATTTGTTTCTGCAATTAGATATTGAATATCGTCAGTTTAGTAGTACGCCCGCTTTGGACTAGTGGTCGAAATGACGTCATTTTTTTTGTAAGCGCGTTTTTTTTTTAAGTCTAGCGGTAGCTGTGACGTAGAAAAGACCATGGCCACTAGGCTTTTAAACTGTTTAGCCATTGCGGACCTTTATTTATTTATTTTCTCAGTAAACAATAAACAAAAAACCGGGCAAGAGCATGTCGGACCATGTTTAGTGTAGGGTTCCGAAGCCGTAACGTCAAACACAAAAAACTATCTCAAAAATCAACATGTATGAACCAATTTACTATTTAAAGTTATTTGGCGCTGTCTTAGATGATTTTTAGTAGGTATAAACACTTTAGTCGCCTGTATCTCAGGAACTAATCATGTCTACTTAGCCGTGATAGTTTTCCTTTAAAATTCGTTATATGCACTTTCGTTGAAGATTTTTTTCAGATTTTTAGTACTTGTAGTTTTGGCTGTAGGGGGGGGGGGGGGGACACTTGACTCTAACAAAAAATAGCGCTTTAAAGCTTAATATTTCATAAACCGATCCCTTAATCGAAAAATTGTTTTCATAAACCCGCAATATTTTTGAAAGACCTATCCAACAACACCCCACACTATGGGGTAGGCAAGAAAAAAAAAAGACATCCCGACGTTACGTGTAGGCAAGGTGCATTAAAAAAAAATATTTAAAAAAAAAATTATTTTACCACTTTGTTGGCGTGATTAATATGTACATTCATGCCAAATTACAGCTTTCTAGTACTATGAGTCTCTAAGCTAGACTGGGGACGGACGGACGGACGGACGGACATGGCGAAACTATAAGGGTTCCTAGTTTGACTACGGAACCCTAAAAAAAGGATGTTTTTAAGGCAAATCTGTATACCTAAGCATAAAGCAAAATACCTACCTATATATGTAAGTAAGTATTGTCTGAGCAACAGAAATGTGGAAACAGTTTTAGATTATGATTACAATAATATATTATGTGCACTATTTTTGCCTAAGTTGTTTTATTTTCCTTATTAGGAATTTATTATAGGAATTTAATGACTTTCGTTTAAAAGTAGATGGTAAAATCCTAGAGTCTAACTTAGATGTCGCAATTGAATTTGAAAATTATTTTACCAACATACCAGTGTCCACGACTAAGTGTCTGAACTCTTCGCCGGTGTCTGCCATTTTATTACTCGTATTAGAAGATAACGTGTCTGAATGCAGTATACACTTTGAATTCAAGCACGTTACTGCCTTGGATGTAATCAAAGCATTCAAATCAATTAACATTAAGAAAACCAATGATCTTTGGGGGGTTTCGGTTTACGTCCTTAAATCTTTAATGGAGGTCATAGCATCTGACTTAATGATCATATTTAATCACTGTGTTGATTGTGGTGAGTTTCCTGATCTTATGAAACATAGCAAGATAATTCCTTTATTTAAAGCGGGTAGTACTTCTGACCCCACTAACTTTAGACCGATATCGATACTACCCACTTTCAGTAAAATCTTTGAGAAACTGATTTTATCACAGTTAATGCAACATTTTCAAGATAATAATTTATTACATAATAAACAATTTGGTTTTACTCGGGGTCGCTCGACAACCGAAGCTGGTGTTGAGCTAATTAAACATATTTTTGATGCCTGGGAGGGGTCACATGATGCTTTAGGTATTTTCTGTGATTTGTCCAAGGCCTTCGATTGCGTTAACCATGACACATTGGTCAGGAAGCTACACCATTATGGAGTTAGAAGTACTGCGCTAAACTTAATTAAAACGTACTTATTCGGGAGAATACAAAGGGTAGACGTGAATGGAAAACGATCACCTGGGTCTTTGGTCTCAATGGGCGTGCCACAGGGCTCAATTTTGGGTCCATTTCTATTCCTCATTTACATAAATGATTTACCATACCTTATAAAGGACAACCATGATATAGTATTGTTTGCTGATGATACCTCACTCGTATTTAAAGTCAAACGACAACAGGAGTTTAATGTGGATGTAAACAATGCTATATTAAAAGTAGTAGATTGGTTTAGTGTTAATAATTTATTACTAAATGAGAAAAAGACTAAATGTATTAAATTTATGACTACCAATGTAAAAAATAGACAAACTACTATAACTATTAAAAATGAAAAATTAGACTTAGTTAATGATACAGTATTTCTTGGTATAACGTTAGACTCAAAACTCCAATGGGGTCCTCATCTGGCTAAATTAGCGAATAGACTAAGTTCTGCAGCTTTTGCAGTTAGTAAAATTCGGAATCTAATAGACTTGAAAACCGCTCGATTAGTTTATTTTAGTTACTTCCATAGTATTATGTCATATGGTATTTTACTATGGGGTAGTGGTGCTGACGTAAACAGCATCTTTGTTCTACAGAAGAGGGCTATTCGTGCTGTTTACAAGATGGGTCATAGAGACTCGCTTAGAGATAAGTTCAAAGAAACGAATATATTAACCGTATACAGTCAATATGTTTATGAAAACATTATGCATGTTCATAAGAACATCAGTAATTTTAGAAAGAACTGTGACATACATAATGTTAATACCAGAAATAAACATAAGCTCGCAGTGCCCTTTACACGGCTTCACAAAATAAAAAACTCTTTCATGGGTAATTGTATAAGGTTTTATAATAAGCTCCCAAGTAGTGTTACTCATTTATCAGTAAATAAATTTAAGAGATACGTTAAACGTAAACTAATTTCTAAAGCTTATTATAGTATTAAAGATTATATGAATGATGACAATGCTTGGGACTGATATATATATATATATATATATATTTTTATGTATTACAATTATTAATGACCGTGGAGACTATATACATCTCCCTGTATGATTACCTGATAACCTATTATTTTATTATTTTAATATGACATCTGGAGACTCTTTACATCTCCAAAATTGACCGTGGAGACTTTCTACATCTCCCTTATTTTATTTTTTCGTGTGTGTGTTTTTTCTTTTATTATATAATTGTATTTAATTTTAATTTGACATCTGGAGACTCTTTACATCTCCAAAATTGACCGTGGAGACTTTCTACATCTCCCTTGTTTTGTGTCTTTTTTTTTTTTTTTAATTATATTTAATTCTTAATTTTAATTTGACATTTGGAGCCTGTTTACATCTCCGAAATTGTATTATTTATTTTAATCCGACATTTTGATGTACCTATTTAATTATTATTACTACTGGGACCTGTACATCCCTGTGACATTTAAATTATGTAGCTTAAGTTTAGTATTGTAATAAGTGTTTTATTTTTAAAAAATGGCTTACTGTTGAGTTTCTTGCGGCGCTTCTTCTCAACAGTGGTCTCTTTGGAAGCGCTGGTAGAGTCAGACTTGTAAAAGTGCCTACAGGGCCTACTTACAGAATAAATGATTTGAATTTGAATTTTGAATATTTTTAATGTATTTAAATTTATGACGCCCTAATTGTAGAATCGTATTAATATTATTTTGAGCAATAAATAACGTAATATCATCTAGTCTAAAACAGTTTAAGGCTGCATTTCACCAAACTGGAATAAGACGGTTCGGTTTTGGCTTAGTTTGGTCGGATCCGCCCTTAAAGCCGTTAGAAGATGCATTAACACTGTCAGAATAGCCCTCCTGTCAAAAAAAAACGCTAGAATAAAAAATGTACTAAAGAATATGAACGACTCTATCCAACAGGAACCACGTTGCAAAGTAAACCGAAACGCGGACGCATAATTTCGTATAAACCATCCAATCCGTGTGTCTGGCAGTTCGATTTCAGCATGCTAATGCTACTGTTCCCGGCCAATATGTTACTATTCACAAACACAATAGAGTTGGATTCGGTTTGACGGATTAGCGTGAGATTAAAATGGATTGAACATACGTTGGTTTTGGATTAAGCCAGTTTGTGGAAGCGTCGGGAAAGCTTTAGTAGGTTGGTAATGCTTGGAATTTCGACATATTGAATGTGATTTGGGGATTCATGTGTTTTCGACGACGCGCTGGCCTAGTTGGTAGTGACCCTGCCTACGAAGCTAGCGGTCCTGGGTTCAAATCCCGGTAAGGGCGATATAAGTGTGATGAGCGCGAATATTTGTTCCTGAGTCATGGATGTTTTCTATATATTTAAGTATATATTTCTCTATATAAGTATTTATATCGTTGTCTAGTACCCATAATACAAGCATTGAGCTTAGTTTGGGACTAGGTCAATTGGTGTGACATTGTCTCATGTTTTTTTTTTAATGTTTCTAGTTTTTCGGCAAGAACGGATGTGACGTGCATTTTGTTCGCAAAATCGTGCATCAACATAAAATAGTTAAACTTCTATTTTAGCCGAGTAAAATTTTAATGCTTGATTACCTTGTAGTGTAACTAAATATGGAATATTATAGTTTCCCCGCGTGGTTGCCGGGTAAGAATAGTGCCACTCCATGTCCTCCCGTGGATGTCGTAAGAGACGACTAAGGGAATAAAGGCTGTGTAGTATTGTTAAGCGATGGGCTTGCAACCTGTCACTAATAGTAGGTACACTGGTAAACATCTTAGCCTAATTGTGCAAAACGTGGTTACAGAATTATTATTAGAGTTGTTAGTAATTCTGTAGCTCTGCCTACTCCACTCTGGGAATAAAGGCGTGGCTTATGTATGTATGTATCTACCTATGTATGTATGTACCTATTTTCTGTTTTTTTTTTATATTAACGGACAATCTCACACAAATTTAATTATTACGATGTTTAATCCAAAAAGTAATAGTGGAATTATTCTGCTTATTATAGAGTTTATCTATGTAGATAAACGTGGATAGAACATTTATCACTTTCTGACCAGTATCTAAGTGCAAGAGTGACGGTTGCTTTATCCACCGCGATAAAAATGAGCATAATACGGGCTCTCCATATAAAAGTAAATAAATGGTAATTGTATGAACAAAGATTAAAATACATCAATCAGACAGTAAATATTTCACCTATTGTGAATAAATAATACCCAACCAAATGGTAAAAGAGAACACAAAGGCAACAAAGAATTCCGGATACATTTAAAAAGCGGCGCCAAGTTTCCGCCCGTCAATATTGGCGTATCCGACTTGGCTCGCGGGCTGGCGTTGCTTGACTTGGCCGAGCGGCCAAGTGACAAAGTATCAAGAAGCAACGTTCATATTTTATAATTCAGACGTTGGGGTATAAAGGAAAGGTGGGAGATAAAGAATGGTTGCATTTGTGCTTTGTCTTTTGAGGAAATATTCAGAAGAGACGCTACGACGGGTCCATATTGGCTCATATTAAATTGGTCTTTCGATTTTTTATACAAATAACGATTTGTGACTATACGAGTAGGTAGGTACTCATCATTACCCCGAAAAATTTTGCTTACTTTTATCTGGATACTTTTTTAAGTCGTAATTATGGCAACTCATAATGTATTTTTTCAAAAAGCTGTTACTATTTTTAGATTTTTATAAATCTAACCTAACCTGACCTAATTTTATCTATACGTAAGATATTCAAGACATTCTGAAAATGTACGGTTCTATGAATATTGGCGTTATAAGTTCAGATGATTATAAGTTCCGATCATTAGTATGTATTAAACAAAATATGAAGATTATGAAGAGTGGTCATTAGGTTAAAAAAAGATAAAAGATAAAAGATATTTATTCAGTAAGTAGGCCGCACGGGCACTTTTACACGCCATGAAATGGTGGATGGTTGTAAAACTATATGAGATACATTTTCGGAGTTCCAATAATCTAATTTGTAATTTTATATGAACTTTAACGCACCCTGCTACGACGCTTGCTTATTTCGACGATCCTGAATAGAAATAGAATTTATATATTTTTAAAGACAGTATTGCCATACATACGAAAATTAACGCCTTCATTCCTAGATAGTATTGACATTTATTTTATTTATATTTCTGACGACCTCAATGTAACCGCATATAATTTGCCATGTCATGTTATACATGGTGTCTTATATTGAGTAAGTACTAAAATCTGAATGTGGGTCTGAATCGTCTCCATACAAACCTACAGGGTCTCTATTCGACTCTGTTAAACTATATTGATTTTGACATGTTATCGTATTGTTTTTATCTTGGCCGCCATTACTATTACTAAGTTAACTTATGAGAGCTATTGTGACGTCGACAATTATAATAAGTGTAATCATGAATAAATCTATGATATCTTCATAAATTAAGTACAGACACTAATAGCTAAAATAAATTAGCAAAGTATGCCACCGGATATTATTTTTTACACTAATAAAAAAAAAAAGTAAAAAAAACAATGAACCAATTCCAAAAAAATCCACCTTTTTCAACTGTCAGATGCCGACATAACTAAAATTGGTGCTTTAAAGCTTCGTATTTCATAAACAAATATCTTAATCGAAAAATTGATGTAATAAATCCGCAATATTTTTAAAAGACATATCCAACGACACCCCACATTATGGGGTAAACGCGAAAAAAAAGAATTACATCCCCACGTTACGTATAGGGGAGATACACAAAAAAAAAACTTTATTGGCGTGACTAATATGTAGGTATATTCGTGCCAAATTACAGCTTTCTAGTACTAAGAGTTACTGAGCTAGGCTGTGGACGGACATGGCGAAACTATAAGGGTTCGTAGTTTGAATACGGAACCCTAAAAAGGTGTTATTTATAATTTCATAACTATTTGCCATGTTAACACTTGGCTGAGCCCCGATCGTAGCGAGTACACCGTAGCGAATGCCGCCCTCGACCGCAGCTGCCACCGCAGGCCGCGCCTGTTAGGGAGACCCTTTACCATTGTCACTACATAATATGTCAACTCTAGTCTTGGTAAATGCTTTATCTACATACATATCATAACTTTAATATATTTATAAGTAACCGTATCTGTGGTTGAACTTTAATGTTAACATTAAAGTATTACATGTCATTAAAGTATCGGTTATCGCTGTAGTTGCATCATAATGTTCGCTTTAAAGTATCGGTGACCTATACTTTAATGTGAACATTAAGATTCACTGTAACGACAGATACCTGATACAGGTTTCTCACATATTGTAGAAAACTTATGATATGCGTGTAGATAAAGTTATGTATACGACTATTCGCATTATAAGGCATTAAAACACTCGTGTGATCTTATTATGAAACTCACTTTACGGCTCGTTTCTTAAAAACGCACTAACTACTTTGACAAATAACTAATTTGACAAATCATTATTTTTCACTTCAATTTGAAGTTATCGAATCGAATCTATCAAAAATATGAATCCTAGTAGAGTATTAAAAATTATCTTCGCAGTAAATACAACGCTTGTATTTTATTTAAGTAACATTTTTTTTTCCAAGTTTTAGTACTTTGTCGTACTGAAATAAGTATTTTCATTTATCTGCACACTCTACCATAGATAATGCCATTTCATGTATTAATTCAAAAAACGTCATTAAGCTTTATCCTATTTTAAATGCGGTTTGATAATAGCATTTTAGGCCCAAAGGTACAGTACCTTACCGAAAATATTAAGAGCACTTTAGTGCACTGTCATAATAAACTTCAAACTAAACATCAAATGACAAGTATGACAGTAACAATGGCAGTCACAATGACTAGGTTCTAAGTATACTTACCATTTTTATTGGGTGACCTTCGTTGATGTTCGTTTTAAGCGTTTTTCTAATGCCTGTATTAAACTTGGCAAATTTAACAAATGTTATACCTAATATGCGCTGCAGTTGCGCGTTTGAACCGCGCTGCTAAACGCGCCATGTGTAACCAGCTTAAGGTACAATTTTTAACTTATATTGAACAAGACCGACTTGTATCCGACACGGCCTGTCAGCGGGTGATACATCACCGAACGAGACAAATTCATCGAAGACGCTACAAATGGCGTCGAGCGATACTCGCCGAGTCAACCGACTTACCGACACAACAGTACCATGAGTTACTATTACCGTACTCGCTAGCGAGTCGAATGCTCTGTCCCTCGCACTCTATAAGAATACTGGGAGGCCTGCGAGAGATAGAGCATTCGCCTCACTAGCGAGTATGGTAATTGTATCTCAAGAGTACAGCTTTGAATTGATCGATTCTAGAGCCACGAGGATTTGTGGCTTTTACGTACAGAGTGGTTACAATGACGTGCACTTTTATTCTTTATTTTTCTGAAGGTAATGCAGGGACTTGACAGAAGCGCGTGGAGCTAACCCCATGTGCTTCTGTTAAGTTCATTAGTGAAAATACTCTTTCACCGGACAATCGTCTTCGCGTGTGATATCCATGGACCTATTTCTCTAATAAGTCCGTGGGAGTGTCTATAACTCGACATTGGCAAAATACACCGTAACTGGGGTGAAAGCCATTAATAAAAAATAGAATTAATAATAATGAATAATTAGGTAATCCAATCTTTATCGTCTTTGTTGTTATTGTTCTTTGTCTTTGGGTTTAAGAGTCCTCTAAAAGTTAGTTCCCTATTTCACCATCCTCACAGGTGCTATTTCAATGTATAGTCACGGTAAGAAAAGGTTCGTAATTTTTGGACCTTAAGAGCCTTTTTTTCGGTTTAAAGAATTATTTATTTCTCAAAAAGAAATTACATTTCACTTGGTTGAGAAATTATATAAAATAAATTTTGTTTTCCATGCTCCGACAACTCAGCACACATATAAAAGTTAAACACAAATTTAGAGTATTCTTTACACACTTAAACTAAAACTAAAGCCCAAATACAGTGCAATCCCCACTAGAGAAAGCATGTTGTCAGGTTTATGCAAGGTTTATTTTATTAACATAGCCGTTTTAATTGTAAAATAAAATAAAATAATTAATATGTCTACATTTCCTGTTTGATTTTACCACGATAACAACTCGAGCGGTAAGTGTCTGTTTAAAAATATCGTTTAAAGTGGGTATGTAGAGAAATATGGGCACTAACTAGATAAGGATGCGCAAACAAGTTCATTCATAGTGGTCAAGACAAACAGCTGACCCATTTCTACCTTTAATTAATAGAACAATAGTAGATTTTTAACGTATTAAAGTGTCTGAGCGTCTTACTTAATGAATAAATTACTATTATCACATTTATAATTTTTTAATTATTTATATCTCTTATTTGTTAGGAAAATTTAGATCACGGAGTACGTATTCTTTTAATGTTTTTTTGAAAATTCTAAATGAGTCAGTGTTTTTTACCTCAGCGGGGAGTTTATTATATGACTGTACTCCCACAAAACTCACCATTCTTCTGCCGTGGATTGTTCTTATTCGAGGCAGTATTATGTGATCTTTTCTACGGCTGTTGCGATTAAGCACTTCGTGAACTTTTGAAAAGGTAATCTCAGAACGAATATTTTTTTTAAGAATTTTTCGAATAAGAATGCATGTTTGATATGTATGAAGTTGCCTTAGGTTCATCAGTTTCGTTTCCTTATAAATTGTACATGACGGCGTTAGGTAGTTGTAATTGAATAGCACTTTTATTATTTTGTTTTGTGTAATTTGTAGATTTTTTAAAGTTGTTTTAGGCGCATTTCCCCAGATTTCTATAAGGTATAGTAGATGTGGCTTTACTAATGAGTTATATATTGTTTGGCGCACTTGATGTGGAAGACAATGAACTATTTTGCGGAGGGATCCCAATAAAGAAGATAGTTTTGATCTAATTTTATCAATATGTTTGTTCCAGTTTAAGTAACTGTCCATATACAGGCCAAGATATTTCTCGTGGTCTTTTTGTTGTATAACTTCTCCGTCAAGCTCGAGCGGTGTGTGCGTGGGGACTTTTTTATTTTTTGCTTTAAAGATTATATAACAAGTTTTGGAAACATTAATCGTCAAGAGATTGTATCGGAACCATGAGTGCAGTTTATTTAAATCTTCTTGAGCTTGTGTTATTAGTTCGTCTATTGAACCACCAAAGTAAAAGAGGCAAGTATCATCTGCGTAAAGCGATATATATCCATGCAGTCCAATTTCATGAACAGTGTTAATGTAAATGAGAAATAGCAACGGTCCTAATATAGACCCCTGCGGGATACCAACTGTGATTCTTTGGGGTCTACTCTGATGTTCACCAATTTTGACAACTTGATATCGATTTTCAAGATATGATTCAAATATCTTAAGTGCAGTCCCTGACACACCTATATGTTTAAGTTTTTGCAATAAAATTGAATGACTCACAGTGTCGAAGGCTTTTTTAAGGTCTATAAAAAGACCTAAGACTAGTTTCTTTTGATCTATATTTGTTTTTATTTTCGTTGTAAGATCTACAGTAGCCGATAGTGTGGAGGATTGCGGCCTAAAGCCATATTGACGTTCAAAAAGGAAATTTATTGAGGTTAGGTATGTCTCAAGACGTTTGTATATAACTCTTTCAAATACCTTAGACACTACTGGTAGTACAGAGATCGGGCGATAGTTTCCCGGATCAGATTTGGACCCTGATTTAAAAATAGGTGAAACTTTAGCCACCTTAAGTACATCAGGAAAAACTCCGTCTTGTAAGTGTTTATTAATGCAAGATGTTAGGCTGTTTAATATCGGTTCTTTTATGCATTTAACTACTTTTGTGCTAATACCATCAACACCCGTACTACAATTTGTATCGAGATCGGCTATTACTTTGGAGATTTCATTACCACAACACAGTTCAAGGGTTGTCAATTTGTTCCCGCTAGGTACTAAATCCTGTAAGGAAGGGCCTATGTAATTATGATATTTAGCTGGAATTTTACTAGCCAAATCAAGGCCAACCGTTGAAAAGAATTCATTAAATGTCTCACATACGTCAGTACCATGGGTGATTAGACCTGAGGATGTAGTGAGTTTTGGCGGAGTACAGTCAAGTTTGATTTTATTATTAGACAGAGTATTTACTAGAGACCACATTTTTTTAGGATTGTTTGTACATTTTGAAAATAATTCGTTGTAATATTTATGTTTTGTCTTTTTTATAGTTTCTGTTGCTATGTTTCTCTCCGTTTTGAATTGTGTCTTCAAGTTTTCATCATCCGGGGTTTGCTTGAGTCTGTACCATAGCTCATTTCTTGTGTGTATCAAATTAGTTATATCCTTGTTAATCCAGTCTTCTTGAGGTAGATTAAGTATCTTGGTTTTAGTAGTCTTACATTTTTCAGTAGCATCTATTATATGTTCATGGAGATTAACATAGTGACCATAATTTAGATAGGATAAATTGTCAAACTGGCCATACAATTTATCATAGTTTATGCATTGATACTGGATTCGTTTCTTAGAAGGCGGTTTGTATTTGTTAATTGTTAGGAATATTTGTTTGTGATCTGACATTGTTGATTCCATAACAGCCATATGAAAGTTTTTATCCTTTAAGTTTGAAGACACGTGATCCAAAATAGTTTTGGTGCTCTCCGTCTGTCGCGTGCAAAACTCCTCGTGGATATTATTGATTATATCGTAGCCGGATTCATGTAGTAGATTAAAGTATTGTTTAGAGATTCGATTTTTCTTCAGTAGGTTTATGTTATAATCTCCAAAAACAACAGCACGAGTTTTTTTTAGTAACTGTTCAGAGTAAACTTCCAAAAATCTTTCCAAGTTAACATTTCCAGGATTGTAAATGACACCAACATTCAGAGCGTACCTTTTAAGGTAAATCCAAAGGTAATTGACACCACCTATGTAAACTTCCTCATCTTCGCTGTGATCGAGATCATTATGTACGTAAATAGAAACCCCACCACCCCTGGAATCCGTTCGAATATTATAGTAATGTGCGTAGTTTGGCAGTTGTAGTCGTCCGGCATCTTCCTTCGTAGTTATCCATGTTTCCGTTAGTAGTACGACGTGCACAATGCAGTTTATAGATTTTAATATACACTTTAGTTCGTCAAATTTTCCCGGTTTGCAGATACTACGCACATTAGCATAAAAGAAATTCAGAGATAACTTATCTGTCTGTAGATCCTTGTAGGCCTGGCTCAGTTGATAGGTGATGCGTTCAGACGAGTTTTGTTGTATGGGATGAGGTGTTAGCATTAGTTTTTTGCTGAATTATCGATGATTCTAGGAGTTCCTTTTATATATTTTATAGTGAGAGCATCTTCGCCGTTTGCCTGACGACGAGAGAGTTCCTGACTTAGCTCCTTTAGTAAGTTTCTCTGAGTAGGGGTCTGGTCCGAATAAACCTTAATACGCTCTGGAAGCCTGCCTTTGTTGCGTAATATCTCTAACGCTGTTTCAGAACTCTCAAGAGCGACCTTTAATGCACGGGATTTGCCTGGAGTGTACTTTCCGAGACGTTGTGTTTTGATTATGCGTGGACAGCTCGGCATTAAGTTCCGAAACATTGCTGAGACAGCTTTTTCATCCTCAGAAAGACGCGAGTCTTTTTCTGTCGACGACTGCTCAGCTAACCCAGCTACGATTACATTCTTACTTCTGATATTTCTATCTTGAAGTTCACTTATAATACTCTCACTGGCAATTAAGGGCAATTGAGCTGGCTCGGAGATTGATGGTATCTTTTTTACTTTTTCAATGTCGGATTCAATGAGTATTATTTTATTATTGAATTTTGTTACGGTTTCTTTCAAAGCAGATATTTCTTCCTTCATTGCATTGTGATCACTTAGCATTTTTCCTGTTATAGAGCTGATTTCATTAAGTTGATTTTTCACTTCGGAAATATCATCTCGCACTGACCTGAGATTGTTTTCTTGCGATCCGGCGATATTTTCTAAGACTGCCAATATTTCTTTGCGAAAATCTTGTAATTTATTTGTGTATTCACAATCACATTCTCTTTGTTTTCTTTTGCGTAATGTGGCTTGGGTTTGTTGGTCATCTTCATCAGGCTTCGATAAATCCGGTTGCGATCCACCCAAGCCTACTGTTTTCTTTCTCCGCTGTGGTGAGCGCGAGACACTCATTATTGTGGCTGCTGTGTTTTGACGACTTTGCACGATAGATTAGCGGTAATTCTGTTGCTGTCACTTTCACTCGCGATGCTATACACTATCAGGATGTCGTAACTAGGGTTGTAGTTGCACAGAAATACGGTCTTAGCGCACTTAGTAATAGGACTTATTTTTAAAGTAAACTGTATTAAATTTTTCGTATTAAATCGAAGTACACGTCTGCTCAGTACGGTTGCCGAAGCATAGTATTTGATTTTTTACTGTCACTATACATTGAAATGGCCTTAAGCGTATAAACCTAGAGCTTAATTTGGGACTAGGTCAATTCGTGTCAGATTGTCTTCTGATAATTGTTTAATTATGAGTATTATGACGTACAAAACCTATGATTCTGCGCATGCAGCTCTTTTAAGACTGCGCCGAGCGTACGCCGGATGAACAGTGGCGCCCTCATTACTTTTATTGTGTTTTCAAATAAACTAAAGTATTTTCTTGAAATTGGAAGAACTGTGTTTGTACTACAAATGAAAACACAACTTATACGGCATATCATATAGCTTAATAACAATTTACCTTCGCGTTATTAACTTAACGGAAAAAAGTGGCCACCTTTTCCCGTTAAGCTGACTACTCAAAGGGTAATTGTTATTAAAGTTTGTTACGTATCCCATAAATTGTGTTTTTACTTGCGCTACAAAAAGCTATCGTCTGATTTCAAGGAAATTCTTTAGTACATTAGAAAACATAATAATAGTTGTGAGGGCGCCACTGGACGCTCGGCGTTTGCTCGGCGCAGTCTTAAACATAGTTTGAAATTAAAACTGTAAACTTGTATTTATTTTACACAAATGTGTTTATAAGTATTCACACATTCAATACATTAGAGGCAGTTCTCGTAGTGACCTGTTGTGCATGTTTGAACTTTATACTGCTGTTTTCAGTTGCCAAAGCTGAGTTTATTCGCATTAATTAATTACTCTTTGAGCTGGCAAAAGATATTCGGTGGCTACCTACTTGTTAAATGCTGTGATGTTTCTTTATGGATGATACATGAGTTGCTTAATTGATTTGGATGATATTTGGTACATAGATAGCCTATTTTCTAAATTAGCTAATGGTTTTTTTTCCCTGAAAGCTTGATAACTCTAGAGGTAGAACTTCAAACGAGTTTACCACAGACGTAAGTCGAAAGGTTATATAAAAATAAATGACGCAACAAAAATACAATTAACGCTGATTTGCAATATTAATATAAAATTCCGTCCGAACTTTCAGGCTTCGGAATAATAGAAAAGAAACCCGCGTCACGTCCCAAATAAGATTAAATAAAAAACACAAAGAAATCCCTGAAGAAAGGTAACAGGTGATCCTCGTCGTATCTTTGGCTATTGCTTTAAGTTTCGCCTTAAATGCTTTCAAGAATAAGATGAATTACGTTGAAAATGTAGGAAAAATGCCGGCAGAGGGATTTTATTAAAAGTCTGAGGCAAAACTGAAGTCCATCTCACTATAGCGCAACGTCTTTAAATATAATAGTTGATTGTGTCACAATGGGAGCAAAATTACATATTTACGGCAAGGGCGTACATTGAATCCTGAACGTAGCGAGGGATTCAAGTGTTAACGGCCAACGTGGTAATAAGTTTGCTACCGTGTGACTAATACTGCTTTTCACATCACCTATGAGGAAAATAAAAGATCTTAATGATGAAACAAATGCACTTAAATGAAGAAAAATAAATTGTAGATTATGTGCATATTAATTTCATATTTTTTATTGGCAACAAAATATCCTTGATCAGAAAAGTGCCACTTTGATCCCTCCTTTCAGGGAAGAAAAGTACCCTTTCCAAAAAGGTGATGTGAAAATATGTTTTTCTACTTGCGTACTATAAATCGTTATTATTGATATCGTTAACGATATCAGAATACCACCTATAACGTAACCGAAGCGTGGAAACAATTCGATAATGAGCGTTGCCATGGTAATAACAGTTCTATAATATTTATTATGTTCTATTCATTTACGTTTTTGTTTTCTTCTGTCAAAATGTTTGACTATGACTGTTGTGTTTTTTTGTTAAATCTTTTTTTATTTTTTATTTATTCATTTAAAATGCCATTTAATTATATCGTTTACGAATCTCAGCAGAATTTGGGCTAAAATAAGTAAAACAAGCACGTCTTACCTCTCAGCAAACGTGCGAATAAAGGAGACGGGCCGAGTACCTTTCAACACAAACTGGGAAATCTTTGTTTTCCCATTCAGTAAGGGACCTTGCACACTATGTACGGTCACGAACGTTAATCGGTGACCAAATTTAAAAAGTATGCTTAAAAGTCGTTAATGTCATGTGATGCCAAGGCATTTGAAACTTAAATAGGAAACTCAACCTTATTGTTGTAGAATGTCAGATTGACCTTGGACCTGAGGTGGGTCACAAATTTAAGTTTTTGGCTGTACTCGTACTAGGCAGATAGGAAGTCAATCCTGACGGTATCCCATAATTTTATCTAATCTCATTTCATCGAACGCCATTTTCCGCTGAAACCGGGATGTTTTCACATCTTAAACATTAATTGCATATCTAGGTTAGGTTAGGTTAAACCTTGTGACTATCAAAAAATACGTATGCGGCAAGAAATGCTTTTCCATTAAATGAAAATTTTATGTATATCTACGTTTGTTGAAAGGTATTCCGATACAATGATAGGTTCCCCAATGCTTACACATTGCACAACCATGATGTTTCTGTAGATGATAAAGTATTTTTCTGTAAATTTGTGTGAAATTGTATCTTACTTTGTATTTATTTACTCTCATATCGTAAAGTTCGAATTGTAAACTTCAAAACGAATTTATATTTGCATACTTTATAAACACAATACGGAAATTTAAAAAAAAACACTACAAAAACACAAAGTAGTTTTATTACCACTACGGTACAAGACAATTCAAAAAACACTCGTGTGATACCATTGTGATACTATAAAACCTCGTGTTTAACCCCTCATTATGCAAAAATTTCATAAACTACAATTTTTTCACTTTTGGCTAGTCAATTCAAGCCACTGTCTGATAATGATTAATATCAATATCTTGTAATTCTCAGTACTCACTATTTTATTGAAACGCGTCTTTATGAGAATTGTTCATGTATGTTTTTTCTCCTAATAAAATTAATAAATAAATAAATTACCGGTTTTTTACCGTTCCTTTAAGGCCGGTTTTCCGGTAAATCAGGTAGCCGGTTAGCATTTACTAGTGAGCAGGGGCCTTAACGGACCTCAGGGAAATCCTCACAAATACTAAAGACAGCCACGTTTGCAGTTTCCGAATTAAACAAAATTGTTGTCATTTCTGCGAGGTACAGTCGTCCAGTAAATACTCGTATTTAGAACTTGGAACCGTATCATAAGAAGCATTGTTTTTATCATGTATTTCATTCTATGTTTAGTTCGACGAAGAAGGAATTGGAAGATTTTTACAAAGAACTATTGGCCAGTTGACTCACTTTGTAACTTTTATTTCATTTTCTTGTGCATCCCTTGGTGTATGTGGTATTGTGAAAAATACATAAATATTAAAACTAGTGTGACAGTAATTTATCAACTAATTATTCAAGGGCTAAAAAATATATAAAAGATACACAATACCCCACGGCTCACTAATGTTTTACCAAATCATCATTTGAAAAACTATATCATTCATTACACAAACTATCATTTCGCAAAGAGATACTTCCCGCTGCATTGTTTTATATTTTTTCGTGTATTGTAAATGTAATGATTCGAGCACAAACACGTTTTTGCGAAATTTAAGTTTGTAAAATGAAATAGTTTGTCAAATTATGATTTGGTCCAAAGTCAGTATACCGTATCCCACATGTGTCTAACCGCACAGAAAAACTATCACTCATATCGCTCATTGAATGCAAAATCTTATACGAACAGCTTCTAATTTTAAAATGCAACACTGACTCATTTTCGATTGTGTCTGTTTTGTATTCAAGGAACGATATATACTGTCTAATTGTTTCTAAGATCTTCCAAGTAATACGTCTCTCAGGATATATCTCTCACCATTTGTCATCTAGTAGTCGAGATAAGAGCCCCTTTGCCTCGGCTTGAAAACATTAAAAAGCAATCTATACCGAGCCGGGACGTACGAGGCGTGCGGGAGTGATTTATAGCCCCTTGTTTAGTTTGTTATGGATATACTTAAAGACAATGTAAATACGTTATTGTACAAAGGATTTTAAGATACTTGGGGCGTTTTTAATATGAACAAAGGAACCTTTTAAGTGATTTTATAGAGTCGAAAAAATTATACCCAACATAGACAATTTTTTTTTAGTTGACAAAAAATAAATATAATGTATATCTGCCCGATTTCAAACCGCTATAAATTTTAAAGGTTATGTTCGCCGGTTATTTCTGGATAAGGTTCCTTGGAACCGGCTGAGCCCATCAAAAGTTAACAGCTTCGAAACGCGGTCGAGTGAGGCCTTCTGATTTTAAATTTAAAAAAAAGTTAAGGCTTTAAATTTTTCTAGTTTATCATACGTTATCGATGGTTCTATTTCAAATTGTTAAAGGGCATTGGTTAAATTTGTTTGAAGAAAATTGTAAGTTTTGGCCGCTCATCTTGAAAATGTATGACTTTTAGAAATGACAACACTTTTACCCAAACCCCTTTCGCCGGTAAAATATTTTTGACGTGATAATTGTCAAGTAACTTAGCGTTGCCACGCAATGATTACAATATGAAAGCCAGATGGGGTAAACCAAGTAGAATTAACGTCCAGGGGCCTTATTCTAAATTGTTTGTATCCCTATCATTTTTGATTTGTTTTAGGCTCAGCCGGTCAAATAATAAGCTAATATCTAATGACATTGCCTATATGACAATATGAGATGATCTTTAACATACATAGTATGTAATCCTCTGTATGTATGTACGCTTAAATCTTTCAAACTACACCACGAATTTAAATACGGTTTTTACCAATAGATAGAGTGATTCAAGAGGAAAATTTTACATACAATAAAGGCTGATTTATGTATGGGTGGTACAGAAAACACATAAACTGAAGCGAAGCGAGGGCGTGTCACTATACACTAGTTTCAAATAAATCAACCTAATCTAATCTTATTTAATTCGTTCAAGTCAATAAAAGCAGTCATAACGTTAACGATACAATAACAATAGGGGAAAATAAAATGTAGAATAAAGCCTTGGTATCACCTTTACGGCTAACGATACACTCGTTACGCGCGCGGAGTTTTGCTACATATAGGTAGGAAGAAAAAAACTGCTACGGGCTACGGCGTAGAGCTCGTAGCGACTAATGAACCCCCAAGGAAAAAAATGGGGTATTATATTATAAGTTCAACGTGTTTATCTGTGTATGTGTGTGTATTAATTTGGATTATTTTTTAAAAGCAAGCTAAGGTGATGGCATCAGTGTAGGACACTTTTAGTAATGGACACTTAACTCTTAATTCAAATTTAATAAGGTCGTAAATTCATTGGTCCAAAACAAATTAATAACCATTATCTTCTGTAAAATAAGAATCAATCATCATTGGTCCTTGTCCATTACTAGTTCCGTCAGCTTAGTTTAATCGAGTTGATTATTAGCCACATTTCATTAAAATCTGTTAAGCCGTTTAAAGAGACCAGCCCCCTATTTCACCATCATGACAATGACAGGTGGCAGGTGACATTTCAGTGTACAATGCACAGCTTATGTGAAACCTAGTGATGTATCACCGTGTTAACTTTGCAATGTATACCGAATTGTCACCTGTCATCTGTCATTGTCATGACGGTGAAATAAGGGGCTGGTCTGATAGAAGGGATTGCTATTATAACGGGAGTTTGAATCAATGAAATTGTTATTTTGTATAAATTTTCCCGAATGCCCAATGTGGAGGAGAAATGTTTTTGTTTGTATGTTATATGTATTTATGTTTGTATGTAAGGTTCAGAGTTTCTTTCAGGGACCGTTTTCGTTACGGTATTAGATATCGATACCGCTTCGTTATAAAGGTAGAACTTGACTGTACTGGTTAAAATATAAAGCTACGCTACCGGAATAAAATAACGGTATCGCTATTTTTCATGTGTATTTAAAACTTTTTTTCAACCGGTTCAGGTATCGAATAAAAATAACGGTACCGTTATATTACGATACCGATGAAATCTTTAACGCGCCCAAAACAAACCGCTTCAATACTATGCCTTTATTTTCCGTTTACTCACTCCCTGGTTTCTTTCTATAACCTGAATAAATTGCTGAATTTTAACAAATGATAAGTATTGTCAGATAGCGTCACTTGCCACACAGGAAAGGTTAATAAAAAAATAAAAACAAAATGCAGAACATGTCACTAACACGCTGGCAAACATCTTAAAGTAAGCCTAATTGTGCAAAATGTGGTTGCAGAATTATCAACCAGTTTTTAGAGTCGTAGGCAATGCTGTAGCTTTGCCTACCCCACTCTGGGATTACAGGCGTGAAGGTATGTATGTATGTATGTGTATAACATGGGCATATCACCATTAGAGAAGGCAAATAACCAGTTATAACCGGTTTTATCCGGTTGTTTTCATACAAAATTTGTTAATAACCGGTAGAATTGCAATCCCTAATGGCCATAAAGACGACATAATCCAATCACGCAGTGTGTTTTTAAAGCTAGATTTTTATTAGTATTGCAATTTCATCGACTAGTATTTTCCACAGCGGAGTTAAAATTTTGTAGTTGTGCCAAGTCTATCCAAACCGACGTTACGTAATCAGGGTTCATTTTATGAAAGCAAAAACTTCAGCAAAATAATAATTCGATAAGAATTCGATACGAAGAAATAATACATTCTACTTCGCGTTTTGCCTAGTTGATACTGATCCTGAGGTTAGATTCCAGCGCAGGGGCAAATATTTGTGTGTTGCGCGCGAGTATTTGTCCCTGGGTCTAAGATGTTTTCTATGTATTTAAGTATGTATTTTTCTCGATACATTTGTTTATAGTTGTCTAGTTCCCAAAGTATACGCCTAGTGCTTAGTTAAGAACTATAGGTCAGTTTGTGTGAAATTTCCCTTGGTATTTTTTTATTCTATGAATCGTTTTTGGACTTAGTTTGAGACTCATTTAAACATAAAACATTTAATCGAAAATGAGATCGTTGAATCGTACGCTGAAAACTATCGGCAATAATGTATAGAATAGTTTACGAAGATAGAGAAATAAACCTTTGCCTTGATTATTATACATTCTATTGCACGGGACTTCGAAGTTAAATGCAGCATATTGTTTTTAGAGTTCCATAAATGCCAGTCCGTCCATAAAATTTCACTGAGTATGTATTTCTATTACCGCTATATAAGAAAAAGCGAGGGCTCATACAAGAATAGTACGGAATCCTTTGTGCCCGACTCGTGATACTAACGATACCTCGGTCCCTAAATCGGGCCATCCATTCAGCCTCTATGATAGAAAATATCCATACATTCCCACATACGTACTATCAGCCCATTGGAACCCTGACCCACCATAATACCGTGTCACGTGACGATGATTCAAGTCGTAAGAAGTGTCTAACAACTTGTTTTATAATGTCACTGTGACACCATTCTATCATCCATACAATTCAGGTCTACACCGTACCTTTCTTTTGGAAGGGTCTAGGACTGGCTGTCATTTTGAAAACATCTGTCTAGTTATTTATTTTTATTATTTTTTCGTTGATTTTGGTCTGCTAATCCAGGGCAGTTTTGTGGGACAACTTGTAACATTGATGAAGAAATTGCATTGAATAAAATAACAGTGAAATTATGGTTCCAAATAAGTTAGCGGTCAAGATCACACCAAGCCATGGAAGTGGTTGCTCGCCATCTTCAAGGGGCATGACTATGACTGGAAGACTTCGACGACAGGACAGGATTCACCGTACACCGTACTTGGCATTGGCAAAATTACGTTATTATGTAGACGTCATTCAATTAATAAAATAATAATAATAATTTAATACCTTTCTTTTGCTCCAGTCAAGTAAAATACACGATAGAAAAACATAAGCAACTACTAAAATAAGGTTCATAAAACCTACTTTGCTCACATTAATATTTCATAAATATGAGAAGCATAGGTTTAAGGTTCCGCAGCCAAAATAACCTCGAAATGCATATAAATTCCTCGTGTTTTTACTCGAGGACTGTTTAGGATACGTGACTGAAATTTTACAGGCATCATTGGGATCGGCTGGAGACCCCTTGGTCAAACATAAATAGAACGTAAATATTTGAAGGCAAAGACCTTGTCAGAGGACTAGGAAACGCAATCTAACCGGTTATAACCGGTTATTTGCATTCCCTACAGAGGACTCCCGTTCATTCTTTAACGATAAATAAATAGGTGTCTTCGGCTAAGCATGCCTATGGTTTACCACAAGGACCGGCCCTGCGTCACTTGCATCCATCGGTTTCCCGCAACCATGGCCACGTCGTCTTTTCACCTTGTCTACCTTGTAGGGACCTATTTAAAGAGTTCCGAATTCTAACGCTTCCCGGCGAGCTACTTTAACCAGTGGCCGTGTCTACACACGATAATTTTCATATTTTAAACGCCAGGGCACCAACACGACCCACGCCCTCCGTAGTAATAAGCACAAGAATCGCCTCGTCAGACCACAGTATAAACTTACAAAATCTGCAACGTCGGTTTACATCTTGGGCCCGTCGGTATACAATAGGCTGCCGAAAAAAGTCAGAGATGCAGCTTCCACCACCATTTTTAGGCGCAACCTTCGCAAGTGTCTCTTACAGCGGACCCTTTATAATGTAGATGATTTTTTTAATCTACCTGTGTTTTAAGTGTATAAAATATCATGTGAAATAATTAATAATTGCAATCTACGTCTCTGTCTTTCATTTATGTAAGTAAGTACGCAACGATTGCTTAATTTTTGTGACCTATAACTATGGAGTTATGAATAAACGATTGTATTGTATTGTACCCAGGCTGCGCATATAACGGTGACAGTTGTGTTTTAGACCATAATAGTAGATTGTTCAACAAAGGACTAAAATAGGCCACAATGACACGAGATGTTTAGCCACCCAAGCGGAGCGCGGATGGCTATAGTTCGAGTGTCATTATGATGGTTTAGTCTCCTGTTAAACACTCTACTTCTCACTGTGAATGCGAGGAAAAAAATGACGTTCTATAAAAAATTACAATGTTGATAACTAACAAAGTTCTGTTCTGTGTTTTTTATTTTTGTGTAAAATGTCGCTTTAAATGCTTGCATATTTAGCCATCAGATTTAGACCTATAAACTACTTTAAAACTAATTGGACAATGCGTCAAAAAAAAATTCATCCTTAATATAATTTAATATGCCGCAGAACCATACGTTACCGTATTGCCGACACCCCTAGCCTAGTGTTCTTTCTAAACACGTCTGTAACAGGGTGTGGAGCAAAAAAGCAGTTTCCACTAGGTATTGTATTAAAAAGGCATCACGTTGGCTATAAAAACTCTCTACAGAGCCGCTCGAATTTTTGCTCTCCTGGTACATACGAGTGCGCTGGGGAGAAATTTAGACATAAATTATTCCTTCACTTTTCAATATTGCTTTCGGACTTCGATGCAGTTTTTTTTATGTCTACGTGTAGCTGTGCTAAGGAAATAAAATGTGAAAATGTATTTCGGCTTCTTACCGATGGCGGCCGTCCGGCACCGGACGATAATAATTTACATTTTCGACGTTTCCAGAATGCATCTTGTGTAAGAATAGGATAGGTTAAAAAAAAAAAAGTTGCTAGTGGTTTGGTGTATTTTCAGATTTTTGGATGACAGTATTGAGTTTCAAATCGAATAAAATTAAAGTAATTTTTAATATTACAAAATGTTGCATTTACAAAGAGTCTAAATATCTACAAAAGGGTGGTATTTTCACCTAAAGTATTGTATCGTTTGGAACTTCACGGATTATCTACTCACTGCGTTACAGACACTTTTATATCAATAAACACCTACCTATATTTGAAATGTCATTTTAGTCTACGGAACAAAAAATAGACTTCAGTAACGGTTACGGAACCCTACAATGGGCTAATAGCCTTTACCCGGCAAGTTTTTAAGCGACTTTTTATATTGACATTATAATTCTCTAACGGTTACTCTACAGAATATGACATTCGCAAAAGATCATACTAGCAAAACATCATATACGCATAACATCATACTCGTATACGCATCACATCATCCTAGCAAAACACGATATTCGCAAAACATTATATTTACAAATAGTCGGGTTTTGTTATAAAATCATTAGGTAGGTTAAGGTTATGTTAGATTTATATCAGGCCCGGAGGGCCAAACTACCCAGAAATAGGAGCTCCGCCGTAGCGGAGCTCCGTTGACACTATCTAATTCATGTCTTAATAATAGTTAAGTTTTGCTAATGTGATGTCTTGCTACTATGATGATTTGCGAATGTCATGTTTTGCTTTTATGATATTTTTCAGAATAATCATGTTTTGCGAATATTCCCTCCCGTGTAACTTACATTCCTTATCTCAACTCATTAGCTCACTTTAGCTATAACATTTTGTTCTTCTCATTAGCCGCACCAATTTTGGTGTTTAGTTTAGTTAAGAGGGAGTTAAACCGTTAGTTTTAACTGTTACTATCAAGCTGTTAGTTTAGCCCGAGTTGCGAGTAATTCGCTGCCGAGTTATCTCGCGAACTACAAGTTGTTACAAGGTATAGGAGGTAGCGGGAGCGGTAAGCGGATTTGGACCATTACTGATTATACATTATCTCTAGTTTAACCTATTTTATTCATAAGAAGATTATAAATGTGAAAATAACCCTGTGTGTTAAGCTTTCACAGCTAAGCTACTGATTTAGGTGAAATTTGATATGGAGATAGATTGTGCGCCGGAAAAAAATAAAGTTTACTTAACATGTCGGAAAATTTACAGTTTCCAAGGGAATAGCGATAAACGATTTCTACAAGAGTGGAGTCGCGGGCTACAACTAATATTTTTATACATATTATTAATTTTAGTATAAACTGAAGATGTAGTGAATTTTACTTATTAAAAGTTTGGTCCGAGACTCAATTTCTAAACTAAATTTGGCTCACTATTGCAAAGTTTTAGTGCAACCACTTGTTAAAACTTTGAACGTAACTTCGTTGGTTCGATTCGAGACCGTGGATCTTTAGGCCGATACACGAACAATTAGTAGTTTATAAGTCAGTTTAAGATGTGCATTAGATGTATGAATAAATGCACAAATAAATATTAGGGGACAATTTTCACACTCTGAGGTCCCAAACTAAGGTTTAGGCTTGTCTAATGGGTACTAGACAACGAAATAAATACTTGTACAGAAAAATATATACTTAAATACATAGAAAACATACAAATATAATGTTTATTTGGGTATTTGAATGTACCTATTACTTTTTTACAGGAATCTACTTAATTAACTGGATAGTTTTTTCTCTCTCGATTAAATTTGTACACTTGCCTACCTGATGCATACATTTTCACTTCTTTCTACATCCTTATTTCATTTTATAGGGATTTAAAAAGTTAATGCTGACGCTTTAAATATTTTTTCCAGTCCTTATAAAATAAAATATTATTAGTATATACATCTAAACCTTAGTTTATTAGTTAACGATAAGTGTAGCTAAAAATAAAATTAGTCAAGTACTTTTTGATAGGTTGTCAAAATTGAAAAGTCATATTTGTAGGCAATCGTATGGGAAAAACGCAAGCGTTCCTAATTATGTGACCACCACTGTGTATAATGTACCTATATAAAGTGTTAACATAATACATAAAACATGCATACAATTTCCAAATACGTTCAAGCCATAAATGTAAGGATTTTCACCTTATTACGTACCTTGCTAACCTGAAATTAAAATCGCTACCTCTTATAACTTACGTATAAACATAAACTTATGAATATGCATTCCATTCTATATGCATAGCGCGTTGCATAATAAACTGCCATTGCAAGCCAACGCTTATTAGTAAATGTTATTGTTAATTTCGGGAGTAGTTTCAGACAACATGGCTGTATAAATTTAATGTGCTCTATAAATGCTATAAATAAATAAACATAAGGATGTTTTTTATTTATTTTTTTATCCAAATAACTTAAATATATTACATGACGAAATAGGGTATTTGACGAAATAGGGTATTTGACAAGAGTGAAATTAAATTGGTTTTTCATTAACAACAGATAAACATTATAAAAATACTAGCAAAACATCAATCTTTTATTTATGTTTGCTATTTTAAGATTTTTAAATTCGTAAAATTCTAGAATAAGGACGTTGTTTGTATAAATTCCATAGTAAGGGAGCGTTTTCGATGTTTCATAAAAAGAAGCTGATTTGACTTTTGTCAAATACCGTATAACAGCGAGCGAAAACCGCGTACGGTTTATCTGTCGCTGTTCAGCGCTCGATCACACCGTATACAAATACAAATTTGTGTGTGGATGAAAGAAGAGTTACGAAAGAGGTAAGTATGGCGAACGAGAATAATAGAAGCACTAACAGCGTTTAGAATCAAGATGACATGTACTGAATAAGGGCCAAATGAAAAGCACCCGAAATCGACGTAAGTGCATTAAGAGATTGATGAATGTAGAGGAAACGAAAGTTGTATGTTTAGATCGGTGCACCTGGCGTTCCATAGTCTCTGCCTACCCCAATGGGAGACATGCGTGAAGATATGTATATATGTAAATAAATATCAGGAGGTCACCTTCTGACATGTACATAAGTACACATGTCAAAAAGTGACGGATGCTTTATCCACATTTGACACGCGGTATAGAGGCAGCCATACCAAGCCCTCTGGAGGAAATCTGACACAAATTGATCTAGTCCCTGTGTTAAGACTGCGCCGAGCTAACGCCGAGCGTCCAGTGGCGCCCTCATTACTATTATTATGTTTTCTAATTAATTAAAGAATTTCCTTGGAATCAGACGATACGTTTTTGTAGCGCAAGTAAAAACACAATTTATGGGATACGTAACAAACTTTAATAACAATTACCCTTTGAGTGATCAGCTTAACGAGAAAAGGTGGCCACTTTTTTCCGTTAAGTTGATAACTCGAAGGTGAATTGTTATTAAACCATGTATAAATAACCCCATAAATTGTGTTTTCATTTGTAGTACAAAAACGTACCGTCCAATTTCAAGAAAATACTTTATTTTATTAGAAAACACAATAAAAGTAATGAGGGCGCCACTGTACATCCGGCGTACGTTCGGCGCAGTCTTAACAACTTTTTAGAGTTACCCCACTCTGGGAATGAAAGAGTGAGTTTATGTATGTAGTTAATTCTTTTTAACCGCAATAATGTCACAATTCAAAAAACTTCGTAATTCAGTCACTGTTGGGCTGAACGTGCGAAATATCATACGTAGTTGAGCAGGAAAACCTGTAGGTGTTTCGATTAAACAGTAAGTACGTGCCCAGATTAAACAGTAAGTACGTGCCCAGTAAACATACAAATGAGATAGGCTAGTGACATAGCTAAAGCTTTTACTGCAGCCCGTTAAAACGTCAGTTAACCCGGACAGTTTCCCGTAGGAATTTAATATTTACCTGCATTACGTACCAGCTGAACTAAAACAGCGTATGTGCTGTTAACTTCTAAAGAAGATTGCGCCCTATTGCGTAAACTTAAGGTTCTAATTAGAAGAAGAGTTTTTGAAAAGATATAGGGTTTTAGTTAGGGGATGCAGTCGTGGCGTTTGGATGCGAACTAATTTAATGAGAAGAGGGAATGTTTATGTTTTTAATATTAAAAATAGAACGTTAAGATTTGTAGATATTAAGTTTTAAGAGGACATTTTATAAGTTTTTTAATAGCTTGTAAAGTTTGTATGTCAGGTTAGGTAAAATCTAGTAATACCGTTCGCGTGGCAGAAAATTGCTCCACTCACATAATTCTGTTTTTACAATAATACATAGTATACATGCTATGAGTGTTAAGATATTCAATAATATTCCTGACGTATCTCTAGACGAAATTCATTTCAAGAAATATCTAATTAATTGACTATTAAATAAGATGTTTTACTTCATACCTAGATGAATTTTTAAATAATAAAGGAAAACTGTAAATTTCATTTTTTTGCTTCTGACTTTATATTAAACATTATTGTATTATATTACGAGCGTTGACATTTATATATATTTATTTTAATGGCATATAATTATTGTACACCATTAATATGGTAGGTCATGGACTAGGTCACCTTAAATATTGTAACACCTTGTATACCTGTGATCTGACAATAAATGAAATTTGAATATGAATTTGAATTTGAATTTGAATTTGAATGTAAACCCACAATATTTGATTTATTTGATGCAATATTATGGTAGGTATCTAAGAGCTGATCTGCTAATGGAGTTGGAAGGTAGTGACAGGATCTACTCTATACTTAACGTAGACCCACCGTGTTGGGACCTATGATATTTTATCACTATACCACTCACGGCCGCTATCAAGCTACCCGTCTGTAACGCACTCATGCGATATCTAATTGTGTATCTCATGTTTCACAGGTGACAGAGACGCCGGTGCAAATTAAACAAATGGCGATGTAAACAAAAATATTTTTCACTTCTCATGCTCGTAAAGTCCTTCTTTATGCTGGGTATAGGCTGCATAAAATCGCATTTTATGCACTAGTGCATAAATGGTTGTCGTCATCTAGACTAAGACAATTAAGCCCTACAGCCAGACAGACGAGGTGACTGCATTAAATAAACTTGTTATTTGAATAAATTTACTTTAATTTTAATTATTTTAATTATATTTGCATCGTAGTATCTAACAAAAAAGAAATTTAAAACTATTAAAAACAAGCATTATTAACAAGAACATTAAAAAATCAACGTAGGTATAAACTTGGCAGTATTGCGTTCGATCTAAGTCAAAAATCGCAAAAAGAAAATAAAAAAAATTGACAGAAATACAGTGGCGGGAAAGAGGTTTTGGACTATTAATTAGTTATTTTCTCGGCAAAACTTGTTGCGTTATGGAATTTAATTAAAATGTCGTCTAGTGAAGAGGAAAATAAATAATGCTCACACCTAACACACTCATGGAAAAAAATGCAAAAGAACTTATTGAACAGACATTGCCGCCTAAATCCATACTGTAAATATGCCCGGAAAAACCATAACATACTCGTATAATATACAGAATTGTTCAAATTTATATTTTAATTGAAGTTTTTTTACATTATCACTGTTTTATTTCCTCGTAATCGAAGTGAAAAGCAGAGTGTATAACTCGGTCTTAAAACCCATTTTATCCTCGACTTAATTATCCAACCTCGCCTGCCGGCTCGGTTGGATACCATAAGTCTCGGAAAATATGGCTTGTTTTATGCCCTTGTTGTACAATCTACTATACGGTACAGTAGAATTTTCGCAGCCTCATAGAACACAAGACGACATTTTTTATGACATACATTTGTTACTTTCGTTTCTAGTAGTAAAGTTTAATCGTCTTTGATGCGTGAGTGTCGCCGGCCGCGCAATCAAACGGTAGCAGGGTAATTTACCCTGCTTTTTGAGGCACGTTTTTGCGCGCATATGACGTATCTTAATATAAAATATTATTGGTTGGGTCTCATTAGTTTAAAAAAAAGTACAGCCTCACAGATTATTATTCTTTAGCTAGCAGTTCCGACTTTCGCGTGAAATGTTAAATTTCAATATGTCATAGGCACAACAAGACATGAGAAATATTATCTCAATAATATTAATAATGAATGGACCCCGCAAGATGGCCACCGGAGCACAGGCAGATCAAAAAGGAGGTGGCGGGATAACTTCGACGCGTTTCAAAGCGAATGGCGGGAGCATGCACTCAATCGGGACGAATGGCGGAATAGACGGGAGGCCTTTTCCAGCAGTGGGACACCCAAATAGGCTAGTAATAGTACATTGTGCATCAAGGGTAGTAAGAAGAGAATTAAGGCGGAGGGCTTTTAATGACTCGAGTTAGTAATCCCCTTACTGCCTGTGATACACACAATGGTTTTCATCCCATTTGCGAGACCTTACCACAGATAGCAACTGCGTTTAGTTTCGACCTGGATTCGAGCCAGATTTAGCCAATTTGATAAAAATGTATAATTACTAAAATTAATGATAACTGTAATGTAAAATGAAAACTTGAAGTAGGTATAAAAATAATGAAGTTTAATGAAGCGTATAGGTTTTGTGTAATGTAAGTTAGACTATAGCTAATTTTTAAAGATGAAATTAGAAACCGATTTAATTTTTGGCTGAAAATTAAACCTCCTTAGTCAGAAATGATGTACGAAAGAGTTGCAAATTTTAAAAAGAAAGTCATTATTCCCTAGTGATGACAAACTCGCCATAATTCCCGCGGGAACAATTTAGGCCATTGTCCTTCTGTATACAGGCATGGAATAACACCATTTACGAGCAAGTGTGATGAAAAAAATAAAAAAAGCTCACTGTGGCTCATGTTCCGTGAGCAGCTCCTCGAAGTGTATACGCAGCGTGTGCGCCGGCGGCGCGCGCAGCTCGCTCACGCACTGGACGTCATCGGGGTACGCGCGGGGGAAGCCGGGGGAGGAGACCACGGCGTGCGGCCGCAAGGGGGACAGCACGATCGTCTCGTTGCACTGGACGGACGATGAGGAGTATGGGTCTGGAACAAGGTAAAATATTAACCTATCTATACTATACTATACTATACTTTTACGACGCGATAGCCTAGTTGGTAGGGACCCTGCCTACGAAGCTAGAGGTCCTGGGTTCAAATCCCGGTAAGGGCAGATATTTGTGTGATGAGCGCAAATATTTGTTCCTGAGTCATGGATGTTTTCTATGTATTTAAGTATATATTTCTCTATATAAGTATTTATATCGTTTGTCTAGTACCCATAGTACAAGCCTAGAGCTTGTACTATGACTGCTTAGTTTGGGACTAGGTCAATTGGTGTGACATAGTCCCCTGATATTTTTTTTTTTATTATACTTACTAATATTATAAAGGTGAAGAGTTTGTTTGTTTGTTTGTTTGTTCGCTTGAACGCGCTAATCTCAGGAACTACTGGTTTGATTTGAGCTACAATACCACAGAAATACAAACAGACACCAAGAAACACACGATAAACTAATAACACCCCTTTGTTATCGCAAGGGTTGAAAATGTTTCCAAATACAAAATAAACAAGTCCTTTCGAATTCCCAACCGTCGAATAGCAGTTTCGTTTGTTGCGCTAAAACGATTGGAATAAAACAAAGATGACGAGGAATTTGAATAAAGTTTGCAGCGAACGCAATAAAATGCATCCAACAGACCGCGTCGGTGCTTGCCAAACAAAATTGTGTATCCATTGTAGATATTTTTAACTGACTAGACACTGACTGTTATTTTTGAGATAACTGTTGTTTGCCGCATGCAGTTGTCGGGCTAGAATAAAAGTGGGGTTTTAATCTTTTAAACATACAGTGTGTTACCAGCATCCTGCCTTTTTTTTTATTTTTTAAAATAACGTATATTTGTAACGTAACTATGACATTAATTTAATTAATAAACAAAGTTTCACGCTTTGTTAACTTTCTAACAAAATTTTAATTGCCAGCAATGTAACGCACATCAATTTGACAAGTGTAAATGACAGTCGATTGATAGTTTGATTATTATGATATTTATGATTTACCCCCGTACCACGACATGCCTTGTACTAAGCAACAGCGATACTGATAACGATGAACACGCAGCACATGCACTACATTAAAATGGACAGTATCTAAGAAAATTAATTGTAAAGTTATTTTAATTCATTTTTAAACGGTAATACGTACAAACAATTGCTTAAGCAACATATTACCGCCAGTCTTAATAAATTCCCGCATGCCGGTAACACACTATGTATTATAAAACTCGTTTAACTCTAGTCTCTCGAAGCCAGGCGCGGCCGTGTCGCATACAGCCTCTATAGAAGAACATTAGTCCATAGATCGGACAGGTAGTAGCAAAAACCGATATGGAAAGAGAACAAGATTCAATAGAGTCGTAATACCTAAGATAACTATTTTCTTAAGAGGATATTATGGTAATATAACTTATTTTAGATGCATATCGGTCATAATTGTGTCAAAGTGGCAGTCATGAAACAGTTTTCTATCAATTGAAATACAATAAATCACGCCTGTTTCCCAGAGAGGTAGGCAGAGACCACTTCTTTCCACTTGCTACGATTTTGACAAATTTCTTTCGCTTCTTCCACATTCATAAACGAATCATGCATGTGTGTGTGTATTACTTACTTATAGTTATTTATAAATATTTTAAACTAGTGACCCGCCCTCGCTTTGCCTCGGTTTATGTGAGTATGATAAGTAGCCTATAGCCTTCCTCGATAAATGGGCTATCTAACACTGAAATATTTTTTCAAATCAGCTCAGTAAGTAGTTCCTGAGAGTAGCGCGTTCAAGCAAACTAACAAAATTCTTCAGCTTTATAATATTAGTAGAGATATGGTGAAATTAGAAACGGTTAAAAAATGGATTAAGAACTAACCCGAGCTCTCTTATGATGAAAATGTCGGTGACATATTGTGTAAAGCACATGTTATTTAAACACTGTTGCCAATAATATTAAAAAAAAACAATAAAAATACCTTCACAAACATATGGTTTCTCAAATATAATTAAACAACAATACGACTCCATTCATCTTGTTCTATTACCGTGTTGCGATTGTTTTGCTATGACCTCTCCGAGCTATGAACATTACTTAGGCACAATTTACTCGAAACATATTCCAGTAAGAAGGTTGTGCCGATTCACGGCTGCTCTATAATTATCAACTTTAATAGAATACATACATACATAAACTCACGCCTTTATTCCCAGAGTGGGGTAGGCAGAGCTACAGAATTACCAACAACTCTAAAAACTTGTTGATAATTCTGTAACCACATTTTGCACACTCAGGCTTAGATGTTTACCAGTGTATTAGTGACAGGTTGCAAGCCCATCGCTTAACAGTACTATACGCCTTTATTCCCTTAGCCGTCTCTTACGACATCCACGGGAAGACACGGAGTGGCACTATTCTAACCCGGCAACCACAATATAAAATGATTAATCACTTCTTACTTTCTATTCCCCAGTTTCTTGCCCTGTGATGTTATCGGGTTAGAATAGTGCCACTCCTTGTCTTCCCGTGGACGTCGTAAGAGGCGACTAGGGGAATTATAGGCTTGTAGTACCGTAGTGCTGCTGCTGTCACTAATATGTTGGTAAACATCTTAGCCTATTTGTGCAAAATGTGGTTACCGAATTATCAACAAGTTTTTAGAGTTGTTGGTAATTCTGTAGCTCTGCCTACCCCACTCTGGGAGTGAAGGTGTGAGGTATGTATTTATGTATGTATGTTGTTAGTTGAGCCTAATAGTTGGTAGTAAAACTGAATATTCGTGATACAAAATACTTTAAATTTAGGTTATACTACTTTATATCGGCAGAAACTAAAATTATAGCTAGTTTTTGGCCTAGTTGGTAGTGACTCTGCCTACGAAACCTGGTTCTGGGTTCAAATCCCAGTAAGGGCAGATATTTGTGTGGTGAGCGAATGTTTTTTTCCTGAGTCTTGGATGTTTCATTGTATTTACATTTTTATTTCTCTATATCAGTATTTATATCCTTGTCTAGTATCCATAGTACAAGCCTAGAGCTTAGTTTGGGACTAGGTTAATTTGTGTGAGATTGTACCATTTTTTTTCATTTTTTTTTATTGTACAAAGTGAGCTAAGCAGTAAAATTTCGCAGCCAACGGAAAAGTATTGTTTGAATTAAACAGTTCAATTCATTGAGATTTGGCACCATTAATAGCATCATCTAAAAAAAAAGTCTAATGTGAAATCTATATTATTATCACAACAACACAACTATTGTAATTGTATTTTCCTGCAATAATGATTAAATACATAATATCCTATCCCGAACATTAATTTCAATAAAATTATACAAAGAATATTTAACTTCACACCGACTTTGCCGCATGGGAAATACGCATGAAAAGCAATAAAACATTCAAATACGAAGCTCGGCATTTTCATACAAAGTTGACACAATCCATGGTTCATTTTCAGTTCCCGGCACTGAAAGTATTCTTGTATCTTTCCCAATAAATACCAGTGTTTTTCCTCCGCGTGTCATAAGGGATTAGGAACAGGTCAATCGGAAAAACGTTGGTTGAAACGTATGTTAGAAATGTCTACGCTTTTACCGGTTTTTTATGAGCGTTTACAAGGGAATATTGAGGGGTATGCCAGAATTGGAAATGCCAAAGGAAATGGCTGACATTTCCCATTTGAATTTCCGGAATATAGATTTGGATTTGCTTTAAGAATAGGAAAATATTTAATGTTGCTGATTGTAGAAGAGCCCGGTAAATACATGGCGGCAAATATTTAATGTACAAGCATGTGGTTATACAAAGTCTCTATGTTAAATTTGATTTTTCATTGAGACGACATATTATATTCACATAACATATGGGTGTAATTTTTATGGTCGTTCGAGATAATCTCGAACAAATGATTTAAATTTTGATCCTGAATGTTTTTCATTTTATATTATTTTGTGTTAAGTGTGTCACTTTCCGTCTCTTCACCAAGCGGTTCCAACGGAAGACCAGTGCTGGCTTTACGGCTAGCGAATGCTGAGTTGGGACCGTTTCGCAACTGTTTCTGTGTTTTATTTTTTGTATCTATGTACCTAATGTTGTTTTGTATTGTTGCGAATAAATGTCTCTTTATCTTTATAAAGTGTTGCCTATGTGAGAAAGGGTATTGGGTAAGTTTGTGTGAAGAAAGTTGTCGTTTTTTTCAGCGGCCATGGCGGGTGATTTTCACGTAGTTATTTAGAGGACCTCTAAATACACATAGAAATGTATATAATTTATTGAGTTAAATAATATCGGTACGGAGATATTAAAGATTTAAGTATAAACTTTTGATCCTAAAAGTATGCCCAGGTTTGAATATCTCACCTTCGAGACCTTGAAAATGTATGACTTTTACAAATGACAACACTTTTACCCAAACCCCAATATGAATGTTGAGGAAATTTTTAGTAAGTGCTATTTATATTTTAAGGGGGTGGGGGGTGGGGGTGATGTATGTATAAATTTAAGGCTGCTGGGCCGCCTTCTGGGATCATAGGCACGGACCTTACACCCAAAAAAAAGAGTTCTTACTCTCTTCTCAGGCATGGTCTTAATTTACATATACCAAAGAAAAGCATTGTAAATCTGATCCGGAATGCCAACCTCCCTATAACTGCCGTAAAAGCTTGCGGTATGCACTTACGACGTTTTACTGCAACCTACGCCATTTTACTATGCTATAAACTTTACCATAATGGATATTACAACGCCGCGCTCTCAAATTGAAGATAACTTCGTTTTATAGATAACTTTAAAACATTTATAAAAATGTTACGCGACTATAAACAGACTTTGTTGCGGTTTTACAAATTTAACTCTAAAATATTAAGGTAATTTCGCTTTTAATTACGCTGTTTTTAAAATGTTAACTGCAGGGTTTAACGGCTTTAACTCCTAAAGCGCGCTAACGCCCTGTTTTATACGTGAGAAACATTGTAAAGTAGTGAAAATAAAATTTAAGAGCAAAAGTACTGAATGTACGTGTTGAAGTTTGAAAAATATAGGGGTAGTTGCTCTGTTAACGATTCTTATATTGCAGATAGTTTTTTAATCGCGGGTGCGTACGAGTTATTTAAAAAGCATTTAAGGGTCTGCGGTACATATAAAAAAAAAGTTATATGAGATCTATGGAATTTTAGCGCGTGCATTTTCAATTTAACAGCATGGTTTCTGCCGATGGATCGAACGTATAGGGCTGCTTAATTGAAAGGCACGCGCTAAAATGTGTTTTGTTCGCTCTGACGGGACTACATAAACTCGCCGCTGTGATTCCGCTCGTTCGTCCGACCGCCCGTTGTATTTGTGAGAAGTTAAATATAATTATTTACGCACAATCTACGTATATCTTTAATAATGCGCCGAGCAAACGCCGAGCGTCCAGTGGCGCCCTCATTACAATTATTGTGATCTCTAATTAAATTTAGAATTTCCTTGGAATCAGACTAAATGTTTTTGTAGTGCAAGCAAAAACACAATTTATGGGATACGTTACAAACTTTAATAACAATTACCCTTTGAGTAGTCAGCTTAACGGGAATAGATGGCCACTTTTTTCCGTTAAGTTAATAAGTCGAAGGTGAATTGTTATTAAACTATATGATATACCCTTTAAGTTGTGTTTTCATTTGTAGTACAGTCAAGGCCAAAAATATGTATACACTTTAGTACCTTGTCTAATTGTCGTCATATTTGAACTGCCATATATGAACTGTCACAGTGGTTAAAGTGACAAGGTACTAAAGTGTATACATATTATTGCATTTGACTGTACAAAAACTTACCGTCCAATTTGAATAAAATACTTTAGTTTATTAAAAGACACAATAATAGTAATGAGGGCGCCACTGTACATCCGGCGTACGCTCGGCGCAGTCTTAAACTAAAGGTCGACTTGACACTCGCAGAGTTTTCTGCTATAACTCCGACATCTTTCCATTTGGGGTCGACTTTCGAAAAATCTTTTTCTAGCGCAACCCAAGGATATCCAATAAATATGCCATCCAAATTTATAGTAACTAGGATTAGCGGTTCAGGCTTTCACGAAAGAGTTGTGATTTATGTTAGAAAATACGAAAGTGATCCGGGTTTTCTTTGCAAAGTGGGACAGTGAGTTCGCAGTTTTCTTTGTGAATTGTAAATAGAAGGTTTGCTTTTGATCCTGTAGGTACAAAAGTGTACCGGTTTTTCGCTGAAAACATCGTGGGAAAGTGAATATTTTGTATAGTAAAAGGTTTTACACAAATTATTGTTTTTTTTTTTTATGGTATAGAGAAGACAAACGAGCACTCAGGCCACCTGATGGTAAGTGGAAACTGTGACCCATAGACAATCGCATTCACAAGACTGCAATGCAATCCTAAGACTGCAAATGCGTTGCCAACCCTGAGGACTAAGATGGAATGCCTCTATGCTAGTCATTTCACCGGCTGTCTTATCCCCAGACCGGAATACAACAATGCGAACACTGCTGTTTGGCTGTAGGTTAATGGATAAGATGGTGGTAGCGATCCCGACGGACCCTGCACAAGGTCCTACCACCCGCAAAAAATCTAAAAACAAACAAACTAATAAACTAAAGCATTTTCTTGAAATTGCTCTGTAGGTTTTGTACTACAAATGAAAACACAGCTTATAGGGTATATCACAGTTTAATAACAATGCACCTTCAAGTTATCACCTTAACGGAAAAAAGTGTCCACCTTTTCCCGTTAAACTGACTACTCAAAGGGTAATTGTTATTAAAGTTTGTTACGTATCCCATTAATTGTGTTTTTACTTGCGCTACAAAAACGTATCGTCTGATTGCAAGGAAATTGTTCAGTTAATTAGAAAACGCAATAATAGTTATGAGGGCGTCACTGGACGCTCGACGTTTGCTCGGTGCAGTCTTTTGCCGTATTTCGTGTGGAAGTTTTTAACTTCAGGAGAACCTAAAGTTTTACATTTTTTTACTCTTACAGTCTCTAATCGTATCGTAGACAAATATTCTCACCACATTCTTCTTCTCTCCTCAAAACCTGCGTATTTCAAAAGAGCGAGAACATCTCCGCAGCTGTGGGACATCGTTCACTGCGATCAACCTTCATTAAATTTATTGAATAATTTTCCCTTCCATTGAGGGAAATATTACTTTGGAATATTTCCTTACTCAATATGCAAATATTTCTCAAAGAAAAAGTAATATAAAACGCCTCAATTCTCCTAAAATAAGCTGTATGACTTTTACGAGGGCTGCTACTTATGTAACCGGAATAGAAAAAATAAACAAACGTACATAGCTAAATATGGTTTTATTGTTTTTCGAAGTATTCTCCGTGATAATCGATGCACTTTTGCATACGTTGAAACCAATTTATAAAGCACTTTTTCCACTCTGACTGAGGTATCTCCAAAACGTGCTGTCTGAACGCGTCGACGGCAATTTATTCTTTACATTTGGAAATAAATAGAAATCATTGGGTGCCAAATCAGGGCTGTAAGGTGGATGACCCGTTAATTCTATATTTTGACCTTCCAAAAATCGAGTCGTTTCACGTGATGTATGACAGCTGGCGTTATCATGGTGCAGAATGATTCTCCGTCGCTGGTTGTTTTTCCGTATTTTTTCAAATACTTCCGGCAAACAAATGGTCGTGTACCACTCCGAATTAACCGTTTTACGATTCTCTAGGGGCACTGTAGCCACATGGCCATTAATACCAAAAAAGCAGGCCACCATTTGCTTCAAGGTGCTTTTTGCACGAGTTACTTTCGTAGGGTTCGGCTCATTTTGAAACACCCACACCGTTGATTGTTGTTTAGTTTCGGGATCATACGCATAGATCCAGGATTCGTCACCTGTGTAGATATTATAAACAGCTTTTGAGTCACCACGGTTATATTTTTTCAACATTTCCTTGCACCATTCGACGCGAGCCTCTTTTTGATCCTTAGTTAAGTTGTGCGGGATCCAACGCGAACAAATTTTTTTCACAGCTAAGTGTTCATGTAATATCTTATTAATGCTCGTCATACATATGCCTATAGTCGCCTCTATCTCGCGATACGTAACATGACGGTCATGCATTATAAGTTTTCGCACAGCTTCAATATTTTGTGGTACAACGACCGATTTCGGGCGACCATCCTTAACTTCGTCCCTGAGCATACTACGTCCACGATTGAACTCACTAAACCAGTGATACACAGTAGTTTTGGATGGAGCTTCATCACCAAAAGTCGAAGTTAGTTGATCTATGCACTGTTGTTGCGTTAAACCACGCCGAAAATCGTAATAAATCATAGCACGAATAAATATTTTCACGAGTGAGTTCCATTCTTGCAGCGAGATTAAAATTTAAACCCGCCAAAAACAAAAGACTAGCGTACATAAGAAAAAAAATATATAGCGGCCAGTATTAAAAAAAGTTCAAATTTTACCATGGAGGTCAGATATAGCGTTTAAAAATGTTGGAATCCTGGATTCCGGTTACCTAAGTAGCAGCCCTCGTATGCTCTTAGCCTTTTATTAAATCTGACGTTGGATAAAGAACACGTAACGCCTTTGTTTATTATGCATGTATCACTCGTATTATGATGGTGCTAGTTTGTAAAATGTCGTAAGTAGCGTTTGTGACTTTTGTTCATATGCTCTTTTTATCTTAAAATGTCCCTGAAGCTCTAGCCGTGATTCGAGATAAAAAGACGTAAGCGCAATATGGCTTTATTATACGGACTTAACTCATTCTCGTTCGAGTTCGTTGATTTTTGAGACCCTAGAGATTTCATGATGCTTAAGTTACTTTTTTAAATGAATTGAATAAACGTCACAAGAATATACAAAATAAGATAAGGTAACAAAGTACCTTCAAATAAGCATTTACAAAGATATTCGTTGCTTCATGTAGAGATAACTACATCACATTTTCAATGAAACAAACTAACAAATACACTATCCAATTTCTAATAGTAGAAGGGATTAGTTCTGTCGTCTCTTTGTATATGTTTGCAACTGGGTCGCGTTGCCAACACCGCCGAACTAAATAATTCGCCAGTTTCAAACATGGAACACGTTTAGAATGCATTCGCAGTTCCGGTTATTTTCAATTGTGGCCAGTAACATTGTCGTGTGGCTAAATTCAAACTGGTACCAACATAACGACGCAATGTTTAAAATTCAAATGCGGAACGCAACGGAATTCTAATGGACTTTGAAATGCATTTTCATTCTGCTCTACGGAATCGAAGTAATAAAATTCCCCATTTCGTATTTAACTGGTTTTTACTTTGGACAACATTCAACAAAGTCTTAAAGAGTTAAAGTACCGAAGCCGAACAAAACCTTGGCTGAGGAAAATGTTCGGAAAGTTTTAAAAGTTGATTGACGCGCGAATTTTGCTGTGTAAAAGAAGGGTGAAAAGTATCATAAAAGCTAAAGTGGTTAAGTTTAATAAAATTATTATTTTCGATGCAAGTTAGTTTGGAATTCATGTTGTTGTTCATTTTTGCGACACGACAGGGAATAAACATTTTACCCTCCTCAGACACCGTAGAACAATTTAAAAGTTGTTTTGAACTTTTGCCAAAAGTCATTGAGTTCTAAATTAAATAAAATATCCCCATAATCGTTGAAGATGCTGAAAATCGTCGTATAATTTGAACACAAGTGCGTTTGTCTGGTTTATTTTATTTCTAAATTAAATCAGCATAATTATATGCAAGTATTTTTCATAGGAAAAAGATGGAACGAGAAATAGATCATTTTTGAGCACGAACGATGAAAGAATCGGTGCAGATAAAGTCCCAGAGCTTGTGCCTTAATGATGTTTACCCCGCTAAAACCGTCGTTTCATTTTTTATATCCACTTCAGAAATAATTTAGTGGTATGGTAACGTCAGCCTGAAAAGTAATTCAATATTGATTGACTACATTATTATTTCAGATGAATCAGGTAGGAATCTAATATTTATTTATACTTATGTTATAATCAAAGAAGTGTACATTTTGAACGATAATAAAGTCCAATTAAAGCGGCTAGGTGTGTTGATATGTATTATGTTACAAGCGACCCACCCTCGCTTGCCTTCGGTTTATGTGAATTTTCTGTAACACATATACATAAACCAGAATTTATTATACATGAGAACTTGAGAACCTAAATGACTAGCATAGAGGCATTCCATCTTAGTCCTCAGGGTTGGCAACGCATTTGCAGTCTTAGGATTGCTCTGCAGTCTTGTGAATGCGAATGTCTATGGGTCACAGTTTCCACTTACCATCAGGTGGCCTGTGTGCTCGATTGTCATCTCTATGCCATAAAAAAAAAACTTTCCTCTTGAATCACTCTACCGATTGATGAAAACCGTTTTAAAAATCCATCGCGCAGTTTAGTATATCGAAGCGACTTTGTCTTATACTATGTAAATATAAAGATAAAGATGTCATAATAATTTTCTCCTGCGGGCTAGTATGGTTGAATTATCGCGTGACAAAATATGGATATAGAAACGTGTCAGAAAGTGACGGATGTTTTATCTAAAATTTGTCACGCGTTAAACGCAGCCATATTAGGCCCGCAGGACAAATAACTTTTAACGATAACTGCCTGTTGACTACCGTATAAGGATTCCATGTTTTTTTGTGGTTTTCAATAAACAGTTTTTGTGTTGTTTTTTATTGTACATAGGTACATACATACATACATTAAATCACGCCTGTTTCCCAGAGGGGTAGGCAGAGACCACTTCTTTCCACTCGCTTCTTCCACATTCATACATCGAGTCATGCACGCACGTCGGTTTCGGGTACTTAAGATTCGGCCCTTTTCCAGTATTTCACCGATTTGACTCGAAAAAGTACGCCTAGGGCGGCCCCTTCCGACCCGTCCACTCACTATCGATCTGTATATCTCTTTCGTCAATCTTCTTTTTTTCTTTTTTTTATTGTATTGTAGATATATTACTAATACCTTACATTAATACTGCCCTCCTAAATAAAAAGGACCCATGCGCAATTTGATAGTCAAAGCAAATTGAACCCCCTGTTTTAAGAATTAAGGTCACTAATACATTCAAGATTTTATGAGACATACGCCCCTTTTTTCTAATAAGGGTAGAATACGATGCCTTAACAGTCATGTCAATTAATATGACAATTAAAATCATAACATGTCAATTAGAAACCAAACATTAACCCCTTATTCTTACATACAAAAACCTATTTTAGTTAAAAATATACTTTGTCCTTACACACGTAAATGTAAGAATATTTTAAGCATACTAAAATACAGTACTTACTATAGCTAACTATTGTACGTTTATGAATATAAGAAGGTATCTAACGTGTATCACTAACTTACTACTCCACAGATTAAACCGTCGCCTATTTACCTTGCTTTAGATATTTAGGCTGACTGTACTTAGTCGCAGTCATTTCGTCGATGACAGCGTCCTCGCGCTGAGTATACAATCTAGGTCACACACCGGCACCAGTATACCCTGATCTACCTTGCTCCCCGCGCTGTAACGTATCGTGAAGAAATAGGGGATCGCTGAATAACTACGAGAGATCTAGGTGGATTGGTTATTATGTAAGGAAAGTAAAAATTAGGGTGACATTTTAAAAGAAGAGTCGATTTTTCTAGTTCTGATTGCGGGTTACTAAAGTATCTGTGTCCCTTGGCAAGATGCATTACGCTAACTAGCGTCTCTATTCGTTTCGTTTTTAAACCAATCGCGTCACTGGTAGGTCACGTGATACGAAAGGTCACGTGATCTAACAGTTACGTGATTGGTTTAAAAACAAAACGAATAGAAACGCTAGTTAGCGTAATACATCTTGGCAAGGCCCTGTGTTACTTGAGGTTTCGTTACAAAAGTAGCGTATCGCTTTTAGATGGTAACGTGTTACAATGCTTTGATAATGCAAGGTTTACAGTGATAACAAAGTCAGTTGAGGACTTTTTAGAACAGTAAAATGAATATTCTTTTTCTTCTAGGGTACCAAAATTATTATGATTTAGGTAGTAAATTTATGTGAGATTAACCGCTGATATTTATTAATTCATCTAAAAGGGTGGAATTAACTTATAGATAAAAGATAGTACAGTCAACAGCATAAATAAGTGATCATGTACCTTGTCACTTTAACGTCGTGTTTGAAATGTTATACAAAATTGTAAAACGATTGAAAGCGACAAGGTACAGAAATGATCACTTATTTATGCTGTTGACTGTACCATGAGATAAAAACTCCCGATGTAATTGTGACCCCTTCTTTCAGAGCTGATATCTCTTAAACGGCTAAACCAATTTTCATGAATCCCAGCTAAGAACCACCGCCACAAAACCTGCTTTTAAATTAAAAAAAACGCATCCAAATTGGTTTATCCGTTTAGGAGTTACGATGCCACAGACAGATACACAGACACACGTCAAAGTAACACCTTTGCGTCGGAGGTTAGTTAAAAATTAAAAAAAGCAATCGCTGTAAAGGCCAAACTCTTGAAATAGAAGCCAATCAATTTGACCAAGTGCTTCGGCGCTTAAAAGGAGTAAAGCGGCACTCGTGGTCTCACGAACAACTGTCAGTCTTAACACAAATTGAAGAACACAGGAGACACAGCGAAGGTTACAGCGGGGGCATTACTGTAATAAAATACGCTAATAAAATAGAGGGTAAATCTATATTTTTGCTAAAATAGACGTCATGTGTATGTTCATTTGTTTGTAAGTTAAGGTTAGTTTTTATTTATTTATTTCTTTATTTATTTATTTATTATAATATTTATAACATATTAACAAACTTAGTTGTACAACACCGTCCCGCAAAACTGTTTTCACAGTCATGTGTTATCCGCGAGTCTTAGTCTTAGTATACAAGTTAAAGTTATTAAACATTAAGTACATAATTTAAATTTAAATAATATTAAGGTAATGCTTAAGTAAAGCTCTCTTAAATCTATTTTTGTTAGGCTCTAGTCTCAAAGCCGCAGGTACTGAAATACTGAACCGATCTTAAGAGAATTTGTTAAGCGACGTTTAAATTGCGTAGCTGTTAAATTCCATACTAATACAGCTCCGCATAATAACGTTTTTCACCCCCTAAATCAAGTCCAATTTCCATGACTAAACATGAGTTTTTTTTTTAGTTTTCGGAAAAAACCTACAGACATGACTTTTTATTACTTCTACAACAAAATATTTGAAAATCGTAAAAAATGCACTAGCTTTAAGGGAAGAGAAACGTTATCGCACTAGTAGCAAGCTACATCACTCACTCTCATCTTGTCATCACTTTTTTATTTTGTCTAAACCGGAGTCAAATACACTCTAAGTATATGGAATAAAAGACTAACTAAAGTGAATTTAATGTAAAAAACAACAAGTATTAGACATCTATAACGAAGATCAATGTTAATTATTGTCAAAATATTTTATAGTTGATAATAGGACAATACGGATTTATAAAACTACAAAATTAACTCTGCTCTTTAACTGTAGGTAATAATAATAGCACGTTTCTGTATATAATTAATTTGGTCACTATAAGTTTTGGTTTAGACTGATAATTTTTGATTGGCACCTCAGACGTTATAAATAACGACGATTAAGACGTTATAAGCGACAACAAACACATCAAATAAAACTGATGTCTTCTGTAATTTATTTTAGCGCCAGCTTTAAAAGTTATTTGAATTTGGAACCTGTAAAATTCACACACTAAAATACTTCGATTCAACAATTTTATTTAATTAATTCGTGGCTGTTTAAATCGCGTGTTCGTTGTTGTTTTAATCGTCATTAACTGACAGAGCGAGTCGATCGTTAGTCATCGGATTGATTTAAAATTGTGCACCCGATTTTGCTATTTTGAAAAGAAAACAATAATGTGGTAACTTGTTAACATCAAGATGGTATGATGATGCCGAAATATATCACACTTGTCACTTAATAAAGATTTTATCACCATTGTCAGAAAGTGCAGTCGGCGACCATTTTCAAAACCTTTTTACTCACCGCATTTCTTTTCTGCCCCGACTCTAATCTCCGTAAGCTGGACGGGTCGCGGCCATAAACCGGTTAACGAGTATTGAGCTCGTAACGGGCGTGATTAAAGTGGTCGTTTACGAGCTGCAACTATCAGCGTTTGTTACGCAAACAGCACTCGCTGTCCGCCGAGTGCTCTGTGCCGTGAGGGTTGTTACTGGATGTGGGCTAGTGTGGCTTAGGTACTAGTATGGATAAGTATATTGGTTTAATGAGTTGATTGCAGATAAAAGATACATAGATAAGCTCACGCCTTTATTCCCAGAGTAGGGTCAAGTGAAATACTGGAAAAGGGCCGAATCTTAAGTACCCGAAACCGACGTGCGTGCATGACTCGATGTATGAATGTGGAAGAAGCGAAAAAAATTTGTAAAGATCGTAGCAAGTGGAAAGAAGTGGTCTCTGCCTACCCCTCTGGGAAACAGGCGTGATTTAATGTATGTATGTATGTAGGGTCAAGTCAAAGTCAAAGTCATTTATTTTGCTTAAAACGTGGTACAGAAGATGGTTTACATAGATTATCACAGAAGCACACATTTTACCAGTAGCTGGCATGCAAAACACATACACATACATACATAAGCTCACGCCTTTATTCCCAGAGTGGGGTAGGCAGAGCTACAGAATTACTAACAACTCTAAAAACTTGTTAATAATTCTGTAACCACATTTTGCACACTTAGGCTAAGATGTTTACCAGTGTATTAGTGACAGGTTGCAAGCCCATCGCCTAACAGTACTGTACGCCTATATTCCCTTAGCCGTCTCTTACGACAGCCACGGGAAGATTATGGAGTGGCACTATTCTAACCCGGCAACCACACATGCATGCAAAATTGATACTTAAAGTTTAAGGAAATGCAAAACTTATTGCAATGTCAAAATGTACAATGTTATTTCATTACTTATGAACTGTCAGGGTAATCGCTATAAAATACAATTGAACTATTTATGCCTACACAAAATTCAACATTTATAGTAATCAAAGTAGTCACTAACACAATAAAAACATTCTTGTATTAATTCTTGTGTTAATCTAGCTTTAAACAGGTTAATTGGCAAATCTTTGATGTCATCGTGCAATTGATTGTACATATATACTAATTGCCATACAAAATGCGTTGTTGCCGTACAATTTGATCCTTTTAGTCGGAATAGCGAGGTAGGGTAGGCACTAGGCAGAGTAACTCTAAAACAACTCTACAAACTTGTTAATAATTCTGTAACCACATTTTTCACAACTAGGCTAAGATGTTTACCAGTGTATTAGTGACAGGTTGCGAGCCCATCGCCTAACAGTACTACACAGCCTTTATTCCCTTATGGCCGATGCTATATTCACTGAACGACCGAATGGGTTGATTTTACTAAATTTTAGGACCTACCCATGAGTTTCGTTGAGGTAACACCTAACCTTAGTAAAAACAACACATTGAAAAGTTTGCTTCAACCTTTTTCCTGGTTAACTCAACCAAACTCACGTGTAAGTCCTATTTTAACCATAAAACTTAGTATAATCAACCCATTTGATTTTTCAGTGTTCAAACCGCGGACGGATAGGCTTACTAGACAGTATCTAAAAAAAAAAAGTGAAGTTATTTTAACAATTTTTTAATTGACAATCGCTAAAGCAACATATTATCGGCAGTTTTAATAAATCCCCGAATGCCGATAACACACTGTATATTGCTTGTACAGTCAAGGACTTTAATTGTTAAGCCACTATGGAACCCTGTCATAATGACAGCGTCAAACCATATGAAAGAAATTACGCTAAAATTAATGAACAACGTTATGCGACAGGGTTCCATAGTGGCCTAACAATTAAAGTCCTTGACTGTACACAAGTCTAGAGCGTAGTTCGGCACAAGGTCAGTTTGTGTGGGGTGCGCTAAAGTTCAAATAATTTTTCATGCCCATTCAGTCCAAAAATGTTTCTCATAAAATTTTACTTCATAAATTAGTAAAATTATTATATAAAATTGTGGCTAGCAATGTCATTAAAACAGCGTTATGGGTACAAATGTAATATACGTACCTAATGACATTATGTATGGACAGCAAGATTATGAGTTTTTTTTGTGTTAACCCATTTGTGTGATTGTACAGTCACCACCCGCGAATGTTACGCCACTTGCCACTCTTCTTAATTTAACCGTGTAATGCATTTTGGGTTGACAGCCGACTTGACATATTACCCGAGTGTAGTACACGGCTAAATTAAGAAGAGTGGCAAGTGGCGTAACATTCGCGGGTGGTGACTGTACCTTGATATTATTTTTTATTCTTTTATATTACCTAACTTTTACTTTAACTTTGTATAGTATTGCATGAGGAATATCACCAATACCTACATGGAAAAACCTCTCATTTACACTTTTATTCTAACCAAAAGATCGTAAACAATTTACATAGATACGCCATTTCAGTCGGAAAAAAACGGTAAAATTGTCATTCAATAAACCTCCAAACTACGTAATTCCGGCCTCCGATGGACCCCAATCCATCGCGCAAAGGATTTTACGATCTTAAACCTTCGACGTAAAAAGTCGTAAGTGAAACGTCGTAACAGCACGATACGACTTTTTACGCCGGAAAAGAATTGGGATCAAAGAATTATTGAGGACTGAATACATTTATTTTATTGTTGAAGGAAGCATAGTGTCTTGTCAATACTTGCAAGCATTAGATATTTATGTGGCAAACTATTTGATCTTTTGAGAGAAGAATTTTTTGAATGGTATTTGGATAAAACTAGTTTTAGGGTGTGCAATATGTTTATTTTACTTATAGTACAAATGGCCATGCTTCGATAGTTCGGTCATTTGGAAAGGATGGATGAAAGAAGATAGACGAAAGAGATATACAGAGCGAAAGTGAGTGAGGATCGGAAGGGGCCGCCCTAGGTGTACTTTTTAGAATCAAGTACCCGAAACCGACGTGGTGCATGACTCCATATATGAATATGGAAGAAGTGAAAGAAATTTGTCAGGATGGTAGCAATTGGAAAGTAGTGGTCTCTACCTACCGTTCTGGGAAACAGACGTGATTTAATGTATGTACGAGTATGTATGATACACATACTTATACTAAAAAAAAGAACACTTGTTTTTATCATACCTTTGGTTTTGCTATACACACATCCTTTACTATTTTTAATATAAAAGTGTGTTTGTTTGTCACGCCCTATCCGTTTACACCTCTCAATCGACGTTTTTAATACAGACATACCCTTCATAAACGCGCAAGAGTTAAAGTGTGTTTCAAATATGGTTTGTCCTTATCAATAAATTTTACAGAAACTGACAAAAAATACTTTAACTATAATAGATTAATGTGTGTTTACGAATTAGCGGGATAGGTTATAACCCGGATGCGGACAAAGTACCTTAATTTCCAAAAAAGTGTCGTACTAATGTGTTCTTCTAGCTCGAAAAATTTGCCTAATATAACTTGAGCACATTGTTGATTCTGTATTTTTTAAGCCCTAACAAAAAGAGTAACATTTAAACGTTTTTCTCTGTATCTGTGTGTATAATGTAAAAAATACATAAAAACAAGTAAACTAGCCGCACGGGCACTTATACACGTTAAAATCTACCAGCACTTCTAATATGAGACTACTGTATATGTGTGAATCATTGTGTCTGTCTATGTCATCGTAACTACCAAACCGATAAACCGATTTGGAGGCGTTCTTTTAAAAAAAAACTATTTTAATCGGGATAGTTACAGTTTTTTTTTACAATCTCCGCAGGGATAAACAACCTTGACAAAAACATCAAGGCTTAGTTCCAGAGGTGCGCAACTTAAAACGTTTCTCTATCCGAGACTGCCCACGTGAATATTTAACGGGGGGGACAATGGTTGACAACACCTGGCGCAGGAATTGCTTGGAGCCCAAATTAGTTTCCGGCCTAATCCTGCCTGTCAAGAAACCTGTGAAATTGTTCTGCAGATTCGGTGATTGTTTTTGAATCGGCTTATTTCTAGTTACTTACTGTATAACTATGGCAGACAAATTATTGTAATGAAGTTGTATGAGTCTGCCTTGAAAAGAATTAGTCAATTCATTGTGACAAGGGTATATATATATATATATATATATATATGTATACTCGTAGTGGGTCTTTGCCGGTGGCATAATTTTCTTACTTTAATTTTGGAGACAAGAAACTCGTATAGTCAACACTATTCCAATTTATTTTAGTCGGTAAAACTATAGATATGAAACAATGAAACACTTATTGTTTAAATGTGACGCGCTCGCCGGAGTAAGAATGAAAAGCCTCGGTCGTGGCTACCCAGAACCGAACGATTTCAAGGCACTGCCATTGCACTCCACTATCCGCTATCTGGAAGGGGGCTGCATTAAATTAAGAGCTAAAAGAGGGGTAATTACACAATCCCATAGGGTCGAAGTGTATCCGTAAGGACCCCGCCTAGAAGATAAGATAAGATAGATATACAGGTGTTACATTTAAATTGGTCAGTATGGGAAAGTCTGAAACTATAACACATACGAAGATCTGTTCTTAGGAACCGATCGGAAATCGATTAAGGTAACAAAGAAAACTGCATTCATACATTAATAAAACAGACGTTTTGAAAAATATATCTACCCTGTAATCTACCTTTAGTTTTACGTTGTACATATCACTCATTGAACGCAAAACGGAACATTCCAAAATAATTTGCTCTTTCATTAAAAATCTACGAATAGATTCTAATTTTAAGCAAATAAAGAAATTTTGATTTTGATTTTGATTTTTGATTTTTAAAATGCAACACTGACTCATTTTGGAATGTGCCGTTTTGTATTCAATGAACGATATGTCATGTTATCGTATTGTTTGTAACTCGATATCCATTACTCCCAAATAAGTAAAAAGCTATCGCAATGATGACAACAACACGTTTATTTTTATGGTCTACCAACTCACCGTCAACTCCTGGCCGCTCGCAGACGAAGTAGTTATGTTCGCGGCAGCCGCGGTCGTTCCACATGAAGGAGGGGGCTGCGGGCGGGGGCCGCGGGGGGAGCTCCCGCCGCGCCTCCACGCAGTCCTGGCCTGAGGTGCCGTCGTCGTTGGGCTGGCTGCTGTGCTTGCGCCAGCCAGGGAACCAGTCTGGGGACGAGGAGATAAAGTTGAGGCACGGAATAAAAAGTATCCAGTAAAGACCAAAGAGTAAATTGTCGACGCGCTAGTCTAGTCGGTAGTGACCCTGGTAGGACCTTGTGCAGGGTCCGTCCGGATCGCTACCACCATCTTATCCATTAACCTACCGCCAAACAGCAGTGTTCGCATTGTTGTGTTCCGGTTTGGGGATAAGACAGCCGGTGAAATGACTAGCATAGAGGCATTCCATCTTAACCTATTGTGATTGCGAATGTCTATGGGTCACAGTTTCCGCTTACCATCAGGTGGCCTGTGTGCTCGTTTGTCTACTCGATGCCGTTAAAAAAAAAAACCCTGCCCATACATCGTTTACAAAAAATATACAAAATCTTGTGGACCCCAAACTAGGCTGAGCCTGTTTCTTGGGACCCAGTGAGTCGGTTTACATTAAACACAGGGACCACTTAAAATAGAGAATAAAATAAAATACAAAATTAAGCAGCGACCACACCAATGCTTAAAAAACGGTGACGGTACGGAATCGCAGTGACGCGTCGTATTAGCACCGTTTCTGACGCACGCTCCCCACAACGCTGCTTAACGTTGCGTATATCACGGTACGTCATAATTGACGCCATGTTATTACTATCAAAATCAGAATCAGAATCTTTATTTGTTACACATTCTTTTGTTTACGCACCGTCTGTGAATTTTGAGCACCGGTGTGGAGAGCATGCGTCAAAAACGGTGCTAATACGACGCGTCACTGCGATTTCGTACCGTCACCGTTTTTTAAGCATTGGTGTGGTCGCTGCTTAAACCACAATAGAAAAGTGTAAAATAGTTGGTAAAAAATAGTCTTGGGTTCAATTCCTGCATGCCTATTGACAAACGTACTCGCAATCGCAATTGTTTTCATTTTGACTGTCTGAAGTTAAGTCTGCATACAAAATGAAAGCAATTGCTCCGCTTTGATGTCGATTGCGATTGCGAGTGCGTTAGGCATTAGGCTGGGAATGGGCAAATATTTTATCTGATGAGTATGAGTAAATGTTTTTGAGTCTTGAATATTTTCTATGTATATCGTTGTCTAGTACTTTGCCCCCTGATATTTATTTATATTATTCTCTGTTGACTACAGAATCCTAAAAACACAACAATATTTTACTTCAAATATTTATTTTAAATCCTTCGTCTCTTTTGAAGTACCCATGTTTACATAAAAAGGCTCTTCGGATAAATCGAGAAGCGAAAAAGGGTGGACTTTTTTTAAAATTAACATTCAAAAGCTCTGCCTTTTGCAATCATCAGCTAAAATAGATAATTTATTTATAAAGGACTCCTGTATGGGGTTCAAAAATATTAATTAATTGAATAATAAACACGGTTGATGGTTTGAAGTTTTAATTGGTAATACATTTTTTTTTAGTAAACGCCAGAAACATTTTTAAACTCATCTAAATTTTCACTTTAAAAACTAAAAACCCCGATTTAATAAACTCTAAATACATAGCTTATGATTTATAAACTGAACTGATTTTCAGCAAACCTAATTAAGAACCACCTTATTCATACAAAAACAAAGGTTCTAAAAAAACCGCATCCTTCCATTTAGGGAAACATACAGATATACGCGTTAAACGCAAAACCCCCCTGTTTACATCAGGGGCCCGTTTCTCTAACGCTTGTAGCATCTATTACGAGCGGAAATCTCTTTTCAACAACATGCATTAAAAAGAGACTTCCACTTGTAACACAAGTTACAAGCGTTCGTGAAATGGGCCCCAGAAGTCAATAAGATAGAGCCCTCCGCTACGCCTCTACGACCTCGTAGCAGCTACTTCGTAGCGGCTACGAGCATTTATAACAAATCTTTTTTTTTTATGGAACGGAGAAGGGACAAAGGCCACCTGATTTTAAGTGGAATATGGGTCCCATACCCCCTTACTTATAAACGTGCCATAAGTTTGGAATAGTTTGTGCCATGCTTTGTCACTTTCTGTGAGACGTAAATGTCTTACAGATAAGGACAAAGCACGGGTTAAACTATTCCAAGCTTATTCCACGTTTATAAGTAAGGGGGATAGAAATTTAAATGCACAAAAATCTCAAGACTGCGACCTTAAGACTCCAATTGGAATTAATCTATGCTAGTCATTTCACTGGTTGTCTTATCACACACACAACAATGCGAACATAGCTGGGGTGTGATTCTCTCAAAAACGCGGTCGGACGAACGAACGAGTGGATATCGCAGCGGCGAGTTTTAGTAGTCCTGTCAGAGCGAACAAAACATATTTTAGCGCGTGCATTCTCAATTGAGCATTTCTAAAACAGTTTGTATTTACGACTCCGATTTGCGAAAAAAATTGCAGGTAGGTAGGGTAAATGATACTGAGCCTAAATAACAACGGAAACTTTCTTTTTTGTTACCAAAATTCTTCCGTTCGTGATAACAAAAAAGGAAGTTTCCATACAAATTAATTGGGACATTTTGGGAGACTATGTTATTTAGGCTCAGTATCATTTACCCTACCTAACTGCAAATTTTTTCGCAAATCGGAGTCGTAAACGAAATGTACATTTTTTTTTAGAAATGCTTAATTAAGCAGTCTTATACATTCGATCTCATCAAAAGAGTCCATGCTGCCAAATTGAAAATGCACGCGCTGTTCGCTCTGACGAGACTACTTAAACTCGCCGCTGCGGCATTCACTAGTTCGTTCATCCGACCGCCATTTTGAGAGAATTCACACCCCTGTTGGTTAAAGCATAAGATGGCAGTAGTGATCCAAACGGACCCGGCAAAAGGTCCTACCACCACACTATGTAGTGTAACGTTTGAGCTTTTGTCAATTGAGTAGCCATATGTTTCTGTGATCTTTATGATTCCTGCGAACCTAATTATGGTCGTATTGATGTGGATAGTCGAGGGTAAAACATCTGTGACCTTCAGACCACGTGATAAATTTTAGATCAGGCATCCGTCACCTTCTGACAGGTAAATAAGTACACGTATCAAAAAGTGACGGATGCTTTATCCACAGTTGACACGCGATATAGACGGAGCCATACTAGACCCACTGAATGTAGAGTGAACTTCCACTGCGATAAAGGCGATTTTACGAGCCCTGGGGGCCCTGGGGGACAAAATGTGAATAAAACATCCGTCACTTTCTGACAACTCTGACACGTATAAGTACGAGAGTGACGGATGCTTTAACCACATTTTGACACGCGATAAGCACCAACCATACTAGCAGGGCCTCTATTTATCACGGTAAAAAACAAATCTTTTTTGACCTGTTATCGTATTGGCAGCGTTTTCACAGCTCTCATTACTTGACAGTAATGACAGTAATGGAGTTATAAACAATACGATAACATGTAAAATGCAATATCGTCGGTGAAACTGCAAAACCGCGTAAGTCACATTTTAAATAAGGAGGAAAATGCACATTTTTCATAAGGCAGTAAGGTTTATTTTGCTCTGTCATAAACATGTTAGTTACGCGGTCTTGCAGTGTTATTGACGATATCGTTATCCGAGGGAATAAAGCCATTGGTTAAGAACATTAACCTACTAGAATGGTCAACAAAAATGTCCTATTTTTCTTATATGTAGTACCGCATAGCAACACTCGTAATCCAGTAACTTTTTTGTTACACAACCCGAAGCTCGTGTTTTTTTATTTTAAACCGACAACACCGCAATTAGTGCCTTAAAACGTCCCTTAACTTTCTCAATGTCTTATGTGAGCGAATAGTTAGATAGAAAAAACGCTCATGTTCCAAGGTGCGTAAAGACTACTTTCTTATCAAAGTATTCGATCAGATAAGAGGTTTAGAAAGTAAAGGGACGAAAGTAGCTGCTCGGAATTTCGACCGCGGAACCCGGGTTTTTCACGCGCTTAGGGAATGTTTTAAAAGTTTTTTTTAATTTGTTTGAAGTTGTGAGGGTTTGACGTCGTCTGGCCAAAGGAATTTGAACCTACTGCGAATAAGTGAGGGCTACTTTTGTTAATTACGAAGTTAAATAATTTTATACTTTCAAGTAAAGGGTACAATGTAAAATATCGTTCATTTGATAAAACCTCGTATCTCATATTTTATGACGTACGGTTTAAACTTAACGTGAAGGGAATTAAGATCAAACTCATGCATCTGGAAATATCACATAGGATTTTTTTCTAAAGTAATGATATTACCATGCTGATATATATATATATTTTTTTTTTTAATTTATTCACAAATAAGTACAATTAAACATTTTCCATTTATCATTAACCGAGTTCAAACTTCAACTGTCTCCCTTATCATACTAATATTATAAATGCGTAAGTTTGTGAGTGTGTGTGTGTTTGTTACTTCTTCACGCTGCAAAAGCTGGACGGATTTAGATAAAATTTGGAATGGAGATAGTTTATACTCATAGGCTACTTTTCATCCCGGATTTTTTTTAGTTCCCGAGGGAATAACTATAGTCGAAAAATACGCGGACCTAGTCGCGGGCAGAAGCTAGTATACCTCATATAGTTATCGCCCATTTAGTCAGTACTTTAGTTAAATGCTTGTTAACATTTTGCGGGTGGTAGGACCTTGTGCAGGGTCCGTCCGGATCGCTACCACCGTCTTATCCATTAACTTACCGCCAAACAGCAGTGTTCGCATTGTTAAGTTCCGGTTTGGGGATAAGACAGCCGGTGAAATGACTAGCATAGAGGCATTCCATCTTAGTCCTCAGGGTTGGCAACGCATTTGCAGTCTTAGGATTGCTCTGCAGTCTTGTGAATGCGAATGTCTATGGGTCACAGTGTCCACTTACCATCAGGTGGCCTGTGTGCTCGTTTGTCATCTCTATGCCATAAAAAAAAAAAAAAAAAAACATTTTTTTTTGTTTAAATAACCTTTCTACTTACACATTTAGATTATCTAGTTTACTGGTTAATGTATTCTTGAATAATATGTATCACTAGCGACCCGCCTTCGCCTCGGTTTATGTGAGTATAATATAGCCTTCCTCGAAATGGACTATCTAACACTGAAATATTTTTTCAAATCTAAGCAGTAGTTTCTGAGATTAGCGCTTTTAAGAAAACTAACAAACTCTTCAGCTTTATACTATTACATACAATATATTATTATATAACATACATAAACTCACGCCTTTATTCCCTGAGTGGGGTAGGCAAAGCTACAGAATTACCAACAACTCTAAAAACTTGTTGATAATTCTGTAACCACATTTTGCACACTTAGGCTAAGATGTTTACCAGTGTATTAGTGACAGGTTGCAAGCCCATCGCCTAACAACACTATACGCCTTTATTCCCTTAGCCGTCTCTTACGACATCCACGGGAAGATATGGAGTGGCACTATTCTAACCCGGGAACCACACGGAAATTATTATAGCATAGATAAGTCTTGTGCTCAAATAAACATTAAAACAATAGGTTTCCTATATGAGGAGCTACGGTCATGACTGTCATGAGCGTTAATTTGGGACCCATTTCAAGAAAAATATGCTTGAAGGCGTCAATGTCATTAGAGATGTCAAGTCATCTGTAACTTTTAGGAAACTCAACCTTATTGTTGTAGAATGTCAGATTGACTTTGGATCTAAGGTGGGTCCCAAATTAAATCTCGTGACTATACGTGAAACACAAACAAGCACGTTTTGCTTATCTTGATACAGACAGATACAGGGTGTAAGAAATGGTCTACCAAAAACTAAATCTATAAGATCTGACGTTCTTCTGATTTAGAATTCCCAGTAGTTTATTTTCCAGGAAAGTTATTATATTTTGTATTATTTTTCCACGCGTTATATAACGAATATTAATTAATAACGAACGGAAAAAGGCGCGCACGGCTTTGAGCTCGTTACGCCGCCGCTTTTAGATACGTTGCTTGTTTTTGATTAAGCGCAATGTTTACGTGTATTCTTATATAATGAGCTTAGGGATATTATATCTACGAATATTTAAATCGGAATATGTATACTCATAAACTTATGAACTTAATAATTCCGAAATGACCAAAGGGCATTGGGTAAATTTGTTTGAAGAATCATGTCTTTTTTTTTCAGCGGCCACGTATGATTTTTACATAGTTATTTAGAGGACCTCGAAATACACATAGATATATATAATTTATGGCGTGTAATAATGTAGGGGCTGAGATATTTAAGATTTAAGTGTTCAGTTTTTGGTACTAAAAGTACGCCTAGGTAAGAATATTAAAAATCTCGGCTCCGATGCACTTAAGAGTAACATTACATAACAAAACATGTTTATTTTGAATTATTCTATCATAATTTACCACTTTTACTAATGGCTGCTCACCTTGAAAATGTATGACTTTTACAAATGACAACACTTTTACCCAAACCCCTTTCAATAACTTCCACTGATAAACTGGAAGAGAACCCATATGGGATAAGTTCGCCTATGTACAGTATCTATATTGATGCAAACATGTCTTGTACCTAATTGTATGTGCAATAAAGAGTATACATACATACATACTCTAAACGTGATTTTCTAGTTAGTTGTTTTAAATTGGACATAGATAAAACTTAACCTAACCAACTTATAGTAACTAATTAAACCATGCCTTTGATCTTAAGAAGCTTTAGTTTGACCTAACACAGTTACCGGAAAAATCAAGCCAAAAAAATGGTGTTCCCACTCATAAACGTGTTAAAAATATTAAGTTAAATAAAGCTTTTCATGAAAAATCCACTATTTTTATTCGCAAAATAATGCTTTAAAACAGCTACAGTTTTCGCTACACCGTCCTTTACACCCTGTATATATACGTTGTTTAGTTGTTTGTTCGAAAAGTTAATTACACAGGGTGATGTTAATTATTTAAGCTGTTTAGTTTCACTTATGACGCGGTATTTGCGTAATTTGTAAGTTGGTCTTACAAGTGTACATTTGGGGGAGCCAGGTTTGCGCATGATTAACTTTGGAGTTTGTGTAATTAGTAAGATTTACGCAGTAATTGTGGTGAACTAATTACAATGGTATCATAGTAATTTTACAAAGGATCTGAGGATTACATTTCGGTTTTTAATGTCGTGTTTTGTACGGTTACGAGCGTTAATTTGGGACCTATTTCAAGAAAAATATGCTTGTAGTCGTCTAAGTCATTTGAGATGTCAAGTCATTAATAACTTTTAGGAAAGTGAACCTTATTGATGTAGAATGTAAGATTGACTTTGAACCTAAGGTGTGTACCAAATTTAATCTCGTGAACTGTACTTTGCAAAATCTTTACATAGTATAAAACAAAGGGGAGCGCATTTTTTCAGATATTTTTATTCTTTATAATTATTTTGTGTTCGTAATATTTTTATTCGTAATTTTTACTATCGCTGGAACCGTAATTTTTAAATATTATGTTTAATTTATAAAAATTCTGAAAAAAAAAACAGTTTCTGAAAAAAATACGTTATGAATTCCTAAGATTCTGACTTAAGACATTTTTTGAGTAAAAATCAAACCAAAACAAAGTCGCTTCCCGCCGTCCTGCTCGCTTAGATCTTTCAAATTACGCAACGAATTCCAATCCGGTCATTAATAGACGATACAAGAGGAAGGTTTATATGTAAAATTCTGGATATGTACGAGTTTTACAGAAAACTCACATAAACCGAATCGAAGCGAGGCCGGGTTGCTAGTACCGAATAAAGTAGGGTAGGGAGGGCAGGGATAGCTGTGATAGAACCTTGTGAACGGTGCGTCCGGATCCACTACCGCTACCACCATCTTATCCTTAAACCTACCGCCAAGCAACCGGTGAAATTATTAGCAGGTATTTCATCTTAGCCTCAGGATTGCAGTCTTAAGATTGTAGATTTGAGAATGCATATGTCTATTGACAGAACCTACTTACCATCAGCGGGTCTAGTATGGCTGCATCTATATCGCGTGTCAACTGTGGATAAAGCAGCCGTCACTTTTTGACACGTGTACTTATTTACCTGTCAGAGGGTGACGGATGCCTTATCCAAAATTTATTACGCGATCAACGCAGCCATATTAGGCCCCCTGGTCTGAAGGTGACAGATGTTTTATCCTCGACTATCCACATCAATAAACACGACCATAATTAGGTTCGCAGGAATCATAACGATCACAGAAACATTAAATTATAGTCTTTAAGTTAACGTCTTAATGTTAAATTATAGTCTTTACCAATTAAAGGTTCAAATTCTGACACAAAAAAAACCTATTATCCATCTACTGTGTTTTTTATTCAATAAATTAATATTTTTGAACCCCATACAGCAGTCCTTTGTAAATTAATTATCTATTTTAGCTGATGATTGCAAAAGGCAGCGCTTTTTTATATTAATTAAAAAAAAGTCCACCCTTTTTCGCTTCTCGATTTATATCAGGCCGCGTGTTCGTTGGCGTTCATACCATAAAAAAAAAGATCCTAACGCAATTTTGATCTGAGTACTAGGAGCACATAAACACAATATGTTGGTGATTTTATCAAACCATACATTTTGTTAACAGCGCGTGAAATCTAGTTCACAACATTGAACAAGGAAGCCGTAAAGTAGATCGGGTAAACCTTCCAAACGTCATTAGTTACGGGCGGGCCATTCCCAGATCTGGACTAAGCCTTACTGCTAGGACTTATACAGCTTGTTAATGGACAGATCGTGCTCTTTTATTTAAAAGACGCTGTCAAAAAATAGTAGATTGTACAACAAGGGCATAAAACAAGCCATTTTTTCCGAGACTTATGGTATCCAACCGAGCCGGCAGGCGAGGTTGGATAATTAAGTCGAGGATAAAATGGGTTTTAAGACCGAGTTATACACTCTGCTTTTCACTTCGATTACGAATAAAACAGTGATAATGTAAGAAAACTTCAATTAAAATATAAATTTGAACAATTCTGTATATTATACGAGTATGTTATGGTTTTTCCGGGCATATTTACAGTATGGATTTAGGCGGCAATGTCTGTTCAATAAGTTCTTTTGCATTTTTTTCCATGAGTGTGTTAGGTGTGAGCATTATTTCCTCTTCACTAGACGACATTTTAATTAAATTCCATAACGCAACAAGTTTTGCCGAGAAAATAAATAATTAATAGTCCAAAACCTCTTTCCCGCCACTGTATTTCTGTCAATTTTTTTTTTTTCTTTTTGCGATTTTTGACTTAGGTCGAACGCAATACTGCCAAGTACCTACGTTGATTTTTTTAATGTTCTTGTTAATAACGCTTGTTTTTAATAGTTTTAAATTTCTTTTTTGTTAGATACTAGGTACGATGCAAATACATATAAATAAAATAAATAAAATTAAAGTAAATTTATTCAAATAACAAGTTTATTTAATGCAGTCACCTCGTCTGTCTGGCTGTAGGGCTTAATTGTCTTAGTCTACATGACGACAATCATTTATGCACTAGTGCATTAAATGCGATTTTATGCAGCCTATACCCAGCATAAAGAAGGACTTTACGAGCATGAGAAGTGAAAAATATGTTTTCTTTGCCAACACTTCTTTTTTTACCAGACTGCCGAAGGAGGCTCCTTCAAAAAACAAGCTTATGTGCTCCTAGTACACAATATCAATAATATGTATAATTATGTATATCTGTATGGGCTTTTGTTCTGGTATAAAGGCTAAATGGGCTCGATTTCGATAAGCGAGGTGGCGTCGCGGGTATCAAACTGTTTTAAACGTGAATTTGGTGAAATAAAAATATGTACATGATGAAATATATATGTGACTCTTCGTATCACGGCATCTACCAGTGACGCGAGTGGTTTAAAAACAAAACGAATAGAAACGCTAGTTAGCGTAATGTGTCTTGCCAAGGGCCCCAGGCCTACTGTTGCTTATTAAACCTTATCTAGCAACGGAGGGTGGGCTAATTGACCTAATGAACAATAAGGACAAGCGATATGTCCCCGAATAGGTAATTCTAAGTTGTAAAACTATTACTATGACAGGTGGTTCGAAATCTTTGTGTGAAAAAAGTTATTGCCATGCAAAGACCGCGGTTTTTCCAAGTAATTATTCTAACGTCGTCTATGTAGGCGTCCCGATGTTCCAGATTTTTAAATATTTCACACAGCGATTTAAGATTTCCTGCCATACAAAAAGTTGTAGAATATGAAAAAATCTTTTACAGGACATATGGCTTGTCATTATTGGTTTTTAGGCCTGTGTCCATACAATCATCATCCTTTTAGATAGTCAAAGCTACAATAATGTCATCAAGTAGAATAAAGACCGGTTAGTTTATAGAGCTATTAATCACTAATCCGTGCACACTGCTACTTACAAAAAAAACTCTGCAATTTTCGTTTATCCTAAAGCCATTTTGCGCTTAAATGTTAAAACTTTTTAGCGTTGTTAGAATACAACCCTAACCTAACCGAACCACAGATATAATTGAAAAATTTATAAAATTGCCCGACTCAGCTGAAAACCAGTTTAAGGCAAATGAAAATTCGGACAACCGATGTGTTAGATATTCCGAGGGACATCCCATTTAACTTACCCTTTGGTCATGGGTTAAAATATCGTAATATTTTGTGACGGAACGGTTTGACCCAAAATCTCACCAAAGTGATCACGCTGTTTCTCTCTATGCCCTGGAACAGGAGACGTTCCTTTTCGGACGATTTATGTCCAGGACGTTTTATGGGAGCAAACTGGCCGGCCACTCGCCGGTGATAAACTCGGCGGCCGCTAACTGGTTAACTGTTAATAACTAGTCTGTGGAAGACTTGACTGTGTGATGCTTAAAACGTCTTGATTTATGTAAAACATTTTTTTTTTCAGTGCGACTATGTCACACCAATTGACCTAGTCCCAAACTAAGCTCTAGGCTTGTACTATGGGTACTAGACAACGATATAAATACTTATATAGAGAAATATATACTTAAATACATAGAAAACATCCGTGACTCAGGAACAGGATTTCTAGCTTCGTAGGCAAGGTCACTATGCTATCGCGACGTCAAAATTTATCGTTGGAATTAGTTTGCATCAACTTTTTGGGGTGTTAATATGGGTAGGGTACATAAATATACATACTATTGTTTTATCATAGCACCTTTCAATACGCTGAATTGTAAAAGTATCAGTTTCTTAAAGAAATACGTTATGACTTGCGATAATTATGGCCTAAAACATATTATTAACATTTGCCGTGTGGTTGCAGTAAGGCTTAGTCCAGATTAGAATAGTACCATTCCATATCTCTCTGTGGAAGTCGTAAGAGGCGACTAAGGGATTAAAGGCTTGTAGTAATGTTAGGCGATGGGCTTGCAACCTGTCACTAATTATACACATGGTAAACATCTTAGCCTGTTGTGCAAAATATGGTTATAGGATTAACAACTAGTTGTCAGAATTGTCGGTAAGTAATTCTGTAGCCCTGCCTACCCCACTCTGGGATGAAGGCGTGACTGTATGTATGTATGTATGTACGTATTATGACTAAAAATAATTATGGCAAACGATAAGATCTGAAATTAGCTAAGTTCTTTAATAAACTGGTTCGAGAATGATAATTTTTAAGTTGATCAAGCACCAGTAGTTTTTTTACATATTTTATATGTATATTTTACATATTTTAGGTACAGAAGAAAATTGTTACATACTTCAATTTTATACGTGTTAGAGTAAAATATAAACACGATATCGTTCTGAATATGTGTACAGTCATCAGTAATAATAATAATACATGATCCAACATTGGACTTAAAAATATCTGACACGTCCTTATTACTCGAGGCATAAGAGCGTGTCAGATATTTTTGAGTCCAATGTTGGATCATATACTATTGCCGTTGACTGTACGCCCTGTAGACGTAACGTTACTTGAATATTTGGTAAGACCTATTTCTAACACCAGCGTTTTAATGAATAAATAAATTCTTATTCTAATTCGAAATTTAATTAAGAACAAGTTGTCCACTAAAATGCATTATATTTATACGTGAATAATTAAATAGGTACTCGTTATGCCTCATTTGCATTTTAATTATCGAGAAACTTAATAAAGAATGGCGCGATAGTGCAACTAAAATGGAATTCTAAAATAGCAGAACCATTTCCAATTAAGGAGAGAAAACAAAGGCTATTAATCAAAACGTACTAGTTCGGTAACGTTTGAAATTTGATACTAAACGAGTTTATGACCGTGGCTTTGCTTGCGGAGGATATAAAATATAGAGATACAGTTAAAAAAAAATTGTCAAGTGCGAGTCGAACTTGAAGACGATAGGTTCTGTACCACGTCGAATAAAAAAACACGTTACTATAGTCTATACTTTTAGGCATTTAAAAAAATGTAAACAAAACAACCACGTGATATAGTTCGTCAGCCAATAGAAGCAGACAGTGTTCTTCGTACGTCAAAGTTCGATAAAACAGTTTTGATTGGCTGTTTAACAATGTCACGTTGTTTGGAATGTTTACATTTTTTTAAATACCTAAAAGTATAGACTATAGATTAGGATTTAAGTAAAAAAAAACTTGTTATAGTGAATATATAGTACTACTAGCTTATGCCCGCGACTCCGTCCGCGTAGAACTCGTTTATATCGTAGCTCCAAACAAAATTTTCACCCCCTTAGGGTATGAATTTTGGGAAAAGAACTATCTTAAGTCCTTTTCCAGGATTCAAACTATCTTTGCAACAAATTTCACCTAAATCGGTTCAGCGGTTTAAGCGTGAACAGGTAACAGACAAACAGACACACTTTCGCATTTATAATATTAGTACGGATACACGTTGTAAATTTCGAGTGTCTAGCTGTTAAGGTTTATGAGATAGAGCCCGATTACAGAGAGACGGACAGATGGAGGCTCAGTCATTCCGTACACAAAGGGTTTTAGGTACAGACCTAAAATGATGAATTATTTTCTTCCTTTACCTGAGGAAAGATGATAGGACACTTGATACGGCATGATAGTTTCTTTTTGAACATTTTAGAGGGTAAAGTCGAAGGAAAAAGAGGAAGAGGAAGACCTAGGCTTACTTACTTCAACCAAATAAGACAGAAGGCCAATGTCGTGTCGTATCAGGAGGTGAAAAAGCTAGCACAGAGTAGAGAAAAGTGGCAATTACTTCACCGACAAGAGCCTAGCTCTTAAATTTAATGATGATGATGACCTGGGTCGATCTTGCATAGTTCCTGTGACTTACTAACAAGGTGAATAACTGAGTTCGTATGATTAGCTTAATGCTGCCGAGTTCCAGTCAGTGAAACGAGTAAATCTACAAACATACATACATAAACTCTCGCCTTTATTCCCAGAGTGGGGTAGGCCGAGCTACAGAATTACCAACAACTATAAAAACTTGTTGATAATTCTGTAACCACATTTTGCACAATTAGGCTAAGATGTTTACCAGTTATGAGTAAATCTCTGTCCAATTTACTGCCTGAAAGTTGTCAGGGCGTCTATCCTGTGGCGCGGTTATTGCGAGTCGTGTTTATCGATGCGAATGAACGTGGGTAAAACATCTGTCACTTTCTGACCACTAAGTAAGTGCGATAGTGACGGATGCCTTTAAACATCATTTCAAGAATTATTTATTAGCTTCCCAATTACTAAATAGCACACACACACACACACACACACACGCACACACACACAAAGACACACACACAAATAGAGATAAGATAGAAGATGTATGAAATAGAAAATAGAAATATTTATTCCAAGATCACAAGAAAAAAAACACAGATTAAATTGAACATTAACAAAGACTGGCAAGTCAGAAAACAAAATTAATCAATAAGTATAGAAAAGGAATTTAGAAAAAGAAAAAATAGAAAAAAATTATTATAATTGATCTCTTTAAAATAAACGTTGCGATAGTATTTCAGGTATTTATTATCTTGTTTTTTTATTTATTTCGAAGGTCATCGATCGCCATCGTGTCACTGAAAACCAGAGTCTGTAAATGTGTTAATGACATTCAGAGGCACAAAGTTGAACGGAGACCATTATGGCCGAAAAAAAAATGTATTGAGATCAAGCCTTATTTATTATTGTAAAATGTGAGGCTGTGTAACGAGGAGGTGTAACAACGGTGTGAATGATTCCACCAAAGATGTGCGAGGAAGCTGAGCGGTGCGAGGATGTGTAGCGGGCTCTTTTTAAATAAGCGGGCGGGGTGCGGTGTGGCGGGAGTGGAGCCAGACGCCGCCTAGCAACACATCCCTCACAAAACATTCCTCACACTCCCTTCTTTTGTTTTGTATGTACGAAAACCTCGCTCCGCTGAGCTGTTGCCACCAGAGCTAAGCTAAGCGAGGATAGTTAAATAAAGTGTTTCTATTGGTTCATGACAAACACATCCCTCGCAACGCATCCTCGCACTACTCTGGTGGAAACGCAGCCTAATACGGGCCCGGGTATGACAGCGAGGCTTCACTAGACGTCATTAAAAGGTTGTATCAATGTGAAGTTCAGCACGTGTTTGTCACGTTTGGGGTCATGCCGGATCGATCTATAAAGTTGTATTTTCTTGCTTGTCACCCAGTGCGTCTCTATCGTTACAGACTAGATAGACAGGGAAATCGGAGCGACAAACAAGTTGTGGACAACTTGTGCTAGCCCTCACGAGGTATAGAAACGTTATACAAAGTTTCGTTGTGTTGCGTTATAAACTTTGAAGGTCAACTGTGTTAGAGGCAAACAAGAATAACGGAGTGGAAATACAGGTTCCTGTGAATTGATAAAAAAGGTGAACAAACATTCAAATGACTGAAATATTAGCTAAAAGCTGCCAAGTTTCAGTCAACTTATCAGAGCCTCTATTATACACAGTAAAGCCATTTTACTTTTGACATGTTATTATATTGATTACTAGGCGACCCGCCCTCGCTTCGCTTCGGTTTATGTGTATGATAAATAGCCTATAACCTTCCTCGATAAATGGGCTATCTAACACGGAAATATTTTTTAAAATCGAACCATCAGTGCCTGAGATTAGCGTGTTCAAGCAAACAAACAAACAAAATCTTCAGCTTTATAATATTAGTACCTATAGATAACTTGGTCGCCGTTACTGTCATGTAAATAAGAGCTATCAAACCGTTGACAAAATGATAACGGGTCAAAAACGATATGGTTTTTACTGGCTAGAGGCCCGGGGGTCTATTGCCCACTCGCAATCGCCTTCAAACTGAAACGATTGTTTTCATTTTGTATACAGACAAGCCTTCGATTTTCAAAATGAAAACAATTGCGATTGCGAGTGCGTTAAGCAATAGCCCCTCCGTTTCCGCAGCGAGGCTTCACTGAATGTCGTTAAAAGGTTGTATCAATGTGAATATTCAGCACGTGTTTGTCACGTTCGGGGATCATCCGGGTCGGTCCCGCGGTATTGAAACGTTTCACTAAGTTTCGTTGGTGTGTTGCGTTAGATAAAACTTAAAGGTCAACGATTTTAGAGGCAAACATACGAATAACGGGATGGAAATAGAATGTAATATAAATATCGAGGAATAATCTCACACAAATTGAACTAGTCCCAAACTAAGCTCTATAGGGAACTAGACACCGATAAACAAAAATTATTTATATAAAAAAGTACCTGTAGGTATAGAAAACACACAAGTCTCAGAAATAAATTCTCGCTTTAGCTTATCACACAAACATTAAAGAAGGAAATTATCCGCTATTACGAGCAGTAACCGTTTTATTTTGCTCTTTGATCCAAACTAACAGATTCTGATTGAGCGGAATGGCGGTTCTGACGAGCTGGTTAAAAAAATACCTACTGTAAATTTGTGTGGACAAAATAAAATGACATATTTTTCGTAAATTCGCTGACGCGCTAACTCTGTCTAATGTAAAAAATTCAAACGTCTATTTTCAAGTTGTAAGGTCATATTTAAAGGTTGTAAAAACTGACCACTTATGCGAAGCAGATTTTCAATATTTATTGTTTTTCCAAAAACATCAAACAAAAACTAACTTTTCCGTCAACTGTGACTTCCTTCAGAGAAATGAATAATCACAAAAAATTATAAAAACTGTCAAAGTGTGCAAACCCTAAATACCAACGAATTGTTTTATAAAGCTACAAATTACAATTTACAGGTTACAAGTTTCCATTTGACACAAGCTCGACCAATGACAGCCAGCCATTAGCGCAGTGTTGCCAGTTTAGACCTGCAAAATTGTTATTTGTAGCTTCATAAAACAAGTTCGGCTAAATTCATTAAAAATTGGTAAGTTTGAAAAATGAAACACGCTACTCTAAGACCTTACCTCATTCGGTCCAATACTCTTGGCTTCAGCGAAATGTACAAACGGCAATAAATGCGTCAACCAAATGATATAAATTGTACTTTACTACAACTGTCGCCGTTCAGTCTAGACCAAGTCACTGCAACATTTCTAGAATTTTGAACTCATTAGCCCCCACTAAAGAAATAAATTAACAGTATTATATTTTGGTTGAAGAAAGAACAACAAAGGAGGGGAACGCTATTAAAATGATGTTGTTCACGAATGAAGCGGTGTTGTGTTAAGCGGAGCGGGGAGGATCATTTGATTGTAAAATAGTGAACAAATGTTTTTCGTAGGATGTAGTATTACATTATTTTATTTTATTTTTAGCATTTTTTATAGTTATTAACTAGGTACTTACAAGTAATGTAACCGTCAACACGCAAAAATTATGTTTCTCAACTATTTCATCAAAATCATAAGTAAGAAAACCATCAAGTCTTCAAAATGTTTAAAGAGATATACGTACACAACCTATAGGTTATGTTAGGTTTATTTTAAAACCCAGGAAACAGAAATGGTTTCAGAAAAAACCTTCTGAAAACTCGAACACACGAAACAGTCGGTAAATGAAGTTTAGCCTTGTGATAGGTACCCAATAATATAAACTCCATCCCATTTATTCATAAACGCGCAATAGCTTGAAATATGCTCTGTCTTTATGACATTTGTATTGGACAGAAAGGGACAACCAATAAGTTTATGTACGAATTTACTTGTTTGTGCAATAAAGATATTAATATATACATACATACATACAGCGAAGATGCTCTGAACAGCTTCCGTCTTCATCGTCATGATAGAAAACTAAAATTAATATAACCTATGTAACGAAGAAAATTAACTTAATTATCAGAGCAACTTCCCAATATTCTGAAAAAAAAAGTCAGTGAATTGTGCTGAATCTTTTCAGACGGCAATTTCAATAGGTACCGGTTGTTCAATTATTCCCAAGCCAGCACTGCACCGGTAATGCACCGGGCGTCGGCCAGTGCCCTCACCATGAATTACAATTACCGTACTCGTTAGCGAGTCAAATGGGTGTCCCTCAGAACCCCTAACAACGTTTGTCCTAACACATTGTTTCTCCGAATTTTCATTTGCCCTAAACTGGTTTTCAGATGCTTCAGGCAACTTTTTAAGTTATCCGGTTAGGTATATCTGCGGTTCGGTTAAATTAAGGTTGTATTATAACAAAACTATAAGGGTTTAAAATTTAAACCCACCCTGTATCTTGCACCGTGTTATAAGTTATAAACAAATATAAATAGGTGGGTTTGAGTTTTTTTTTTCTTTTTCTTCCTTTATCTCTCACGTAAGATTTTTGGTATGTTTTCCTGCTGATCTACGCATGTTATTCGATATTATGTTGAATTTAATATTTATTGCTTTATATAATTCTAGATTAAGTAGTACCATTGTAATATGTTTAAAAAATGACTGACTGCTGAGTTTCTTGCGGCGTTTCTTCTCAGCAGTGTCTCCTCTTGGTAAGCGCTGGTAGATTCTTGACGAGTAAAAAATGGCCTACTTACTGAATAAATTTTAATGTCTTTTATCTTTTTTTTATGCGGAAATGGCTTTAGGTTAAACGAAAAGTCGGACAAACGATGCATTAGGACAAATGACGATTAGGAATTCCATAGGGAAACCGAGTCGAATGCTCTGTCCCTCGCACTCTATAAGAACACCGCCAGGACTTCGAGGGACAGAGCATTCGACTCGCTAGCGAGTACGGTAATTGTAACTCATGGTAAGGGTACTGGACATAATTGGAATCGCCACGCCTCGCAGCTAGGAATTTAAAAGTTGTAGTATTCCCAAAACTTTGGAAAATATCTCAAGAAATATGTTCTTGAAAGCATTAAGAGCATTAAGAATATTATTTTCAATTACAAATTTAGAATTTCTCTTAAACTTTGTTTGTGAGCAAATTTTAATGCAGCTTAAAGCAGTCCCAGTTATAGTTTCCATTTCTTGTACAATAATTAAAGACGTGTTAATTCATTTACGGTGGTTGGAACGCTGAAGAATCGACCACCAAAGAAAAAGAAATAAACACAGTCGAAAAGCAGGTATCGATTTTTTTTATTACTGTAAATATTTCAGGATATATTTCAGTACCAACGTGTAGACCCTATACGTTAGGTTAGTTTTCTCAAACATGCAATGAAATGTTGGCGATACGTTAGTTATTTTTGGCTTCAAAGTATCACGTTGCGGGCGGAACAACTCGAGATAACTGTAAAGGAATAGCTAAATTATATTTTTGTACTCGTCGATTAAAATGTGTGTATTACGATTTCATAGAGAATACTGTAACGTCACTCTTTTCATCGTTGAATAGTCTAGATGTTACTTCCGGAACCACCGAAATAACTATTTCGATACGCTCTAGACAACCGAAATAACTACCTATATCGATACGCTCTAGACAACCGAAAAAAAATTGAAAATAGAACTTCGGATTTCCATATAAATGTGTCCTTGTTTAAGGAGCCTCGATCCGATACAAAATTGCCAATCTGTGTCGTTTCGGAACGTAGCAGCGTCGCATCATCTGTCAAAAATCTACTTTTAGTTTTCTTATATACTCGTATGAATGACTTACATTATTAATTTTAATGAACTCGTACAAAAAGTATTGTTCACAATAGTGTCATAATTAAGCTTTTTAATCTCGTACCTTACTTAGGCCACTCAGCAAGCTTCGTGGCCTAAACACGGTACTCGACTAAAAAGCTCACTATTATAACACGATTACGAAAAATACTATTTTAACATTTTTGGGAAAAGTTATAACGTCAAATACTAGGAGTGCGTAAACGTTTGGGAGACATCCGCGCTGTGTCGTGTGCAAACGGCGCCCGCCCGCCGGTTGCCCGCACCGCCTGCGATCTAATTGCACTATGACTGATTATATGCCTCCTAATTACCGCTGCGCTCCTGGTACTTTATTTTAACATGCAATTACTTTTCGTCCCAGGGTGGACATACAATTAACTTTTTTGAGTGATGTATTTTTTATATCATTGCATGTTTGAGAAAAGCACTATACGTACCTCGCCGTGAAAAGGGATTGCCAGCATCGTAACTATCAGGCCTCACTTCGCTCGTCCGGCAACCCCCTACTTCCCGGCTTCTGTAGTAATGTACTATTTTATAAAAAACCTGAAGTATTGATAGTTACGGAAAAAGGTGGGTTGGCAATTGAAACGGTTGGAAAACGATACATTAGGCTAAAAGGCAGAGAATGCTAAAAACAAAACCCTCGCTCTGACGCAGTTGGTACGAGTAAAAAACAACAGTCTGACATTGTTGAAATCGTTAAGTCTTCCAAAAAAAAGGCATAAACCAATCAGGTTACGAAATCCCGTTATCGCAGAAAGCGAGAGATCCTCATGCATTATTGATCGTATTTGGATTCAATCGCGGAGTTGAATATTTCCACTGAATGTTATGAGGGTTAACTAGATCCGAGATTGGTTGTCTTATTCTCTATTTTAGGTACCGGGTTCCGTATAAAAATTGAAAACGAACCCTTATAGGATTTTGTGCGTTTGTCTCTCACAGCAAATTTGCTCCGAACTTACTGGACCAAATCAGGTGAAATTTGGTAGAATGGTGTAATCCTATAACCCAAACATAGGTGTGCAAAGTTTTTTTTTTTTTTTGAATAAGTAAATTTTTCGGGGAAAAATATATGTCACATATCAAATGAAAGGGCTCGTTACAATAATAATAATAATAATAAATCATTTATTTCGAGTAAATTTACACCCATATATTGTTAGTAGTTCCTTAATCCTAATTGTTAGTAACAAATTACAAATAACACTAATTATAAAGGGCATGTAGCCCACAACAATGGCGCATGTAAGGGCAGTCTACTCTGCTCCCTATCATGCTGAGGATGATATTGGGGCTGCTCCGCGCGCGGCGCACCAGGGACGCGGCGCGCTTGCGCATGGTGGTGTGAAAGCAGGTGACCCCGGCGGCCGCGAACATCCCTGACGCGCTACAGAAGCGAGGCAGCCCCACTATCACCCGGAACGCATTGTTGTACTGGACACGGAGGGCTCCATAGGCCCGTTGCGTGTATTGCATCCATAGGCTGCACGTGTAAAGGGATGTACAGAATGCTCTAAACAACGTAACTTTTACCTCTCTTGTACAGCGCGCAAACTTACGAGCTATCATATTAGCCCTAACTGAAAGAGCCCTCCGTTCCCGCTCAACGTCCATGTCATCCTTGAGGTCGGACGTTACTAAATGCCCAAGGTATTTAAAGGTTATGAGGATCTCAAATATATTTTTGTCATAATTGTAAAATAAATAGTTTTGATTTTATTAACGATAGAAGATGAAAATTTACCGTTCCCCCTGACGTCCAAAACTACTGAGCCTAAAAATTTGAAAAAAATTACAAAATATAGTTCATTGCTTGTAGATTACAGAAAAACCTACAAATAATCTTCCACGTTATATAATACCACTAGGTTTATTAAAACTATTATTTAACCAATATTTCATTTTAACATCGTATTCGAAATCATTATAATCATAATTGTGCAAACCTCACAATTTATACAAACATCATTACGTAAATCCCTAATAGTTTAAACCGATTATTCATTGAAATTACTCAAAGGCTGAAAACAGTGAAATTAACATATTATTTCTCTCGTTAAAAATCGTATCTGTCATAAAACTCCCATTTCATATGCGACTCTACTGTATACTGCAAAGAGTTGAATCTTTTACAGGTTAAAGTGGTATAAAAGGACTTTTAACTTGGGGTATAAATTCATCAAACAATGGATTGAGGTTTAATAGTTAAGCGCCATAAGTTACAAATTGGGTTAATTTTGTATGAAATTTGGAAGTGTGGCACCGAATGTGTTTGTGGAATAGTTTGAATTATTCTGGGTTTGTGTAAACAAACTGTCATCCAAATCGGGTGATATTTGAATCTCTATTATATCAGTTATAATTAGTAAGTTTGCGGGTGGTAGGGTCCGTCCGGATCGCTACCACCATCTTATCCATTAAACTACCGCCAAACAGCTGTATTTGCATTGTTGTGTTTCGGTTTGGGGATAAGACAGCCGGTGTAATGACTAGCATAGAGGCATTCCATCTTAGTCCTCAGGGTTAGCAACGCATTTGCAGTCTTAGGATTGCATTGCAGTCTTGTGAATGCGAATGTCTATGGGTCACAATTTCCACTTACAATCAGGTGGCCTGTGTGATAGTTTGTATTCTCTACGCCATAAAAAAAAAAACAATCGTCCAATTATACATTGAAAACTTTGTGTTACTTGTAACTTAATTTAATATCCATTCCATCTATTCTCTATACTATCTGATCTGATAGACACAGTATACACTCGGAGTGACGTCACGGACGGTAACAGACACAGTATACACTCACGCTAACATTTAGATTTATACTGCCGAATACATTGTTTTCCCGTTCTGATCTTATCAGTGTGCGACTTTGGGACGAACAAAGGCGCGAGAGTGTTCGCGGCGCGCGGTTTGATAGTGTTGGTGTGCTTTAAGCAATAAACTAAAACTGGATTGCATCTGGATCATTTTTACACTTGTGGGGGTAGGTTTCTACAGAAATTAATAAAAACGCAGGAACTTTTTGCGCTTAATCTATTTAATCACAGCAAGGGCTGAAAGTGATAAGGATAATTTTAGGAAGGGACTTGGCTAAATTAAACAAACGCTTGTTATTAAAACACAAAACAAATATACTTCTTTAACATCAGCGCCCTCTACCGCTTCGTGCCTACAACTTTTACACACCTCAACTACCAAACTAACCAGATATGTCGAAGTGCGGGGCTTGTACCAGAACGCTGTCTTCGCGAGGGGCCGCCACTTGTGCTTCATGTCCACTTACCTATCACAAAGCCTGCGTGGAGATGACCGAGGTGACAACTATCCCCAAAGACTGGACCTGCCCCAAATGTCAAGCAGACAAAAAAAAAACGGGCAATACTGGTACTCCGGTGAGAGGCGTAAGCGGCGCAGAGGTAACTCCTGCGATCACAGGATCCTCCACTGACCCTGTACGACCCAGCAAGACCCTGCAAGAACCTGCGCGCCAGTCCGGCAAGGAGACGGAAGTCGGTGCTCTGCGCCGAGAACTTGCGGAGTATATGGCCGAACAGCGAGAGTTTCGTTCGGAGATCCGCGCATCCATGCATGACATGAGCCAGCGTATGGAGGAACTCGAGCGAAGGCTGGAGGCTCTCGAGAGTAGGGAGGTGGAGGAATCGCCTCGGAACAGCGAGGTGGAGGAACTGCAGCGAACGGTGGCTCTCCTCCAACTAGAGCTGAATGATCGCGACCAGGATGCGCTGCTCTCTGACCTCGACATCGGCCACCTACCCGAAGAAAGAGGGGAGAACGTCGTCCACACGTTCACCGTCCTTGCCGCTAAGTTGGGTGTTGCACTGGAGCCTCGCGATGTGGTATTAGCGGAGCGAGTCGGCGCGGTGGGTCCAGACCGGGCGGGCGCCGGTGACGTCGCCGCGGGGGGTCGCCCGCGCCGCGTCGTCGTGAGGCTGGCTCGTCGGCAGCTGCGGGACGACTTGCTGCAGGCCGCTCGGGTGCGACGCAGCTTCACCTCGGCCGACGCTGGCCAGGCCGGCGCGCCTCGCCGTGTGTACGTGAACGAGCGGCTCACCCGGACGAACCGGCAGCTGTTCCACCAGGTTAGGGAAGAGTGTCGGAAGAGACAGTGGAGGTTCGCCTGGACGAAGAGAGGGCGAGTCTATGCCCGGCAGAGCGACGGGAAACAGGCGCATGCCATTCGTTCGAACGCCGACATACAGCGTGTTTTTGGGGCCAGCCCTATTTGAGTGGTTGTCTCGTCCCTGTTTTGTACTGGTACCTGTAAATTTGAGTTTTAATTTGACATGGCAATGCACTACTCTAAAGCGACTATACACTACAAGTACTTGTTATTATTATTTTTATTACTTACAACTATATACAAAACTACTACACTACACTATCATACTATACTATATTTACTACTTTTTATATATACAAAACTATATGCTATATTCCATCTTAACTATAAAACAATGGTCACATATATTTTCAATTTTTAATTATACAACATTATTATACTTTTATGTCTACATATATAATATTAATTACCTATTGCGATGGTAAATAAATTGTTAAAAATTGGATTTTTTAACGCAGGTTCTCTTGGCACAAATCACGACAATTTAATAGCAGCTTTTACTCGTCAAGATTTAGACGTATTGGCCATAAACGAAACCTGGTTGAGGGCGGGGGAGGATGGGCGAGCACCAGTCATTGCGGGATACAGGCTACGCCATATTCCTAGGCCACAGAGTATTCGGTCTCGTGGCGGAGGAGTGGGCTTTTACGTTAAACGAGGCGTTAACGCTCGCACCTTGCCCCACCCGGTGGACCCGCTGCACAGTTCGGTCGAACAAATGTGGGTTGCATTGACCCTTAACGGAAGGAAGATCGTGATTGGGACGGCATACCGTCCGCCATGGATGGACGTCGATCTATTTTTTGACGCTGTTTCTGATACAGTGAGCGCTTTCCACAATTATGACAATTTAATTATATTAGGTGATTATAATATTAACTTATTAACCAAAAATGACATAAAAATTGCAAAATTTAATAATTTCTTGTGTAGTTTTAGTCTGTTGCAGTTGGTATCAGAGCCAACACACTTTACAAATACCAGTCGAACGCTGCTCGACGTAGTGTGTTCGGATATGCGCGCAAAAAGCATTTTAATTGACCATGTAGGCTCTCTCAATGGGCACTGCCTTGTTGTTGGAGAGTTCAATGTAAAACGGGATAAACCAAAACCTTATACAATAACTTACAGACCACTTAAAAACATCTGCCTTGAGAATTTAAGCAAGGACTTGCAAAGTGTGAGATGGGATCTGATCTCTGACCTGAAAAACGTAAACAGAATGCTAGGAGCCCTGAATCAGAATATTGTTAATCTTTTTGACCTTCATGCGCCTATAAAGTCAATTATAATTAAGGCCCGCTCTTATCCCTGGATCACGGATACAGTCAAGCTCATGATGCGATTGCGTGACAAAGCAGCAGCTGAATTTCATAAAACCGAGTCAGACATTAAAAAAATATATTACAAAGATTTAAAATCCATGGTAAACCAAGCACTATTTTTTGAGAAAGCAGCCTACTTTAAATATAATATAAATAATAAAATACATAATCCAAAACTTCTATGGAAGAACCTTAAATTTACATTATTGCCTAAAAATGATACTGAACTACCAACCTTTTTTAACGACCCTGATATCATAAACAATCATTTTCTAAGCTTGCCAGGCAGTTCAGAAATTTCTATATCACAGCTGACTTACTTTCATTTTCATAGGTTTAATGACTCTGTTTTTCGATTAGAACCTATTAGCTCAGATCAAATTATCAAAATTATAAAAAGTCTAAAATCAAATGCCGAGGGCTGCGACGGCATTAACCTGACCATGCTCATTACAACATTTCCATACACCATTGACATTATTACAAATTTAATAAACACCTCTATTTTAACATCAACATTTCCCGACCCCTGGAAATTGGCTATAGTGCGGCCCCTACCTAAGAACTCAAATCCATTGGAGCTTAATGAACTTAGACCAATAAGCTTATTGCCATGCATGTCGAAAATTATGGAAAAAACTGTATGTTCACAATTGACAAATTATATTGAAAGTAACAACATTCTGCCAGATGTACAATCTGGTTTTAGAAAAGGGAGAAGCACAGTAACTGCTTTGTTGGATGTTACTGACAATATCTTGTGTTCTCAGGATAAAGGAATGTGTACCTTACTGGTGCTACTGGACTTCTCCAGGGCATTTGACTGTCTCAACATCAACTTACTGCTATCTAAATTAAATTACTATGGCTTTGAAAATAAGACGCTAAGCTGGTTCGACAGTTATCTAAACAATCGCTACCAATACGTAAAGCTGAGTCTAAATGACGGTTCTTCAAAGATTTCGGAAAAAGTGCGAGTTACTAGAGGAGTCCCTCAGGGTTCAATTCTCGGTCCGATACTGTTTATTTTATATTCTGCTGATATAAAGACACAAATCACACATTGCAATTTCCATATTTATGCTGATGACATACAAGTATACATCTCGTGTAAACCATCTGAGATTGATAGTGCAATTGAAAAGCTTAACATGGATCTCTCGGGAATAGCTACTTGGGCCACAAACAATTGCTTATTGTTAAACCCTAATAAAACAAAGTACCTGATTTTTGGCAGTAGGCAACAGTTAGCAGGTCTCAGTCCAACAAAACCAGTCATGCTGAAGGATGAACCCATTGAGAGAGTGTATGAAGCACGAAACTTAGGCCTGTTAATGGATACAGAACTTCAATACGTGAAGCATATCTCCAATTCTGTTAGGAGTTGTTTTTACAAGCTTAAAGTATTATACAAGATCAGGCCATTCATAAACGAAAAATTGCGCATTCAACTTGTAGAGTCACTTGTTTTATCAAAACTAAATTATATGGATTCTGTGTTTGGCTCACGTATACTTGCTAAAACTAAAAGACTCATTCAACGTGTTCAAAATGCCTGTGCTCGCTTCTGTTTCAGCATTCCGTTAAGGGCCCATGTTACTCCATTTTTAAACAAACATGCAATTCTCAAAATGCAACACCGTCGCAAGCTGCACTAGGCTTGTCTGCTTTTTGGAGTACTACACCACAAATCACCATTATATCTCTTCGAAAAGCTGTCTAGTCAGAGGCTTCGTGGGACTCGTCAATGTGGAATCAAATTGTTGACCCCGCGACATGCTTCAGCTGCTTTTCGAGGAAGTTTCCGTTATATAGCCACCAAATGTTGGAATAACATCCCACCGCCAATAAGGAACCTGCAAAATATACATAGTTTCAGAATAAAAATAAAAAAACATATATTTGAACACCAAGTAGCAGAGGAAAATTTAAGACTCGACACTAGTTGCTTTTAAAAATAACCTCCCACCATATTTAATTTTATCCACATTGCATATTATTTACAAATCCTTTAAAATTACTATTGTAGTAGTTTTACAATTGTTACTTTAATCTATGTATTTATACCATTATGCAAAATATTATCATGACAGTTTTCTTTTCTCAACATATGGCCACTTGTCTTACTCTTCTTTGTAGTATATTACTTAATAGGTATCTAATTAATCTGTTATTCTCATTTCTTGTTTCTAATGCCAAAATTAATGCATACATACCTATGGTTTATGTCCCATCTGCCTGCATTGCCATCCATATTTGAAAGTAGAAGCACGTTTTACATTTGTTTTAATTTTATTTTTCCCCGACGAAAACGGTCGTGTTCCGCATTAGTTGCACCTCAGCTCGCCACAATTTGTTTGTATATAATTTCATGTTCCTTGTTTTAAACATTTTGCACTTTCAATTCTTCTAGGAAACGAAATTGCTAAGATAATAGTATCTGTTGCTGCGCGCTGCATGCATTATTATATCAACCAACCACCATAGATAGGCGCTGCCATAGATAGGATAGGTCATGTGAATGTCCACAGATTATAGGATATGTCTTGAATGTCGGTTTTCTTTCGTCAATTCAAGTAAGGCTAAGGGACTGTTGCTCTTTCAGCCATCTAAGGACGGGCATGTTTTTTGCGAAACTCAGAGCTTTGTTTTTTTTTTGTCTTTTTATTTTTCTTCTCGTTTTGTGCTAATTTAATTATGTGTGTGTAACCTTCCGTGGTTTCACCTGATGGTTCCAACGGAAGACCAGCGCTGACTTTAATGCCAGCATTACGCTGAGTTGGGACCATTTCGTGGCTACTTTCTTCTTGTATTTGTTAATCTGTTCTTTGTTATGCATGTCACGAATAAATGATTTTCTTTCTTTCTTTCTTTATCTATACGTTTGGTGGTGGTAGGACCTAGTGCTGGTGCCGTAGAGTTATTGGTTTTCATTTCACTACATAGTATTTTATACTCGGTTTTTAGGGTTCCGTAGTCAAACTAGGAACCCTTATAGTTTCGCCATGTCCGTCCGTCCCCAGTCTAGCTCAGAGACTCATAGTACTAAAAAGCTGTAATTTGGCATGAATGTACATATTAGTCACGCCAACAAAGTAGTAAAATAAAATTTTGAAAAATATTTTTTTTTAATGCACCTCCCCTACACGTAACGTGGGGGTGCCTTTTTTTTTCTTGCCTACTCGTTGGATAGGTCTTTCAAAAATATTGCGGGTTTATGACAACAATTTTTCGATTAAGGGATCCGTTTATGAAATATTAAGCTTTAAAGCGCTATTTTTTGTTAGAGTCAAGTGTCCCCCCCCCCCCTACAGCCAAAACTACAAGTACTAAAAATCTGAAAAAAATCTTCAACGAAAGCGCATATAACGAATTTTAAAGGAAAGCTATCACGGCTAAGTAGACATGATTAGTTCCTGAGATACAGGCGATTAACTGGTTTATACCTACTAAAAATCATCTAAGACAGCGCCAAATAACTTTAAATAGAAAAAATTGTTTCATACATGTTGATTTTTGAGATAGTTTTTTGTGTTTGTCGTTACGGCTTCGGAACCCTACACTGAGCATGGTCCGACATGCTCTTGCCCGGTTTTTTTAATACATAGAGTAATTCAAGAAGAAGGTATTCATGTAAAATAAACTCTGTTTTACGTACGGGTGTTATAGAAAACCCGCATAAGCCGAAGCAAAGCGAGGGCGGGTCGCTAGTGTCAAATAAAGTGTTTACTTATAACACTTGACCCCTGTAACAATCTCTCTTCTGTCTCAATCAATCTGTCTTTGTGACAATGGTTCATGGTTCATGGGGTCAAATTTGTGCATTTCAATTGTGCAGTTCATTTAAGCTTAAAATAAATAAATACAAGATAAATGCTCAAACAGAAACTATGAATACTCACGAGAGTAAGAGAAGGGTAGACCGTCGGACCATCGGAACTCTCCCTCGTGCACGGTGTCAGTCGCGCCGATCCAGTAAACGTCGTCGACGCCCGCCCCCGGTCTGTAAAAAAACGGGGGATGAAAGAAGTATTCCAAAATAGGGGTTTTTATATTTAAAATAGGGGGGTTATAAGTTTGACGGCAATATGTGTGTGTCTGTGTGTGTGAGATGTAGTGACTAAGATTGAAAAGGGCATGCTTCGATGGTTCGGTCATTTGGAAAGGATGGATGAAAGAAGATTGACGAAAGAGATATACAGATCGAAAGTGAGTGGACGGGTCGGAAGGGGCCGCCCTAGGCGTACTTTTTCGAGTCAAATCGGAGAAATACTGGAAAAGGGCCGAACTCAAGTACCCGAAACCGACGTGCGTGCATGACTCGATGTATGAATGTGGAAGAAGTGAAAGAAATTTGTCAAGATCGTAGCAAATGGAAAGAAGTGGTCTCTGCCTACCCTTCTGGGAAACAGGCGTGATTTAATGTATGTATGTCTGACTGTGGCACCGTAGCTCTTAAACAGGTCAACCGATTTGGATCTATAGCCCTATTAGCGTTAAAAGGTTAAAACGGGTCCCTATTTCTAAGGCGCCACTGAAATTTTCAGAGAAGATTAATTTCTATTGCTGTTAAAACCACAAATAGGGTAAATCATCAATAACTGGCCACTTTAGAAAGTGTAATTTAGTTACTAGCCATCAAATTTCTTACTGACGCTGTTAGTAAGGATATTTGTACAGTGCTTCGGGTAATAACTCAGGATCTAGGTATTCTAGTTTAATCGCAAAATGTGAGCAAATCTCTTGATTTACACATTTTATTGCAAAATGGCCAGTTACCGGCCACTCTGCAACTTTGTTACTGGTCCTCGACCCTATAGTACGCTTTAGATATTAACGACTTTTTTAAGTAATTTTTAAGTGCTGGAAATGGTAATGTTAAAACTTAAAGTTATTACTTTTACTTTATAATTAATGTTGCGAATAACTCATAAAGTTGTTGTTTTTGTTCAGTTTGAGTAATCAGCTTAATTTGGAAAAGATTAGATTGTTAAGTTTGCAAATATTGGGTTTGTTATCTCCAGCAACGAACTTTGTAGGTACTTTCTTGATTAACTTAGTTTGAGATGAGATTGTATTTATCAATATTTTAGAAACTTAATTAGTTAAGTGAACATCGTAAATAAGTTGGTATATCTTGTAGCTCTCATCGCATTGAGAGCGTGGGTGGCATAGGGACTGTTTTATAAATTTAAAGTGTGTGTCGGTGTGTCTGTCCGTGTCATTGCAGGGCTGTTGAAACTAAGGTTCTTTGCTAGATTTGATGGGAATCGGTTGAGCCGTTTAAGAACCTGCCTGCCTTGCCAGTGGAACTAAATATAATTAAAAGGAAGGTAAGGGCACATATGTATGTATCTACATTATTTATTTATTTATTAAGGAAAACAAACAGCACAAATTAATACATGTAAAGGTAATACATTATAAAATATACATAGGCCAAAGAAGTTTCCACCACTGGCTTAAATTACATATGTCGCTCAAAAAGGAGTAACCTCATATGTTTGAATAACAATGAGACTGGATAAATATTAACAAATTTGTATTCTTTTTTAACTTAGATATTCCTATTCTACACACATTTAAACTAAGTGTATTCTTAAGTAATCAATTTACTATTTATTATATATATACGTTTTTATCTACATTTTTTTTTCTTTTTTTTTTTTATGGCAGAGATAAATCTGCTTTTTGACATGTTGAATATGTCAGTATATACAAACTTAACGTTATCATTTTTACATGCTCTTACAATAAATCTATTCTTTGCATACACTGTACGAGTAGATGGAACTGCAAAAACATTTAAAGAACGCGTTCTGCGATCAGGGCATCGTAACGAAATGTTAGAGAGAAGCTTTTGAGAGTCTACCACACCATTTAAAATTTTGAACAGAAACACTTGATCTCTTAATTCGCGTCGCGCCTGAAGAGACTCAATGCGATCCTCATTAAAATATTTAAATTTAAATTTCATTCGTCTAACAAATTTATTTTGTATTTTATCTAACGCGTCGATATATACCGAATAATGAGGATTCCAAACTGTAGACGCGTATTCCATGTGAGATCTAACAAAAGAATTATACAACATCACCAAAGTTTCGGGCTTCTTAAAATCATGACTCTGGCGAAATATGAATCCTAGCATTCTGTAAGCCTTAGACGTGATCTTATTAATATGAGAAGTAAACTGTACCTTAGAATCGATAGACACGCCTAGGTCATTCACCTCTGTTACTTTATTAAGAGCCTGATTATCAAGAGAGTATGTAAAAGCAATGGGGTCGCGTTTGCGTGAAAAAGATATGTTATGACATTTACCTACATTCAAATAAAGTTTATTGCTGTCACAATACTCACTCAATCGGTTTAAGTCTGCTTGTAGATTAAAGCAGTCAGCCTCAGATTTAATGATGTTAAATATTTTAGTATCGTCGGCGTATAGTAACGCGCGAGAGTGATGGAAGCAGTCAATAACGTCGTTAATAAATATGTTAAATAACAGAGGACCCAAATGAGATCCCTGGGGGACCCCAGATGAGACCGGAACAAAACTAGATGTGTGACCCTTAACTGCAACTGCTTGCGTTCTATCACGTAGGTACGAGGTAAGCCATCTAAGGAGGTTGCCATGGATGCCAAATGATTCCAATTTCAAAATTAGCAAGGAGTGCGAAATTTTGTCAAAGGCCTTTGAATAGTCTGTATAGACAGCGTCGACCTGGAAGCCACTATCCATTGCCTCGAGAATATAGTCGAGCAATTCGCAAAGGTTCGACTCAGTTGAACGTTTGTTTACAAATCCATGCTGCTCATTTATTAAAAACGGTCTTACGGTATGGTACAGTGTGTCGTAGACGATTTTTTCGAATAATTTTGGAATAGAAGACAATTTTGAAACACCGCGATAATTTTTTATATCATGTTTATCTCCCTTTTTGTAGATAGGTACTACGATTGAACGTTTCCAAGAACATGGTAGACAACCTGTACTTAGGGAAATGTTAAATAACATGCTGATTGGAGAGGCCAAGGTCATGTGACATTTTTTCAAGAATATAGGGTGCACCCCATCGGGACCGCTACCCTTACATTCGTCAAGTTTTTTTAAATACTCCCCGACTATCGATGGCGTTATTCTAATGTTATTAATAAGTACACTATTGGAACAATTTCTGGAATAAACGCGGTCATTTACTGTATCCTGAATAAAAACGGACTGAAAGAACTTATTGAATAAATCAGCTATATCTTGCCCGTTCCTGCCGATATTGTTATCCAGGTAAAGGGTATCCGGAATACCACTATTTTTCATTCTAGATTTTATAAATGTCCAAAATGATTTCGAATTATGATGTATATTATTTTCCGTTCTTAATATAAACAATTTATAGTCAGAAGCTTCCATTAATTTAATTTTAGAACGTATATTAGCAAATTTATTATAATCAACGATTCTTTTATATGTTTTCCATTTTTTATGTACTTTTAACTTTTTTTTAATTAAACAAATCAATGGTGACGAATACCACGAGGGATATTTATTTTTAATCGAATTAATTGTTTTAGATGGAACTAACTTGTCAATAATATTGTAAATAATTTTATAAAAACCATCGACCGCACTATCAATGTTATCTTGAGGGGAAATAAGTCGTTCCCAATCTATTTTGGCAAATTCCGTGTTTATGACATCATAGTCCGCCGCGAAAAAGCGACGTACGACCTGGCTTGCGGGTTTTAAGAATTGATCAATCGACCCTACCACAGTCTTTACACAAAAGACTGGGTGATGACCATCAACGGGTACCAGTGGATCTGCAATGGACACAATACATTGGCTATTTGATAACACTAGGTCTAGTTGTCTATTATTTATATTGGGGATATTATTAAATTGCTGCCAATTGGTAAAACTCATAAAATCAGACAACTTGTTTGTCAAAGCATTGTGGTTTGGATTTGTAATTTTAAAACTATTTTGACTAGGAGCTGTGGGTAACCAAATGGCTTCACTGATATTAAAATCACCCAAAACAACAAATACGTCATCAGGGGAATCGATATAAATATCAGACAAATATTCAAAAAAGGTGTTTAGTGAGTCTTTTTGGTGTATATTATGCGGGAAATAACAAGAAAACACTCTTAATTTCTTTATAATGGAACCTCGAGAAAAAAGAATATCGACCCAGGTGATCTCAGCGTCTGGTAAATTAAGCACCGAACATATATCGCGCTCGTGTACCCGGTACCCGCGGCGCGCGGCCACCAGAGTGCCACCGCCGCGCGTCATGCCTGTTTTGTCGTAGTCACGGTCGGTGCGGTAAACGTAGTAGCGAGAGTCAAAGAGTTCGGCATTAAAGATGTTGGGCAGTAACCAAGTCTCTGTAATACAAACAATGTCGTAATCGAACATCAATAAATTGCGAATAAATTGAGTCGTTTTCGAGCGTAACCCTCGTGCGTTTTGGTAATATATTTTAATATCTATATTGATGAGTCGCCGAAAATAACATAAACTGTATGACTGATGCGCTCGGTAGTGGTATTCTTAACAAACGCAAAACAATGAGAAATTGAAGGTAATTGAGAGATTTCACTGCCCATCGCAAGGATATGCAAAGAATAATCGTGTCTGATGCAAAACATAACAAGTAAAATCCTAAATAATAATAATAAATACGTTTGAGCATGGAGATTACATTTACGAAGTGAGTTAGATACGATACCGCCGTTAAAGTTGATTATTACATAATAGTATGAAAATGTATTTATATAAAATGTGTATATAATTTGTAGAACGTAAGAACCGGCTCCTATGTGATTTTGTTTAAATCATTCTCAGAGCTGATATACAAAACAGGGGACTTTTCATTGCGACGGACCATGACAGTACAATTGCGTACCCAGCAGAATTGATATTGTTTTTTATTGGCTCTCTGTTTCGCTTGCTTCAGAAGAAACTTATTATAAACTGAAAGGTGATCGTTTATGTAAATTCTATTAGGACTACTCGAAAATCCTATATCAGAGGCCTTTAGGTTTTTCAGCTTACGCAATGCTGACATGAAGTCGTCCTTCTTATAACGAGCCTGCATCTTCAGTACAATTGGTTTAGGCTTAGAGTTGTCCACCTCGTTCCTCACCGCCACCCGCGTCACGAAATCAATGTCCGTGTTAGTGTTGAGCGGGTAGTCACTCCGATCAGCGAGTGTCTTAATAATGGTAAAAAGATTCTCGCCTTTACTTTCCGGGACCCCATTAATCTGGATGTTAGAGCGCCTAACCCATTGCTCATTGTTTCGAAAGTCCCGAGTAATATTACAGACAACATTTTTTACCTCGTCCAACTCCGTCCTGCAGACCTCCAGCGCGCTGACACGAGACTCGATTGTGTCCATTCTCCCTGCTACTTCATCCAATTTGGAATCTAAGGATCCTCTCATTTCCGCTATATCTGATTTAACTTGAGACAAGTCGGATTGGATCGTTTGGAACGACGAGAATTGGTCCTGTAAAGCAGTTATCTTTCCCAGAATATCTCTTAGTATATCTCCCGGATACGAGGTTACCAGTGACACGTTAGCGGCACTATTATGGAACTTATTAGGAGGGGTTACCGGCAACGAGCTGCTTCCTATCCCTGATGTAGAAGCAACGTCCACTGCGACCTTCGATTCGTCCAGCGTAACGTCGCAATATGACATAGCAGAATCGTCTAGAGTAAGCTCATTTGGGTTACGCTGGCCCGGGGTGTTGTCATTTCTACGGGGGCGCGAGTTGACTGATGTACAAAATGAACACCACCAATCCTCATTTTTATTCTCTGCAAATTGATTCACCGTTATATTCAAACAGTAGAAATGATAGGTTCCGCAACAACTCGCGCATTTTAATAGTGCGGTGTCATCGATAGCTTTATTACAAGCTTGGCAGGACATTCTTTAATTAAGTTCAACTCGTAAGCCGAATGAGATAAAGTCGAAATTCCTGGCAATTAAGAGAAATGCGCCACAAGCGATGACTAATTTCGGCCGGGAGCGCTCATCAACTCGTGGCTCAGCGGCAGGGCGAGCGGCTGCAACGCAGCGACCCCGAGATCAAATCCAAGCGCACAAAAATAAAAATACAAAAAGATCCCAACGCACAAGATCACTTTACACCTTAATCTCACTTCACGTCACCAAACACCGATAACGAATGAGAGGTCCGACACAAATCAATATGGCCGATGGCTCAAATGAAGAAACTCCCAAGATAGACAAGGAGGTACCGATGATTCAAAAATTAGAATATAATTTAAAACAATTCACAAAAATAAAATCCAGGAAACAACCATACGCACGTCCACTCTGAGCAAAGGTGCTTAAGAAAAAAAGTATGTATGTAAACACTTTATGGTACAAAAGATAATCCAGAACAATACAATTAATATAAAAATATAAGATATTTGTAAGATGAGCGCGAATGTTTGTCCCAGAGTCATGGATGTTTTGTATGTATTTAAGTATATTTTTCTATAAGTATTTATATTTTTTCACAAAAATAAAATCCAGGAAACAACCATACGCACGTCCACTCTGAGCAAAGGTGCTTAAGAAAAAAAGTATGTATGTAAACACTTTATGGTACAAAAGATAATCCAGAACAATACAATTAATATAAAAATATAAGATATTTGTAAGATGAGCGCGAATGTTTGTCCCAGAGTCATGGATGTTTTGTATGTATTTAAGTATATTTTTCTATAAGTATTTATATTTTTGTGTAGTATTATACCCATAGTACATACCTACAGGCCTAGAGCTTAGTTTGGGTGTAGGTCAATTGGTGTGACATTGTACACTGTTTTTTTTTTTAATGAAATGCTTTTTGTTTTTTTACTCCACTGTCCCTTGGCACTATACTTGCCACATTAAGGCAGTTATTCACGCTTTCATTATCAGAAGGTTCAATTATAGCTCAATATTTAAAGTTCTTCCGTGTACTTACGCGTGTATGAGTAGTTGATCCAAAACATGCTGTTGCCTCTCATTCATGACGCTTGCGAGATGCCCTCCCAGCCGCACGCACTCCGCCTCCGCCTGCCGCCAGGCCCTCTTCCCCTCCCTAACTGCCGTGACACAGAAGTCCTCCGATGCCACCCAGCCATAATCACACTGCCCCGTCACTTCCTCTACTGGTTTATCCATCCACCAGACGCTCAACCACATCGCTGATGAGTTCCTCTTAGCTATAACACTTATGTTCAGTCTCACAGAGTTCTCTTCAGAGATAATCTGCACACTGCGCAAAGGGTCCCCAGGTTGTGAACAGTGCTTCCATCTTGAATCCCCATCTTCTAAGGTCAGTTCCATCCCTTTGCAGTAAGCGTGGTAGTCTTCCTGGATGATGTTGGATAGCTCGTGCTTTGTCGCCATTGGTCCCGTACCCATTTGGAGGCGTAAAGCGACTCGGTTCCCGTAGGGCAGGTGGATTCTATATGAGCAGAAGAGCTTGGTAGCTGGGCCGACTTGGAACGAGCCGTTCCTGGCCGTCAGAAGGATATCATGACAGTGATCCACTTGACGGTAGGCGACGGCGAACGTAGGTCGGCCATGGAGTTCAACGGTGGGGTTTTTTGATGATGTGGGGTAGATGAACTTTCGGTTTTGAGGGGGGATTTGTTCCAGTTTGCCGCAGAGCGAGCCTGTGTTGGGGGCGAAGCGGATGAAGCCGCTGGAGCAGGGCACGTTGAGCTTGTGGAGCTCGAGTAGGTAGGCGCGGTGGGGGGGCGGGGGTGGGGGGAAGAGACGACACCCGTGCGTGTGCGGCAGCTGCCCCGAGTGCACGCGCCCGTGCGGCGCGCGCAGGTGTAACGCGCAATCTGGAACAATAGAGAGATAATAATAGATCATTGCATGGTCTTCGTGGTCTTGGTGGTTCTTAGTATATTTTTAAACGATGCTAACTAGTTAGAAGTTAGGCGTTTTTGTACATTATGTGTTTTATACACCAGGGGCAGTTTTGGCTTACTGTGTCATACGGCTCCCTTTTAAAAGAAGATACCCGTAGGTACTCATTACATCGTCTACCGGTGGCGTGAGCATGCCGGTTCACGACGCACCGGGGCGTCACAATGTACAGTTAGGGAAACCCATTACATTGTTTTGAACGGCAAATTATTTAAAAACGCTGATTTATAATGCAACTTGTAACCTGTGACCAAACAAACAAGGATAATAAAAACCAACATGATTTCATTTATCTATCTATCTATCTATCTATCTACTCCTATTGCCTTTTACAGTCCAACTGAGAGATGCTGTTCATTTAAGTGCCTTGTCACAGTAACGTATATACATCAATAGCTGCAACAAGGTGCTTGTACGGTACCCCAACGAAAATGTTAAGCACTTTAGTGCGTTGTCATAGTAAACTTCAAACAGAACATCAAATGACACACATGACAATGACAATGACATTCACAATGACAGGGTACGAAGTATGCTCAACATTATTGGATGACTGAACAGCTAAGTACTTCTTAGTCCGAGTAAATATTCAGCAGTTCCATAAGTAAGCAGCCCTCAGTGTTCGAGTCTAAGTTTAACAATAAACAAAGTATTATCTCTCAGACATGCTCGGAAAGAACGGTTTTCCGATTGAAAAACAAGGGTGGAAAGTGCCTCATTTTTCTCCTAGGAGTAAAAAAACCATATGAAAACACTTTCCGTGTTGTCCATATTGTTTATTGAAAGTGCTCTCTATTGCAAACAAACTCAAAAGGAACGTGAAAAAAAACCCGCACACCCAACTTGTGGGTGCAGTGTGGGCCGGCGGCGGCGCGTTGTGCGTGAAACTATCTTAACTAATACGCGTAGTTTTTAAACAAACATTCTCTCCGAATTAGTCATAAGTTTTTAAAAATACTTATAATATATTTACTTGTATTTGTATCATTTCCTCGCATTATTTGAGAAAAGCATTATGTTTGCCTCGACGGAAACGAGGATTTCCTGACTCGTATTTTAGCAGGCCTCGCTATTGCTCAGCCTGCTAACCACCTCGTCAGGAAATCCCTTACTTTCCGCGCCTTGGCAATAATGTTATAACGAAAAACGTTTTGAACATGAAAACCGACGTTGTTTCATCCATCCAACGTTACATTATTGGTACAGTTAAAGATAAAAAATTGTGTACACTTTAGTACCTTGTCTATTTAAAGTCATGTTTAAACTGTCATATGAAATTGTCACAGCGATTAAAGCGACAAGGTACTAAAGTGTAAACATATTTATGACTTCGACTGTACATGTTAATTACAAGTGTCCAACACTGGTACAGTCAAGGGCAAAAATATGTATACACTCTAGTACCTTGTCTAATTGTCGTCATATTTGAAATGTCACAGTGGTTAAAGTGACAAGGTACTAAAGTGTATACATATTATTGCCCTTGACTGTACTATAATTTACCAGGTGGTCAGTTAATAGCATTCCGCTGTGACACGAGCCGGGTGTCAATCGATACTCCATTAGCCGCCTAGACGCACCCTAACTCGCTATTATGTTCTTAGTTGATAATTACAGCACTCCAACCGATGTATCGATGGTTATCGTACCATGGGGCCTAATATGACTACGTTATCGCGTGAAAAAATTTGGATAAAACCTCCGTCACTTTTTGACACGTATTAAAGTACGAGAGTGACGGATGCTTTATCAACATTTTATCACGCGATATGGTATGAGTTTTTTTTTTTATGGCATAGAGAAGACAAACGAGCACTCAGGCCGCCTGATGGTAAGTGGAAACTGTGACCCATAGACATTCGCATTCACAAGACTGCAATGCAATCCTAAGACTGCAAATGCGTTGCCAACCCTGAGGACTAAGATGGAACGCCTCTATGCTAGTCATTTTAGTAAATGCTTATTAGTCATCAGTATTTACGTATATTTATATTTTATACACCCGTATCTTGTATATATTTTATTGAAACAGCTTTTTTCTTTGCACCGACCTTGGTTTTTTTTTCAGTTTTGCCTACTGGTTGACTGGTAGAGAATGCCATTGGGCATTAAGTCCGCCATTTGTACTTTATTGTATTTTGTGCAAAGAAGTTTAAATAAACGAAACCATCCTAGGCCCACATGTCTTTTAACCTACCACCAAGCTATAGTGGTAAAATGACTACCATACAGCCGTTCCGTGACTAGTCTTCAAGGTTGGCAACGCATTTGGTATCTCAGGATAACATATACAATGCGTCCCAGAACTTGACGTATCTAAATATAAAAAAGCCCTTTCCTTACCGAACCAGAATATAGTTTTAACTTTCCGATATGTTTATTAGTTTAGGAGTTATTAAGGCTTTAATCTGTAACCTTTGGTTCCCTATAATTTGTTTATATCTAATCCAAAACTTTATATCTACGAGGGCTGCTACTTATGTAACCGGAATAGAAAAAATAAACAAACGTACATGGCTAAATATGGTTTTATTGTTTTTCGAAGTATTCTCCGTGATAATCGATGCACTTTTGCATACGTTGAAACCAATTTATAAAGCACTTTTTCCACTCTGACTGAGGTATCTCCAAAACGTGCTGTCTGAACGCGTCGACGGCATCTTCACGGGTCGAAAATCGTTGACCACGTAATTTATTCTTTACATTTGGAAATAAATAGAAATCATTGGGTGCCAAATCAGGGCTGTAAGGTGGATGACCCGTTAATTCTATATTTTGACCTTCCAAAAATCGAGTCGTTTCACGTGATGTATGACAGCTGGCGTTATCATGGTGCAGAATGATTCTCCGTCGCTGGTTGTTTTTCCGTATTTTTTCAAATACTTCCGGCAAACAAATGGTCGTGTACCACTCCGAATTAACCGTTTTACGATTCTCTAGGGGCACTGTAGCCACATGGCCATTAATACCAAAAAAGCAGGCCACCATTTGCTTCAAGGTGCTTTTTGCACGAGTTACTTTCGTAGGGTTCGGCTCATTTTGAAACACCCACACCGTTGATTGTTGTTTAGTTTCGGGATCATACGCATAGATCCAGGATTCGTCACCTGTGTAGATATTATAAACAGCTTTTGAGTCACCACGGTTATATTTTTTCAACATTTCCTTGCACCATTCGACGCGAGCCTCTTTTTGATCCTTAGTTAAGTTGTGCGGGATCCAACGCGAACAAATTTTATTCACAGCTAAGTGTTCATGTAATATCTTATTAATGCTCGTCATACATATGCCTATAGTCGCCTCTATCTCGCGATACGTAACATGACGGTCATGCATTATAAGTTTTCGCACAGCTTCAATATTTTGTGGTACAACGACCGATTTCGGGCGACCATCCTTAACTTCGTCCCTGAGCATACTACGTCCACGATTGAACTCACTAAACCAGTGATACACAGTAGTTTTGGATGGAGCTTCATCACCAAAAGTCGAAGTTAGTTGATCTATGCACTGTTGTTGCGTTAAACCACGCCGAAAATCGTAATAAATCATAGCACGAATATTTTCACGAGTGAGTTCCATTCTTGCAGCGAGATTAAAATTTAAACCCGCCAAAAACAAAAGACTAGCGTACATAAGAAAAAAAATATATAGCGGCCAGTATTAAAAAAAGTTCAAATTTTACCATGGAGGTCAGATATAGCGTTTAAAAATGTTGGAATCCTGGATTCCGGTTACCTAAGTAGCAGCCCTCGTAATCCTCTATAAAGTAGCTATGTAGCAACTACAACATAATTCCAAGAATATTGACGCATTTAAAATAAATTCATACTTTTTAAGCCACTACAGCATTTCTCGTTTTTTGTTCAGCAACTTTGATTCTTTGTACTGAAAACAATTCGCTGCTAGACTAAGTTGGCGTCTTGTCTCTAAAGTTATCAACTTAAATTATACAATAAGTATACAACTTAATTAAGTCTTTATATAAAATGAAGTTACAGCTACGGATTTCGGTTTTGCACCCATCCCAAAATGCACAGAGTTATTAGACAGTAAAATGTACGGGATGACAGTTGACCACGTGGTTTATTGCAATGCAAGAATACGAGAATGTCATCCTATACATTTTGAGTTATAGGAAAGAAAAATGTTAGTATCGTTTCTATCTCAGATGCCTCAGATGTGAAAACTTTCAGATGTGAAAGTCGAAAGCTATTAAAAGCCTAGCCAAAGTGCTGGGTAGTGATTCTCTCAACAACGACGATAGGACGGACGAACGAGTGAATGTCCAAGCGGCGAGTTTACTAGCCCCGTCAGTGCGAACAAAACATATTTTAGCGCGTGCATTTTCAATTTAGCAGCATGGTTTCTGCCGATGGATCGAACGTATGAGGCTGCTTAATTGAAAATGCACGCGCTAAAATTTGTTTTGTTGGCTGTGACGGGACTACTTAAACTTGCCGCTGCGAAATCGCTCGTTCGTCCGACCTTCGATCCCATCCTTGTCGCCACTGTTATTTCTGGAGGTAAAGGGCGGAGAAAGTAATACATGGCTGTCTTTAACTGAGCTATAATCCAGACTGGTTTACGCGGGTGATATGCCGACGTCTGAACCCTACCCTCTATTCATTAACTAACATTTTTGATAGAATATTTTTCCAGCACTATTTGTATAAGTACTTGTGATGACTCAATGAGTCAGTGTTGGCGCGTGCCAAAACTGACATTTCCGCTTTTAAAAACTATTTTTGACACGTGTTTGCTTTTGGATGCATGAGGGATAGCCTGCCAGTCATTCAGGTAAAAAACAACAAACAAGTGATATTTTTATCGTGCAAAATACCGCTATTTTACAAGCTCTTATTATAGAATTTGCACTGTATGTATGTAAGGGTATCTTGCAAGTTAAATTTGACCCACTTCCCGAATTTCGATGAAGCTGAAAATTTGCATACGCCTTTAGTTCTGATGACAATACAATTATACACGGTGTTTTTTTAACCGTCTTAGAGCCGAAGCCCACTTAACGTATCCAAAACGTACTTATCATTCGCGAATAGTACATTGTGTATTAAGGGTGGTAAAGAAAGAATTACAAACGAGAGTCTGTTAGAAGCCCGAAGCCGAAGGCTGAGGGCTTTAATGACTCGAGCTTTGTATTTCCTTTACCACCCGTGTAACATATAATGTTTTTCATCACAATTGCGAGGAAATGAAATAAAATCAGACAAAAGATCATATTTTTAACTTATTAGCGGCAGACTACATCATTGTCTATGACTTACCACAGATAATGTCAAATGTGTTCGGAGTCCGATTCTAGTGACATATGAGATCAATAGTTTATTATGCGAGATTGTTAGGAAATAGTATTCAACTGACATTTCATCTCGAATGAAACTTCATATCGAATGGCACAAGAATTGTGGTCCTGACGTATTGCGATAGTTCGAGTCCACGTATAATATTAAAAAAAAAAGCTATTACGCACTTTAGTTACGTAATGGTAAAAAAAAGGCCCGCGGGTATTATTTTGGATTTACGGTCGATTTTTCTAGCATGTTAGGACACTATTTACGAGCAAGTGTGATGAAAAAAATAAAATGTATTAGGTAAGTTTTTCTTACATACATTAGGTTTGAAACATCCTGTGTCGCGCGCGGTGCGAAGTTCATTCACCCGGGTAGTTCGTAGGTGCCTAACTTGTGCGTAACTTAACTAATACATTTTATTTTTTCGCGGATGATAAGTACGTTTTGGATACGATAAGTGGGCTTCGGCTCGAAGACGGTTAAAAAAACACCGTGTATAGTATCATCGAGTTGGTTCGATGAAAGAGACTCAGGGTGGCCATAGGAACTCCTAAATTACACATGATAAGCCCTTTGTGTTAGGGCTTGTTAGAATCGTCTTAACAAGTAGTTGACGACTGTGCAAAAAAAAAGTACAAGCGGCAACAAAAGCTTGTCCCAAAAATGATTTTTTTGACCGAAATTGATTGATATCGTTATCGGTATCATAATGCTTCATCATTCATCATTGCAGTCCACTTCCACCCACTGCAGGGTTTACCCTGATGGGCTCGCGCTGATTCGAATCGAAATAAAATCGAAATGTAGTACAGTCACGAGCGTTAATTTGGGACCCATTTCAAGAAAAATATGCTTGAAGTCGTCAATGCCATTAGAGATTTCAAATCAATTGTAACTTTTAGTAAACTCAATCTTAATAAAATTGTTGTAGAATGTCAGATTGACTTTGGACCTAAGGTGGGTACCAAATTAAATCTCGTGACTGTCCTATCAGCCCAATAGAACCCTGACCCACCATAGAACGGTGTCACAGTGACATTATAAAAGAATTTGTTTGACACTTTTTATGACTTGAATCATAACATCTCTGTGACACAGTTCTATGGTGGGTCAAGGTTCCAATGGTCTGATAGTACCTGCTGTGCTGCCGTACCTACGGAATCTCTGGTGCGCATGCGCAAGTCCGATTCGCACTTAAGGTTACCAAAAATAAATTTGAATAGTCCTCACAAAAAGCCTGACATTTCGATAAAAGTCCGTACTTTTTGGTCACAAAATGGAAACATTACTCATATTATGTAGTTTTATTACTCATATTCCATCTAATTAAAACAAAAATCGGACGAAGTCCGGACGAGAGTCACTTAGTCCGGACATGTCCGGACTAATCCGGACGGAAGGTAACCCTACTCGGACTTGACCGGTTTTATTATTATAAGTCAGATTATGCCATTGCGCTCCGCGAAGCACCTCATCAGCCAATTATAATATTGTAATGATCATTAACACAAATAGGCTACATTTCCAACTTATTGGGAATACAGCCTATATATTAATAGCCATGATTAATATTATATGAACGGGTATTAAAATAATACATGTTTAAGTGGAACGTATTGACAAATAAGTTTCCAGAGCAAGGAAATTTTAATGTGAATAAAATCGAGTTTGTTTTAGTTAAAAAAAACACGGACTAAGTAATTTTTTTTCTTTGTTTCCATGGATGCGTATATTACGTGTTTTGGATAAAACATGGATCATGTTTACGATTTCATTAAGACAAAAATACTTCACGATGCTGTACCTACAATTTTAAATTAATACTCTCGTGCTCAATTAAGTTTGTTTTTAGCCCGGAATGTCCCACTGCTGGGCAAAGGCCTCCTTCCCACCTTTCCACGTAATTCGGTTATGGACAATCTCCCGCCAATTGTGTTGAAAGGCGTCAAGCTCATCTCGCCATCGTCGCCGGGGTCTGCAACGTCGTCGTATCCGATATTGCAGTATCCGATTTGTAGTTATTTTGCCCAAAGGTCGTCGCGTGCGGCAGATATGTCCAGCCTAGTTCCACTTGAGGGTGGCAGCTGTTAAGGCTATTTGGGTTTTGGAGCATATGACAGTATTTCGTCGAAGTATTTCGAGTATGCGTCCAATAAGTGGCAGTTCAAGCAGCCTCCTAAACAAGATCTTAGATAGGTTGCACTGTCCCATAGTTCGCCACTGGAACTCAGTCCATGTGGGGCTCCACATGAGGAAGGGAGAGGGGACATTTTATCTTAACTTTTTACTTTTTATGTGTTTGTTTGCTAACATAGTTTTAAGAGTATTGTTTGTTACCAATCACCTATGAACTGCATTCTGGTTCGAAATAAATGCTTATTATTATTATTATTTCTGATGCCATCAGTCAATTTGACGCTTAAAATACTACGCTCCATAGCTCTTTGGCAAACCTTGAGGGCAGATTTTTTTAATTTTAGTCAAAGACCAAGTCTGTTTAAGATATAAAAAAATGCGATCCAATCCCTTGAAGGGATCTCTTCCGGCTAAAGCGTGAAAGGTTGTGCGTCGAGTAAACAAGTGTAGTTTATTTAGGAGAAGATCATACAAATTAAATTAATCTACAAAACCTACTTATGAAAAAAATTCAAACATCAACGTAAATAGATACAGAAATTGTATATTTAAAAAACTGTGTACATAAGAGAATAAAATTCAAGGAGAATCTGGAAAAATAACTCAGAGTCGCGCACCAAGGGTTTTGCATAACCGCACAGTAGGTTTTTTTTTTGTATTTTTTTTCCTTAGGGTTTAAACTATAATTATACCTACGCTTGTATTTTACCGTTTTTACAAAAGAACAAAAATAAAAAAAAACATTAAAAAGAAGTGTCATTTCATTTATTATTTCAATTCATTGAAAAAAAAATTAGTAAATCTACCGTAATAACGCAAAATAAATACTAAAAACAAACAACCCGCTATCTATTTTCGTTCAAAAGACAAGAGCTCTTTTATTTTAGGACAGACAGACAGACGGGTGGATGGACAGCGTAGTCTTTGACCCTCCCTCCGCACTTGGCGTCGTATCGTAATCGTATCGTAACGCGCGTAGAACGAATGCGATACGACCGTAAAAAAGCAAGATGTACGTGCTCGTATCGAAACGCTTACAATACGACGTCGTGAACCCTCCGCCTAGCAATGTACAAGTTGCAGAACATTCTCAGAAGTTAAGAAATCTTCTTAAGAAATTACTGAGAATATTATTGGAAACATATGAGAGCATGCAGAATGTTCTCTTTCCATACAAAATTAAAGAATATTCTTAGAAATTTCCGAGAATTTCTCATAAGAAACTTTCACAATTTGAGAAGTTACTTTTCGGTTCAATGCTACCTCCGAAAAGGGTCCCATTGTACGAACTCCGGGCACGGTAACCTAAAATCCTAATTTTCCAAGTAAATTCGCTTGATTTAACTTATGAATGTGCAATCCGTCATAAGGCAGCGATTAGTCTCCATCTCATTACCCAATACTCGTGTTTCGCTGGAGTGGGGCGAGTACAGCTTAAGAGCCTACTCAAGACACGGGGGAACAGACTATTGGTATAGCTTCTTAAATGCTCCAAGGTCACTATTATGAATCACATAGTATAAAACAAAGTCGCTTCCCGCTGTCTGTCTGTAAATATGTATGCTTAGATCTTTAAAACTATGCAACGGGTTTTGATACGGTTTTTTTAAATAGATACAGTGATTCAAGAAGAAGGTTTTTATGTATAGTAAATATTGTTTTATGCACGGGTGTTACAGAAAACTCACATAAACCGAAGCGAAGCGAGGGCGGGTGGCTAGTTTCTAATATATCCAAAATTTCAGGATCCAAAAAGGACCTGTGAATGGGGTCTAAATGTTTAATGTTATGGGTCATATTTATCGTAAGTCATAACGTATTTTAATAAAAAACTGTTAAATTATCAAGATTAAAAAAATATATGACTATGAGTGCTTAATTATTTCAACTGATTATGACCAAAAAAAGGGAAACAACGGCATAAGACTCCTATAAACCTCTCTTACTGGCCGACTTGGCAGGATTTAACGGACAAATCGACCACAGCTGGCAACAAACGATAGATTTAAGTCGCGGACAATCAGTGAGGTTTATTCTACGATTCATACATTCATACATCAAAAGAGCTACCTTTAAAAATGTTTAAAAGGAAACTATATGTTTGGTTGTGTGAACTATGTGTCTACTCTGTGGCGGAATACTTGATGAGAAAATAGTATTATAAATACCTGTCTCAACCCATGTTCAGCAAATAAACTATTTCATATTTCATAAATTCTTGGTCACCATTTTGATAATGATGACTCTAGTCAATTTAAACTTACATGAACTCGATACTTTGGCAGTCGTTAACGATTTCACAGTTTCTATGAGTATTACTCATGGTCTTTACCACTCACGGGACTATGGGAGTCCCGGAACTTTGAAAGGCGTTTATGGAGCCGAAGTTAACACGCAGAGACGCCAACTATTATGGTTATTATTAGGGAACACCTTTAAATTCCGAATTCATATTTTTCGACTACCGAAAGCTATGTTACGCTGGAGCAATTTTAGATTAAATGCTTAGTTTAATTGTCATTATGTAGGTTAAGTTAGATTTGATTTACAAGCGACAGCAAAAACTTAAGTTTTCTATCAAAAAATTGCGTTCGGAATTATGTAGTGTATAATTAAATGGGTTCTTCAATTCATACCTACCTACCTACCTACCTACCTACCTACCTACCTACCTACCACGTACCTATAACGCTACCTATAACGTTTATTTTTCTATTGAACATGCTCTCCTCCCTGGCTCCAGCCGCTGTGCGCTTCTTATTTGAATTATTCATACGAGTTTAAATTGCAAGGAATTTGTCTTACCGGTAATTCATAATCTCACTGGATACACGAGCGGTTTACGTTCAGGGAATTGTAGAACAAAAACCGTCATATAGGGTAAAGTCACCAGTGGCCAGCGAAAGACCTGTGGGGTGATTATGACGTACTTGTGCAATTCATTTTACGCTGAGAGAAAAGGACAGACTTATGTCAATGCTATAGCTCCGTCCTTTACACTCACCGTATAATGAACTACACGACGGGCTTATCATGTGTAATTTACGAGTTCCTATGGCTACCCTGTCTCCATCAGCAAATCAGTTCGATGGTACTATATTAGTGTATTGTCATCAGATTCAGCTTCATCGGAAACTGGGAAGTGGGTACTTACATACATACATTGCAAGTTAAATAAAAGCTTGTAAAAAGGTAAGATAGTCTAGTAACTTAGTATTTGATTTATACCCTATTCAATTCAAGTTAAGTTTTTCACTAGGATCACAGATATTTTTGCTCTTGCTTTAAAATAATATTATATCTACAGATTATTCAGAGTACTGTGAACCCTGAGAACTTATCCGCATTCAGAGTCAGTTAATTACAGTTTTTTTTCAATACAGTTGCTCAAAATATGGTACTTTTTGTAGCTATACAGCTACATCGTGCGGAAAAATGGATTTTTCGCACTAGTGGCTTTTACTTTTTTTAATATACTGTCGTTCGAAGCCATGCATCCAACGAAACATTTTCTGCTTGCTTGCTTACAATATTCGATAACGTAATTAAATTACGTAACAGCTGTCATTGCTGTCACCTACTACAACAGGTAACGCTGGTCATTTGCCTTTCGACTTCTGAACCCATCTTAGAGTACTTATAATAATAATATGTTTGTAGATAAAGCATTGTACGCGACTCTGTGTAATTGGCATTACAACACCCGTGTGATCCATTATGAAACACTCATGTTGTTAATGCCTGTCATTACGCAACCGTCACGTAAAGTATTATTATTTATAATCCCCTGTTTTTTTTATTTAACTTCTTAACTAACTCATCCTCTGCATACCGATAAAAAGCGTCGGCTAACTTAGTGTTGTCCTTTATAACCAAACCAAATAAAGCGGTTAAATGCATAGTGATAATTCAAGCATTTTAAATTTAAAGTGGTTACAAATAGAGTGTAAAATGGTTCGAGTATTACAATGCAGTTACCGCCTTCTTTGATATTACGGCGGAATACTTAACATGTACACATTTCCCATGCCCAGTAAGCCGGAAATTGAATCCGCGACCCCACTCGCGAGCCCTACATCCGGCGCTCGTGAAAATATATCAAAAAATACAACGTCTTTTGTAGGAAAAATACACGGAGTCTTTAATATTTTTCTAACGGAAACGTTTTAGAAGCGTTTGAGTTCGTCGATGGTTTCCAATGTATTTACGTTTGAGTTTATAAACATCAAACTCCAATATGTCCTTGACATATGTTATACGAATTCAAAACTTAATTTGTTTGAATTTAGTTTTAATTTCGTATAGCAAATTTCAAGGACATAATGGAGTCTACTAGTTTGTTGTTGTGTGGAATTCTATGTGCAGGACGCCGAATTTACCTCTACATACATAAATATTCTATTACTACTGAATAAAAGTCAAATTGATTTTATCCTACAGCGATCCTCCCTCGCTTCGCTTCAGTTTAAGAGAGATTTCTGTAACACCTGTACAAAAGCCAGAAGTATTTAATTGTACATAAAAACCTTTTGTGTTAAAATATCTAACTGAAGGTGAATTCTACATCAAAATCCATTATATTTTGGTTTAGGAGTTAGCGGATATACAGACAGACATAAAGACGAATAGACGCGGAAAGCGACTTTGTTTTATTTCGCCATTTTGTGTTCCACCATTAATGACGTGACTAATTATAACATAATATCATCTGGGGGGGTTATTATGACATAGTTATGCAATTCTGTTTACGCCGAGAGAAAAGGACAGAGCTATATTACTGCCAGAGCTCTGTCCCTTACACTCACCGTAAAATGAACTGCATAGTTATGTCATAATAACCCCCCTGGTAGTCTTATCGAACTTGGTTTAGTGTCGTGGGCTCTTACACTATTTGATAATGCCAAATGTTAACTGCAATGTAACAGTCAAAGCATTCTGAATTCTATTGGCAACGTCATTTAATTCAAAATGCTTATACTAGTACTAAGCAGTTACCGTCTTTCTTTGATATTACGCCAGAATGGTAACGTTAGTTAGTTGAAGTAAGCCTTTGAGTTTCGGATTCAGCGGAAATGTTTCGAGTTTTGGAGGACTGTACCCTTACCATGAGTTACAGTTACTAGTACTCGCTGCGAGTCGAATGCTCTCTCTCTTGCACTGTATAAGTATACTTACAAGGTCTGCGAGGGACAGAGCTTCGACTCGCTACCGAGTAGGTACGTTAAATTGGGATTGAACAAAAAAAATACTCACGGTTTTTACTTTCTCATTCGAAAGAATAGGAAATTTTAAGACACCAATTTCATTAATTTTGTATTTGACCCAATAGTTTTGTTTTTAAATATCTTTATTTATTTAACAGACGTTTTATGGATGACATGAGTATTATAAATTTAGGATGGCATTTTCTAATAAATTACATTAATAAAATGACATCCAATGAAAAAAAGTGATTGTAATAGTGTATTAAAACATACTATTTCAGACTGTTTTCACCTAACCCGTACTACTTACTCCTAGGAGGGCTTCAAGCCGAAAACGAAAGTCAAACAAAGGTTAAATATACTTTTGTCGAAATATCCGAAATAGATAAATATTTCAAAAACTTAGGCCCGTATTTATAAACTCATCTTGGCTGAGATGCGCGTCACAAGATACGTCAAAGTAAACGTCAAACCATAGAACACTGTCATTTTTGACACATCTCAAGACGAGCATTAGAGTTGAGATTAGTTTATAAATACGGGCCTAAGTCTTTGGCTCTTCAGGCGACAACCAAAAAATAAACCTATCGCGTCACTGGCAGATGACGTGATACGAAAAGTCACGTGATCTGCCAGTGACGCGATTGGTTTAAAAACGAAACGAATAGAAACGCTAGTTAGCGTAGTGCATCTTGGCAAGGGCGTGAGTTACAATTGGGATTGTTCATATTTTTACAATTACTCCAATTCGAAAACCATTTCGAGGAATAGGGTTTTAAAGCCGCTCTGCATTATTAAGGCCCGTATTAATAAACTCATCTTGGCTGAGATGCGCGTCACAAGATACGTCAAAGTAAACGTCAAACCATTGAACACTGTCATGTTTGACACATCTCGAGACGAGCATTAGAGTTGAGATTAGTTTATTAATACGGGCGTTAAGTCCTTGCTTTTGTTAGCAGGATATAGAAAATTACATTTAAAAGGGGCAGAGATGAAAATCTCTTCCGGAGAACTGAGAATGAGGCTGTAACTCATGGTACGGGTGCTGAAATGTTTTGCGATCAGATTCATCTCTATCTGATGAGTAGGTGGGAATAATTTGATTAAATCTTGGTTATTTTAATGAATTAAGTTGCGGACTTGGTGAATTCGTTAAGTAATTAATTATTTATGGAAGTTTTGTTAACGTTCGTTCGACATCGTTTAGGTAGTTTAGCGCTTGGCCTAATTGGTAGTGACCCTGCCTACAAATTCAGTTCGATTACCACTAAGGGCAAATATTTGTGTGCTGAGAGAGTATTTATTCCTGAATCTTGGATGTTTTCTATGTATTTAAGTATGTAAACACGGCACTATTCTAAGCCGGCAGCCAGACGGCACACGGCATATATTTTTTAAGTGTTTAGTACTTATGATGCGGATGTAATTATTATTGTTATTATTATTATTAAGAGCCAGATGTGTCCCACTGCTGGGCAAAGGCTTCCCCCACTTTTTCCATGTGTCTCTATTCTTTGCCGTCTCTGGCCAGTCCTTCAAAAAGGAATCCAAGTCATCCCGCCATCGCTGACGAGGTCTGCCGCGTTTCCGTCTTGAGCTGTCGGGCTTCCACTCTGTGGTGACTTTGGTTTGTGATGCGGCAGACATGGCCATCCCAGTCCCACTTCAGCTTGTCCGCCTTCTGGACTACGTGTACTATTTGAGTCATGGAGGTAATTAAATAAAAAACCTCTGTAACAGATTAGTGCCACACAGATAATAAATGACGTAAAAGTGACTAAGTAGGTAGTAATGGGTGTAAGTGTAAGTAGATACTTATAAGCCGACTGTACCCTGCTGAGCCGAGAGTCTCTGACTTTAGGCGGTAAAAACCATATCGTGTGTGACCTGTCATCGTCTTGTCAACAGTTTGACAGCTCTTATTTACTTGACAGTAATGTCGGCCGAGTTAAACACAATACCATAACTGATCAAAAACGACTATATATTTAACTTTATATAAGGTGCTAACAAATTAGTCACGGATACTTACATTAAAACAGTTAACTTTTAACAAAAAATATAAGTAACAATTAATCTTTAAAATAATCACCCCTATTATGTACCTGTCAAGATGTTTAACACTGTTTGTCAAAAGTTGTTTTTCGTAAATGTCATTATGATTCGGCGGGAAAACTGTTAGTTATTGAATACTAGCGTCTGAATGATAGTTTAAACAGGTTCTAGATTGTCTAAAGAGGTCTCATTTAATTATCTTATTAACAGGGTGTTTCAACATAGCAAATTTGTTTGTTTCATACTTAAATGTACTCCGAGAACCGAGTACTATTAGCTGTAAAAATATCCATGGCTAATTTGTTAGCACCTTATATAGCTACCGTAGTTCTGTACCTCTTTTTGTTGTACGTTGCCACAAACATTTTCCCCTGATATTTATTTATTATTATACAGAGGCAATACATGAACATCAACTTGTTGGCAAATCTTCGCCACGAAGTTTGTTACAGTTCCGATCTTTTGTTTTGTACGAATAAAGTTATTATTGACTTGAGGATTGACGGAAGCGAGAAGAAGTATGGGGTGAAGCTGTATAAGCAGGAAATGATTTATGGAAGATGTAAAAAGAAAAAGAAATAATGTTTATAATAGGTACAGTACAATTTATGGCATTTATCCTAGGATGATGGAACCAGTAATGGATAAGGACCAAAAATGGACACTTGACTCTTATTTTACAGAAGATAAGGGTTTCTTTGTTTAGCAACAATCAATTTAGGAATAGGGTTCTTTAGGATCTTTGAATCAAGAGTTAAGTATTCATTATCGATGCCTGCCAGCTTATATGTCCAACACCGGTGCCATTACCCTATGATACCGTGGGAACCCCTACTTCTAGACCTAATACCATTTAAAGTCTTTTTAGGGTTCATTACAAAGTTCCAAAGCCTTATAGTTTCGCCATTTTTGTCTCTTTGTCGGTCTGCCTGTATGAAACACTCACTTTTTCTCAGAAATTATCAAAGTTACAAGACTGAAATTTTGTGTACATCTATTTATACCCCATCAATGATGAAATAAGTACATTCATACATAAACTTACGCCTTCATTCCTGGAGGATAGCCAGAGCTACAGAATAACCAAGAACTCTAAAAACTTGTTGATTATTCTGTAACCACATTTTACACAACAGGGAATACGCATGGATTTTGTAAATCGTATTTCTCAACAAAATATGAAAATACCGTAACAGAGAGCACCAAAAGTTAAATTAAAATTAAAATGAATCAAAATATACGGATGATACTTACAAGCATTTTAAACTACTAAATTAGACAGAGAGATCCGGAGTGCACTGTGACGTCATTGTAACAGGTCCGCCATATATACTCTACGTAAAATTCGGTTTAGCTAGAAATAAATAGGAACCAATCTTTGTTATATTTATAGCGATTCAAAAAAGGTTTTTTCTCATCAGTTTGTTTGTTAAAAGTACTTATATAGGGTAAAGTCACCAGTGGTCAGCCAGACAACTAGAGTCGGCCTCTGCTTATAAGTTGTATGAGTGGGAAGAGTACGAAAGACTTTCCACTCTTCGCACTCATATAAGGTCGACTACTCTCTCTGGTTGATAACTGGTGACTTTACCCTACTCAAAGTTATTTCTCAAACGCAAACCATTAAATATTTAATCGCCCAATACTATAAAGAATCTCATTTCGTTGTTTCCAATAAAAGAGATACGGAGATAAACTAACAATGTATTAGGTATAAGAGCGGAGATAATATCAACTCCCTGGATCCACGATACAGGGTGGAACTTCGACGAGATTTTGATATGGTGTAAAGTTTGTGTTTCAAGTTATGATTGTGTTGAGTTGTTTATTCTATTTTAACTCTTGGAGGGTTTTAGAATTATTGAACATTTAATTTTTACACCGCTCCCAAGATTGTATAAAATATAAGTACATTAAATGAATATATATCAGGAGACTATGTCACACAAATTGACATAAGCCCAAACAAAGCTATGCTTGTACTATGAGTTATCTATTAATCAACGACAATCATACTGAAGTACAGAAATCGTTAGCTAATATTTTACTAAATGATTAATTGGCAAACTATATCATTTTCCAAACTTTCCACAGTTTTTTTTATAAAGCTCATGTAACCTTGTAACAGGTAATGGTTTAAGCTAAAATTCATTTTTTCGAAATTCAATTTTATAAAACCCCTAGAGAAATACATACCTAAGCACAAAGAAAACATCCAAGACTAAGAATTGAATACTCGCGCCCATCACACAAATATTTACCCATTACGAGAATCGAACCCCGGACCGCTAGGTTCGTAAGGCCACTACAAACGAGGCTACCATATTGACTAAGACGGGAGGTTTTCAAAAAAAGTGTACCAAGTAAGAACTAAAATTAAGAACTGATTTTTTCATTTTGCCACCAAAATTAGTCTTACATTTTATTTACTGCCCTCATATGCTAATAGGCGGTATCTCAAAATTAATAACCAAAGCAGATTCTATCTACACCCGTTAGTAATATGGTCGCACTTGCTACAAGAGTTTTGTCAGGGATACCACCATTTGTCTTATAGCAGTATTATTAATATTCGTGACAAAATGGAAACGTTACCGATTGTTCATTTTAGTTGTTAACTTGGTACACTTTTTTTTTCTTAATCGCCCTAATACTCCCTGAAACTCGTTTCGTTGTTTGTGATAAAAGAGATACCAAGTAAAACAAAGTTCCAAGATGTCCACACCCACGTATATAACAATGTATATTAAAGACCAAAGTTATGTACGAGGGTGCATTGAAAAGTTCTGAGCCTAAGGTTGTATATAATAAAAAAAAAAAAAAAAAATACTGGCAGGTAAAAGTGCCATATTTAGTCGCCATTATGCACTATCTTTTGTTTTTTTCTTGTCACAATTTTGCATTTTATGCTGGAACTGCTACATAAGGTCACTGATTTTTCAAGTAATGGATAAAATTGAGCACCGTTCTGTCATAAAATATTTGCAAAAGAAGGGGTTAACACCAAAACAAATATTTGAAGATATGAACAAAACATTAGGGCAATCTGCTCCATCGTATGCTACCATAAAAAGATGGGTAGCTGATTTCAAACGTGGCCGGGAGACTGTTCAAGACGAGCCTAGGAGTGGGCGGCCGTTGACGCCTACTACGGATGAAAATGTCAATAAAATATTAGATGCGATAATGAAGGATAGGCGATTGAAGATTGTGGAGATAGCGGAAGCAATGGGTATTTCTTATGAGCGGGCACAGAACATCATCACCGATGTTCTTGGATTTTCTAAGGTGTCAGCCAGGTGGGTGCCTAGACTGCTTTCAGTCGAGAACAAACGAGTACTGGTTACAATTTCCCAAGATTGTTTGGACATGTTTCAACGTGACCCCGAAGATTTTCTCAATCGTTTTATAACTATGGACGAGACATGGGTCCACCACAGTACACCAGAATCGAAAGAACAATCCAGGCAATGGAAAAGACCAGGTTCACCACCACCCAAAAAACCCAAGGTTATTTTGTCAGCTAATAAGGTAATGGCCTCGGTTTTCTGGGATTGCAGGGGGGTTATCATGATAGACTATCTCGAAAAGGGCAAAACAATAAATTCAGAGTACTATTGTGCTCTTTTACGTCGTCTGCGAGAGGAAATTAAAATAAAGAGACCTGGAATGCTGTCGAAAAAAGTATTGTTTCACCAAGACAACGCTCGCGTTCACACTTCGGCGAAATCAATGGCACAAATACATGATTGTGGATTTGAAGTGCTGCCGCATCCCCCTTACTCGCCGGATCTAGCTCCTTCCGATTATCATCTCTTCCCAAACCTCAAAAAACACTTGGGAGGACAAAGATTTTCGACTAATATGGAGGTACAAGAAGCAGTAGACTCATATTTTAACGACCTCAGAGATTCTTTTTTTTTTGATGGGATAATGAAGTTGGAGGCGAGGTGGACTAAGTGCATTGACCTTCATGGAGACTATGTCGAAAAATAAAATTGTTATAAAAAGTGAGCCAGTTAGTTTTTTTTACCAGGCTCAGAACTTTTCAATCCACCCTCGTATCAACTCCAACTCGATCCAGGATACAGGGTGGAACTTCGATGAGATTTTGATATGAAGAAAAGTTCGTATTACAAGTTATGATTGGGTTTAGAGGTTTATTCTATTTTAAAACAATACCCTAACTCTTAGAGGTTTATGATGGAAATGAATATTATATGACTGCGCCAAAACCTTTATTATAATTAAAAGATGAAAGGAGTTTAATTCAGATTGTTGTTATCAATGGTTATGTACAGGGCCAGTACTTTTCATGCCGTTGACGTAAAAATGACGTCACGCTACATACAGTATGATTCCAATTAGTATTTCGTGATAATCATATGTCAACCTCTTTAGTTAATCGATATCGATTCTTGAAATAATCAGTATATGACGTCTAACTGAATTTTATCTTACTGTCACCCAAAAAAGAAAAAATTGGCAGTTTATTAAATAAAACATATTATTATGTTACTTACTGAAGATTGACGACACAGATATACAGATCGAAAATGAGTCGAGTGGAGAGAGTGGCGTACTTTTTCGAATGAAATCGTACAAATACTGGAAAAGGGCCGAATATTAAGTATACCCGAAACCGACGTGCGTGCATGATTCGATGTATGTACGATGAGTATGTGGAAGTAGCGAATGAAATTTGTCAAGATCGTAGCAAGCGGAAAGAAGTGGTCTCTGCCTACGCCTCTGGGAAACAGGCGTGATTTAATGTATGTATGTAGGGGAGACTGGGGTCAATTGAAACGTGGATCATTTGAAACAAGTTTAATAACTCCGAGACGGATAGACTTAGCGGCGGGGTCCCACGGGGGGAAGGGACCGGCGTTCGTGTCGGAACCTGTCGAGCAGTGTGTGGCGCGGATCTGCGGCCGTCGGACATTTTTACGAGACCGGATTACATTTTCGACACAAAAAGTAAGTATTTTTCGTGTTTTTGTTTTGGTTATCGATTAATAACTATTGGTAGTTTGTTATTGCGGCTTTAATTGTGATATACATGACTATTCTAGTCTATTTTAAAGTGGTTTGTGCGTGCCTACATTGTTCCGTTTTTTTTCTACGTAATTAAATATTTACTGAGGTTGATGGGGCAATTGAAACAAAATATCTGGGGGCAATAGAAACATGTTTCAATGTATGTAACTTATTTTATTTATGTATATTTATGCATTTATTTATATTTCAGATGCCCCAAAACCGTCCAAAAACCATAAATCGCGGGGAATGCGACCTAAGTTTGTACATGAAGGCGTATGACGAAGTCCGAAGTGAAGGCATTCCATTAAGGCAAGCGGCCGAAAAATATGGAATAAAATTAACTTCCTTATTTAGATATAAGCAAAAAAGTTCCCGCCTGAAAAAGAAGAAATCAGGAGTGAAACTGAACAGAAAGATCGTAAAAGACAGGCAAAAAGTGTTAAAAAAATATGAATAAAAATATTAAGTACATTTTGTACGAGAAACTTTTACAAATGTTGATTATTTTGTAAGTTGATCTCATTACTTAAATAATTCAGTATTAAATGATAAGTTAAACGCAATAAGTGCTATATCATTATGTTACAATCAAAGACTGACATTTGGTTATATAATTGTAAAGTTAAGAAGTCATAGAAACGATTATAATAATAAAAATACATTACGTTCTTGAGTGTTTCAATTACCCCCCACCTACGTTTCATCCGACCCAGCCCCGGGGTCATTTGAAACATTTTCAGATGTTTTCTAAAATGCTTTTAACTATTAACAGGTAATTATTAAAATCAAGTAAACGTTATAACCAAATACCTAGATAACCTGGATATATCTGAAACATTTTACGGAACAAATTCGATAGAAAACGAGGATATAATAGGCAATTTTGTCCAAAACGTTCCAATTGACCCCAGTCTCCCCTATATGCTACTTAGATTTTAATAGTGTCTTAATTATTGTTTACATTTGCTATTGTTGAAAAAAATTACAATTGGCACAATGTCATCTTTATGTACATATGTATGAAAACACTTAAAGTACCGAAAACTTTATAATTAATATTCCGAATATTTTTTCCCGAATATTCATTTTATGCTGGAGCTTTTTTAAATAAGATGCGTAATTTAATTTCTGTACACAATCTTCTATCAAAGCATTGCATTCGAAATTATATATTTTTTTAATTTTGATTAGTTCGGAATTACCTATGACCACTTCGGAATTATAATATTCTACCCGTTTTTTCAACGTGAAATAAAACCGGGCAAGAGCATGTCGGACCATGCTCAGTGTAGGGTTACGAAGCCGTAACGACAAACACAAAAAACTATCTCAAAAATCAACATGTACTCGTATGAACCAATTTTCTATTTAAAGTTATTTTGGCGCTGTATTAGATGATTTTTAGTAGGTATAAACCCGTTAATCGCCTGTATCTCAGGAACTAATCATGTCTACTTAGCCGTGATATTTTTACTTTAAAATTCGATATATGCGCTTTCGTTGAAGATTTTTTTCAGATTTTTAGTACTTGTAGTTTTGGCTGTAGGGGGGGGGACACTTGACTCTAACAAAAAATAGCGCTTTAAAGCTTAATATTTCATAAACGGATCCCTTAATCGAAAAATTGTTTTCATAAACCCGCAATATTTTTGAAAGACCTATCCAATGACACCCCACACTATGGGGTAGGCAAGACAAAAAAAAGACATCCCCACGTTACGTGTAGGGGAGGTGCATTAAAAAAAAATATTTTTCAAAATTTTATTTTACCACTTTGTTGGCGTGACTAATATGTACATTCATGCCAAATTACAGCTTTCTAGTACTATGAGTCTCATGGCGAAACTATAAGGGTTCCTAGTTTGACTACGGAACCCTAAAAAAGGTTGTGCTGTTTGCAGTGCATTCACCCGGACACGCCGTTTAAAAATTAAACTGAAGCTTTCGATCGAGCGCGAGCTGAGCGGCTTACTGGCGACTTTACCCTCCTAAGCCAATAAGCAGTATCTCAATTCAATCACCATAGCAAATTCAATTCTATACCGTTAATAATAAGGTTGATACTACTACAGGAGGTTTATCTTAGTTACTGCGTTTTTGCTTAAGACGTCAGTTTTGACGATGAATAACTTACTGCCTGTAGTGAAAACGCAGAAAAAATAAATAATACTTAAACATAGTTTAGTAGCTTCCGCCCATTGGGCTTGATATGACATGGCTATGCAGTTCATTTTACGGTGAGCGTAAAAGACGGAGTTATAGTAGCTATATAACTCTGTCGTTTTCTATCAGCGTAAATTAAATTTCATAGTTACGTCATAATAACCCTACAGTTATATTCTACGACGTTAAACAATATTGTTTTTGACCTGGGGGCTATTATGACATAATTTCGGAGTTCAGTTTACGCTGAAAAAGACAGAGCTATACAAGTGCTATAGCGCTGTCCTTTACACTCACCGTAAAATGTCATAACTGCAAAGCCATGTCATAATAACCCCTCTGTTATCGTATTGCCAACGTTTTGACAGCTCTTATTCCCTTGACAGTAATGGCGGCCGGGTTAAAAACAATACCATAACATGTAAAAAGCTATATTCAACGTCCTTGATTTATTTATCCTTTTTTTATCTGTTTACTAGCGACCCGCCCTCGCTTCGCTTCGGTTTATTTGAGTTTTCTATAACACACGTACATAAAACAAAATTTATTATACATAAAAACCTTCCTCTTGAATCACTCTATCTACTAAAAACCGCATCAAAATCCGTTGCGTAGTTTTAAAGATCTAAGCATACATAGGGACAGACAGCGGGAAGCGACTTTGTTTTATAATATGTAGTGATGATATACTACTGTTTTTACCCTTTGGGTACGGAACTACGGAACCCTAAAAAGTAGAATATAATTTTAAAGATTAACGAAAGAGATATACAGATCGAAAGTGAGTGGACGGGTCGGAAGGGGCCGCCCCTAGGCGTACTTTTTCGAGTCAAATCGGAGAAATACTGGAAAAGGGCCGAATCTTAAGTACCCGAAACCGACGTGCGTGCATGACTCGATGTATGAATGTTGAAGAAGCGAAATAAATTTGTCAAGATCGTAGCAAGTGGAAAGAGGTGGTGCAGATACCACCTCTTTCCACTTGCTACGATCTTGACAAATTTATTTCGCTTCTTCAACATACCCCCTCTGGGAAACAGGCGTGATTTAATGTATGTATGTAATTTAAAAAGTCTTCATAAAAAATTGGTTACGAAACTGTTGGACAAAGGCATTTAATACTGAACAAATTAACTGGGAACGTGATACTTTCTGCCGCTGACATGTGATATTTTGTGCTGCCAATTGGAAGCCGAAATTAAATTAAGGAAATATATGAGTAGGTTGGGTATATATCATAATATATAAAGTTCAAAATACATAATGGGTCATAATATATAATGGTCATAAGATATAATGGTTTTATTTCTGTTACCGTAAACTTTTCAGGATTGTTATAAAATAAACCTAACACGATCTATACGATCGATCGGTTCTATACGATGGGTTTTTAAAAAACCTGAAATATATACGGATTCAGAAATAAAACCATTATAATTATTATGACCAACATTTGTATTATGACCCATTATGTATTTTGAACTTTATTTATTATGATACGTACCTGAGTAGGTTCAGTAGGTAAGGGTAGGTAAGTATAATATACAAGCGCCATTGTTTTTCTTTTTTTGTACCTAGTCATAATTACGTTGACATAATTTTTGGTAGTCATATTTCTTACATCATTGGAACCATATTTTTTAGAAGTACCTTATGTGTAGATAAGGCTAAGTTGGATTAGGTTTGATGCATAGCATCCCAAAATAGTTACAGTTTAAAAAAAAGACGTTATAGCTTACTATAGTTATGATTATGACTTAAAACAGATATAACTAATACGTAGGTGTTTTTTTTTCCTTTTTCTCCCACTGTCTCTCTCGTAAGATTTTTGGCATGTTTTCCTACTGATCTACGCATGTTATTTGATATTATATATTTAATTGAAAATTTATAGCTTTATATAATGCTGCGGGTCTAGTATGGCTACGTCTATATCGCGTGTCAAATGTGGATAAAGCATCCGTCACTCTCGTACATATTAACATGTCAGAAGGTGATGGATGCCTTATCCAAACTTTATCACGTGATAAACGCAGCCATGTTAGGGCCCCTGGACTAAGAAGTACCATTGTAACATGAAATATGTTTAAAAAAATACTGACTGCTGAGTTTCTTGCGGCGTTTCTTCTCAGCAGTGGTCTCCTCTTGGGAAGCGCTGGTAGATTCTTGACGTGTAAAAGTGCCCGTGCGGCCTACTTACTGAATAAATGTTTTTTACCGTTTATTTTTTATCTTTAGGTCATTACGGTAGACGATATAGACCCATAATATACGGTAGTGGGTTGCTTGGAAATAATTGACCCCCTGAGCCGAGAATACATAAATAAAAAAAACATTAAAATATTCACAGCTTGATGTTTAATCAATCTATAATTTCTATCTTAGAGTAAAAATCTCTCAAGCGAATATTGAGGCCAATTTGGATACTGTTTGGATACTAAAATTGAGTTTGACGTTGATATCTCCGAATTTAGATTCACAGAATTCTAAAATTAGATTTAGAGAGAGAGACTCTGATTTACATTGGCCCCAATTAAAGTTGACAATTAAATGTAATAAAATTAATTCAAAACATAAGTTTGGCATTTATAAGGTTTTCTGGAAGAGATCGCTAATCAGCGATAAGACCGCCTGTTGTTTACCTGTGTTGTTTTTAATAATGCTGTATCTCTGTAATGTTATTGTTTGGTGTACAATAAAGTGTTTTGTATTGTATTGTATTGTATTGTCGATTCAATTCCCAGCTCGAGGGGGTAATTATAACATTTTAATTTAAAAAAAAAGTTTCCTTTGAGTATAAATATATGTACCTAAAGTATTAAAGCTATTTATTTATTCAAATAAATAACACATAATATATGACAGGCATCGCAATTTAGATATAATAGGTAGACAGTAAGTATACACTAAAAAGTACATTGGTTAATTATGAGATTAACCAACGTATCTAAAATGTTCATCGACAGAATAATATAATATGACTTCTTTATAAAACTACATTTTACACTTCTGCATAAAATTTTTATATCACTTTCGTTTTTTATTAAGAGCCCATATTATGGTCGCCTTTGTCGCGGTGGATAAAGCATCCGTCACTCTCGCACTTACATACTGTTCAGAAAGTGACAGAGATGCTTTATTCACGTTTAGCCACATCGAGAAACAAGTCCACAATAGACGCAGGTAAATTTAATTCCTCTCCACACCCCGTTCGTTATATCCACCCTGTATTATGCATTTTTTAAAATCACCACAAAACTGTCGCTAGAGATAAATACACAGCCAACAATACAACAGTTTTGTTCTTAAATACGGCTTCACAATTCCAGAGCCAGAGCGGTTTACGCGGGACGGTATGAAACATTCAGCCGTCGGTTTTTATGTTTAAGGTCTTTTTGTTATGAATTGAGCGTCTAGACGCAGCGCACAGTTGGTAGCGATGTTCCTCAGTAAAAATGGAAATGAAAAATGGAGTTACATTTTATGCAACTGTGTTGAAAAAAATACACCCTGTGGGTAATTTACAAATAACGTACAGTCAAGGGCCAAAATATGTATACACTTTAGTACCTTGTCACTTTAACTACTGTGACAGTTCATATATGGCAGTTCAAATATGTCGAAAATAGACAAAGTACTAAAGTGTATGCATATTTTTGCGCTTGACTGTACCAGTGTTGGACACTTGTAATTAACATGTACTTACAGTCAAAGTCATAAATATGTTTACACTTTAGTACCTTGTCGCTTTAATCGCTGTGACAAGTTCATATGACAGTTTACACATGTCTTTAAATAGACAAGGTACTAAAGTGTAAACAAATTGTCTTTGACTGTACCAATAATGTAACGTTGGATGGATGAAACATTTAAGCCGTCGATTTTTATGTTTAAAACGTTTTTCTTATGAATTGAGCGTATAGTTTAGAGGCAGTGCACAGTTGCTAGCAATACCTTTAAGTAAAGACGAAAATGACGGTATATTGCGTAATTTTGATGCAAAAAATACACCTTTTTTAAAGCAAAGTGAAGGCAAACGAACACACAGGCCTGAGATTCTTTCTTTCTTTTCTTCTTGCCTTGGTATTGACATACTTGTAATTTGATGTTCAGTTTGAAGCTTATTATGACTGCACTAAAGTGCTTAAAATTTTCGTTGGGGAAGGTTAGGTACTGGACATGGTCCTACCACCACCTTGGCTCATTTACCAATAAGGTAATGGTACCAATGTCGGACACTTTTAGCTAACGGGGACCAATAATGGACACTTAAATTTTACTCGTAATTTATACGCTCATAAATTCATTTTTGCAAAATCAATAACCTAATTTAAAATAAGACACAAGTGCACTTAATTAATTTTGGTCCATTACGGTTTTGAAGTTTAGTTTGGCATGTTTTCATTGCTGGCTGAAAACATTTTGATACTTACTTTTTTGATTATTTTTTACAATAAAATACGAGAATATAAAGTAATATAAATAAAACTGTAGTATGTACTTACCTAGTCTTAAATATTTAGTAAAGAACACTTGGTAAATGGTGGCACTCATTATTTTCCTATAGCGTAACCTGAAACAAAAGAAAATGGACATTAATATTTATAAAGAGCCATTACAGTTAGGGTATTTTAATTTTATCATTTTAATAGATTTTCCGGATGGTTGTGATATACTGGTAGTCCACCAGCGGGGCTAGTCGTGATATCGATGTGGATAAACGTGTATAAAACATCTGTCACTTTCAAGGGCCCTAATAATGGCTGCGTTTATCGCGTGACAAAGTGTGCATAAGGCATCCGTCACCTAATGACACGTAAATTAATAGGAGAGTGACGGATGCTTTATCAACATTTGACACGCGATATTGAAGTAGCCATTCTAGGCCCGTGGTTAGCATGTAAGTGTAAAAGTGACAGATGAATTATCCACAGCGATAAAGGCGTCTATTATAAGGGCCCGTATTGTTACTGACTGTGCTTGATACATCGTGGATGTTAAATAGAAGTTTAAATAACGTTAAAAGGTTAACCCGTTATGCATTTTGTCTACCAACATCTGATTATCTTCCAGAACTAACACAATGTATTCAAAGGCTTTTTTGTAGTACCAGTTGAAAAATTAAAAAACAGTCAATACGAAACGTCGCGTCAGCACGGTTTTAAAGCATATATCGCACGACGTTTAATTTTTAGATAACTTATTTATTACACGTGTGTAGAAAAATAAGGCACTGTACATAATTAGGCCACGAGTAGTGCTTTAAGGCCTTTCATTATGTATTGACGACGCGCTGGCCTAGTTTGTAGTGACCCTGCCTACGAAGCTAGAGGTCCTGGGTTCCAATCCCGGTAAGGGCAGATATTAGTGTGATGAGCGCGAATATTTGATCCTGAGTCGTGGATGTTTTCTATATATTTAAGTATATATTTCTCTATGTATATAGGTATTTATATCGTTGTCTAGTACCCATAATACAAGCCTTGAGCTTAGTTTGGGACTAGGTCAATTGGTGTGACATTGTCCCCTGATATTTATTTATTTATTTATTTATATATCGCACGACGTTAATTTTTAGATAACTTATTTATTAGACGTGTGTAGAAAAATAAGGCACTGTACATAATTAGGCCACGAGTAGTGCTTTAATGCCTCTCATTATGTTACTGTCATATAAAGTATTATTATCGCATCCAATCAGCATCAGAGACACATTTATACTACTCGTTTATATAATTTGTTAATAAAGAGCTTTTTTGCTTAGAGGTATACTGAAGTTACATAAGAACAACAATAAGTTTATAAGGATTTTTCTTTCGAGTATCCAATGTTCATTGTTAATTGGACTACGCTAGCGGCTTCACATAGGGTAAAGTCACCAGTAGTCAGCCAGAGACCATTATTAGTTGACCATATATGTGTGCGAAGAATGGGAAATATATCATTCGTACTCTTCCCACTCGTACAAAGGCTGACCTCTTGTGAATTTACCCTATCACCATAAAAAATAAACCGAAGAAACTAATCCGAATATTGCTTGGATGGAGAATTACGTCGACCGTAAAATTAACGTAGCGCAGGTTATTTATGTATGTGCATGTAAAATACTTTTCCTGTCTCATACACAGAAAGTCAGCCATTGTTTATCTTATAATCGAAATAAAGTAAAGTTTTTAACTCGGATGAAAGTATCAATTGCACCCTCGAACTATAATCGCACTCGCTATTGCTCATGCAGCCTAAATATCTCGGGCTGCAATTGATCACTTTCATCCCTTGGTTAACAATCTACTATTATTGTATAAACAGGAGAATAACACATACATACACATACATTATGCTCACGCTTTTATTCCCACACATTAAATCACGCCTGTTTCCCAGAGGGGTAGGCAGAGACCACTTCTTTCCATTTGCTACGTTCTTGACAAATTTCTTTCGCTTCTTCCACATTCATACATCGAGTCATGCACGCACGTCGGTTTCGGGTACTTAAGATCCGGCCCTTTTCCAGTATTTCTCCGATTTGACTCAAAAAAGTACGCCAAGGGCGGCCCCTTCCGACCCGTCCACTCACTTTCGATCTGTATAATATCTTTCGTCAATCTTCTTTCATCAATCCTTTCCAAATGACCGAACCATCGAAGTATGCCCTTTTCAATTTTAGTCACTAAATCAATAGGACACTATACAATTATAAGGAATCAAGCCAGTTATGTCTTCAATATTCCCTGTAGAGATGTGACCGATTACGATTTCCCAAAATCAGATCAGAGTGTGAAAACGGTCTTATGGTAGCCCCCTCAGCCTTAATCAAGGTGCTGTCTGCTTGCGTTTATTCATTAGGGGTTTTTCTGTCGTGTGATTTACGGCGGGTGATGGATGGAGGCGAACCGACCTTGGCAAACGGGCCCTTAATGCTGCGTTTGGATGTGGCAAGCTAGTGGAAAGACATAATTAGCCTAGTTTGCATTTTTTGCCTTGTCATAATGAATTTCATAAACATGAAATGACAGGAATGCTTTAGTTAATGGCATTTATAATGACGACGATTTTAGCGTGGGTTTCTATTCAACACGGTGAAACAATATTGCTTTTGACGTGTTGCCTTATTGTTTTTACTCGACCGCCATTACTGTCATGTAAATAAGACTGACGATACAATGACATGTCGAAAGCGATATTGTTTTACCGTGTTGATTAGGCCCCGGTGGCCTATTGCCTAACACACTCGCAATGGCAATCGACTTCAAAGTGGAACAATTGTTTTCATTTTGTATGCAGACTCGCCTTCGGACTGTCAAAGTGAAACCGATTACAAGTGCGTTAGGAAATAGGCCTCCTGGTTGGTAGTACGTTGTGTTCAATGAAGTGTTTTGTATTGTATAATGGTGGCCCAGATGAAGTAAGTGGTATATAAGTCTGATCCTCTGCAAGGTCAAAAAAATTATCAGCGTGAATATTTGTTCATGTACGATGCTTTTCTGTGTGTAATGTCAGTATCAATTAATGTTTATTCATGGTCACACAATACCTAAAGTAAAGGAAATATTCTCTTTACTTACCTATCATTATGACATTTGAACTTGACTAAAAGGGACGATGAATACTTCAACTAAAATACGTTTATTGTGCGTTTATGAATAAGGCGCTAAGTCTCCTCATATTACGCTTAACTTGTAATTTAGAAATGTATGATAGCTTAAGTGAGCTTAAAGTAATCTTTGTCCTTTTCTTTCAAAGTTGCATTTATATTTGGCAGTAAATGACAGAGAATACTTTAACTAAAATAGGATTGTGGCGTGTGCGTTAATCTAGGGTAAGTAGCTACCCGGCAAGCTGTGCAAACAAGTCATACGATACATAACATATAGTTTATTGATTTCAGTGGCGTGCAACATATAACATAACGCGTAAATAAATAATGAGGAATACATTAAGGCCGTTCGCTTCTGTTTTATGACAAAATAATTGTATACACTTTACTTGAAGGTTTTTAAAACGTGAACGATTCGTTCTACTTTTTTTGTTGGAGAAAGCGATAATGCGTTGCCCATTTATAATTCAATGCTTAGCTATCAATATATGAATAAATAAGTAAAACATAATGTTTTAAGGGTTCCGTAAGCGAAAGGAACTCAACGGGACCCTATTTACATGCCTACGTTGTCTTAACTTTAAAAATAGCTCACATGCATTGCAACTCAGATTGTACCTAGTTTGTAAGTTCGTTTGATATTGTCTCTTTTCCACCCATGACAATTGTATATGTATGATTGAAGCATCAAATAAACGTTTAATCGATATATTTAATAAATTAAGTATTAGTCTGAAGGAGCCGCCCTAGGCGTACTTTTTCGAATCAAATCGGAGAATTACTGTAAAAGGGCCGAATTCGACGTGCGTGCATGATTTGTCAGGATCGTAGCAAGTGGAAAGAAGTGGTATCTGCCTACCCCTCTGGGAAACAGGCGTGATTTATCGTATGTATGTATGTAATTTCTACAAATTCTGAAACGTTATTTGGGCTTACGCTATTCTACTGGGCAAAACCATATCGCCTTTTACGGGTGCCTGTCGAATCGCATAATGTTTTTTGTCCTAAAAATGTTTGGCCGAGAATGCTTGCCTACTGTTGAATGGCATACTACTCGTTTGTCCTAATATTTTTTGCGTATACGCATTTAAAGTCATAAAGCAAGTTTGTCCTAATGTGTGTAGGTAAGTTAGTCCTTACGGGTGTAAGTCAATAATTTAATTATTTTTTTTGCCCAGAGGTAGAAAACTACGAGGTTATTATTTCATAATATAATTTTTATTTTTGTATGCGCTACCATTAAAAATTATAGGGAAATCAAGCCAGTTGTGTACATTAAAATAAATAAAATAAATAAATATCAGAGGACAATGTCACACCATTGACCTAGTCCCAAACTAAGCTCTAGGCTTGTACTATGGTTACTAGACAACGATATAAATACTTACATAGAGACAAATATGTATAGTATAGTCAAAAATCGTTATTTGTATAAAAATTCGAAAGACCAATTTTATATGAACCAATATGGACCCGGCCAGAAACGCAAACAAAGGAGTTTGTAACAACCTTGTTACAAACTCAGCCAGCGCGTCGTCAATAATTTTGAATAACGTAAATATTCTCGTATAACTTGCTTATTCAAATCTTGTTATATTACTAAACTGAGGAATAAAATCAATGGCTTATACAAAAACAGCCTCCATTACCCGATGTATCTCATAAACCTCTAGAAATATGTTTAGACACACACACAATCGTAAAACTTCATTTACGAATGTACGTTACAATTTCAACAACTCTCAGCCGTAGTACTTATTCATAAGACCCAAATTCACAATAAGTCGATCCACAAAGATAAGTTTGCGTCTCGTGAAATGATGTAGTGGTATAAAAATGTATTATTTATGCGGTTTTTGGACAGCAAATGTGTTGGTAAAGTTTATCTGGCGGTCGCGGCGTAAGTTGTTGTAAAAATATTCAGGAAGTCAAGTTGTAGGATAAACTACTCGTAGTTTATGCTTGTGATTTTGCTCGAGTAGAAATCTTTAAAGATAAAGATAAAGAGACATTTATTCGCAACAATACAAAACCACATTAGGTAAATAGATACAAGAAGAACAAGACACAGGGAAACAGTTGCGAAACGGTCCCAACTCAGCATTCACTAGCCGTAAAGCCAGCACTGGGTAGCGATTTTCTCAACAACGACGGTCGGACGGACGAACGAGTGAATGTCCAAGCGGCGAGTTTAAGTAGTCCCGTCAGTGTTACAATGACGCCACAGTGCACTTTAGATCTCTCTTCGTCTAATTAGCAGTTTAAAATGCTTCTATCATCCGTATTTTTTTTTATTTTAATTTCACTTTTGGTGATCTCTTTTACTATTCCCTATTGCGTTGCCAATCTAGGACTAAGATGGAATCTCTTCTAGTCATGTCACTCATCAATTTCAATTTTCATTCATCTGCTGGCAGATGTTGGATGTGACAGGCCAAGGACTGGGTAAAATGGTGCACATTAAGAGAGGCCTACGTCCGATGATGATGATCCCCTGACTGGAACTTGGCAGGTTTCATCAGGTCAATAAGAAAGTACTCCTTAGTGACGGTTCAGAATAATTTCTCAATGTGTCAATTAGTTCAGAAATTATTGGAATTTTCGGAAGCTCCGATTATAGCCAAGGGAGCCAGAGCTCTACCGCAGCGTAGCGGTACACCGATCAATCTTAATAACTTTTTAACTAATTTATATAGGTATTAAAAAGTTAGAATATTCAGTACCAGTACGAATACATACAAAAACTCACGCCTTTATTCCCAGAGTGGGGTTGGCAGTGCTACAGAATTTCTAACAACTCTAAAAATTTGTTGATAATTCTGTAACCACATTTTGCGCACTTAGGCTAAGATGTTTACCAGTGTACTAGTGACAGGTTGCAAGCCCATCGCCTAACAGTACTATACGCCTTTATTTTCGTAGTCGACTTTTACGATATCCATGGGAAGACACGGAGTGGCACTATTCTAACCCGGCAACCACATGGTATAAACTCTTTATAAGAAGTAAAAAAGCAGAAACACAAGTCGAACTTATTCCTTCGGATGGCTAAACTTACAATAATTAAACAGACAGGAGATGATAAAATTTGAAAATAAATATGTTGGTTGATTAATTTGGTCCTAATTTACTTTATATGCTCCACTAACCACAGTCAGAGACGTCAATTAAATTTATTTTTTTAGTGACACGTTGTCTTATTCCATTGATATAGCAAAGAAAGTGACAGCATTACATTTAATTGACGTCTTTGAGTGGGGCAGTAGCACTCGCTACAAATACTTTAAAAAATGCGTTGTTTCACCGACGTAGGGTAAATTCACCCGTGTCAGCCAAAGACCTTTAGCCCCTGCCTATACTTTGTTTGAGTGGGAAGAGTACGAAAGATATATTTCCCAATTACTGGTCTCTGTCTGATCACTGGTGACTTTACCCTATCAAAGAAAAAAAAAGAAATGATTAATCATTTTACATTCTATTAAAGTTGCTAAACATAGAGCAGCCGTGAATCGGCACAACCTTCTTACTTGGATATTGTTTCGAGTAAATTGTGCCTAAGTAATGTTCTTCTATAGAGGCTGTATGCGACACGGCATTTGCCTTCGAGAAACTTGAGTTAAAAGAGTTTAATAATACCTACATACATACATTAAATCACGCCTGTTTCCCAGACCACCACAGAGACCACTTTTTTCCACTTGCTACGATCTTGAAAATTCCTTTCGCTTCTTCCACATTCATACCTCGAGTCATGCACGCACTTCGGTTTCGGGTACTTAAGATTTGGCCCTTTTCCAGTATTTCTCCGATTTGACTCGAAAGAGTACGCCTAGGGCGGCCCCTTCCGACCCGTTCACTCACTTTCGATCTGTATATCTTTCGTCAATCTTCTTTCATCTATCCTTTCCAAATGACCGAACCATCGAAGCATGCCCTTTTCAATCTTAGTCACTACATCAATTAATAGGACACTATACAATTATTGACGACGCGCTGGCCTAGTGGGTAGTGACCCTGCCTACGAAGCTAGCGGTCCTGGGTTCGAATCCCGGTAGTCACTACATCTTCTTTTATTCCGCATTTCTCTCTGACTTTTTCATTCTCACCTTCTCATATAACTAGAAACATTAAATCCCAAGATAAAATGGCGGCCTCCTCTTTTAGAACATTAACGTAAGGTGACAAGCGACTCGAGTTCTATGTGGTATCAAGCTACCTACTTGAGAATGCACGCGCTATATAATGTATTTTGTGCACTCTGACGGGACAACTTAAACTTGCTGGTTAACATCAGCTGCGTCAAGTTGAAAAGTGATTCGCTTAAGATAATCACATTTCAGAGGTATAATTCTTTGTAAAATGGTCGATCGAGTGAGTGAGGTCATACGAGTTCGCTCACTCGACGGGTAAAGCGGGTAAGTTGAGATGCAGGGCCTTTTATATTGTTTTTACGCTCTGACCCACCTTCAACTCGCCGGTTAATATCTGGTGCGTCGAGTTCAAAAGAGAATTGTTTTTAAGAGAATCACGCAGATTTCCTTGAACAGCTATACCAATATTCACAAAACCTAGATCTATACTGAATAAACTAGCTTTAAAAAAACCGTATTAAAATCGGTCCATGCGTTTGGGAGTTACGATCGAGTTACGACAGATACATAGGCAGTTAGCTAAAATAATACAGAATAATAAAAAAACTGGATCTAGGCCTCAATTCTACGATATATCTATAATATTGCCTTTGACCTATTACCATATTGTCAACGCTTTGATAGCTCTTATTTACTTGACTGAAAATGTTAAAAACAATAATATAATATGTACACACAGCAACACATCCAGCTATACACTTCAAAAATCTGGAATATTGCATGAAAGAGAGTCGCACTAGAATGCGTATGTTGTTGACATAATACACATATACATCTCTTTCTTTTTCTGTCTGCTCTGTCTTTAATGGTTAGTTAGGTGTGTTTACCTACGTCAAAAGCAATGTTGTTTTACCTCGTAGAATAGAGCTGTTCAAGCGCTAAATGCACTGCTCACAATTTCCTACCATTTCTTCAGTTGATAAACAATCTTTATCTCCTACCTAAATTGTATTCTACATACCGTCAGTGCGTGTCGTCCGCCACGGCCGTATGTAGAACTGTGACGCAACAGTAATTCGTCTCCGTCAAAGGTTTTATAAGTAAGGGTGAATTAGCACGGGAGTAATGACGCGTCCACGGCGTGGACGGGCTTTATGGCTTAATGGACGGGTTAAGTTTAAAATTAGACGACTCACTTAACCCTAGCTTTAGTGGCGATTTTTTTGCTTAGGAGCTACGATATACAGATACACAAATACATCGACACACAGATATACAGACACACAGAACTTTATTTCTTCTTCTTTATATCTCCATATCTTCCCATGGATGTCGTAAGAGACGGCTAAGGGAATAAAGGCGTGTAGTACTGTTAGGCGATGGGCTTGCAACCTGTCACTAATACACTGGTAAAAAACCTTAGCCTAAGTGTGCAAAATGTGGTTACAGAATTATTAACAAGTTTTTAGAGTTGTTGGTTATTCTGTAGCTCTGCCTACCCCACTCTGGGAATATAGGCGTGAGTTTATGTATGTATGTATGTATGTAGAACTTTATATCAATTGTACTTTGCAGATTCTTGATTCTTGAAATAACGAATTATCCAACATTCTCGTGTTGATTACCAACCGTTTCATTATAAAATTGACCACTGTTTTTGATATTTTATGTAAAAATGCGTAACCGTCCCTACATCTTACAACAATATCCACTGCGTTACCATATAAGTTGAGTCTATGCCCAGTTAATACATAATATGGTCCGAAACATAATTTGAGTATGACGACCAGAATCTTATCATTGTGTTTTTCTAAGATTTATCAAAACTATGATATTAAATAAACGATCAGGTTAAAGGAAGTTTTCTTAGGCACTCCTCGTAGCATAAGGCAAGTGATTCCTAAACAGATTCCTACATACATAGTTAAATCAGGCCTGTTTCCCAGTAGGCAGAGACCACTTCTTTCCACTTGCTACGATTCTGACAAATCTGTTTCGCTTCATCCACATTCATACATCGATTCATGCACGCACGTCGGTTTCGGGTACTTAAGATTCGCTTTTCCAGTATTTTTCCTATTTGATTCGAAAGAGTACGCCTAGAGCACCCTCTTCCACTCACTATCGCTTCTGTATATCTCTTTCGTTAATTTTCTTTCATCCATCTTTTCCAAATGATTAAGATTCCTAATAATTAAGAATTACTCCAAAATAATTAAAGATCAGTAAACATGGCTGCTCCCCTCATTTTTCATCTGTGGCAGCAGATTATGGATAATAAATAATGGATAACTCCAGCCCCAAGTATAACAGCATTAAGGCCATAACTCACCGGATATCCCTAGGAGTTTGTTTTTCATGAGTAATTATTATTTCTCTTCTTTTGTGTTTATATTTCTTAATTAGCTTTGCGACTTGGTAAAGTTTGACAAATTATTTGATTTAATTTCTACAAGCTAAGGGCCGAATCTTAAGTACCCGAAACCGACGTGCGTGCATGACTCGATGTATGAATGTGGAAGAAGGGAAAGAGATTTTTAAGGATCGTAACAAGTGGGAAGAAAACCCCCTGGGAAACAGGCGTGATTTAATGTATGTATATATGTAATTTCTACGAATTCTGAAACTTTATTTGGGCTTACTCTATTCTGCTGGGCAAAACCATATCGCATTTCACATGTTATCGTATTGTCAAAGGTACGATAGCTCTTATTTACTTGAGAGTAATGGCGGCCGAGTTAAAATGTATCAAGTCAAAAAGTATATTATTTTACCTAGCAATAGAGGCGCTAATAACAAATGGGATCTGAGGCCCATAAGCTCTTGTATTTTCAAGAACACAATCTTTTAGAGTTGTTGGTAATTCTGTAACTCTGCCTGAAGACGTGACGGTATGTATGTATGTATGTATGTATGTATGTACAATCTTAAGACTCCAATCCAACCTTGAAGACTAAGATGGAATGCTTATCGTTGAACGTGTTTTTAGAAATTAAGAAGTTTTTCGAAAAACTTTGAAATATTATGTCGTTTAAATATAATACATGCGACTTCGTGTTTGTATTCTGTTGTAAAAACTCATCATTACTTTAGCGGGGAAACCAATCGCAAATGCAGACAGAATACGATCTTTGGGGTTGCGTTGTCAAAGGAACCCTTATAGTTTCGCCATGCTCATCCATCTGTCTATAATAATAATTATATCTCACTCATTTTTTATTTTCGGTCGTACAGTCAACCAATTTGATTTCTAGGCCACTTTGGACTATGTTAAAGTGGCGTTGTCATCCAAAACGTAAGAGACTTCGTACGATTTGGTTTACAATGTCACGTTGACAAAGTCCATAGTGGCCTAGGAATCAAATTGGTTGACTGTACCTACGATGTTCGCCGATGAACTTACGGATGTTGTTGTTCTTATATAAATCTAGAGTGATCGAGCAGTGGAAGTCCTCAAAAGGACAAAACCACTCGAAATCATTAATTACAGGGTTCAAAAGCAAGTTCTCGAAGGATATTCTAAAACTCAAACGAGAAAAGACTTGCGCAGTGACTAGGGTCCTGGACACTGCAAATTAAAACAGACACTTGTCCCTAATGGGAATGAAACAAGAAGCAACATGCAGGTTCTGTCAGGAAACATAGGAGATAGCTATGCACATCCTCTGTTCTTGCGGACCACTAATGCGTAGTTAGAAGTATCTACCTAGGGCGACATATCATGGACCTACAAGAGATACAACTCCTCACAGCCCAAAGCATCTGGAAATTCCTGGACGCAACGGGCCTTTGCGGTGAACAAAAGGCTGTCACAAAAGATCAGTAATGGTCGAAGTGGCACACAAAGCCCATCCCCCCCCAATAAAAATAAATAATACGGATGTTGAGATATACTGAAATATGTAACTAAATGGAATACTTTATTATTTTTCGTGAATAAAACAAGAGGCAACTTAAGTAGGTAAGTCCATTAAATAATTCAGAGATCGTCAACCCACATCAAATTATACCCGTAGCATAAATCGTCAATCTAAAACACTTCCATTTATCTCAAATCAGGCGTCGTCAACCTTTTATCGAATGTATAAAAGGAACAACCATGTATGTAGTCGGCATTCATTAGAAGCAAGAAAATAAAAAATCTATATTTCAGAAATCGTGAACCCGTACCGCATCATAGTTCTACCCCTAGCAGAAATCGTCAACCTAAAACACTTCCTTTTATCTCGAATCAGGCGTCGTCAACCTTTTTGCCGGATGTATAAGAGTGACAATGATGTACTCGGCACAAGCAGGGCTGTAGCACACTCGGCTCGCCGTTTAAAAGCCATCGGTTTGAGACTCTTGTTCATAGAGTGGGATTTGAAATTGTACTACGTTCATTAAGACTGTCGTATCATACGATTTGTAGTGTTCTAGAATACCGTAGACCTTATAATAATGCTAGATTATGTAGGTATTTATTGTAATCTACATTATGTATTCTAGAATTATAATTTTGATTAACTGATTATGAAGATACGGACATACATACTAAATTTTTTTTCAAAAAATTGGACAGTTCGCAAGGGAAGAGTCAAAAACGACTTTTTATCAGCTGTGGTCCCCTCTTGAAAAGCGTTGGTGAATTGACATCTTTTATCTTTATCTTTTTATCTTTTACTGTTTAGGTAGCGGCGTCAACTCGGTTAGCTCAGTTAGGCATAGTGTAAATAGAAAAGTAGTTTATCTCCAGCCTTTTAGGAGTTTCTGTTACCTATGGCCGCCCATGCGCTAGGATAGTTACTTAAGAGGATTGTGAAGCTAAACATTTCCATACAAAATGTAATGACATTTTTCTCCCCTTAAATCTAGTCCGATATTTACGTTTTTTGAATATGTTGTAGCTATCATGAAAAACTATGTCTGTACGTTTTTCATTACACAATAATATTTTTAGAATAATAAAAAAAAAACCTAAGAACAGAAACATACTTACAGATCTAGTTCTTTATAATAATAACAATCTGTTCTAAAAACGTGGAAATTGGACTTGATTTTACGGGGTGAGAAACGTTATCGCCCGGAGATTAAGGACGTGGCTAAACTACTACCCTAAGCATTTATTACTTACTAGCTAACATTCGAAAATTCATTAATTAATTATTATATGCTTACTATTCTCCTAGAACTTTCGAATAATAATAATCATCATCATCATCATCATCATCAGCCCACACTAGTCTACTGCTGGACATAGGCCTCTCCCATTGCACGCCAACGAGCACGATTCGTGGCCACTCTCATCCAGCTCTTGCCAGCCACCTTGCGAAGATCGTCACTCCACCTAGTCTGAGGGCGTCCTACACTACGTTTGCCGATTCGCGGTCTCTACTCAAGAAAACGATAACTCGTGAGTGTTTAACTTATTTAGGTGAAAGTATCAATTGCACCCACGAACTATAGGCGCTCTCGCTATCGCTCGTGCAGCCTAAATAACTTGGTTAACAATCTACTATTGATCTCTATGTGTGTATTATATTTTTTTACGACCACAGAATAATAAAACTATATTAACAATACGCTACTACATAATAATAAAAAGGAAAAAAATCTGTGTGAAATATGGCAAATGCCTGCCATAATAAACTCGCGTCTCTACTGAGACGTTCTGGCGTCCTTATCAAAAATGCAGTAACTAAGATAAACCTCCTGTAGTAATATCAACCTTATTATTAACGACATAGAATTGAATCTGCTTTGTTGATTGAATTTAAGATACAGCCTAAATATTGGTTTAGGAGGGTAGCGTTGCGAGGGTACAAATAAATATGGGAATTTTATGAAGCACACCATACATGGGAGTAAATTGAAGGGAATAATTTCAATTTATTTTAACTTGATTTTATTTCAAAGGTCGTCGTAAGGACTAGGTTAATTGGTGTGAGAATTTCCCCTGAATTTATTTATTTATTTTACATACAGACACACATATACACATTTTAACCATAAAAAAAACCTTCTTTGCTACCGTGGTAAAAAAAGTACAAAGACGCCCTTATTACTAAAAGGGCTCTCTGCCACCTAATCTATAGAATGACACATCACACATTATAAACTCACGCCTTTATTCCCAGAGTGGGGTAGGCAGAGCTACAGAATTTCCAACAACTATAAAAACTTTTTGATAATTCTGTAACCACATTTTGCACACTTAGGCGAAGATGTTTACCAGTGTATTAGTGACAGGTTGCAAGCCCATCGCCTAACAGTACTACACGCCTTTAGTACCTTAGTCGGCTTTTACGACATCCACGGGAAGACTTGAAGTGGCACTATTCTAGTCCGGCAACCACACTAGAGAATGAATGAGGCAAAATCACAAGGATAGAAATATTATATTGTGCTTTCGCGTTAACACATTGTAACCACAATTAGTCACCCACATCTCGCTCAAAACCACCGCAACGAGCCCGTAGTAACGCTGTTGTTTCGTTTTGAGATCTCCCACGGGTATAATGGTTCGAATGAATAGCGGAATAATTCACCCGCTAATGGTGGGATTAAATTAAAGCATCGAGTGCGGCGATGGCGAAACACATTTATTTCGCCCTAATTCCACCAACTTTACGGGTAATGACATACCCCCTTACTTATAAACGTAGAATAAGCTTGGTATAGTTTATGCCATGTTTTATCGATATCTGGAATAAAATTGTGACATTTGCATCTGACAGAAAGTGACAAAGCATGGCATAAACTATTCTAAGCTTATTCCACGATATAAATCCGTTTTATTCAAGAGTTGCATAATATAATTTATATCATGAGTACAGTCAAGGACTTTAATTGTTAAGCCACTATGGAACCCAGTCATAATGACAGCGTAAAACCATATGAAAGAAATTACGCTAAAATAAATGATCAACGTTATGCGACAGGGTTCCATAGTGGCTTAACAATTAAAGTCCTTGACTGTACGAGAAAAAGAAAGATTCAAAATAGCGCCAATTTTCCTACTAATGACGGCAAATAATACAAAACTGTTTTTTTAATGTCGACCTATCAAATCTCGACGAGTTATTTGGACAAGGAGTTTGTGTGTCTACTCTTTGCACAGGAGTTTGTATTGCGTCTTTTTTGCGCAAGGAGGTTGTTTTTAGATGGATGTCGAATATTTTGGTGTGGTCTAAATTCAAATGCACTTTTAACCACTGTTTTAGTAAACAGTGATTAAGAGTGCTTTTTATTCATTGTTTTGAGTGAATAAGGCTGCGTTTCCACCAGAGATGTGCGAGGATGCGTTGCGAGGGATGTGTTTGTCATGTCATGAACCAATAGAAACACTTCATTTACCTATCCTCGCTTAGCTTAGCTCTGGTGGAAACAGCTCAGTGGAGCGAAGTTTTTGTACATATAAAAGAAGGGAAAAATGCTGTGCGAGGAATGTGTTGCGAGGGATGTGTTGCAAGGCGGCGTCTGGCTCCGCTCCCGCTTCACAGGACCCCGCCCATTATTTAAAAAGAGCCCACTACACATCCCCGCTACGCATCCTCGCACCGCTCAGCTACCTCGCACATCTCTGGTGGAAACATTCACATCGTTACACCTCCTCGTTACACAGCCTCGCACCGCTTAGCTACCTCGCACATCTCTGGTGGAAACGCCTTAAATAAGCTATTTTATAGGGGAATGGTACAAAAAATGTTCTACTAATGTTACCTATGCACAATTTTTTTCGTCATATAATCATCATATAATATGTGTATTGCATATTTTATTTAGATCACAATGAAGTCCCATTATTTCCGAGCATGAGGAATAAAAACGTCTTTACGCATTTGAAATCGTACGCGAGATTAAAATCTGTTGTTAAAGCGACAAGGTACATAATGTGATCACTTGTAACGTTGCCTGTACAACACTAACTTGAGCTTAATTGGATGCCGCTCGCTGCAACTATACAATCGGATTACTTAGCGAGGTTAAACGCTTTTGAACGCGACGTTACCATTGTGTTTCATACTGTTTTAATATCACCCGTGGTACTATGTGAATAAAGTTCATATTTGAAAACTTTGAAAGAAATTTAAATGCAGTCATTTGAGTAATTATAATATAATAAAGGTGCTCGCTACTTACGAACAATATGGAATATTCATGACTTTTTTCAGATTTTTTTTACAGCTTCAGTAAAAGTTGATTTATGTAACAAACGGTTGTGAAAAATCATTTTTTGCATAGTTATAAAAATGGGTGTCTCAGAATCCCTAACAACGTTTGTCCTAGCACATAGCTTGTCCAAATTTTAATTTGCCCTAAACTGGTTTTTAGATGAGTCAGGCCACTTTTGAAGTTTTCCAATTATATCTGCGGTTCGGTTAGGTTAGGGTTGTATTATAACAACATTAAAAAGTTTTAAAATTTAAGCTTAAATGGCTTAAGGATAAAGGAAAATTCGGACAAATTATGCATTAGGACAAATTACGGTTAGGACCTGTAAAATAACCTAGATTTGATCCTATTCATTTCTAGCAAAACCGAATTTATCATGGAGTTTGTATGGCCGGCCTGTTAGATGACGTCACAGTGCATATCGGCTCTCTGTCTGATCGCTGTCTAGTTAGCAGTTTTGTGTCAACCGTTTTTAGGGTTCCGTAGTTAAACTAGGAACCCTTATAGTTTCGCCATGTCCGTCCGTCCGTCCGTCCCCAGTCTAGCTCAGAGACTCATAGTACTAGAAAGCTGTAATTTGGCATGAATGTACATATTAGTCACGTCAACAACGTGGTAAAATAAAATTTAGAAAACTATTTTTTTTTAATGCACCTCCCCTACACGTAACGTGAGGATGTCTTTTTTTTTTCTTGCCTACCCCATAGTGTGGGGTGTCGTTGGATAGGTCTTTCAAAAATATTGCGGGTTTATGACAACAATTTTTCGATTAAGGGATCCGTTTATGAAATATTAAGCTTTAAAGCGCTATTTTTTGTTAGAGTCAAAGTGTCCCCCCCCCCCCTACAGCCAAAACTACAAGTACTAAAAATCTGAAAAAAATCTTCAACAAAAGCGCATATAACGAATTTTAAAGGAAAACTATCACGGCTAAGTAGACATGATTAGTTCCTGAGATACAGGCGATTAACGGGTTTCTACCTATTAAAAATCATCTAAGACAGCGCCAAATAACTTTAAATAGAAAATTGTTTCATACATGTTGATTTTTGATATACCTAGTTTTTTGTGTTTGTCGTTACGGCTTCGGAACCCTACACTGAGCATGGTCCGACATGCTCTTGCCCGGTTTTTTTATTTTTATTTCACTTTTGATGATCTATTTTACGGTATTTTCGTGTTTGGTTGAGAAATGCGATTTAAAAGTCCATGTATGTTCCCTATTGGCACATGATAATATAAGATTAAAAAAATATCATATTATGTAGACCTTGCCAAATTAGAACTTTAGTACCGAGAGTCTCTGAGTCAAACCACAGACGGATAATATTCAGAAATAGGTAGTGCGTGTATTTGAGGTCATTTTTAATGAAATAATCCGTTAGCCTTATAAAGTAAGTACCGTAAAACAGGATGAATAGGGATTTAGGGGTGAGTAGGGGCACAACATAAATTGAAGCATATGTTACTAATTGTTGTTATTGTGATGTGTAATTGTTGTTGTTATAATTATTATTTATTTTTGTATTCTTTGATTATTAGTACTTATGTTTGACGATCTCAATGTAATTTCGTATTTTTGACATGCAATGCAACGACTAAGGGATTAAAGGCTTGTAGTATTTTTAGGCGATGGGCTTGCAACCTGTCACTAATATACACATGATAAACATCTTAGCCTGTTTGTGCAAAATGTGGTTACAGAATTGACAACTGGCTGTTAAAGTTGTTGGTAATAATATTGTAATATTACATTGATGAATATATAAACTAAACTAAACTAAACTATAAGACTGAAATTATTTCCAATAGACATAACGTTACTGTCCTTTCAACACTTGTTCCTATTTGTAACAAGTTATGACTTATTTTAGGTTGTGACCCTACTCACCCCGTTTTACGGTACAGTCAAGGACTTTAATTGTTAAGCCACTATGGAACCCTGTCATAATGACAGCGTCAAACCATATGAAACAAATTACGCAAAAATTAATGATCAACGTTATGCGACAGGGTTCCATAGTGGCTTAACAATTAAAGTCCTTGACTGTACTATTAATAATAATAAAACACCAACTCACCTAAAAACAACACTAGCATCCTCACTCTCTACATGCGTCCCCTCGCTGACCGACCACTGCAGCACCACCCCCCCTCTCTCCCCCAGCGGCCCACTCACAACCCTGCCCGGCTCGAACCTCCTCCTATACCTCCCGACCCTCAGTGCCCTCCCAAACCTCGGCCTAAAGTAATACTCATCACTGGCTGTCCTGAACTCATCACTTTCAAAACTCCACCGCTTCTTGTGCTTGGAGCGTTCAGGGCGGTGTTTTTGTATGAAGTACGGAGCAGGGTCCTCATGGCAGGGCTGTTCCGCTGGGGAGGTGGGTGTGAAGTTGCCGCGGATGAAGTTGCTGATGAGGGAGTAGACCACGTAGTCGCGCAGGTGGTCGCCGAAGTGGAGATGCACTGGAAAGAGAGATGAGTTTTAGATTACACATACATAAGCTCACGCCTTCATTCGCAGAGTGGGGTAGGCAAAGCTGCAGACTTACCAACAACTCCAAAGTTGTTGATAATTCTGTAACCACATTTTGCACAATCAGGCTAAGATGTTTACCAGACGTCTAACAGTACTACAAGTCTTTATTTCCATAGTCGTGTCTTACGACATCCACGGGAAGACATGGGGTGTTATTCTCTCAAAAACAATGGACGGTCGGACGAACGAGCGAAATCGCAGCGGTGAGTTTAAGTAGTCCCGTCAGAGCGAACAACACATATTTTAGCGCGTGCATTCACAATTAGGCCGCCTTATTTCGATCTTATCGACAGAAGCCATGAAGCCAAATTGAAAATCCACGTGCTAAAATATACCTACTATTTTAATCAAATCAATTGAAATCAATTTATTTTATGACATTTAGATATTTTCTATAGAATAACGTAGACAACGGTAATGAAAAGGGCGTGAGCACAGCTAAGCTGAATTTGAGCTCACCCGTGGTCAGCCATGGAAACATTATAGGTACATTATTAATTTTAACTAGTGACATAAAAACATAGTTTACCTATTACCTAGTTACGAGTATCGATACAAATGTAAAATAATCTTACTTATAATTATGTATGTATGTAAACACTTTATTGTACAAAAGTAAAAGCAGAATAATACAATTACTATAAAAATGTTTACAAAGGCGAACTTACCCCTTTAAGGGATCGCTTCAAGCTAACCCTGGAGAGATTGAGAGGGTTTATTTAGGGGGGATTATTTAGAAGAACATAACATAACACATTAACTAAAGAATAAAGCCAATAATGATTATAATTTAAATTTTAAACTTCATGGATGCATGCCATAATGGGCTCATAACATTGTCATCTCCTTATTGCTTTGGTAACCCATTTTTATTTTGGATAGTGACACTATTGCATTATACATAATTAACTGAGTTCCTTTTTTGCATATTGTCACTGTTTGATTTAACTTATAATGAATTGACTACAGTTCTTTTTTCCACCAATCAGGGTCGAAAAGCTATCTGTCATCGACACATCCACCGGAAACGGGGCCATCGCGCTCCGGAAGCGTAGGCGTGCCCCAAAAATGTCTGCCACGGGCCAATTTCCCGCTAGATAAGAAACGAGTAATTTTGGAAATACTAAGTAAATATACTTGAAAGTATTTAAGACCTTATTATAAGTATAGTTTGGGAAAAATGAGTTTGATGTAGGTAGGTACAATTATGTATGTATGTTACCAATTTATTAAGAATAGTGCCCTTATTTTTTCCAAAGTATTTTTTGCTAACCATAATTTTATTTACTTATATTTTGATACCTAATAGAATTCGTATTTGATATAGAATTCGTAAGTACTGAGGCAATAATTATCTAAGACTAATAATCTCTTAAAAATATTTCATTTGCGTGACTGATAAAGTCTATTGATTGCAGAAAAATTTGAAAAGTTAGAGTTAGATTATTTTCTTTATAAGTTTACCAGAGATTACACACACTGCTCAAATGCAGAAGATTGCGACGTTATAAATTTCTAATCTCTTGCCAATTTTGCTCTCGTTTTTTGCCTAACCCATTTTGTGCTATGACATAGCTTTATTAGTGATGGCGGCGCTTCACTTGGCTAGTATTTTTCAAATATTTTAATTTCGTTTCTTTCATTCATGTCACATGTAGGTATTTGACAAATATCTACTACCAAGTGATATGCCTCCTTGAAACTCATAAGACCATCGAAAACAAATAAAGATAATACCTGTTACTTGAACCGAGTAAAAATACCAAGTACTTTTTCGTATCACGAAACCCGAAGTGCCTGAAGATGACAATGGATTATTCGCTTGGATCCCGTATCAGGTCAGCTTTTACGGGTATTGTGTAAGGGAAATACTCGATGTTAATGCCTGAGGCATATTGCTGTAATGGCATTACAACATGCCTTTTTGGTGGCGAAGTTCCTTAGGCATTTTTTGTGAGATAATGCGGTGTTGTAGTGAATACGCTGCATGCCGCTAGGCTAGGTATATACATTTGGGTGATTCCACGGGCGTTTCAACCGCCATCAGTCCCCTGTCGTAAATATTGAAAAAATGAGCTACACCAAGCAGCTAACATTCAAACAGAGCTATACTGTTATGGTAATACTTCCCACAATTGATCGAATTTTAAGTATATTATCACCTATTTCTTAAATACTTAGGACAGCGGACTGACGGCGGTTGAAACGCCCGTGGAATCACCCATTTACTAGAGGACGCCCACGAGTTCGTGCGCATAGAATAAGTTCCCCTCTCCCCCAACCCCCCCCCTATTTGAAACTCTTAGAGGATGAATTTCCAAAAATCTTTTCTTAGTGCTCACTTACACCATGAAAGGAACCTTTGTACCAAATTTCAAGTTTCTAGACACAGTAGTTTTGGCTGTGCGTTGATATATAAATCAGGTCAGCCTATAAGCTATAAGTCAGGTTTGCCTTTTATACATAGATATATAGATATATATTGATTAGTTGTCAGGATATGATGGCGACCTCATATTTCAAAACTGACATTTAAACGCACTGATAAAAAATTGTGTGGACTTGACAGAAGCGCGTGGAGCTAACCCCATGTGCTTCTGTTTAGTCCATTGGAGAAAATTCTCTTTTACCGAACAATTGTCCTCACGTGTGATATCCACGGACTTATTGCTCTAATAAGTCCATGGGAGTGTCTATAAATAACTTGACATTGGCGAAATACACCTTAACAGGAGTAAAAGCCATTAATCAAAATTAAGAAAAAAACATGAAAATTCACTTCTCTTGCACCGTGGTTAGTATAATTAATGAACCTAACGATTAAAACGGTAATTGTTACTGGTCCAAAAACGGTGAAAGCTTGCGGCACCCCCTACCTTGACAGGAGCGCCCTCCTACAGAAAAAAGGCACATCTACTATATGAATTGTATTGCACTTCCAACCTTATTATAAACCTTTGAGAATTTAATATGCTTCCTTAGGTGTTTGTGTGTGTATGTTAGTATGAATGAAATTTGAAAAGGAGATAGCTTAAGCCCTGGATTAAGAAGAAATTTTAAAAATTTCCGGGATACCAAGTAGCCTTTTTGTTAATCCATGGTATAATAAGCATGGTAGGTATTCCAAATTTCATCAAAATTTATTTAGCCGTTGGTGCGTGAAGCAGTAACAAAGTAACATACATTCACACAAACTTTCGTAGTTTTGTGGTAAATAAACGTTAAAAAAAGACCACCTAAATGGAAAATTCCTCCTTTTTTTTTTTTATTTTTTTTTGTATGGCATTGAGATGACAAACGAGCACACAGGCCACCTCATGGTAAGTGGAAACTGTGACCCATAGACATTCGCATTCACAAGACTGCAGAGCAATCCTAAGACTGCAAATGCGTTGCGTTGTTTTTAGTTTGTTTGTCTAAATAATGTCGTGTTCTAGTTAGTGACAAACACTCAAAGTTTATCATCATTTCGATATTCATACTTACTGGGAAAATGAATAGAGCGTAGAAGCAAATGGAATCTTTGCCCAAGTCGCAGACCCAACAGCCAAACCTAAGGGCTTCAATCTACCTCGAAAGCTCTGGTGTAAGTTAAACAGGCTTAGGTCAGGACATGGTCATTGTAACTTCTTTCGGCACAAATGGGGTTGGCGTGATTCGGACCTATGTGATTGTGGCGAAGAGGCCCAAACCATGGACCATATAATGCAGCGATGCCCAATACATTCATATCCGGGACCCATAGAAGACATCTACAACCTTACTCAAGACGCAGCTAATTGGCTGAGAACGCTGAATGTTGACTTATAATCTTTAATGTAATCGCCTATTCTACAGATCGCCATACGATTAAATAAAATAAATACTCAAAGTTTAAAAAGAAAAATAAAAGTTTGTCAGAGTTTGTGTACTTAACAATTTAAAACTTTTCACTTTCATAATTCGAAAAGAACAAAAGAAGTTTTACTTTTACTAAAACTTTATTGTTATTCTGTATAACTTCAAGTTTTAACAATATAACCACCACGACCAGCCCCCTATTTCACCATCTTGACAATGACACGTGACAGGTGATAATTCGGTATACATTGCAAAGTTAACATGCTGATACATAGCTGGGTGACATATAAGCTCCACCATGTACATCAAAAAGTCACCTGTGTTTGTCAGGTTGGTGAAATAGGGGGCAGATCGGGGACTTATTAAGAAAGGGCCAGGTCAGGTGACTCTAAACCGACGCACGTGTATGAAGAGACTTAAAAGTGTGGAGGAAGCGAGGGAAGTTAGTCTGAATCGTAGGAAGTGGAAGGAAGTGGTCTCTGCCTACCCCTACGCGAAAGAGGCGTGATTGTATGGTATGTATGTTAATAATATAAAACCTCGTCCATTAAGTTGTTTATCTCCACACCGGAAAACAACAAAGAAACCTGTAGCTTTGCCGTAGATTAATGGATAAGGCAGTGGTAGCAATCCGGAAGGACCCTGCACTATAGTCTCCGGCTGATATGAAGTAAAATCTGACAGCTGTCATTTCAGTACAAATGATTACCGTACCGTAACCGTACTATTATAGTCGTGAGACCTAGCTCCTGGAATGATTATAGTTATTATTATTATTTACATGTAAATATATATATGTATATATATGTGGGTGTTTTTTATAAGTTTATTTATTTAATACCTATTTATTTATAATGAGTATCATCCCTTTTTGCTACTTTTGGTGCAAACTTGTATTTGTCTAACCCCATGCATTGTCCTTACTCATTTACTTCAGAGTTAGCTGGAAGAGATCCCATTTAAGGATAAGTTCGCCATTAATTTAATAACAATTTTGTAATATTTATATTTTTGTGCAATAAAGAGTTTACATACATACATAACCTCAAACCCAAGAATAGGTTATATTGTACTGCGGTGACAGCTGTCAGGATTGACCTCTTAACGGCCGGGCACTATAGGTCTTACCATAAAAATAATATTTAATGCTTATTTTTTATTTAAACGCATCTTCCAAATATGTGTCCTGATTATGCCTACGTGCTTAAAGTGCCCAGTAAAACGCCTCTGCAGAAAAGATGTCCGCCATATTTCACTAGACTTAACAAAGATACAATCAACCCTATGCTCCAAGAATTAAGATTTAAAATCGCTTCCGATTCCCCCAATGAATAATTGAACAATGCTCGTCGTTTTTTAGTTAATCTACATAAAAGTAAAACGGATTGCTTTTTCAGACGCGGAAAAGGAAAAATAATTGTCAGGCAAAAAAATATGGTTTTGTTGTATGGGGTTAAACGTGATTATTTTTAGGGTTCCGTACCCAAAGGGTTCCAACGGGACCTGATTGCTAAGCCTCCGATGTCCGTCTGCCAGAGTCTGGGCTGTATTTCATAAACAGTAATTAATTATTATAAGGAAGAACACCTTAGTATTCCGAATAACGTTTTTCCGAATATTCATTTGTCCGAATTTTCATCATTCCGAAAGATATGTTACGCTGCTGAAGTTATTTTAGATTAAATGCATAATTTAATTATCATACGTAGAATAGGTTAGGTTTGACTTATTACCCGTGTGGTTGCCGGGTTAGAATAGTGCCACTCCATATCTTCCCGTGGATGTCGTAAGAGACGGCTAAGGGAATAAAGGCGTGTAGTACTGTTAGGCGATGGGCTTGCAACCTGTCACTAATACACTGGTAAACATCTTAGCCTAAAAGTGCAAAATGTGGTTACAGAATTATTAACAAGTTTTTAGAGTTGTTGGTAATTCTGTAGCTCTGCCTACCCCACTCTGGGAATAAAGGCGTGAGATTATGTATGTGTATGTATGTATAAACATTAAATGAAATTTTAATAAAGAAATAATCAATTATTCGGAACCGGACACATTTATGTATGTATGTATGTATAAGCGATAACAAAAAATTAACTCTTCTTTCAAAAAATTGCGTTCGGAATTATGATCGTATTTTTTATCAATTCGGAATTATAACTTCGGAATTACGTACCTAGTGTACCCATTATAAATAGATAATAGCAAATGCGTCGGCAAACACCAAAATTACTCATATATCCACAATACGGTCATTAAACGTCTGAATTATTCTCATTTCTAACGCTCCAATGCGGCCATAAAACGTTATACAACCTTATAAAGCACTATAAAACCCAAATAAAATCTATAAATTTTAAGAATATGGCCGTAATCCACAATATTAAATAACTGCAGTGTACAGTCACGGAAATTAATACCTAGTCCACTTTGGACTTTGTCTAATTGACACTGTAAATAAAATCATTAGATGCCTCTTACGTTTTGATTGATTACGTTAGTTTGACATAGTCCCAAGTGGTCCAGGAATTAATTTCCTTGACTGTACCATTAGCTCTGGTTCTACAATAGTACATTACTACAGAGGCCGGGACAAAAGGGGTTGCCGGCCGAAGACATATAGACGGCCGAGCGCCAAGCGAGGCCGGATAGGTCTGAGGCGGGCAACCCCATATTTCCCGCCGAGGTATGTATAGTGCTTTTCTCAAACATATGCAATTAAATAAAAAATACATCACTCAAAAAAGTAAATTGATAAATGTCCACGGAAAAGTAATTGGGTGTTAAAATAAAGTACCAGGAGCGCAGCGGTAATTAGGAGGTATATCAGGCATAGCGCAACTTAGATCTCAGGCGGTGCGGGCAGCCGGCGGGCGGGCGGCGGGCGCACACGACACAGCGCGGATGTCTCCCAAACGTTTATGCACTCCTAGTACTTGACGTTATAACATTTTCTCAAAATTTTTAAAAATATAATTTAGATATTCAGCCTGTTCATAAAACCAGCTGTCATGGCCATATTAAAATTAAAAAAAAAATACTTCCCGGCCTAGGCCTTCAATTTTGTATGAAATTCCTTTACAGTTCTCTCGAGTTGTTCCGCCGGGAACGTGGCACTTTGAAGCCTAAAATAACTAACATAACGCCGACATTACATAGCATGTTTGAGAAAAGAATAATTACTCAGCTTCAGCGGCGGCGGGTTTGTGGGTCATCGATCGAGTTTGGGATCTCCCGGCGTATCCTGGATTAGAGCTGTTATACCGGTTATAACTAGAAATGAGCAACTGGGATACATGACTTAAAGCTGTCAGTGTTACCGGTGTATAATTACCCCTATTCTAATTGAATAAAGAGCTACAATTATGTTAGCGATTAATTAATCTGGAAACTTTACATAACATTCTAATTATAATTCTAATTTGTATTAATGATTTTCACTCCTGTTAACGTTTTTTGTGTGCTCTGTAAGTAAAATGTTTATTTTGTATATTTTGTTTTTGTTATAGCGGATTATTTCAACTGTCTTTCTATAATCAATCATACATTATTTTTTACATATTTGTACATTTTGATGAAAAAGAGGTAGTATAAGTTTAACATGTGTCTCATAAGACATTTATAATATTAGTAGTATTATTAGGCATTAGAGGACGCCTGCAATTTCGTACGCGTAAAATTAGTTTCCCGCTAAGCCCCCTTAGGGGATGAATTTCCAGAAACCCCTTCTCAGTGCACCCCTAGGATATCCAAGGAATAATTCCTCCAAATTAAATTGGCTGAAAATCAGCGCTGCAGGTGTCTAACACCTCAGCATCATGCTGAGCCAGTGCCCGATTCACTGCCGCGAAGACACACTATTATGAAACCGCGATTAGTTTGGGATTGGAATAGCTGTCAATTCATATGCACTTTGACGTAAGTATATAGTAAAACTGTCACCTCTAATCCCTTTCTAATCGCGGCTAGATAATACTTGGTTATTGGTGTTTTCTGTTAATAATTTATTCTGTGGGTCGTGTGTGTAGTGATTAGAATGTGTGTATGTAAACTCTTTATTGCACATAAACAATTACAAGACATGTTTGCATCAATATAAATAATGTACATACGCAATGTAAATAAAAATAAAAATAAATAAATGTAATGAAAATGTTTTATTATATGTAATGTAAATGTTTTGTTATATGTACCTAATGTAAATGTATTTTTTTTTCTTTTCTTCTTTTTCTTGAAATTCCAAGTGCCTAGGTACAGCGGTTTGGGCTGTGCGTTAACATTAGGGAATGCAAATAACCGGTTATAACCGGTTTCAACCGGTTATTTTTATACAAAAACTGTTAAAAACCGGTTCAATTGCATTCTCTAGTTGAAATGTCAGTTAGTTTCTTCTTTAATATATTCAAAAGAAGATTTAATAGTTCTGTATGTGGGAAATGTCTAATTTAAACCGCATACCTCTCTATGCCAATCGGGGCGCTGCTCGGCAGGCCTGGCACGCGCGCCAATAAATCAGCTGGTAGTCGTCCGGTTAGTCCCGTTAACGACTACATTAAGGAGTGTCACAGATTGGACAACTTATTAAAATATATATGTACTAGCTTTCCGCCCGCGACTTCGTCCGCGGAGATTCAGAACATTAATTCAGAAATATCTACAGAGATACAATTTTACCTTTAACCAGTAATTTTTTAATAAGTCCGCAATATGTTTTATTTAATTTCAGGTTTACGTAAACAAAAATTTCATGGATCTAACTTTTAATCGACCAATGTTTTTAAATTCACCTTTAGAATGACCTTCCCAAGTCTTAGTACCAGTAGGTGTCGAAAGAGACGAACACCCGGGGAAGGACGACAGCGTCCCCTGAGTAGGTACAAATGCCTACGTCATAGTAGCTTTATGCATGCAAAGTCTCAGCCCGATCGGTTTAAAATTGACAAAGTTTCATACAAACTTTCATCCCCTATTTTATCCCCTTGGGGGTAGAATTGATCAAAATCCTTTCTTAGCGGATGACTACGTCATAACATCTACCTGCATGCCAAATTTCAGCCCGATTCGTCCAGTGGTTTGGGCTGTGCGTTGATAGATCACTATGTCAGTCAGTCAGTCACCTTTGAGCTATATATATTTAGATAGATGAGTATAACGGGACGATCTCACACCAATTGACCTAGTCCCAAACTAAGCTCTATCAAGACAAAGATATATATGTTTGCTTATATAGAGGAATACATAGAAAACACACATGACCCAGAAAAAAAAATCGCTCTCATCACATAAATATCTTACCGGGATTTGAAACCAGGACCGCTAGCTTCGTAGGCAGGGTCACTACCAACAAGATCAACGCGTCGTCAAATACTATTGGAATGTATACTTATTAATTATTAATGACTAAATTTCGGGTTTTGGCCAAGCATTTTTGTCTATTAGATAGTATTCGACCCTATAGTACGGTTTAGACATTAACGACTTTTTTGTAATTTTTAAGAGTTGGAAAGGATAACGTTAAAACTTCGTCAGGTAATTTATTATAGAAATGAATGCATTTACCAACAAATGATTTATATACTTTACGGTCGCGGAATTTTCGGATAACAATTTTTATTTTTATTTCTTGTGTTAAATTATGTACATCAGATTATTTAGTGAAAGAATCTAAATTTTTAATAACATAAATAATAGTAGCATTAGTCATTTGTTTCATATTGGACATTACATTATTATAGCTCACATAGTTATAATGAATTCAAAATAAGATCGTCAGAGTAAAAAAAAAAGAAGTGAATTTCAGCAATAATATATTATCCAAAATTGGATGCAAAAATATCTGACACGCTCTTATACCTCCTGTAGTAATAAAGGCCTGTCAGATATTTTTGCTTTCAATGTTGGGTAATATGTTATTGCCGGGACTGTACTCACTCATGTTAGGATGTCGAGAGAGCTTAATCATAATCTACCTGTCACCTAATCTTAGATCTTTAAATTACACCTACACCAACCTGCTAAGTACTACATTAAATTAAATTACCGATTGTATAATTAAGGTAATGAACGCAAATGATCGACACAGGAACTTCGTGTACCATTAGGGATTAACAATTATTATAGTTCCCGATCATTAACGTATAGCTCTAGTAAGCTACACTCAGGAGCGAAAATAACGGTTCAGATTGCGTTTTTCATACAAACGAGGCTATTTCAAAGCCTTGGTTCCTTGCCAGAGGGCCCAGACAAGATGCACTACGCTAGCTAGCGTTTCTCTTCGTTTAGTTTTTAAACCAATCGCGTCACGGGTAGATGACGTGATACGAAAAGTCACGTGATGTGCCAGTGACGCGATTGGTTTAAAAACTAAACGAATAGAAACGATAGTTAGCGTAATGTATCGTGCCTGGGCCCTAAGGGGTTGTTTTGAGGGAGGTTTAATGGTGGATATTCCGGATTCAATACAGGAGGTCGTTCTTAGGATACCTAACTGATCGCACAACCATTTAACACCACAGCGAAAGAATTTGGGTTAGCATTTGGATTTGCATACATTTTATTGCCATTTCAGATGTTTTTATGAACAACCCATTCCGGCGTTAGCCGCAGATTCAATCAGTTGGGTATCCTAGGCGGGTGCGCCAAAGTTCATATAAAATTGCAAGTTAGATTATTGGAACTCCAAAAATGTATCACATATAATTTCACAACCTAATGATCACTCTTCATACTCTTCATATATTTTTTTAGTACTAATGATCGGAACTTATAATCATCTGAACTTATAACGCCAATATTCATGGAACCGTACACTTTTCAGAGTTTCTTAAATATCTTATGTGTAAATAAAATTAGGTTAGGTTAGGTTAGATTTATAAAAATCTAAAAATAGCAACAGTTTTTTGAAAAAATGCATTATTAGTTGCGATGATTATGACTTAAAAATGTATGAACGAAAAAGTTTTCAAGCAAAACTTTTCGGAGTAATGATGAATACAGTCACAAATCGTTACTTGTATAAAAAATCGAAAGAGCAATTTTACATGAGCCAATATGGACCCATCCTAGGGACTCTGGAAGTCCTGTATCGATGCTCGGGATATCCATCATCAGATTTCATTAAAAGCATCCCCTGGCGAGAACCCAAGGCTTCGAAATAGCCTCTTTAGAATAAAAATACGCACTCTGACCCGTTATTTTTGCTCCTGAGTGTATATACATTAAGTTCAGTGACTGTATATATAATTTAACGTAAATGTAATGCGTACATTAGCAGTCACCAGGGAATATCCACCGACAGTCTCGAGAAGTTCAGAGTGGCTCGGAGTTAGTTTCCTTTGGGAGATTATTGCACACAGTAGAAATGCCCCATTTCTCGCCAAGTAAATAGGATAAGTTTAAAGTAGTTCAAGGCACATATTATGGTTGCTTTTATTACGGTGGATTATACTTCCGTCACTCTCGCACTGACACACTGGTCAGAGAGTGACAGATGTTTTATCTGCGTTTGTCTACGTCGATAAACACCACTATACCTACTGCCCTCCTACAGAGAAAAGGAGCATTTACTACATGATAAAAAGATAAAAGATAAAAGATGTTTATTCAGTAAGTAGGCCGCACGGGCACTTTTACACGTCAAAAATCTACCAGCACTTCAAGAGACCACTGCTGAGAAGAAACGCCGCAAAAAACCCAACAATCATTAGTTTTTTAAACAAACAATTATAAAACTCAACCTAGCAACAAAACAATGAGTATAACAGACGATAAGAAATAAACATATTCACGCGTAGTTGAGCAGAAAAATGTGTCAAAACTCAGAATTTTCACCAGAACTAATTAGTAGTAAAAAAAAAAAACTTAACTATGATGGTGCAGGAAAACTACATAATAAATAATAAATAAATATCAGGGGAAAATGTCACACCAATTGACCTAGTGCCAAACTAAGCTCAAGGCTTGTATTATAGGTACTAGACAACGATATAAATACTTATATAGAGAAATATATACCTACTGAAATATATAGAAAACATCCATGACTCAGAAACAAATTTTCGCGCTCATCACACTAATATCTGCCCTTACCGGGATTTGAACCCAGGACCACTAGCTTCTTAGGCAGGGTCACTACCAACTAGGCCAGCTCGTCGTCGACTAGGTAAAAAGTTTCGATACGTTCTCCTACAGAAACCGTATCCCCTAGACAATATTAATTGTATTGCACATTCAACCTTATTCTAACCTTTGAGAGTTGAATATACTTTTATGAATTAATCGCATAAGCGCCTTTTCTCCGCAGGAGGGTAGTACAATAACCCCGCAGGGGTAAGGACAGAAATAGTTGGTATGGAAGGATCTTGTGCATGGTCCGTCCCTTCCCTGCCGTATCTACCGAAGAAGGCGGCTGTAATATAATTAGCATTTTAAATTTAATATGTTTTCTCAAGAATGCTCGGAAATAACGGTTTTCCGATTGACACACAAGGACGGAAAGTGCCTCATTTTATTCCTAGGAGTAAAAAAACTATATGAAAACACTTTCCGTCCATGTCCATATTGTTTATTAAAAGTGCTCTCTATTGCATACAAAATCGAAAGGAATGTGAAAAAAAACCCGTACAAACAATTTGTGGGTGCAGTGTGGGCCGGCGGCGGCGCGTTGTGCGTGAAACTATCTTCACTAATACGCGTAGTTTTCAAACAAACATTCTCTCCGAATTTGTCATAGGTTTTTAAAAATACTTATAATTATGTATTTGTATCATTTCCTCGCATTATTTGAGAAAAGCATTATATTTTCCTCGGCGGAAACGAGGATTTCTTGACTCGTGTTTTAGCAGGCCTCGCTATTGCTCGGCCTACTAACCACCTCGTCAGGAAATCCCTTACTTTCCGCGCCTAGGCAATAATGTACTATTACCACAGATGTAAATACACATAAATAACGCAAATGCTTTGCGTGTCCGAATCCTTAACGGCCGTCGCTACTGACGTTCCGCGCACCTGTTGTTACAGCCGGTCAGCCGTGGAAATTAAGAAAATGCCTCGATGCGTGATAATTAGACCCCGCTATCGGAGGTGCGAAATGGTAGCTGTCAAGTTCTTAGGGATGGGAATAAATATTTTGAAATACTAGCTACATGTCGATAATACTAGCTATAATGTCAATAATTAAGTCGGTAAATTTTCTTAACCATAATGAGAATCTAGGACTTTAATTAAACGTGTTTATTTTATGTTGTATGTACTATATTATATTGACTATCTATTGACGTAAATAATTTATTATCAGTATATTGTACCTCTATTGAAAAAGGTTTCTCTCAAGAGCGTTCATGCACTGCCCTGCAACCCGCAACACTAGAAAAGTAAAATAGCAATCGTAGAGTTGTGTTGTACTGATAATGGTTTACATTTCTGATGACTATGATTATCATGGATCCCAAAAAAAACATGCTAAATTGTAGTCAAAAAAATAGTATAGGTACATTATCATATTTGTACAGAAAAAGTAAGAATATCGATATCGAACTCATAAACATTTTTACCCATCCCTAAGAACTTGACAACTACCATTTTGCACCTCCGATAGCGGGGTCTAGTGATAATGAACTGCGATGGCCCAAAAAAGCGACGTCTTTCAGAAAAAAGTGACGAACCGAGTCCAAATTATTCATTATTGTATTACTCGAAATGTTTGTCTTGACAAAGTATAACATAGTTACGAGCTACGAAGATACATAAGTTGGCTGCCAAGAGTATTGTCACGTCGTTATACTCTGTCTAGACAAACATTTCGAGTAATACAATAATGAACAATTTGGACCCGGTCAACAGGAGTCCTTGAGCTTGACTTGGTTCCTAATTGGCCTCGTTATCATATTGACTCGCTGCGTAGTTTCTATGTGCTTAGATATAAGATGGCGTCGCTTTTAGATAATGGTTGGACAGCACGTAAGGATAATGCGTAGGGGGCTATACGGACGGACGCACATGACGAAACTATAAGGGTTCAGTTTTTGCCATTTTGGCTACGGACCCTAAAACATCCTTTTACCATGTATATCTTCTCCAAATCACGTGGTGCTACGTCACAGACCATAAAATCCTAAATACACGAGGACAAATGCAGTTTTACAGTTTTTATTCATAATAAATGGTTCTCTTATCGCATTTTACTACATTATTTTCTTATTGGTAAAACCATTTACGTTTTTAATAAACTTGTTAATTATTCAGTATAACACCAACTATCGCTAAAATATGTTGCATTTCATATTTTCGTTACTAAGTAAGTACTCAATGTTATTTTAACTAAGAAATTTAGATATTAATCGCTTAGTAGTTAACTCCTAATTATTGCAACAGTCGAAAAGTAAAGAAAAACAAATGAATTATCATATTTTGAAACTATACTTAATACTCGCTCGAATAGCCCAAAGAGGTCTAAACAATGGTATTTGCATTTATTTACTTAGGCGTTCCATATTACTACATTGTTGTAGAGGTTAGAAAGTAAGCAATAGATGGACGAGTTAGTAGTAGAAAGTACGAGTCCATTTATTGCACTTTCGGTCGAGGCTTAACACTGTGCTTTTCACGACTACTGCGACAAAATAAAAATCAACTCCTAAAATAAATTTTGAACTTATCACCGAAAATTATGGCATCCAAAATAACACACTAAAATTTTCGCTCTCCCGCCAATTTTTACTTTTTTTTATAACGATACCGTTCCTAGTGGCCAGTCATTCAAAGGCGTTTTTTAAACTGACGACTCTGACCGTGACAGAACTATATTTCAGAGAATTTAAAAACATATATGGCTGTACGGAATCTGATTCCTTTGCCAACATATGAATGATGTTATTAAAAATAAAAAGACTTCTGACGTTCTGATTGGTCGAATCAGTGATCAGCGGATCGATGCGATTGGTCGACTTGCTTAATAAAACAGACCAACAATGTTATTGTTGTCCAGTTTAAATTCATAGAAGGCCTGCTCATTCAATGTACAACTACTGATTATTTTGGGGACCAAGAACAGACCATTTTTCACCACATTTTCGAGCAGTGGCGTCAAAAATAAATGTTCATGTCTCAAACTCTGAAAGTAGGCCATTGTTTATCTTAGAAACTGGTTGAACGTGATAAAATAAACGTCCGAGTGCTTGTCGCTGTACTACGAGTAGTATTTGTACCAATACTTGAAATTGCAATTATCAAAATAAGATTAACATTACTTTTGTCACCACCTCATTTTAGCGATGAGAAATGTTTGTGGCTTTGATATTTCACAAGCCAATGTTTAAATTTATAAAGAAAAGGACTGTCAGAAAAAGCACCTGACTTTTACTCATACATTCCGGGTGACTATATAAAACAAATTCTATTCAACAAAAGTAAAGGTCTTATCTTTCTAATCACATGAAAAATGTTTTGTGTATAATATATAAATGAACATAATATCACGACTCAAATAAATGTTTTCTGTTGACATGTCGAGCACTCAGACGTTTACCTTACATGTCCACCCTAGGGAAGAAAAGTAACTGCATGCTTTTAAAAAGTACCAGGAGCGCAGCGGTAATTGGTGGCAACTTTAGATCGCATGCGATCAGACGTCATCGGTAGCACGGTGCGGGGCACCCGCGGGGGGGCGGGATCATACGACACAGAGCGCGGGTGTCTCGCGAATGCACAGCACTTTAGGTTACTTTTAATGTATGCACTCCTAGTATTTGACGTCATATTTTTTTCTCAAAAATGTTATAAATCACTTAATTTTTACGTTCCTCATAATTGAAATGAAAAGTAGAGTGTTTAACTCGAGTGACAGTATCAATTGCACCCTCGAACTGTAGGCGCTAATATCTCAGGCTGCAATTGATTACTTTCCCTTGGTTGACTATCTACTATTAAAGCGTTTTTTTTCCACAGTTCCCTATGCTAACTGCGTGATCGAAGACTTATACAGATTCAATGTAGACGAGCTCTTTAACAGCGTGATAGGGCCAGTTTACAAAGTGCGGCGCACTGCCCACACGACGCCGGCAAATCCTTTCGACGGCCATAATTTCACCAGAACTACCCATCCCGGCGTAACTGCACACGACATTTACCAAAATTACACAGAAGAGCCACAACTGAAAAACAAAATGGCCTTGCAATCTATTCTTAACGATGAAGTAAGTGGTAAACCCAATTTTGAGGTCGACGAATTAAAAATTCTAAGCCGCCGTTTCGACAAAGCTCTTGAGAGTGACAATAATAAACCAGGCAAGCCGATTCTCAGAGAACTATACTTCTATTTGGACGACATTCCAATGATCAGAAATTCTAAATTTCTGATTTACTTAATAATGCAACACTTTATATACCAAACAAGATACAAGTTGCCGTACGCACAGAAAATGAGAGAAGAGTACATACCGAGGATAAGATACAAAATAGGATATGCCTTTTCATTATTAAGAATATTAAAAACAAAACAATACGTTTTGTACTCAGCATTGGACCGAAACAAACTTATATATGACGGTCTCACAGTGTATATAAAGATATTCGAGAAGATTGTCAGGCTAGACTTGGAAATTAAAGACTTGATTATTTTTATAAGGAATTTGGAAAGAGAACGTGTTGAACAATTCGCAAAGGCAAGAATACGTCTTAATAAAATACGAGATGAAGATGACGATGACGCTGACGCTGACGCTGAAAGAAGGAAAGGAAGATAATGATAATAACGATTACAAAAAAACTGTCAAACTGATTTCCATTTTCACTGCACGGTAGCAACTCATTCCACAGTTAAAACTCATGCCTAGGGTAAAGTTCCCAGCGTCAGCCAGAGACCTATAGTCGGCCTCTGCATATTGTTTGTATTTTTTTTTTTTTTTATGGCATGGAGAAGACAAACGAGCACACAGGCCACCTGATGGAGAGTAGAAACTGTGACCCATAGACATTCGCATTCATAAGACTGCAATGCAATCCTAAGACTGCAAATGCGTTGCCAACCCTGAGGACTAAGATGGAATGCCTCTATGCTAGTCATTTTACCGGCTGTCTTATCCCCAAACCGGAACACAACAATGCGAACACTGCTGTTTGGCGGTAGGTTAATGGATAATGGTGGTAGCGATCCGGACGAACCCTGCACAAGGCCCTACCACCCACCCTGTATGAGTGGGAAGAGTACAAAATATATATTTTCCACCCTTCGCACTCATACAAGGTCCACTACTGGTCTCTGGCCACTGGTGACTTTACCCTAAATACAGGCTGTCCCAGAATTTGACGTAATTATCACGGCATAAGAAAACTTCTTACGTACCAGTTACGTATACAGTAACTTTCCAATATATTAATTAGTTTAGGAGATATTAGGGTTTCAATGATACTTGTTAAGAACACTACTTATAACTTCATACCTTATCCTCAATAATGTTAAAATAATTATACTGGATTACACTATGATACAAAAATATTAACACATGTGAAATTACTTAATCGGGTCATACACAGAATCCTAAAACCTATTCCCGTCTTTCCTGTGGACATACCCGAAGTTAACGTGTTTAAGGCCTAATTTTCTGACTGAACCACATCCGCATAAACAGCGCCACGTCTACTTTAGTCCTATCAAATCAAAACATAACTTATATGCACACAAGTCCTTAACTATTGACCACAGGAGAGATAACTTTTGTTTTTGTGATTGTGTAATCCTCCGTAGATAGTCAGGATAAATATTCCTCACTATAACAATTACTTTTCATAAAAAAGTCCTTAGTCAATTTCATGTAAGGGCCAATTTACTAAGGAAAGAAAAGGAAAGAGGACTGTCGTCACCCTCCGACTCCATCATCTCTAAGATACTATATTGTTGCATTGTCATCGGGTTTATAAATGCGGTCCAAAGGTCATTGGGTAAATTTGTTTGAAGAATATTGACATTTTATTTTCCAAGGTCCACGGATGCCTTTTACATAGTTAATTAGAGGACCTCTAAATACACAAAGATATATCGTCCCCTTACTTCTAGAACCGCTTAAAGTACCTTTTAGGCAAAATCAAGTTACGAACATCGTTAGAAAGTACTTTCCAATATCTACGTGTTGGTAAAACCCGTTTTTTAATACCATGCTCCGTTCCTGAGATAGCCTCTAGCTTAAAGTAGTTTAACGGCGATTTTTTTAATATTGAACAAGCAAAAGCTACTAAATGGTTGTTATAATCGATATTTTTAAATTTTTAAGAAGAAAAACATTTTGTCCTCATTAAAGTGGTTTTAGCAGGTTTCATGTTTAAATAAAATACAATTTAGTTACTCTAATAAGATACTAAACATGTGTAGTAGTTTTTTGGTGCTAACCATAAGATATAAACGTTTATTTTGCCATCTACAAAAACATTCAAACCTATCTATAATATGTTTTTCCACTTCCTAATTACTCAAAAGTCAAAAATATTAATCAGCAAAAACAACAAAAACATATTATAATGTGTTTTGTTTGCATCTTTTTTACTTTCGCCGGTAGAATCCGATACAGCAAAAACCGCTTAACGTGCGCGTACGCGCTTCACGCTGTACTCCCTCTAGTGAGGGCCTCCCCGCTAGGCGCTAACCGCGATTACGGCGCTTAGTCGCGTCTCACCTGTTTGCAAGTGTCGACGCCGATTGCGTGCACGCATGTAATATTTACCTAATAACAGTGATGACAAGGGTTAAATCATGAATTCCCGTACAAAAAAAATGTTAAGCTTGGTGCTTGGAAACAGTGGTTTGCATAAAGGTAAGTAAAAATGACTGTTTCTATTAATTATGTTAAGATTGATAGGTTAGGTAAATCACGAGAACAATATTAAAGCTCCTACTGTTACTGTTACTAAAATCTCACTGAATAAGGCGAACTATTTTAGTCAATGTCATTTAAGACAACGAATTTGCATGTTGAACATATTAATTACGGCAAATCGCGCCGGGCGTTGACCCCAACATACCTAAACAAAAAAGTTTTCGTTATAGATGATGACAACAAGCTATCTTCTGGTGTCAATGAGTCGCCAAGTCACGGACAAATCAACCAAAGGATGGAAGTCGAATGTGAAAACATTTAGGTAGGTATTACAACAACCTACTTCTTAACTGTTTGCCGCGGATTATAACACGTTCCTACCTACATACTTACCAGGAAATAGGTAGGTATGTCACTTAACAAAATTCAATACTACCTATTTCAATTTTAAATGTCTTAGTTTCATATTAAGTATACAAAACAATTTTGAGTAGGTAAGTTTTTGATTGACTCAATTTGAAACTATGTAGGTACTTACTTAAATAAATCTTGGAAGACGATTTTAACTTACCTTTCGTTGTTGGAGATACTTGAAATGCTACTTGGAGATGCTAGTGTGATGCCGATGACAATACAATAATATTATGGTACCAACGAGCTGGTATGGTGATCGAGACGGAAGGTGGCCATCAGAACTCCAAACCGGTTTATAGTAGGTCCATAGAGTTTGGATTCGTTTGAGTCGTGTTTCAATAGCGAGTTTGTAGGGTAAAGAATTAGTTATTCTACAGTGTATGTATTAAAATTATTTATTGCACAAAATGAAAAAAGAAAATACAATGTGTACAGAAAAGGGATGTAAGTTAAGTACCTACATAACTTAAAGCTAGTATTATGTTTCAGATAACTGTAATCCAGAGCCGCAGCCGACACTAGCAGTGACGAAGAATAACTTTTTTTTTTTTATATCAGTGGGAGGCAAACGAGCATGTAGGTTACCTGATGGGAAATAAGCACCATCAGCTCAAGAAGAGTTGTCGGTGCGTTGCCGGCCAATAAGGGAGATGTAAGCTCTTTTCTTGAAGGCACCCATGTCATAACTGGCGGGAAATACCGCCGAAGGGAGCTCATTCCACAGTTTCACTGTACGAGGCAAAAAGTGCCTAGTGAAACGCACGGTGGAAGAACGCCCTTCATCAAGGTGATGTTGATGGAACCTGGCATTGCGACGAGTAGTTCGGTGGTGGAACTCTGCGGCCGGTAAAAGTCCAAATAATTCATCAAAAAAAAAAAAACTTGTGTTTTTTGTTTTATTTAACAGCCGAATAAATGAATCTATCTATCTATCTATCTATCTATCTATCAGAACACTCCCCGTTGTAAAGCCTGCAAAGTGAACTGACGTCCCTTCGGATAGAGAGGGAATCCAATCGGACGGAGAGCGCTGGGTCGTTGACGATTCGAACCGCTCTGCGTTGTATCCGGTCAAGTGGAAGAAGGAGGTACTGGGGTGCCCCAGCCTAGAGATGAGAACAGTACTCCATATGCGGCCGAATCTGAGCCTTATAAAGTTGGAGGCAGTGGTCAGCTGTGAAGTACCGTCTTGCTCTACTAAGCACGCCAAGCCTCCTGGAAGCCAATTTGGCTTTATCTTCCAAATGACTACGGAACTTAACGTCATGAGAAATGTCAACGCCCAGGATTCCGATACTAGGCTTGATGGCGAGGGAAGTGCCTTCGAACTGAGGTGTTGTGACTAAAGGGATTTTCTTGGCTGATAACACGCACAGTTGTGTCTTAGTGGGGTTAAATTGGACCAGGTTGAGTCTGCCCCACTTTGAGACCGCCTCCAGCGATGACTCAGTTTCAGACACAAGCTTTGCTCGGCAGTCTTCGGTGTCGGCTCGAGAGAAATTACTCCGGCCAAAGTAGCACGTGTGACTAGTGCTATCATCTGCATAGCAATGAATGTTAACTAATCTGCAACATATCGTTGATATGCAGAAGAAACAGCGTAGGGGACAATACACAGCCTTGCGGTACACCAGAATTCACGGGCATGAGTTTCGAGCATGAGTCATCAACTGTTATTTGGATGCTCCTCCCCGTAAGAAAACTGGCTGCCCATTTGCAGAAACTCTCTGGGAGCCCATAAGAAGGCAGCTTCGACAAAAGTGCTTTGTGCCAAACCCGATCAAAGGCCTTCGCTACATACAAACTAACGGCCAATGCCTCGCCCTTGCTCTCCACGGACTCAGCCCAACAATGAGTGAGGTAAACTAAAAGATCACCAGCTGAACGCCCACGGCGGAAGCCATATTGGTGGTCACTTAATAGCTGATTATCCTCCAGATACCTCAGCAGCTGACGATTATTAACATGTTCCATTATCTTGGAGAACAAGGATGTTAAAGCGATAGGCCGATAATTTGATGGATCTGAGCTTTTTTTTTGGTCTACTCCTACGTGTTTTTTATAACCCTAATAAACAATTTTTTAAACCTATGTGACGTTTATTTTAGTTTTAACCACTAATTTCTCCAGTCAACACCAATGTTTGTCTCAATGTTGCTTTTTATCTAATAAACGCCTTATTAGTAAACATAATTCAATGAAATTTTGTAAACGAATAGTTTTAAGTTTTGAATAGTGCAAACTTTACAAAACATACCGCTATATCTTGTAGAGACGGGGCAGTCGGTAAAGTAAGTTACAGTACAAAACATACTAGTAACATATTAGCATTTTAAGTGCACTTAATTCTGAAATATCATATTCTCTACAGGCAAAACCAACTAACTGACTCGTGACTGTAATATAAACTAAGATAACTGCATAATTAATCACAATTCCCAATATTTTTCTAGTCCAAAGTGAAACTTATACAGGGTGTTTGGCAGAGGGTTGAACAAAAAAAAACAGCAGAGAGGTGGGGCCATATGCTACTCACTTAGCCTTATAAATCTGGCCTAGGCCTCAAGGTTAAGGAAAAAAATTTTTTTTATTAAACTTTCATAAAAATGCTGAAATGCATCACTTAAAGTCAAATAACTTATAAAAATGCGGATGTAAGTATCATTTTTTATTATTATTCTTATCTTGAGTGTTGTTATGTTGAGTTAAAATTAAATATGTGGTGTAAATTACGGTGAAAAAAAAACTGCAGCCCTTTAAAGTTTGTGCAAGATGTAAAAAAATCCTTAATCCTCAACTTTGAATTGTATTAAAAAAAAAACTAAAAGACATCGAGCAGTTCTAATTTCAGGAAAACATCCTCAGTTTGTGCCCTTTCCAACGACATGCTACATGCATACATTTTTATTCAATAACGAGATTTATTTGCTAATTTTGTCTATCCGGAGACTTTTGTCAAAAACTTAATTTTGTAAAATTAACAGGTGCAAAGATGGTAAAAATGAAAAGAGCTAATTAATTCATTCATTTTATTAAAGATGTTCGAACTGCTGCCCACCAGCCCGTATGCATGCCCGGCATCGTTTTCGTATCTCCACTGTCGTAGTGCTCAGCAGCATCTCCTCTCTCATTGTGGAGAAAGCCGTATTGATGCGCTCCACTAAAACTTCCCTATTAGGAATTTCCACGGCGTACACTAACTCCTTGGCCCGTCCCCAGACGTAAAAGTCGAGCGGTGTAAGGTCGGGGGATCGTGGGGGCCACGGAATGGGGCCACCCCGACCAATCCATGAGTTTGGGAAGGCATTATTTAAATGGTCCCTGACAGTTAATCGCCAATGTGCAGGGCAACCGTCTTGTTGAAAAACAATGGGTCTGTCTTCGTCAAACACCTCAGCTAACAATTCCGGCAAATCATCTTGGAGGAATGCCAAGTAATTGTCCCCGTTGAGGTTATCGGGTAAGAAGTGCGGTCCGATTAACCTATTTCCTATAACTCCTGCCCAAACATTCGCACTAAACCTTCGCTGAAAAGCTCGTGGTCTTTTTTGGTGCGGATTTTGCTCTTTCGGCGCCCAGTGGTGTGCATTGTGATAGTTCACGATCCCTTCTCTGTCGAATTTGGACTCGTCCGTCCACAGAATACTCCGCAAAAAATTGCCATCTTCTACATCGGTGTGTAGTAGTAAGCGGCAAAATTGGATACGGTTCCCATAATCCGTTTCCTCTAGACCTGGAACAAACAAAAGGCCATACCGGTAATTTGCAAAATGTGAGAGCGGTAAATTAGTAGTGAAATGCGTCTGATAAATGCGCTGCAATCGAGTTCAGTTGGCTCATATCATTCATTCTTAGTGAGGAAAATTGGAATCATAAGTTGATGGCTCTGTTGTAATAAGAACAGAAGGAGTAAAAGATGATAAAACAAAATGGTACAAAAAAATTACCTTGAACTGGGGTGTAGTGAAAAGCATGCTTTCCATCTGCCCGGAGAACTGACCACACCTTCCAGATGCTTAATCCAAGTATCGCAGCCACATCTCTAATACTCCTGGTAGGATCCTCTTCAAACATTTGAAGAATCTCTACATCAATAGCAACATTATTTTGTATGCCATTTACACGAGGCTCGCGTAAATTTAAATTACCGGTCTCTCGCAAACGCCGGTAAGTATTTCCAAACGTTTGGTGGGTAGGTAAACGTCTATTTGGATACAGCTCTCGATAGATCCTTTGCGCCTCACGCCCGTTGGAGTTAGCGCGTCCATAGGCCAACAATACATCGGCGTACTCTTCGTTGGTAAATGCAGCCATAACAACAATAACCAGTATTAACAAACTTAACGAAGAAACAAACTTAATGGAAAAACAATAAACAGAAAACAAAACAGAACGAACGGAAGCAAACGGTAGCGTAACGGACACGTAAGATCGCAGAGGCAGTTAAGTCTCGACTACAAAGGGATCAGGAGAGATACCATGCCTGCCTAGCAGGTACACGAGTGAAAGAGAAAGTTAGACGTTTTAAGTTCGTAAGAGTGAGACAGCAATTTTACCTACTTTGGGTTTACGGAAGATAAACCGTGTTACTTTAAGTAGTGCGTATGTAGATTTTTTGCGAGTGTTCAGCTAGAGATGGCAATAAATCTCGTTATTGAATAAAAATGTATGCATGTAACATATCGTTGGAAAGGGCACAAACTGAGGATGTTTTCCTGAAATTAGAACTGCTCGATGTCTTTTAGTTTTTTTTTTAATACAATTCAAAGTTGAGCATTAGGGATTTTTTTACATCTTGCACAAACTTTAAAGGGCAGCAGTTTTTTTTTTCACAGTAATTTACACCAAATATCCATTTTAACTCAACATAACAACACTCAAGATAAGAATAATAAAAAAAAATGATACTTACATCCGCATTTTTATAAGTTATTTGACTTTAAGTGATGCATTTCAGCATTTTTATGAAAGTTTAATAAAAAAAATTTTTTTCCTTAACCTTGGGGCCTAGATCAGATTTATAGGGCTAAGTAAGTATCACATGGCCCCACCTCTCTGCTGTTTTTTTTTGTCCAACCCTCTGCCAAACACCCTGTATAAGTAAGAAAGTTAAACTTTGAATTAATACTGCCGAAGCCTATTAGTTTAAAAGATACGAATAAATTGACTCTACAGCAAAAACCGCTTATCTGCACCACCTTTTTTAACACGGCGTTTAATAATATCGGAGCCGAGATATTTGAGATTTAAGTGTTCATTCAGTTTTTGGTTCTAAAAGTACGCCCAGGTAATAATATTAAATATCTCGGCTCCGATGCACTTAAGAGTAACATTACATAACAAAACATGTTTATTTTGAATTATTCTATTATAATTTACCACTTTTACTAATGGCCGCTTTCTTTGAAAATGTATGACTTTTACAAATGACAACCCTTTTACCCAAAGCCCTTTCAGCCTATTTACTGTCTCAGGATTGTGGTTTTTAGATGTTATTCTTGAAAATGGAAATGGCAGACTCATTTTATAACTGGGGCCAAATTCTAATATTAGTAGTCTGGTAGCCTGTGAGCTCGGTTGCCTTTTCAGTGCCATTAGAAATACGAGTATACAGAGGCCCTACTTTGAAAATCTAAGTTCGAAGTTACGTTAGCTCCACCCCTTTCTCTCGATACATACATACATACTTGTACATTAAATCACGCCTGTTTCCCAGAGGGGTAGGCAGAGACCACTTCTTTCCACTTGCTACGATCTTGACAAATTTCTTTCGCTTCTTCCTCATTCATACATCGAGTCATGCACGCACGTCGGTTTCGGGTGCTTAAGATTCGGCCCTTTTCCAGTATTTCTCCGATTTGACTCGAAAAAGTACGCCTAGGGCGGCCCCTTCCGACCCGTCCACTCACTTTCAATCTGTATATCTCTTTCGTCAATCTTCTTTCATCCTTCCTTTCCAAATGACCGAACCATCGAAGCATTTAGCCTCAAATTACGAGTGACAGGGATGAAGCTAATGTAAGTTTTAACTTTGATGTTTTGAGGGCTTTAGGGTGGATGGACGGCAAAAATAAATATACTAATGTCTGGGGACAATGTCACACCAATTTACCTAGTCCCAAACTAAGCTCTAGGCTTGTGATATACTAGACAGCGATATAAATACTCATGTAGACAAATATATACTTAAATACATAGAAATCATCTATGACTCAGGAACAACCTTCACCGAGATTTGAACCCAGGACCGCTAGCTTTGTAGGCAGGGTCACTACCAGCTAACCCAGCGCGTCGTCAAAATGACTTAATGACTTAATTTTGACGTTAAGTATTGGAAATACCAAATTCTACGCATAGGAGACTAACTTTTAAAAAAATGGCCGGGCGGCCTACTTACTGAATAAACATCTTTTGTCTTTTATCTTTTTCTCATCCAAAATTTAAGGTAGTTGCCATCCATGTGGCGTTCGTTTTTTCCATCCTGTATATTTTAACTTGGATGGTAACTAAAGTCACCAGTACCCTTACTATGAGATACAATTAACGTACTCACTAACGAGTCGAATGCTCTGTCCCTCGTAGACCTCGCAGTATTCTTACATTCGACTCGCTTGCGAGTACGGTAATTGTAACTCATGGCAAGATCAACATAAAAAAAATACGAGTATACTAAGGTATTTATTATCTTCTTTACACAGTATACATAGAACAAAGTCGCTTCCCGTCGCATGTCTCTCTGTAGGCACAGTCGAATTCATAAGTAGCTCTACATTTTAAAACCTTTTCGCAATAACGTATTAAACTGAGAGTGGTTTGAATTTATTATATCAATTAATGCGACAAGGTACTAAAATCTTCAGTTATTTATGAGTTTGACTGTACTCTTAGATCTTTCAAACTACGCAGCGGATTTTAATGCCGTTTTCCATAATCTAAAGAGTTCTTCATTAGAAAGGTTTGTATCTATAATAAATCTGGATAAACCTAAGTGAGGGCGGGCGGCTAGTACAGGGTAGTGATTCTCTCAACAACGACGGTCGGACGGACGAACGAGTGCATGCCCAAGCGGCGAGTTTAAGTAGTCCTGTCAGTGCGATCATAACATATTTTATTGCGTGCATTTTCAATTTAGCAGCATGGTTTCTGCCGATGGATTGGCTGCTCAATAGAAAATGCACGAACGTATAAGGCTGCTTAATTGAAAATGCACGCGCTAAAATGTGTTTTGTTCGCTCTGACGGGACTACTTAAACTCGCCGCTGCGATTTCGCTCGTTCGCCCAATCGTCCGTTGTTTTTGAGAGAATAACTCCCCAGGTAAAAATACAAAAAGGGAAACAAAAATGCCAGTTGCGACCGGAAAAAACAGCCCAACAAAGGCTCAACAAATGTTTTTCATCTATGTACATTTATTGTTCGTTGGCAACCCGCCAGACGAGTGACGTCGCGCCGCATCGCAATTCAAACTGCTATCTCTGTCACGCTCACCATGAACCGTTTCTGAATTTCATACGCTTGCACGGTTAGTCCGTTAGGTTGGTAATTGTGTTTGGCTTTTGTCAATCATGGTTCCGAATGGGAAAAGGAACCTTTATGTTGAAACTTCCGTTTCTATATATCTCAGCAGGTTTTCTCAACAACTGTAGAAAATATTAACTTGAAATATGGCATAGTTGTCTTGCCTGCATGATGAAAGATATAACGTTGCGAAGTTCAGAATCCCCAGCAGATATTGGAAAAAGGGGTCTGAAATAGTACATTGTGTAAGTAAGGAATTACGATCGAGGCTTTAGTAGAAGCATCACTTCCAACCCGGTTCTAAGATAAACAATGGCCTACTTTCAGACATGAAAAAATCTATACTTACAGCCTCTCTGTAGAAAAAAAACATAATTTATACCGAGCCATCCTAACAACTTATTCAGCCACTCCTTAATACAACTATGCTAGTATTTTTACACCACTGTCCAAAAAAGGGGTACAATGTTTTCAGGGTTCAAGTATGTAAGTAAGGTTTAAGGTTTAAAGATAATTATTCTCAAAAAAGACATAAGTCGCTTACACGAGAACACATTATTGTAAGTATATAAACTTAAACGTTCGTTCCAATTATTATCTTTTACTTTATTTTTTTATCTTGTAGATATTAGCCATTACAAATATGCTGTGATAATTTAGTTTTAAATATATAAAGAGAACTCACACGTTTTATAGCAGACGGTAATTTATTATAAAGCTGCACTTCTTTGAAGGTGCACTTCAAAAGTAAAAAAAAAAATTCCTAATTGAGTTCTTATCTTCGGTAATACTAAATAACTTGCGCGTCGGGTAGGTTAGTACAATTCGTTATTCCACTATAACTTCTAAACGCCAGAGCCGATTTATGTGTGTGGTATCGTTACAATCCTAACCATCCTAGGCGACAAAGGATACCTAAATGTTAAAATTGAAATAACAACAATGGCAAAATGACATTAGTATATCGACGACCGTATAAAACTGCAGTCGGTTTTTTAAAGCTTGCTTTAAATTTATTTATTGCTTAATTATCTTATATAAGTTTAATTATCAAGTTTCCTAATAGTCGACATGAAAAGAAGAGTGTTTAATTCGTGTGAAAGTCACAATTTTGCTAACAGATGAAATAGGTGCCTTTTATCCCTTGGTTAACAATCTTCTATATCATAACAAATGATAATATGAGGTAAGTAGGTAGGTAATAACAGCTCAATTTGTACATATTTAGTAAGTAAGTAAACTCTTTATTGCAAAACAAGAAATCGTTTTACGTTGTAAATGTATTTAAAAAATACTAAATTATACTCGACCCATAATTTTATTGTGTCACTGCCCCAATTCACTTGTGCGTGTTTCGACGCGGAAATGACAAATTCCGTGATCACGATAATTACCCGCCATTTTGTATTTAAAAACATTTGATAATAAAGGAACCGGAGGAATAAAATAAATGTTTTGAAAAACAAAAAACCGCCTTCAAATAACTTATTTACTTAAAACATTTATTTTATTTTGAAGATGTAGTGACACTAAGATTGAAAAGGATGGATGAAAGAAGATTGACGAAAGAGATATACAGATCGAAAAATGCATTTTCAATTTTTAGCATGGCTTCTGTCGATAACATCGAACGTATAAGGCTGCCTAATTGTGAATGCACGCGCTAAAATGTGTTTTGTTCGCTCTGACGGGACTACTTAAACTTGCCGCTGCGATTTCGCTCGTTCGTCCGACCGTCCGTTGTTTTTGAGAGAATAACACCCCTGTATTACCTAATATTCTATACTTTAAGGTATTTCAATAAATGTAAACAGTCCAAACCACGTGGCATTGTTAAACAGCCAATCAAAACTGTTTTATTGCACTTTGACGTATCAGTGTTCTGCTTCTATTGGCTGACGAACTATCACGTGGTAGTTTTCTTATCTAAGAACTGTTGTAGTTCAACTAGCTTTTTTTTTTTAAATAAAGCGTCCAAATCGTCTTATTTTTAAGTCAGCCCGCATTAATGTCAAGCAAATAAAAGCTATCATAATAACAATACGATAACATATCAAGAGCGATATGGTTTGACCCAGTAGAATGGAACTCGATTTTGATTTTTAGCCAGATTTTATTTTTGCTTAAACCATGTTTGCACGACTCCATACTAAAGAAAATATTTAGACTGTGTTTGCACATGTACCTACATACATAAACTCATGCCTTTATTCCCAGAATGGGGTAGGCAGGGCTACAGAATTTCCAACAACTCTAAAAACTTGTTGATAATTGTGTAACCACATTTTGGACACTTAGGCTAAGATGTTTACCAGTGTATTAGTGACATGTTGCTAGCCCATCGCCTAACAGTACTACGAGTATACGCCTTCATTCCCTTAGTCGGCTTTTACGACATCCACGGGAAGACATGGAGTGGCACAGTTCTAGCCCGGCAACCACGCATGTAGGTAGGTACATAGACTGAATTATATTTAACTTACCTAAAGTGGTTTGGGTAAAAGTATTGTCATTTGTAAAAGTCATAAGTACCTTTTTAAGGTCATTCTTAAAATGGAAAATTATTGTATATCTATTCAAAATAAATATATTCGTTATGTATGTGTCTTAAGTGCGTCGGAGCCGAGATATTTGAATATTTATACTTGGTGACCAAAATCTTCACCACCATAAACTGAATACTGACTTAAATCTTTAATATGTTCGCTCCGATGTCATTTAACAGTAAGTTTTTTTTCAGAGCTGCTCTAAACCATTACAAGAAAATCAGACATGGCCGCTGAAAAAAAGACAATAATTTTCATACCCAATTACGCAACGCTTTTTTTTCTGGACCCGCACGAATGCTTAACCATTAGTCAAGTATTTTCAGCAGTTTTTTTTTCATTAGTGAATCTATCACGGAATATTTAAACTACTAATAAACGGGAAGGATAAGAAACTAAGGATAAGTTCAGAAATTTAGTTGGTTATATTCCCTTTACAATATGGTGTGCAATAACCACAAACGTACGTCATGTTTAATCTGACCAGTGAGTGTCCGACCGCACTGAAAAGTGTTTAAGGGCCAGCTAAACCGCCCAACCGCGTCGGAGCGTGTGCAGAATAATTGCGTGTCAATTGTTGAAATGATGGCGGGAGTCAGAGTTTTGTTACTGTTTTGTTTCACATACAAGTTCAGTTTAGTTAAGGTTAGTTTAGTAGGAACTATTATTAAAAATTGCAATTTGTTTTTGTGGCTACTTAAAAACTATCACTCATACACGATGGTAAGATAGGCTCGAGATTGCAATCCGAAGACCAGCGAACTCTGCACTGTAGGTGGGTCTACAAACAAGTTAATCGGTTTGCTCAATGATCGAATTCTTATAGGTTTTCCTGTAATCTACAAGCAATGAACTATACTTTCTATTTTTTTTTAAATTTTAGGTGCATTTTACAATTATAACCAAAATATATTAGAGATCTTCATAACGAGCCCTTTTTTGATATGTGACACAGTAAGGTCTGCAAAACTTTTTTTTTATTTCTTAATTTGTCCCCTAAACATGACCCTTATTTTTGCACGGTGTTTGAGTCATGAATTTACATAATGTGTACCAAATTTTAACTCAATCGGTCCCGTATTTTCGGAGCAAATTGGCCGTGACAGAAAAACGTACAGACAGACGCACGAGTAAACAGGTTAAACTTAGTAAAATAAATAAATCATTCACCGAATTATTTTGATGATTTCTGTTTGATTTGACGACATTTTTAATTTAACCATCGATTTTACCAAACTGGAATAAGACTTACTCTGAGATTAATCTATACATATTTGGCGTTTAACCTAAGTATAAAGGCATTATTCTCGTTTGGTCGAATCCACCCTAACATTGTGACGTATGCCAGCTGTCGTTGAAAGTTGTTAATAAGTTAATCACTCACAAAACAAAGCTTTAAGCTTGCCGTTATGGCGGCCTATGATAGCCCGTTGTAAGTAGAGCTTAATGTTGACAGTGAGCTTAGTGAGCTTAAAACAGGGATAAAATTATCGTTAGATCGATGAATTATTTGTATACTTGTAGTTACATATACATTAAATAACGCCTGTTTCGCAGAGGGCTAGGCAGAGACCAGTTCTTTCCACTTAAAAAAATATCGGTAACTTGTTCTTAAATTTTGATTTTTCCAGCTTATTATGTATATTTATTAATATAGGGTGACTGAATATTCGATAAAATTATTTTATGGACACATAGTACAGTTCATTTGGAGCAAATTACGTTATGTAGTACCTTGGCCAAAAATTATTAGTTTCTGAGATATTCATAATTTGAATCTGAATTTTGGTGATTTTCCCTTATGTTCGTGTCACGAAAAATCCTTAATAATGTAATATTTTAAATCTGATTTGTTTGTGATATTTTACATTATTATAGATTCATTACATATCAAGGAAGTTCTTAAACGTATTTGCCCGTTTTTTTATTATCGAGTTTTCAAGTAATCACATAAAGTTTGTTTCTCTATACTAGATTTTCCCGTGTTTATTTTTCACTTAGTAGGGAGAAACAAACTTTATTTGATTACTTAAAAACTCTATTATAAAAAAAAACATTACATACATTCGTGCATTTTCTCGATAACGTTACTCACACGATAAAAAATCTACTAATTATTTAGTAGCATTTTTAATTTGACTAATAGTAACTAAACTGGCACATCAATTCTATGTAGACCGCAAACCATAAAAAGAAGAGCACGTACTCTATTTGGAAGGCTTTGTTTTATGGGGACACGTCGCAAAAGCGTACTTCGGCTCCAGTTGGACGGTTTCCAAAGATAAGTTTTAGGGCAGTGTGTCGGGGGCTTAAATACTCGTGAAACGGAGTAACTAGTACCGGGAACAGGTATTTTAGAGATGATGTCCACGCTTATCAGAATATTGCTGAAATAAAAACATCAACATAATCATTCATTTTTTAATTTTGATAATTATTAAAAACTAAACCTAGCTGTATTGATCATTTTGACGATTATTTACATACATACCTTCACGCCTGTAATCCCAGAGTGGGGTAGACAGATTAGTCCGGACATGTCCGGACTTTTAGTCTCTAGTCCAGATCATCGCAATCTTTTAATTTTGAAAATCGAAGGCTTGTCTACATACAAAATGAAAACAATTGCTCCGCTCTGAAGTTTCTAGCGATTGCAAGGGCGTTAGGCAATAGGCCAGCCGCTAGCCGGTCCGTTCTTTAATTTGACCGTTTTTTTTAACCCTAACAAATGGTAAGTCCGGACTGTTTTCGAAATGTCAGAGTTTTTGTCAGGACTTTTCAAATTCCTAAATGGCAAACCTATGCTATATTTTTATACTTAACTGTTATATTTAGTGCCTTGTCGCAGTTATTTACATGCTGAATTCAAACCACTCTCAGTTTAGTACAGTTACTTTAAGAGTTCGACTGTATTATGGAGTGAAAACACACGTAACGAACGTCTCAATAACAATGAGTATTTCCCAACGCGTATAAAATACTCGTCACAGGTATCCCTGCACTATATGTATAATTATGTAACTAGTATAATTTACCTACAAGTATATTAAATTCGGCGCTTGCCTCTGAGGTAACTTGCGGCCAAAATGGTCCTAAAGCTCTTATATTAGATACTAAACTAATATTACTGAATGCGAGCTTATTCATACCCGGAATACTGAAAGCACAGCGTTATTTCACTGCACATAGATGTTAGGCATTTTAAAATAGGATACTCGTACCAAAAAGATGTAAAGGAAGCTTTAAGCCTGAAAGCTTTTTGAAATAGATCTTTTAAACTAGAGCTTTTAAGGAAACGTGCTCGAATTATCTGTCGACATGAAAGTTGCTTTAGATTTTTTAATGTCATAGTGAAGAGGCCACCTGATGGTAAGTGGACTCTGGAGCCCATAGACAATTGCAGTCTTTAGATTGCCGTCTTACGATGACAATGTTAAGACTGCAAACGGGTTGCAAACCCTGACGATTAAGGTGGAATGCTTCTATTGGTCCCTCTACACGTTGGTGGATCATGGGCGAACGTAAGAGACGCATTTACGCCTTAGAGAGAGCACCATATTCTTGCATCTCACTCTTACGTAATGCTCTGTCCCTTACGCCAACGTATGAGAGGATACGCTTGTCATTACCCCCGCATTGGAACACAACAGTGTGAACACTGCTGCTTGGCGGCAGGTTAAAGGTAAAGATGGTGGTAGCGATTACCGAAGCTGTTGTCTATTTTTTTTGTTTATTAAATTTGTGTCTAATGTCTAATGTGCTCAGATTGCCTTTTTTTTTAACTTTGTTATAATTATTTCCAGTTTTTTTATCCATATTACTAGAGTAGTTTAACATGAGTCATCACGCTAGTCACTACATAATATTAAGTATTAAATAAAGTCGCTTTCCTCTGTCTATCTGTCCCTATGTAAGTTTAGATCTTTAAAACTAATACTCAACGGATTTTGATGCGGTTTTTTTTAATAGATAGAGTAATTCAAGAGGAAGGTTTTTATGTATTACAAATTCTGTTTTATATACGGGTGTTACAGAAAACTAACATACACCGAAGCAAAGCGAGGGTGGGTCGCTACTTCAGAGTAAGACTGTTCATTACCATATACTGTATATGTGAACGTGTATATAATGTATATCATCCAATATGCTAGGATTTATCGTCGCGTATTGGAGTACTATTTGCTCTTAACAAACAACTATGTTTACCAGTACATCATTTACGTCTTGTATCTAATACTATTGTGTAACATATTGTCATTATTCAACATGATATCGTCTTAATTAAGGAAACAAATATGACTAATATAATACGAGCGTTGCTACCATAATTTTTAGCTGTGCCAGTATTAATCGTAAGTTAAATTGATTGTTGATTCATAAAGTAAATTTTACTACGAACAGTTTTGCTAAAAATAATTGTAAAAAAAGTTTACTTATCCTTTTACATTTAATTTTCACAGAGCGCTTTCTATGAATTTTTTTTTTTTGGTCGAAAAATCGGCTTTTTGATATTAAAAATATGTCCTAAATTTAAAGGGGTCGCCTGATTCTGATGACATTGCGCGTGATGGAATCGTCAGTATTTTTAGTATATTTGAGCAGCTTGTTTTACTCTGTTTCGAAATATAGTAGGTACTTCACAAAATGTTTTCATTGAAAGTCACTAAATTTTCCTGCGACTCTAATTTAGACAAGTATCCAACGCTTATTTACTCCATATTTTAATATGGAATGTTTTATAAACGAATGGTTTTAAATAAGACTGATAAACCAAACGTTTTTTTTAAATATTTCTATTGGAAAAAATAAAAAGTTACTACTTTTTAGACCGTATCCATTAATGCAAAAATCTAGCGATTAAATACATCGCTTGCAGATTTTTCATAGCGTTACACGCGTTAACACGTCTGGCGATAAAAAAAAGTAATATATCAATGATTTTTGGTCACATTGTTTATATAAGAATTTGCCTGAAATATATCAATAATTATTATTATATATTTTTTAAATAAATGTAGAAACAGCTAAAAATTTTCGTAGTAGCATGTATAAAGGAATAAACCGCTCCCTTCTTTTTACCTTCATTTGTAATACTCGTAGATGATTAATTTACTTTCTGGCAGCGAAAAAAAACAACCCAAAAAAATGTGGGTAAAACATGTTTAAACGTGTTTGTATCGTTTCTTTTCTTTATTATTATTATTATGTAGTAAGTATACAAAAAAAATGCGTTCTGCGTCTGTCTTTCTTTCTTTCTGTCCGTCTGTATATCCACTATCTCCATTTAAACCATGCAACGGATTTTGATGCGGTGTTCATCATAAATTATATATTTTTTCACGATCTCAGGTGTTTGTTATATATAATAAATTCTGGTTTATGTATCGGTGTTACAGAAAACTCATACAAACTGAAGCGAAGCGAGGGCGTCCCTTACCAAATAGTTTTAAATCAGTAAAGTTTTATAACGATACAAACTTGGCTTCTGCAAAAGTTAAGTTATCTTCGATAAATCCCGAGAGTTCGCACATAAATTATAAAAGTTTTGAAATCGTATCCAATTTCAAGTTCTAACCTTTGCCTTCTGCATCATCGAACATTTCGTGAAAAGTAAAAAATACTTTAGAATTCAAGAGGAGAATATTGTATTATTTTACTTTATGGTGTTTCTGTAAATTCGAAAATTATTCCGGGAATATAGCCTCGTATTTAGGAAGAAATCACGCTTTTCAAGAAACAGTAAATACTTAAATAATTTTCCTTAAGGGGATTGTGAAAAAAAGAGTAGGTAATTGCGTAGCTGTCAAAAAAAAACCATGTAAATTTAGCTCCGGGTGACGTTTCTCACCCTTAAATCAAGTCCGATTTCCACGATTTTTGAATAAGAAAAACTAGGTTACGTTTCCGCTTTTCTTTATTTTTAAAAATCGGATAGGTTTAAGACTGCGCTGAGCGTACGCCGGATGTACAGTGGCGCCCTCATTACTTTTATTGTGTTTTCTAATAAACTAAAGTACTTTCTTGAAATTGGTTGGTAGGTTTTTGTACTACAAATGAAAACACAACTTATAGGGTATATCAAATAGTATAATGTAATAACAATTCAACTTTGAGTTATCAACTTAATGGAAAAAAGTGGTCACCTTTTCCCGTTAAGCTAACTACTTAAAGGGTACTTTTTAATAAAGTTTGTTTCGTATCCCATAAATTGTGTTTTACTTGCGCTACAAAAAAATATCGTCTGATTGCAAGGAAATTCTTTAGTTAATTAGAAAACACAATAATAGTAATGATGTGCAGTCTTAATAAAAAAATACATACTTACATAAAATCTTCCGATGTAATGACGACCCCTGATTTCAGACCAGAGGGGCTATTGCTTAACGCACTCGCAGTCGGCTTCAAAGTGAAACAATGGTTTTCATTTTGTATGCAGACAAGTTTTCGATTTTCAAAATGAAAACGATTGGTATTTCTTAAACGGCCACCCCGGTTAAGCCGACTTTCTTTCCAAAACTGAGTAGAAACCGCTCCATTCATTTAGGAGCTACAATGACACAGACAGACACACAAATACATTTTGTGAATACTTAGAAGGTGATTCGGGTTTGTACTTCCCTCTCACCCGCTCTTAATACGAGCGTATGAGAGCGATTTTTGAATTTCAAAAAAACGGAAAAGTAACCTACTTTTCGATAAAAAAAACCCGAAGCACTTTCTAAGAACTATCACATTATACCCAGTTACACACGTAAAGCTTAAAACACATCTCTTTTTGCCGGGTCTCTATTGACTGCCATAATTATTTTTAGTCATAATGTGTTTTAAGTCATAATTTTCGCAAGTCATAATGCATTTTTCTCAGGACACGGTTATTTTATCAGATTTTGTATAAAACTAACCTAACCTAACCTAACTAATCTACACGATAAACGTTGATTAAAAGCTGTAACTTCATCCTGAAAGAAGTTATGACAAAAAAAGGTATGACTAACAATACATTATGACCAGCCATATGTATGGCAGGCAAAGGGATGCGCTTTTTGCCTTTAGGGTTAAAACAATAGCTCCAGCGCAGCCTAGTTTTCGGAGCAAATAATATTCAGAAAAAACTGGAGTATTAACGACAATTTCTTTCAAAAAGTTCTCCCACAGAGCAACAAAGGTGGGCGAATAAAAGGAAAAATCCAACACACGGTTGTCAACCTACGTCAGCCGCAACTGCGATTTGTCATCGCTGCCGAAATAGGGTCCCGCCCGACCTATGATAAACGAGGGATCTATTCTCAAAGACGTATAAAAGGAGTAGCTTGCTAATGGACTAGGTGGGGAGTAGGCGGCTATAGGAATCCGTTTAATTCACCAAAATAACCTGGCTGACCAAACCAGCGCACAGTGTTGCTTTTGACCAATCTAGAGGGACAATAGGTATAAAACAACTATTTTTTAAACATACAGAAAACCTTAATTTTACTCATCCGAATTATTGTTCATACTCTGTTCTAAACAATGGTATTAGTTTTTTTTTTTTACCGCAGTTAAAAAAGGGTCAGGCGTCCAACGGCGGCCGGTCCAGGTAAATAACCTTTTGTGCAGTGCGGCCGCGATCGTCAGTGTGTTTGCATGTGCTTTGTGTTATGGTGAAAAGTTGTTGTTTTTAATGATGGATTTGTCTTCTGCAGGTATGTAACTATTCTATTACAGTATATTTGTTATGATTTTGTGTTTTATTGTTATGTTGCATAGCTTCGAAATATAGACCTTATTTATAGTGAACATTTTACAAATGTTCACTTTTAAATGTTTATACACGTATTTGTCAGGCTAAGTCAGCACTTAAAATTTATTTTACGTTGTAGTTTAACTTGTCTAGTTTTAAATTAGTACAAATTTTAGATGCGATTTTTTGCGATTATTGATAAATGTTATTTTTTGTCGGCAGGAGTGAAACCTAAGCGAAAAGAACTTTTCGACTTATGGCGTTCCACCTCGCCAAAGAATAAGATAGCAAATGCGATTGATTTCATGAAACCATTCTACACCAACGAACTCTTGGACGAAGAAGGAAAAATTCAATTTAGTGCTTTTATTAAGAAAGAGTGCGAAAAAATTCGGCAGAAATGGGTACAGAAACGAAGACGTCTGGACTTATTTCGCAAGTTTTATGGAGATTGGCTCGAAGAGGAGATTGTTTTTGAAAATAAGTGTTCAATACCTAATAGAAGAAGTCCCATACTTAAAGTTGGACGACCAAAAAAAACATTTGAAGAAAGTTCAATAAAGTCAAAAAGAAGGAAAGTGAGATGCTTAACAGAATCTTATGAGCAAAATCAATTAACATTAGCTGTACAAACAAGCGTGCGATCCAGTGGTAAGCGTGATACTGCAGTTCTGATCAAAAAAATTGTGGAAGCTTCGCCTAAGCGGGTAAAGATCTATAAGTCCCGGCTACAGACTATTGAATCGGATCCAAAGCTATGTCCTTACACAAATGATGAGGCTTTGGCATTATTAATATCAAACAACTTAACAGTACAACAATATACAAAGATCCAACAGGAAGCCAAGGAAAGAGGATTTGTTTTATATCCTACATATAAACGTTTATTAAAGGCTAAGCAAAACTGCCATCCATCTGTGGAACATATTACTGTGACGGATACCTCCGCTGAAGTAAATCTTCAAGCATTATTAGATCATACTGCAACTCGATTGTGCAATGATGTTCTAAAAGAACTGTTTTTGAGGCCAGCCGTACAAGCCAAAAACTATACTTTGATATATAAGTGGGGATGTGATGGTTCTTCTGGCCACAGTATCTACAAACAGATATTTGAAGATCCCGAGAATACAGATGAGTATATGTTTATTATATCGATGGTTCCTTTGAGGCTTATTGAAGCTGGAAGTGACAAATTAATATGGCAAAACCCACGAACTTCTTCGCCACGCTATTGCCGCATTATAAAATTCATATTCAAAAAAGAATCCACACAATTAATACAAAATGAGTGCGATGAAGTACAAAAACAAATTGAAAATCTGAGACCAACACAGATAAGAATTGAAGACCAACCCATGAGTGTGACTCATAGTTTAATACTATCGATGATAGACGGAAAGGTCTGTAATGCAATTTCTGGAAATAAATCGACACAGAAATGTTTTATTTGCAAGGCAATCGGAAAAGATTTAAACGCTATAAATGTTACGAAAACACCTGACTCGGATATGTACAAGTTTGGCATTTCACCCTTACATGCACGCCTTCGCACAATGGAGTGCCTTCTTAATATTGCTTATCGCATGGATATCAAATCGTGGCAGGTACGAGGAAATGACAAGAAAGTTGCTGTTAAGAATAGAAAAGAAGATATTATACGAAAATTCAAAGCTGTTGGTCTTATAATCGACAAAGTTAAGCCAGGATTTGGCACAAGTAACGATGGCAATACAGCTCGTCATTTTTTTAAAGATTGCCGTGCCACAGCAGACATTACTGGACTTGATGAAACACTGATTTATCGTCTAAGTATAATATTAAGAGTACTTTCCTCTGAATATGAAATCGATCCACAAAAATTTCAGCAATATTGTGATGAGACAAGAATATTATACCTGAATTTATACAGCTGGTATATTATGCCCGTCACCCTACACAAAATTCTGATTCATGGGGCGGAAATTATAAAAAATTCAATAATTCCAATTGGACAAATGTCCGAAGAAGCTTCTGAGGCTCAAAATAAAGAAATAAGAAAAGTTCGCTTGGGTCACACGTGTAAAATTTCTCGAGTGAGATCAAATTTCGATCTTTTAAAATATTTGTTGGTGTACTCGGATCCATATTTAACTCAATTAAGTAAATTGCAAAAAAAAACAAAAAACAAATTCAATAAAGACTATTTACAGTCATTAAAATAAATTGATTTAAACTGCAATAACTATTTTATTTATCAGAAACATCCTTCTTTCACATTTTTAGGGCAATTGATCCATGAAAACACAATATTTAATTTTGTCCCCCTAGATTGGCCAAAAGCCACACTGTGCAGCGCCTCTTTTGTAGGCGACAAAAATCAAATCGTATTTTAAGACTGCGCCGAGCAAACGACGAGCGTCCAGTGGCGCCGTCATTACTTGTGTTTTCTAATTAATTAAAGAATTTCCTTGGAATCAGAAGATACGTTTTTGTAGCGCAAGTAAAAACACAATTTATGGGATACCTACGTAACAAACTTTAATAACAACTTAATCGTGACATCTGTCAGTTTAGTATACATGGTAACCTCAAACTCAGGAACTTAACAGAAGCACATGGGGTTAGCTACACGCGCTTCCGTTAAGACTGCACCGAGCAAACGTCGAGCGTCCAGTGGCGCCCTCATTACTATAAGGTTAGCTGGAAGAGATCCCTTAAAGGGATAAGTTCGCCTTTGTACATTATAACTCTGTATTGTATTAGATTTTCTGTTTTTTTTGTGTACAATAAAGTGTTTACATACATACATACATACATACTATTATTGTGTTTTCTAATTAACTAAAAAAAATACTTGCAATCAGACGATACGTTTTTGTAGCGCAATTTTATGGGATACGTAACAAAGTTTAATTACAATTACCCTTTGAGTAGTCAGCTTAACGGAAAAACCGGGCAAGAGCATGTCGGACCATGCTCAGTGTAGGGTTCCGAAGCCGTATCGACAAACACAAAAAACTATCTCAAAAATCAACATGTATGAACCAATTTTCTATTTAAAGTTATTTGGCGCTGTCTTACATGATTTTTAGTAGGTATAAACCCGTTAGTCGCCTGTATCTCAGGAACTAATTAAGTCTACTAAGTAATGATTCTTTTTCTTATAAATTCGTATATAGGTAATATCTCAAACAAGAGCCAAGCTTTTAAGTGTGAGATCAGTACTTATACCTACCTATGTAGGTAGTTAGGTATCTAAACTGCTTCAAACCGACTTTAAATTACAATAAAAGTTTAATCTTTTATAAAGTAATTAATAGAAATTGAAAAAAAAACAAGGGCCAGTAAATATAATTTTAAGTTTTCCAAACGATACTCGACTCAAATCAATAATTTAATCGATTATTTGTAAACTTTCAGATCGCAAATCGCAAACTTGTAGGTAGCATTTCGGGGCACGTCCGAACAACATTTAGGCGCTCGCGCTTATGAGCGCGGCTGTCGCTCGATTTGTTACTTGCACAGTTCGACTCCCCCCGCGCGTGCAGGCCCTCCCCGTTAACAATGTTTCTATCAAAGTTATCATAGGCGATTTTGATAGGTATAAACACTTTAGTCGCCTGTATCTCAGGAACTAATCATGTCTACTTAGCCGTGATAGTTTTCCTTTAAAATTCGTTATATGCGCTTTCGTTGAAAATATTTTTCAGATTTTTAGTATTTGTAGTTTTGGCTGTAGGGGGGGGGGGGGACACTTGACTCTAACAAAAAATAGCGCTTCAAAGCTTAATATTTCATAAACGGATCCCTTAATCGAAAAATTGTTTTTATAAACCCGCAATATTTTTGAAAGACCTATCCAACGACACCCCACACTATGGGGTAGGCAAGAAAAAAAAAAGGCATCCCCACGTTACGTGTAGGCGAGGTGCATTAAAAAAAAATATTTTTCAAAATTTTATTTTACCACTTTGTTGGCGTGACTAATATGTATATTCATGCCAAATTACAGCTTTCTAGTACTATGAGTCTCTGAGCTAGACTGGGGTCGGACGGACGGACGGACATGGCGAAACTATAAGGGTTCCTAGTTTGACTACGGAACCCTAAAAAGGCGGCCACTTTTTTCCGTTAAGTTGATAACTCGAAGGTGAATTGTTATTAAACTATGTGATATACCCTATTAGTTGTGTTTTCATTTCTAGTACAAAAACGAAGAAAAAGTACTGTCCAATTTCAAGAAAATACTTTAGTTTATTAGAAAACACAATAAAAGTAATGAGGGTGCCACTGTACATCCGGCGTACGCTCGGCGCAGTCTTAACGTGTTAGGGTATTGTTTTTAACTTAGCTTCATTACTGTCAAGTAAATAAGAGCTATCAAATCGTTGACAACACGATATCAGTACCCTTACCATGAGTTACAATTACCGTACTCGCAAGCGTAATGAAAATTCGGACAAAGGATGTGTTAGGACAAACGTTATTAGGGATTCTGAGTGACACCCAATTACACACATTCATTTCTTTTTAAAAACAAGTTTTTACGTATTTTTTTTTATGGCATAGAGAAGACAAACGAGTACACAGGCCACCTGATGGTAAGTGGAAACTGTGACCCATAGACATTCGCATTCACAAGACTGTAATGCAATCCTAAGACTGCAAATGCGTTGTGTTGTTGTTACGTTATAATAAAAAATGTTCACCAAGTCCTATTACATAGGTAATCTGAAAACCAAGCAAACTTTACATTCCGGCAAACAGTGCAAATTGTAATTCGGTTTCGTTAAAACTACAGAGTTAAAAGTATTACGAAACCCACAATGTAGGTAATACAGTTAATTTAAAATTCACCGAGTTTTGCGTTCTCTATAAAAGTTTTCCAACGAACGCGAAATTCAGGTCGCAGTCGAAATAGTTGGTGACATTTTTATTATTCCATTACCGCGTACTAGCGAGTTTCCCGGCCCAACTACTGGCTAAAAAAATATTAGTTTTGACGTGTTATAGCATTTTTTAACTCGGATGCCGTTATTGTTAAGTGAATAAGAGCTAACTCAACGTGTACTATCAGACCATTGGAACCTTGACCCACCATAAAACTGTGTCACAGAGACGTTATGATTCAAGTCATAAGAAGTGTCAAACAAATTGTTTTATAATGTCACTGTGACATCGTTCTATGGTGGGTCAGGGTTCCATTGGGCTGATAGTACAATACGATAACAAGTCAAAGACAATATGGTCTTACCCGGTATAATAGAGGCCTTGGCCCTCTGGCGAATTGAGCTCTAAGCTTGTAGTATCGGTACTAGATAATAATAAAATGAATAAACATAGTTATATACATAAATACCTAGAAAACAACTAAAAAACTCACGAACAAATACTCGCGCTCATCCCATAAATATTTCCTCATACCGTCAACCTATATGAGGTCATCTTGCACCATCTTATACACATACAAAAAAGTAGGTACAGTCACGAGATTTAATTTGGTACCCACCTTAGGTCCAAAGTCAATCTGACATTGTGCAACAATAAGGCTGATTTTCTTAAGAGTTACAAATGATTTGACATCTCTAATGACAATGACGACTTCAAGCATATTTTTCTTGAAATGGGTCCCAAATTAACGCTCGTGACCGTACAGATATAGTGAATAATCCTTTCCCATCGTTTTTGCTCGGATAACTTCGTATTTATCTTGCTTTCTCAGTTGGCATATTGATGGGTTTTGAAGCTAATTGAGAAAGCTAGATAAATACGAACATATCCGACAAAAAAATATGGGAAAGGATTATTCACTACATCTGTAGTTTTATTTTCTTTTTCTCCCTCTATCTCTCTCGTAAGATTAATGGCATGTTTTCCTGCTGATCTACGCATGTTATTTGATATTATATTTAATTTAACATTTATAGCTTTATATAATGCTGGACTAAGAAGTACCATCGTAATATGAAATATGTTTAAAAAATGACTGACTGCTGAGTTTCTTGCGGCGTTTCTTCTCAGCAGTGGTCTCCTCTTGGGAAGCGCTGGTAGATTCTTCACGTGTAAAAGTGCCCGTGTCTTTTATCTTACCTTTTTTAACATTAACTAGGCAGGAACACTGCCATTCAGAGCCTTTATTCAACACGGTAAAAACCATATCGTTATTGACCTGTACCCTTACTGGACCATGAGTTACAATTACCGTACTCGCTAGCGAGTCGAATGTTCTGTCCCTCTGTAAGAGTACTGTTACGTCACGGGAACATCTTAAAATTCCGGATCTTTTTTCCAAAATCAGAAAAAAAAAACAGCAAATCAGCGCTGCTGTAGGTGTCTGACACCTCAGCATTTTGCTGAGCCAGTGCCCATTTCACCGCCGCCGCGAGGACATACATTGCGTGCGTTCTTTTGTTACCTTCACTATTTTCTTTATTTTATTTTTGTAAGTGTGTGTCTTATCGTTGGTGAATAAATGTATTTTTTCTTCTTTTTCTTCTTCCGAATATTCATTTGTCCGAATTTAAATAATTCCGAAAGCTATGTTACGCTGGAGCTATATCAGATTAAATGCGTAATTTAACTGTTATACGTAGGTTAGGTTAGGTTTGATTCTGACTGCGTTTGGAATTATGAAAATTCGAAATTTGAATGAGGGCGAGCGTGATGGGCACCTTTCCGCCGGCAGTGGCGCGGGGCGGGCTTTTTGACTAAGTTGTGTGTATTTTAATTATTATTATTTTGTGTCATATATGTATGTTTATTTTTATCTTGCTCTGTGTTAATCTTATTTTGTATGTTTTAATTTTAATCATAGTTTAGTGTGAATTATATAAAATAATGAATCTAACTTAAAAATAAATAATATGCTCGTATCATGCGTAGTTGAGCAGGAAAAGGTATCTAAACTTAGAACTTTTGTACAAGAACTCATAAATGGTAATCTATCACTTTACAGAAAATCGATTCATCGAATATCTGTTCCCAGAACACTATTCGCAGAATGTCGTTTTGACTTAGGAATCATTCATCGAACTTCAGTTATTGATCGCTGTTACATTTCTTCGAATTACATGTTACACCGGAATCGAATCATCGAATTTTACTTCACTATTTTATTTGTTTATCACAATAGTTGTTCATCGAATCACGTTTGCTACAATTTTGATTTAACGTAAGTTTCTGTTCCCAAATTTCATATTACACAGAAAATCATTTCATCAGTGTTACTACTTATACATTGTAATCACAACGCGCTCACGGAGTCCGATGTAGGTTAGGGTTATTTTTTTTTATGACCTATGAAACGTTACTACGATGAAACGTTGTTCGAGGTAGTTATAAAATATGAATGATACCATTATTGAATCATGTTTCGATAAAAGGTAAATTCGATGAATCGTTACTGCGATGATTTGAGACATATTCGAAACAATTTATGATGAAAAGTTGTTCGACTATTTGAAAATCGATGAATTTAAAATTATGTGTATAGAAAATAAAACGTAATTACTTTCGTGGAATAGTTTTCGTCGATATGAAATTCGATGACAGGAATTTCGATAAAATGATAGACACCTCTCTTAAATAGTAATAATAAAAAATAAGGATTATGCATTCGGAATTATTATGACTCTTCGGAATTATGTAGTGCACCCGTTACGTCACACCGTTCCACTACCTACCGCAGAAAACTACCCAGTTATGCGCTATGGCTGTAGCACTACATTTTCCAATAATTGCGTATTGTGACTCACGCGACAAACCAATACAAAACAAGTACAGACTTAATTACCATCAATTAAAACGTTTCAATAAAGCCACACAAATATGTGAATCGCTCATTCCGAAAACAAGCTAAGTATGTATGAAATCCATAGTCACTTCAGGTGTTTTTGAAATAAGCGAGTCGTTCAATTGTGGTTTTCGTGCCAATGAATCTGGAATGCTCACTCCATTTACGCTATTATATTTAAAAGCTTTTGCAATATGTCGTATTAAAATGTGGAAAATTGTCAGAGTGACCAAATCTTATGGACTTGCAGTAAAACCATGATTGCTTTTAATATTATACTATCGTAGAGTCAACATAACGATAGGTCAAATATACATGACAGTAATACCAGCTAAGTAAAAAAAAAAATACCTTTCTTGCGGCGTTTCTTTTCAGCAGTGGTTTCTTGCGAAGCGCTGGTACTGAACAAACATCTTTAACCTTTTTAGATATGTCTGACGTCTTGGAGACTTTAATATATTTATGACTTTGTCTGTACCGTTGTCGCCCGATAGAAAGTTTGCACTCTCTTACTGTTATTATTTTACTGTTGCACGGTGCAGAGCTTTTACTGTAGCCCGCGCAAACATTTCAATCATACATCGCGTTTTCGAATTACCTTTTCTATTCGATAACATGGTAACAAGTCTTAAATCTGCCGTCATCATACCTAGTGAAAAAGGTTATGAGTCGACTTATATTATAAAAAGGGCATATCTAAATATATAAAAGGAGAAACTGACTGACTGACTGACATATCAACGCACAGCCTAAACGGCTAAACGTAGGCACTTGAAATTTGGAAGGGACGTAGCTTAGGTACCGTAGAGGTGCACTAAGAAAGGAATTCCCGAAATTCCCACGGGAACTATTGCCCGACGAAGTGGGCTCGGGAACCGCTAGTAGTACATAAACGGAAGATACTATAGTGCCCGGCCGATGAGAAGTCAATCCTGACACCTGTCATTTCAGTAAAGATTATAACCTCAAACTGAAGAATAGATTATAAAATGTACCGCGATGACAGCTGTTAGAATTGATTAATTTCGTAACGGCCGGGCACTATAGAACCTTTTTTCAATTGACTATAGGTAGGTATTTTACGGGAAACCCACTTGGTTGCCATATACGTAAAATGTGACATACACTAATTTCCTCGTTTTTAAAGTTAGCCAGCGTTAAAATATCACCGTAAGATCGTTTAGAACGCCTTACTCTCGAAAAGCATAATGTTTGGTATGATATGGCTCCTGAAATATACAACAAACTGGGTCACTAGTAGAATGACGGGATCGTAAAATGACTGACTCGCAAAATTACCACATCGCTTGTAGCCTATATCTTAAAATGTCCGAGTCGCAAAATGGACACAATGGTTTTTTCATTTTATCACTATTTAAGTACAGTCGACGGAGCCCCCGGCTCCTATTTCTGGGTAATTTGCCCTTCGGGCATTTAAAGTAACCTAACGAACCTAACCTACCTAGTTACGCAAAGAAAGTAGTCCTTTTGCGACTCGGACATTTTGAGATGTAGTCATTTTACGACCTAGTCATTCTACTAGCGACCGAACAAACTGCGTGCTAATTCAAAAGGCTTACTACTCTGTGCATTAATCAATTTTCGTGTTCGGCCTACTGTTATTATTTCACTGTGGCTGAGCCCACGCGTTACCCTTGACATTTCCACCTTTTATTCATCTCGCCCTCCACTTCTATGCCTAAGTCAAAGGTATAAGGTCGGGTTTGCGGCGCAGGCCCGTAGATGCGAGGCTTTTGGGTCAAAATCTTTTTCGATGCACTGAAATTTTCCACTCTGTCACAATAGTAATTGTTCTCTTTAAGTAGTAATGTTTTTTTAATCTAAATAAATGTTTGTTTTATTTGAATCAGTGAAGTATTGTCAAACATTGTCAAACAAAATAAAATATTACTTCCTACAAAAACCACTACTCTGTCACATTTCCCAGGGACCAATTACAATGCATCGAAAAAGATTTTGACCCTTTTACCGTCGTCAACAAAAGTTGGTGTTTTTGAAGAAAGGGCCTTTTCTTTAGTTACGTATGAAGAATAGAGAACTTTTTAGGTAGATTGTACAGCTACAGTCACCAACAATAATATCAAAAGCTAAGTAAACACTAAAACGGATGTATAGGTATATTCTGTTTAATCAAGAATGATCTGAGTGACAGCCATATTTCGTATTTTCAATCACTTAAAAATAGCCTATTAATTATTAACATTCCTAAACGGCGTTGCTAGATTTGTGCCAATGTAATAGGTATTTATACTATGCTAAAGTATCATTCAGATAAAAATGTATCTGCGATTACGTTAGCCAAGTACATTTCAGACAATCGATATTATGCAAGAGTCCCTAAGTTCGGGACTAGGTCAATTAGTGTGAAACTGTACGATGATATAGTTGCAAACTGCAACGTCATATAAGTACACTAGTTACAAAGTTGTGATATTATATTATACAACTGGATGACCTTGACCGCAAAACTTGCATTCATAAGAGGGTCGTACTTGACAGCATCCACCGCTAATGCATAATGCGGTCGCTCGAGCGAAGCGAGCGCTTTATGGCAGAGGTGCAACGTTCATTCATCATTGTTAATTCTAGGCAACACGAGGCCCAGACAAGATGCACTACGCTAGCTAGTGTTTCTCTTCGTTTAGTTTTTAAACCAATCGCGTCACTGGTAGATCACGTGATACGAAAAGTCACGTGATGTGCCAGTGACGCGATTGGTTACAAAACGATAAACGAAACGACAGTTAGCGTAATGCATCTTGTCTGTTCTGTGACTTTAAAAGACCCAACGACACCCAAATATATCCCCACGTTACATCCTTAGTTACCCGTGTTACTACCCATCTTACTACCAGTAGTAACAAGGGTATTTTTTTTTGCCCGTGTTACCACTAACTGCTCTGGTAGTTACACGGGACATTTTTTATTTCCTATATTACTACTGCCCATTATCATGGCTGAAACTTTTTCCTTTTTCCAAAATCATTTTCTTTGAATTATCACTGTCTTATAATATTTTATGAAAAGCGGTAAATATTTTTACGTGTGTGTGTGGACTGAGGGACCTTTTTTATAATTTTCAGAAATGATGCGACATTATTTTTATATTATTACATGAAGTAGTTATAAATTTATTTGCATTCGATTAAAAACTTTTTTAACTGCCTTAAAAAATGCAAATAAATAACAATGATTTTGGAAAAAGGAAGAAGTTTCAACCATGATAATGGGCAGTAGTAATATAGGAAATAAAAAATGTCCCGTGTAACTACCAGAGCAGTTAGTGGTAACACGGGCAAAAAAAAATACCCTTGTTACTACTGGTACTATAGTAACACGGGTAACAAAAAAAAACCATTTTATTTTACCGCTTTGTTGGCATGATTAATATGTATATTCATGCCAAATTACATGCTTTCTAGTACTAAGAGTCTCTGAGCTAGGCTGCAGACGGACGGACGGGGACGGCGACATGGCGAAACTATAAGGGTTTGTAGTTTGACTACGGAACCCTAAAAAAGTCTTGTTTCTTATGTGCTTGCTCACAGCAGCTACTGCAACATAAGATGTTGGGCTCAAATCCCGGTAAGGTCAGATATTATTAGTGTGATGAGCGCGAATATTTGTTCCTGAGTCATGGATGTTTTCTATATAAGTATATATATTTCACTATTATAAGTATTTATATCATTGTCTAGTACCCATAATACAAACCTTGAGCTTAAATTGGGTTTAGGTCAATAGGTGTGACATTGTCCCCTGTTTTTTTTTTTTATTCCATGTGACGATTCGGATTATGAATAATAATGCATAATGATTATTCGTCCGACGGACTTTCTGTCTAGTGATTGTATGCGAAATTAGACTATACCATAAGAGTTTATGTCTATAGTCACATATGCTTAAAGTTATTATGCAATATAAAATAATGCGTAAGAAGGGAACCTTTTATCTATACTTTGTTCGTAGGTGTTTGTTCAATAAAAGAGGTGTCGTTAGATTACCCGTAAAGTTGGTGGAATTAGGGCGAAATAAATGTGTTTCGCCATCGCCGCACTCGATGCTTTAATTTAATCCCACCATTAGCCGGTGAATTATTCCGCTATTCGTTCGAACCATTATACCCGTGGGACATCTCGAAACGAAACAACAGCGTTACTACGGGCTCGTTGCGGTTGTTTCGAGCGAGATGTGGGTGACTATTATGGTTTTCTATTTTTTACGCGACAGCACAAATATTTTTTGAATACAAAACGGGCACATTCCAAAATGAGTCAGTCTTTCATTTTAAAATTAGAATCTATTCGTATTAGATTTTTAATGCAAGAGCAAATTATTTTGGAATGTGTCCGTTTTGTATTCAATGAGCGATATACTGAGTTAGCAATCTAAATTAATAAATCGGCAGTATGGGAAATTCGAAAAAATCTTCCTTAATCCTTAAAGATCAAGCAAATGTCACTTATGAAAATTTAACTTTAAAAAGGTTGTAAAATAACGATGCTAATACAAAAAAAAAAAAAAACTTAACTACGAATACTCCCGGCTGCTGGGCAGGGGTCAAGCTATCGGTGGTCAACGCTGCGGCTACAGAGAAAGCTAGGAACCTTCTCAAAGTAGGTACGTGTTGTGTCGAGGAGGTACCTGCTTTTTGTATCTGGCCCTTGATCCAGCCATCCTAGGCGAGTGTAATTAAAAAGACGAGGTATTTTCAAATCATCATCGGAATAAGGCATTAATAATTGAGTTTGTCGACGCGCTGGCCTGGTGGGTAGTGACCCTGCCTACGAAGCTAGCGGTCCTGGGTTCGAATCCCGGTAAGGGCAGATATTCGTGTGATGAGCTCGAATATTTATTCCTGAGTCATGGATGTTTTCTATGTATTTAACTATATATTTCTCTATATAAGTATTTATATCGTTGTCTAGTACCCATAGTACAAGCCTAGAGCTTAGTTTGGGACTAGGTCAAATGGTGTGAGATTGTCCCCTTATTTTTTATTTATTTATTTTTTACTTCGAAAGAAGTGACGGGCGAAATCTAGCTATGAATAAATATTCACCTTTTGGTCGGAACTCTAAAGGTAACTTATTCATAGATACCTCATAGTAGGGTCCGTATTGGCTCATATAAAATTGGTCTTTCGAATTTTTATACAAATACCGATTTGTGACTATACTCATCATTTACTCCGAATAATTTTGCTCATACTTTTTTGATACTTTTTTAAGTCATAATCATCGCAACTCATAATGCATTTTTTCAAAAAACTGATTCTTTTTTTAGATTTTTATAAATCTAACCTAACCTAACCTAATTTTTTCTACACCTAAGATATTTAAGAAATTCTAAAAAGTGTACGGTGCTATGAATATTGGCGTTATAATTTCAGATGATTAAAGTTCCGATCATTAGTATTAAAAAAATATATGAATATTATGAAGAGTGATCATTAGGTTGTAAAATTATATGAGATACATTTTCGGAGTTCCAATAATCTAATTTGCAATTTTATTTGAACTTTGGCGCACCCCTCATAGTAGTTACGTTACACCGATAGCTAATTGCTTTTTCAAGCGGTAATTCGTTACGCGCACGAAGTAATTCCCAGTACCTAATTCCATTAGCCCCATTCTCATTAGTGCAATTAAGAATTAAAACAACATACGTGTAATAACTCTTAAATCTACATTTCATTCAGAAGCAGCATTTTCATTGTTGTGTTCCGTTGTCGGGATAAGACTTCGAGCAACACGGCCTTCCTAGCGGAAAGTAGTCGCCTTAGCGATTTACTGTCATTAAGTACAAAAAGAAATTCGTCCACTTGAATTGACCATTTGGAATTTTGACCAAAGTGTAAATCTGAAAAAATGTAATTATGACCAAATTTATTTTCGTTAAAAATTAATTAAGTCTAATGAATTATGTCCATTATTAAAAATGTGCAAAATTTAATACGCACAAAGTGAATATTGTCTAATTTTATTTGAGATCGTAATGTAAATTTAAGTACAAAAGAATTATGTCCAAAGAGAATATTGTCAACATATAATTCTGTCTAGGATGAATATAGTATAAAATGAATTAGGGCCAAGTAGAAAATAGTCCTTCCTATTGAGGAGCTTGTATCTTTAAAATCTTCAATAACGATAGGAAGTTGATGCCTATTTCTCTCTTAAAAATTTTTTTTACGATTTTATTTATTACCGATTTATTTGAGTAATAAATAAAATTACGAAAAACATAACCTGCTGCATAGTAGTAGAGGGTAAATTCAAGAAAGATTTAGTATTTCGAATACTCAAGAAAATCCTCTTATAAACTAACCAGTTTACACTTACTATATAGAAAAAAAAACAAATAATTAGACATGAAAAAATATTTTTCACGCCACTGCTCGGAAATATGGCCAAAGAAGGATCGAAATCAGAATAGAAAGTTGCTCTTAGTAGTACAACACAAAAACAGTCCAACAATGTTGAGTTGCAAAGTAAAATGGAGTGTTTTTAGACCAGTTTACTTTCTACTCTGCTATTGGTCGGTTATTTATGACATTAGTAACTCGTTCGGAAATAAATAAAAAAATGTTTGACAAATATGACATTAGAACGTTTAATTAAAAAATTAAAACGTCAAATCCGCTCAGTGAAAGTGTATTTTTGCGATTGTAAACGTGTTTTTATGTAAGTTTTTAAGGCGTACGTGAAAAACGCCTTTGCATCTTTAAATAAGGTAAAAATTAAAAAAGTTAAAAAGGCGGGAATGAAAATTACTTCTGTTCTTTTAATTGGAAACAAACGCTAAACTTTTGAACTTTTGATTGGAAGATACCGATACCGATACCGATACCGGCCGAAATGACACAAAATACTAATATAAATGTTCCGGGAAAAAACATTTCCTTGTCATTCAGCAACTGTCCTAATGCTAATATCAATATTACTTTTAATTAAACTGTGTATTATGTCCTAACCTGTTTTATTTCCTTACATTAGGCGTGAAAAGCACATAGTATTGCCTCGGTAGAAAGTGCAATAGATGGACTCGTATCTTCGCGGTCCTCACCTGCGGCTCGGCCCGCGAACTAACTCGTCCATCTATTGCTTACTTTCTGTACCTGGGCTACAATGTACTATATTGCACAAGAAAAATAAACATGTATTTTTTAAAACAACATCGTTTTCGAATTAAACTACTTAACTTTAAATTGCATTGAATCTAGCAAGTTACCTAGGTAGTAGTTATATATTTCCCTTATTACTTAAAAATTAAATGGACGTATTTCCATTTGTACATATTTCAAATGGTAATACTTCCAAGTGAACATAAATACAAATGGTTATTATTCCTGTCGGCCTATATTAATTTTGGACAATTTTACTAGAGGACATAATTCTATTTTGGACAATATTCTGGATGGAAAACTATCCTAATAGGTATATTTCAATTTGGCATTTTTTCCGATTTGACGACTAATTCTCTGTGGACGAATTTCTATTTGTACTTAATGACAGTAAATCGCCTTAGCTATGAATATTACAGTCAAATAGTTCTGTCATTACTTGCGGGGGGACCACCTTCATACAAAAACAAAACTCTAATGATGACAATAATACATAAACAATAGAATAATACACCGACAAAACTTGCGCACTTCGAGCAATTTTTTTGTACGGTCGAGCGGACTCGATGTTGGTAAGCAAATCCGACAGTTATATTGCAATAAAATATATGAATTTGGTGTTTCAATGCAATTGAACAGCAATAATACGTTACAAATTTACTTGCATGTGAAATGTAACACCATCTTTTTGTAAGTTTGATGTCCCAGACCCCTTTTTACAGCAGTTTTATTAGTTTTATTAGATGCGCCTGCTTGGGCTTGTACTATGACAGAGGGGAATAGGTGCGAGGTTGCGCAAAGGGATAAGACAACCGGTGTAATGTATAGGTATCATAGAGTTATTCCATCTGATTATTATATACTAGCGACTCTTGATGCACACCTAACAATATCATAGGTTAGATAGTATAAAAGATATTTATTTATTGTTACACGACTAGCTTTTTCCCGCGACTCCGTTGCCATAGTAGTTTATCACAGTTCCCTCGGGATCTGCCCAATTTCCAGGATAAAAATTAACCTAAACTATCTCTGTACCAAACTCTATTTCGGTGTTGAACAAACAAACAAACACATTTTTCCATTAATAATATTAGTATCAAAATGAAACAGTCAGAGAGAAATGTGTTATAAAACAAGATGTAGTGAGTAAGATTGAAAAGGGCATTCTTCAATGGTTCGGTCATTTGGAAAGGATGGATGAAAGAAGATTGACGAAAGAAATGTACAGATCGAAAGTGAGTGGACGGGTCGGAAAGGGTCGCCCGAAGTGTACTTTTTCGAATCAAATCGGAGAAATACTGGAAAACGGCCGAATTTTAAGTACCCGAAACCGACGTGCGTGCATGACTCGATGTATGAATGTGGAAGAAGCGAAAGAAATTGGTCAAAATCGCAGCAAGTGGAAAGAAGTGGTCTCTGCCTACCCCTCTGGGAAACACGTGTGATGTAATGTATGTAGAGGTATATATGTAATATCAGTAAGGATGATTGATCGAATCCCCTAACCTACTTGCTCATTTAATTGAAAACGTAATACGAGTACAACTAAGCAAAAACCCAGTAACTACGATAAAGCTCCTGTAGTAATATCAACTTTATTATTAACTGTTCAGAATTGAATCTGCTTTGGTGATTGAATTTAAGATACTGCTTATTGGCTTAGGAGCTTCTCACCGCATCCGAGAGATGTCTCTGACTTGGTGTTGCCAGTTTATTTATTATATCACATTAATCACTGCTTTACATAAATCTACGTCTTCCCGCCTCATCGGGGACTTCCCCGCTATACGTATAGCTTAATTTAAATCTCGTCAAGAGCCTTCCCGAGCTCGTTATTTTAGGAACAGCGTAAAATGAAATAAATTATGAATGTCAACAGACATGAATAATACTGCCGTCCTAAGTCAAAACGCAGTACAGATGTAGTGCAAAATGATTTTCCTTCGGGAAAACTCGGATCTCAATCGGAATACGATGGCACCCGAACTGTCAATCAATGATTGATTGTATTAAATGAGTGACGTTTTCATGTCCATTAAAATGGAACTTTATTGTTTAGTGTCAAATGACAAATGCTGTCATTTGTCACTTTGTCATTTGACACTAAACAATAAAGTTCCATTTTAATGGACATGAAAACGTCACTCATTTAATACAATCATTGATTGACAGTTCGGGTGCCATCGTATTCCGATTGAGATCCGAGTTTTCCCGAAGGAAAATCATTTTGCACTACATCTGTATCTAAGATAAACCTCCTGTAGTAATATCAACTTTATTCTTAACGCTATAGAATTTAATCTGCTTTGGTAGCAGTTGGGCAGAATAGACGTAGGTAGATTTTTGGAATGATGAATCGTTTTAAGACGATAATGTCCCAATGGCGGTAATATTTTTTAAGTAAGTACTTACCTACCGAGTTGAAAAATATGTCTAATTATGATGAATTAAATGAAATGGGAAAAAAAACACGTTAACTTTTCAAATTTGAATACACCAGAGGCCCTAGACAAGATTCAAACGATACTAACGTTTTTCTCTTCTACGAGTAGGTATATGTAGATCTACTACCTTTCAAATGAATATTAGAGAAAGTTCGTGTTATAGATTAGTATTTATATTGTTGTCTAGGACCCAAAGTAGTGGGCTAGGTCATTTGGTATGACTTGTCGCTTGATATATTTAAATTAATTAATTTAAGTTTATAGATACTTATTTTTTATAATGTTCATTTGAAATTAGTAGGTATTACAGATGTTGATCGTAACCAATTATAATTTAATAAGATGTGATAGTTACAGCAAATAAAATTAGAAATTTGGAAATTATGTCATTTCATTTTAGATAATTTGAGGGTATACCAGTAAGTAGGTTACATCTGAGTATTTTAATTAATTAATTTGTTGTTTACCGGGACTCTACCGCGTTAAATAAACATTCATATTAATTATTATTAATTACTTCGACGTTTTGATTATCCAGTTACATGGAATTCAGTAATTAGCAAATGCAAGCCTCGGGATAAATTGTATGACAAGTTGTCAGATGTTATCAGGGTTTAGCGCCGTGTAATTGAATTGTTTTTTTATTTGACTACAGTATTTTTTTTAATAGACGTTCGCATGTTTTGATTAAACTCATACGCATACTCATTCTCAGTCATATGATTTTTTATTAGTGGTCGGAATTGCGGACAAATGTCTAATTGTTTGTAACGCGTTTTGCAGCACTAGCTTTGACGTAAAAGGACCATGTAGCATTGAAGGTCTTTAGCCATTTAGCATATCGACGACCGTAATCTAAATTGACGTAAGGGACAAAATGGCGAAAATGAGTTATGAATGGAGTTCTGTTCAGTTTTTTTTTCTCTATCGATTGGTATAGGTGACATCTCAATAGCCTTAAAAAACATGCCCCTTACAGCCTTAAAAAAATGTTACTTTGACTCCGTATTTCAAACAAATACGACGTATCGATAGCAATAAAAAAAAGTTCATTTACTTCTTGGTGTAACATTCATCTTCGCAATTTACCTAACGCTGTAAGGAGCCATTAAATAAGTAAAGGTCCGATACATCATTTTAACGTTCTCAAAATTATCTACAAAAACAAAATTCATTCTATCACAATTAGATGTAACTATAATTTTCTAAATTTATCTACGTCGTAAAAGACTATTCTGTACTTAAGCAATTGTACGATACGCAGTTTTGCTTTCACAAATGTAAGGCAACAGTGACCCTTACGGTAATTTGTAATTGTTTCAAATGTTTGCTAAGAGTATATACGACATTTTTTCACAAGTTAAATGTCAAAACTACCGTCCCTTACATTAAAACATAGCTGCAAAATTTTAACTATTACCAAAAATGTAAGCGTTATCTCTTTCGTTAGATGGCATACGAAGTGTTCGTCAATATAGCTAAATTAGTCTAACGCACTTAAAGTGGCTTGAGGGTGAAAGAGATCTCACTATCACCTCGTGTATCAAAAACATTGCAGAAGGAGCATGTCGCTCCTGGTAGTGGTTGACAATGTTGCCGCTTCATCTGATTTTTAGGAAATCTACTGAATTTTCTTGACAATCTTTTGATTTTTGAGCCTTGGACTTCGATTGAAAATATGGCTATAAATGCATTTAAAATAATATTCCAAGGGTTTGTTTGTTTGTGCAAACAGAGTATAAAGTATTTACAATAAACACGACACTTGACAACTATAATTTTTCAATAGAAATAAAATAAAATGGTTTTAATGAGAATACTCTATACATAATTCAATTGTTAGTTTTCCAATAAAGCGTTTACATACATACATACGAACAAGAAAAAAACAGTTTTATAATCGTTTATTCAAAGGTATGTTCGACTGATAAAAAAACTATTCGTTTTTCAAATTACACCTGGCTACACTGAATTGAGTGCTGCCGCTGCTTGCTCAGTTCTGTTTTGCACGAGCACTCGTCTTCACGCACGTTTAAGTACTTAATAATAAGGAAGGCAACCGAGATTTGATAACGATGAATAGGAACAGTATTGAATCACTCTTAGCTCGACGCAATAAATTACTGCGGGATCGAGAAGAGTTATTGCAGTAAGTATTTTATTTAATAAAATATCAAGGTTTCGGCTACATGCAATTACCGTGTTTGTGTCTTCTTATGTAGGTATATTATTTTGCAAGTCTTTAGAAATGCTATGCTAACCAAAATACTTTGTTAAGTTTCTAAATACATTAAAATATATCTATTCATTCTTGGTATTGCGACATAACTAAGTTACTTGTGTGCTATTTTGTTAAAATAAACTTAATAGAGGACCAAACTATTGTTTAAAGTACTAATCTATACTTTAAACAATAGTTTGGTCCTTTATTAAGTTTATTTTAAGAATTTTTGGTCCGTTTATACAACGCTGGTATCTGAACACCAGTAAGTATTTCGACCCTATTAAGATAGCATTTGGCCTAATTGTACTACTATTATTAAGTTCTAATTGATCCTGTCGAATTAAAATTGCTTATGTTTTTACATTTCTAATCGTTTTTACACCGAATAGTGTATTTTGTTTTATTTTATTACTTGTTACTAGCTATCGACGTATTAAAGAGAGCTCATAATGGCGTATAATATAATAGTGATGTATCGTTGCAATATATATTATAAAAACACTCGTTTACAATAACACGAGAGCAACGAATAACTTTCATAAGAATTGTCTCATCTCTATTACTTCTTCAGAACACTTCACTTTAATTAAAAACCTTGTATATTGCCGATAGTAAAAGAAAAATGAAGATTTAAATAGTGAAAGTCCTGTAAACACACAAGTACCACTACATAATTGCGATTCCGAGCTCTGGCAAATTATGTCTATACTTACATGATTGATCTCTTAATTTTTCTAATAAATAACACATTTACATTTTATGTTTTGGTTTATTATTTCACCTAAGATAATTTCCCATGTACCTTTTACGCCCTGTCATTGATTAGTTTCAATGGAGTTACGACCACTTTAATTTCGTTTCTTTCAATTTATTTGTAGATACATCAAATTCACTCTAAAGTCAACTGTTGAAGAAGGGTGTATTGGACATAATGAATTATTTTTTTTGACGTAAGGGACATGCTATCTCAGTAACTAAGCGTTAAATGATAAATTGAATTATTTGTAGTTAAAGGGTTAAAGAAAATAAGTAATTGGCTATTATCAGTTACATGATACGTAAACAAACAAAAAAAATATGAATTTAAAATGAAAAAAAAACAGTTTTTTGGCTCTCCTGAAAAGTAGCCATTTGTCCCTTACTTCAATTTAGATTACGGTCGTCGATATAGTTATTTTTTTCTCAGTAAATAATAAACAAAAAAACCGGACAAGTGCGAATTGGACTGGCGCACGGACGGTTCCTTATCTATAAAACATTAGCAATAACGGCAAAAATATCACGTGTGTTGTATGTGAGCCCCCCTTAAATATGTATTTTATTTTAATTGATCATTATTGGTATTGCCAATATTCAAGCTATAACGATGCTAAATTGTAATGTCTTTTTATTAGCTACCCTCTTCTATTTGGTCGCTTATTTTTCTCATTCAATATACGACCGTTACAAAGTGCAGTTCGTTTTCTTATCCCTTAACCCATTTTCTAATAGGTTAAGGCCCAGGTCGCGTTTTATACTGCGTAAATTAACGTTAGATACGAGCACTGTACCATCATACAAATGGAGTCGCGAAACAAACGAAATATCCAGCAATTTAACGGTGAAAGGTACAGCACGTGGAAATTCCGTGTTAAGTCGCTTTTAGAGGAACTGCAAGTGTTAACTGTTGTTGAAAATGAGGTACCAAAAACCCCCGACGAAGATTGGAAGAAGAAAAATATGATTGCAAAAGGTACGATTGTTGAGTATTTGAGCGACGCGTTTTTAAATTTTGCTAAAGATTCTGTATCCGCCAAGAGTATAATAGACTATCTAGATAAGATTTACGAGAGAAAAAGCTTAGCTACACAACTAGCGCTACGTAAACAACTACTCAACCTTAAATTGCAACCAGATACGTCATTGTTACAACATTTCACGAAATTTGACAATGTAGTCACTGAATTGATATCTGTCGGGGCAAAACTTGACGAGATGGACAAGATATCTCATTTATTGCTCACGCTACCCGTTTCATACGACGGTGTGATAACAGCGCTGGAAACGCTAGGTGAGGAACACCTGAATGTGGCTTTTGTAAAAACACGCCTGTTAGATTACGAAGTTAAACTAAAAGCCGAGCCTACGACAGAACTCAAGGCTCTGCACACAGGCACAAAACGGTACTCCGTACAAAATTCACATATCCCTCACAAAAAGAAAAAGTTCAACCCTCAAAGAAAAGAAAAAATTCAACCCGGTAATTCTACGCACAAGTTTACAAAAATGTATTGTGACCACTGTGGACGGCGAAACCATTTTAAAAAGGACTGTCGTTTCTACAAAAACCAGCAGCAGACCAGTCAATCTACTAACTATAACAGGACGGCCAACAACATCCAAGCCTGCACAAATGACGAGGACGGTTTTGCTTTCATGTTTTCAAAATGTAAGTTGCCTGTTGCTGCTGACAATCGTTTAGCTAATGATGAACTTTGTTTTCTTCTAGATTCCGGTGCGACCGATCATATTGTGAACACTTTAGAGGCATTTTCTTCATACGTGGAACTACCCAAACCTTTAAAGATCGGCGTTGCTAAAAACGGGACCTCCATACTTGCTTTTGGTAAAGGAAGAATTGAGGTAACCACCAACTTAGGTATCCAAGGATCCCTCGACGACGTTTTATACTCGCCCGAGGTCCGCTACAATTTGTTGTCGGTAAATCGTATACAACAAACAGGTATGTCAGTTATTTTTTGGTAACAATGGAGTCCAAGTCTATAATAAAAATAACAATTAATGTTACATGACAGGCGAGAATACTAATAATCTGTTTAGTATAACATTCCAGATCAATAAATCACATCATAATTTAAATATTGCTCAAAACAAATGCCAAGATCACTCAAAAACATACAATTTATGGCATAGTCGACTTGGACATTTAAACAAACAAAGGTTTATTCAGCTTAAAAGTCTGATTGACAAAGATGACAATAAACGAATAAATGATATAATACGTCTAGCGATGACATTTGTGAGCCTTGTGTACTTGGTAAACAATCACGATTGCCTTTTGCAAAATCTAAGGACAAAAGTAACAAAAATAATCGACCACTGTTTATCATTCATTCGGATGTTTGTGGCCCGATATCACCTGCAACCATTGATGACAAAAATTATTTTGTGACATTTATTGACGAATTTACACATTATACAGTAACTTACTTAATGCATTCAAAATCGGAAGTATTAAAATGTTTTTAGGATTTTGTAGCTAAGAGTGAAAATCGGTTTAACTTAAAAGTCACTAATTTATATTGTGACAATGGGAGAGAATATCTTTCAAACGAATTTAAAGAATTTTGTGTTTGCAAGGGAATAGCGTACCATTTGACGGTACCATACACGCCACAGCAAAACGGTGTAGCTGAGCGCATGAATCGTACGTTAACCGAAATGGCCCGTAGGTACATTGGTTACAAGTGCGAAATTGGACAAGTCGTTTTGGGGGGAAGCTGTTTTAACGGCTACCTACTTAACAAACAGACTACCCTCAAAAGCGCTAACAAATAATAAAACACCGTATGAAAATTGGCACAATAGGAAACCGAAAATAAATCATTTAAAAATATTCGGTTCAACGGCTTATGTCCATGACAAGACTAGAACATCGAAATTTGGTACAAAATCTTTTAAAGCCATATTAGTTGGCTACGATCAAAATGGTTACAAATTATTAAATATTGAAAATAATCAATTTCTGATTGCACGAGATATTGTATTTGATGAATCAAATTTCGAATCTTCTAGGCAAATAAATAAAATTCCTATTGAAATTCCCGCCAAAATTGATAAGCCCAATGAAAAATTGGCAAAATCAATAGGCAGCAAACACAAACCTCTTCCTGACGATACCTCAGAAGCTGGCCCTTCATCTAGCAAACTGAGACGTAGTCAAAGAATTCTCGATTTACCCACAATAGACTATAATCAGATGAATGACCCCGATTTTTATTTATCACTCACAACCGTTCATTCATTACCAAATACTTATAATGAAATTTCCGGTAGAATTGATTCTGATAAATGGTTTAAAGCCATACAAAGTGAAATTGATTCACTGCATAGTAATAAAACTTGGACTCTAGTTCACAGACCTCATAATGTAAATATAGTTAGTTCAAAATGGGTATTTACTATTAAAAATAATGAACTTGGTGAACCTACCCGGTATAAGGCACGTTTAGTAGCTTGCGGGTTCACTCAACAATACCTACAAGACTATGACGAAACGTTCGCCCCAGTTGCTCGCATATCAACATTTAGATTTATCCTAGCACTATCTAATCAATTTGATTTACATGTTCATCACATGGATGTAAAAACCGCATTCCTCAACGGTATTCTAAAAGAAGACATTTACATGGAGGTGCCGGAAGGTGTTTCCGCACAGCCGAACCAAGTCTGTAAATTAAATAAAACCCTCTATTAATGAAACAATTTGAAATGACTGACTTAAATGAAATCAAAATGTTTTTAGGCATTAGAATAGAGCGAACTAAAGGTAAATTGACCCTAGACCAATCAATGTACCTTCAAAGTGTTTTAAGCAAATTCTCCATGAGCGACTGCAATCCTTGTAAATCACCAATCGCTTCAACATTCGATCATGCAGCTTTAGACTCTGACACTCGTCATGAGGCTCCATGCAGAAATGTCATAGGATGTTTGATGTATGCCATGCTTTGTACTCGACCAGATATTTGCGACTATTGGTATTTTAAGTCGATACCAAAGTAAAAGTAATGAGGAATTATGGAAATGCTTAAAACATCTCTTAAGGTATATAAAAGGAACAGTTGATTTAAAATTAACTTACGAGAAATGTGACTATAAACAGCTAGTTGTTGGTTTCGTAGATTCTGATTAGGGAGGCGATTTAAATGACAGAAAAAGTACAACAGGGCATATATTTAAAGTGTTCGATAATTGTACAATTTCGTGGAATACACGCAAACAAAACTCTGTCGCTGCTTCCTCAACAGAAGCCGAATATATGGCCTTATTTGAGGCTGCTAGAGAGGCAATCTGGATAAAATCACTACTTAATAGTATCTCAATTCCAGTAACGCAGCCTATTATACTTTTCGAGGACAACAACAGTTGTATTAGCATAGCTAATAACCCCACGAACCACAAAAGGTCTAAACACATAGACATAAAATACCATTTCACGAGGGAACAAATTACTAACAAAGTAATAAAGTTACAATATATTTCCACAGGAAACCAAGTCGCTGATATTTTCACAAAAATGGTACCTACAACGAAGTTCCTAGAATAAAAAAAAAAAATTAAACTCGAGTTAAAATTTTTGTTGGTAAAATCCCACTCAATGTAGGAATTATTATAGTAAAATAACAAGTTTATGATAAGTGGAATGCTACACGAATGTTTAGTTCATTGTTGTTAACACGTCTTAAGTCAAAGTGTGATTGTATTATTGATTATGTAAATGCTTAAATATTTGAGGGGGACTATTGGTATTGCCAATATTCAAGCTATAACGATGCTAAATTGTAATGTCTTTTTATTAGCTACCCTCTTCTATTTGGTCGCTTATTTTTCTCATTCAATATACGACCGTTACAAAGTGCAGTTCGTTTTCTTATCCCTTAACCCATTTTCTAATAATCATTAATCATTATACAACTAAATGTTCTGTGAATATTTAAACCGTCTAAGTACCTGATGCAGTTATTAATATCAAGCAAAAAAATTGCAAAAAATCGTCATGATACGTCACGGCAACCACTATATTTCATAAAACCAAATTTCCCTCCTACCCATTTTGCACATCCTTACCAATTTTCCCTTAATTTTCCCAATAATACTAAAATTTGTCCCTAATCCCTTACCTCAGATGCTAATGGAGTAGGCAATTAAGCTTATTAATTGCAAAGGTTTTTTTAGCCGCTTTCAAAGGCTGCTGAAAGGGCTCTCTTCCCCTTTCTAACTAGGCTGGTGTGAAAAGGAAAGATGAATTAAGTCTATGAAAGGGTTCGTTCGTCGGATACTGGGTGTTTTTTTTGTTGAATTTTCTACGTTCGCAGGTAAATATAAAGCGGTATATTTTAAAAAGAATTTTAATATAAAGCTGTTATTTTACTAAATGTGTTTTTAATTGTTTTGACTGGATTATAGGCCTTGTATAATGAAGCTGATGTAAAAAATACATTAATATTATTACAAGAGGAAAGATTTTATTGTTTGTTTCTTGGACCGATTTGAAAAATTATTTCACCATATTTTTGTTATTTTTTTTGTTATCGAAATAACTTAAATATAGTACATGACGTAATTACAGCGAGCGAAAACCGCGTACGGTTTATCTGTCGCTGTTCAGGCGCTCGATCACACCGTATTTGTGTAAGGGTCTCCCCAGACCTATCGACGCGGAATCGGCTTGAGCCGGCAAAAATAAGTTTTATGTCCACGCAATAAGATCGAAAACGAAGTCGTTCCGTTCGCAACGCCGAGCCGGGCCGAGCCGAGCCGAGCGACACCATTTTCACTTACTGCACGGACATAATTTTTTTTCTTAACGGCCCAAGCCGATTCCGCGTCGATAGGTCTGGGGAGACTCTAAGTAGTACCACTTAAGATGATAAGAACATGTTTTTTAGGATGCTTTTGCACTTGTGTGCATCATTAAATATGCTCTGACACATTAGAATTCTACATTATCCTTGGTGAACATAGGGTATGTTTTATTTTTCTACGCGGACGGAGTCGCGGGTAACAGCTAGTTATAAATAATAGATAGTTTTAAGGGAAGGTTTTAATGTAAGTATTATAATATAAACTCTGCTTTATATAGTGTTACAAAACAAAACATAAACGAAGCGAAGCGACGGCGAATCGCTTAATAATAGATGAGTAATTTGTTATTACGTTATTAGTATAAGTTTAATTAGACTAACATAGCCTGTCTCAGGCCTTATTAGGCCCGTAATTAAACAGCACTAGGCTGGCAACACTCCAAATGTTACTGTAATGACTGTGCCAATTACACGGACACACTGAGATAGCTCTTAGCATCTAGACTACTTTAGGAACTGTGAACTTGCCAAAAACATGGAACAACCAGCCAATTTTTAACCAACTACCGTAGCGGGAGGTTTTGTTTGACAAGGGCCTCTTTTTTAGGTGGTACGAGAAAAAACCTTGTCTTTGACTTGTTATGGCATTGTTTCTAACTCAGCCGCCTTAGGCTGCGTTTCCACCAGAGATGTGCGAGGATGCGTTGCAAGGGATGTGTTTATCATGAACCATTAGAAACACTTCATTTACCTATCCTGGCTTAGCTTAGCTCTGGTGGAAACAGCTCAGCGGAGCGAGGTTTTTGTACATACAAAAGAAGCGAAAGATGTGTGTGAGGAATGTGTTGCAAGGAATGTTGCGAGGGATGTGTTGCGAGGCGGCGTCTGGCTCCGCTCCCGCCTCACCGCACCCCGTCCCCTTATTAAAAAGAGCCCGCTACACATCCTCGCCACGCATCCTCGCACCGCTCAGCTTCCTCGCACATCTGGTGGAAACATTCACACCGTTACACCTCCTCGTTACACAGCCTCGCACCGCTTAGCTATCTCGCACATCTCTGGTTGAAACGCAGCCTAAATCATCTAATCATCTGATTAAAATCACATAAGGTTTATAAAGAAAATGTAATGAATTTGTATTTTGTTATCAACTTAAATTTATTTACCTAGCTATTATGAAATAAGGTATCATAAATCGTCTCACATCACGTCAGTCTAGATATACTTACTTACGTGTTTTTATGTCGTTAAATAATACGCAAAGACAGAGAACGAGGTTATTGTCAAACACTTTTTTTTTGTTTTTAGAATCATGAAATATAGTTTTCCAACATTAGTTTTTAAAAATACGTATGACAATAAATTATGGCCTTTTAAAACGAATTTACTATACTTACGTATTTTTAAAACTTAGTTGACAGCTTAATTGGCTGGAACTGGAAGAAATGAAAAATATTATATTCATTGTTGGTATTGTACAAAACAGAATTTTTCGTTTATGTTCATTACTAATTGGGTTCCCCGTTCGGGAATAATTGGATTGACAGAAATGTTAATATCATTGTTTTTCCATGTAACTACAGCAATATTTTGGCCTAAAGCTCTCTGTTAAAGCAGGCTTTGAACATTTTTACCTTTTAATTAATTAACAGTTCTCATAAACATGCATACCAATGTTTTCGAGTGCTCTCCAGTGTTCAAAGAACTGGCAACATCAATATTTTAACAACGGAGCTTTTATTTGATAGTCTGTGGTTAATGAAAGTGTTATTTGTGTTATGAGTGTTATGACGAAGTGCAAGTTGCATTTAGTTTTTTTTAATAGTATGGAGAAAGCACACGAGCACACAGGCCATCTGCAGCCCTAGTATGGTTGCCTTTATCGCGTGACAAAATGTGGATAAAGCATCCGTCACTCTCGTACTTATATACGTGTCAAAAAGTGACGGATGTTTTATCCACATTTTGTCACGCATTAAATTAGACTCGCTGGTCGTAAATAACAACTGAGACTTGTTTACACATGTGCAATATCAAGACTATAACCTTAAGACTGCAATCCTAAGACTTCAAATGCGTTGCCAAGTCATACTCAAAGACATTCAACTTACAACCAAAATAAGTATAGGCAAAAAATAGGTTCTCTGTCGTTTGCTCGAAAGTCATTTGCCATAATTCTATCACTTGCCATAATATTCATTCGCCATAAAGGCATTTTTTCTGAAATCGTGAACTATTCTGAATTGTTATAAAACAAACCTAACCTAACCTATTGGGCTCTATACGTTGGCATGTAAAAATTACCTGAAAGGTTTACAGTTTCAGAAAAAATGCCTTGATGGCAAATTAACATTATGGCAAGTGACACAATTATGGCAAATTAAATTCGGGTAAACGAAGTGATCCGCAAAAAATATGCTTAGATACTTTAAAAAAGTCAAGATTAAGAAGCATACTCACACTCATCACACAAATATTAACTCAAACCGGGACTCGAACCCACGACCGCTAGTTTCACAGGCAGGGCCACTAACAACTCCGCTACCAGCGTCGTTTCATGTCCCTAACATAAGTTCGACTTGTCTCGCATACATAACAAAGCAATGTTTTGTTTTACCAGTTTATTCATGCGCTAAATCTCTTTCGCGGCTAATACAATATTCATAAATGGCGAGTTGCGTTCCCTACTCTGTGGTGTTATTACTAACTGGCCGCGTCGAATTAGGAATCGACTTGGTAAAATCATATCATAAAGTATAGATATTTTTGGCAATAAAATGTTAACCCTCAGTATTCAGGTTTTCAGTTGTCATAATATTATTGAAAAATCATTGTTGGTTGGTTCCCGTTTGAATAACCACGTCCTCTAATAAAGCAAAACATTAATTTGACAAACAACAAAAAAAAAACTTTGCATAACTGGACGTAGTTATGCAAACGGGAACCAACCCACAATGATTTTTGATTTAGCAATAAAATGTCAACCCTCAGTATTCAGTATGTCAGTTGTCATAATATTATTGCAAAATCATTGTGGGTTGGTTCCGGTTTGAATAACTACGTCCTCTCATAACGCATAACATTCATTTGACAAACAACAAAAACAAAAATGAATATATTATCTACTATAATATAACCTACTCTGCCGTCCTAAGCAATATCTTAAATTCAATCACCAAAGCAGATTCAATTCTATATGGTTAATAATAAAGTTGATATTACTACAGGAGGTTTATATTAGTTCCTGCGTTTTTGCCTAGGACGACAGTAACTGGGTAAAGAATACCACCATAAAGGGCAAATGACGTGGAAACGGATCAGTTTGTGACAGACTGTTTTCTGTTGGGTTTAATCTAAATGAAATTATGGACAGATTCGATAAGCCTTGGATGAAAATGACAATGGAAATGAAAATGAAAAACATCCTTTTGTTATTTTATTTATTTAAATATTAGGGGCTATCAAGCCTGACAACGGCTGTTCCGTTGGACAAAACTTGTCAGACAATTGAGCAGCGTTATACGTTTGAACCATGCTGCCAAATTGAAAATACACGCGCTAAGGTGTGTTTAGTTCGCACTGACGGGACTACTTAAACTCGCTACTTGGACATGCACTCGTTCGTCCGTCCGACCGTCGTTGTTGAGAGAATCACTACCCAGCTGATAAACCTACACATTTAATTAATGTCACTATATAGTATTAATCACATTTCCCACGTTTGGCTCCGGAACTGATTATTACTGGATAAACGCGTGATAACAAACTTAAGTCAAAACAGCAAATAATGATAAATAAGGATAAAAATTCTCCGTAATATTTTATAAGTATTTATTTGTTTTTGTAAAGTTTTACTTACAAAGCTCACATGATTGATTGATTTTGTTTGATTGTTACATACATACATACATTAAATCACGCCTGTTTCCCAGAGGGGTAGGCGTTATTATTTATTCGATCGTAATTTAAAGTATGTACAAGCGAAAGAGATGTGCGTGTTCGTCCCTTGATGGTAAGGTAAGATATCCTCGTTGGTCAACTGTCAGATTTTGAATGTCCCAACCGCCGCGTAGTGACGTCACGAAAGATGAGTTTTGGATGCGTTCTAAACAATGGGAGTAACCCAAATATACATAATGGAGGTGAACACAGGTCGATGCGATCTGTCATCAGTTTACGTCAATCCTATACATTTTGTCCATTTACGAGAATCGCTAACTTAGCGCTATACATCTTGGCCAGGCCCCAAGGGGAGCATTTCGTACCTACTAAGTGATCTAGGCGACGTGATTAGTCTACGTCTAGTAGTTCAATGGTTCCCAACCTTTTTTCGACCAAGGAACATATTGTTTTTAACCCCCGACACAAAAAGAGGGGTGTAAACACATGGTTTTTATGTATTAACAGCTGTTGTTAGTGGTAAATAATCAAGACTCAAGGTCAAATACTCATGCAAACATTTGTCACTGACAGGACACGAAACCAAGACTAAACACTCAAAAAAATGTGAGCCAACCAAGAGACATTTTCTCTTAGTTGTCACAATGATACAATAATTATGATAGGTATATCAACCAAAGCTGATAGTTATAGCAGCAAGTTCTTTAGTGATTCTAGTTACGCCTTAGTTGATGCATCTTACATCTTGTTCGGCTCGTACGGAATCAAGACACTTATTCACAACAATTACAATGCACAACAATCTTCTTAGAAGCGACCAATTTCATTTGTTCGTATCACTAGTATCACTACCAACTCAAATTCTGCATCTACAAAGCAACACTATTAGGCGGTTACAAGCACTGTTAGGCGATGGGCTTGCAGCCTGTCACTAATACACTGATAAACATCTTAGCCTAATTGTGCAAAATGTGGTTACAGAATTATTAACAAGTTTTTAGAGTTGTTATTTTTATAGCTCTGCCTACCCCACTCTGGGAATAAAGGCGTGGCGTGGCGTTATGTACAAAGCAACAAAGAGAATTGTGAATATTGCATACCTAACAGCAATATTCATTCCTATGCAGACGACATCACTCGGGAATACACAATACTTCGGACGTGCAGATATTGCCCAGAAAAACCATATCGAGAATAGGAATAAACTTAAACTTGAGACATCGAGAGCATGGCAGGTCAAGTGGTTTCTCTAATGACAGGGAGTTATAGTGCCCGGCCGATAAGAAGTCAATCCTGACAGCTGTCATCGCAGTACAATTTATAACCTATTCTTGTGTTTGAGGTTATAATTTCTACTGAAATGACAGATGTCAGGATTAACTTCATACCGGCTGGGCACTATAGTAGTAGGTAAATCACTTGATGGTAAGTGGCCAGCAAGATCACCAGACATTTACATTCTCAAAGTTAACAATTGATTGCAATCCTAAGTCCGCAAATGCTAGTAATTTCACCGATTGTCTTATCCCCACACCGGAACACAACGCGAACATTGATGCTTGGCGGTAAGTTTAAGATGGTGTAGCGATCCGGACGGACCCTGCATAAGGTCAAGGCCACTACTTGTTTATTAATACGAACCTTAATGCATTACAAATACTCAGGACAAAGATAGAAAACCCACAATTTTGCATCACCTCGACTCGGAACGTATGGAGTTGACAAAAGCGATTCACGCGATCGCTTTCGTCAATTCTATACATTATTTACATTAATGCACTTTAGCTTCGCCCCCGGGACTTTTGTATTAAACCCAATGCAGCAGAAATTACGCAACCGTGAACACGCGACTCACAAGTTATAAAGTTACGCTCGCTCGGCTTCACCCTAAAAGCCGTATTAAACTGCTCTCGATTGTAATACTCCTTTCACGATGCGTCAAAAGTGTCAGTTTTCTATAACTTGACGTTTACTTTGACGTATCTTGTTACGGGCATCTCGGTCAAAACGAGTTTATTAATACGGCCCTATGATACCCCTTACCATCAACCAAGTCACTAAATATACCTACTTACTTATAAATATATTACAGTCCACATGAGAAAGTTACTTAGTACCTATTCAATAGATGGTTTAACATCGTTGTTTAATAAGCGGTTAACAAACTAATTTATTTCACAAAAATATAATTTAGCAAAATGCTTTTTTTCAAAACTGTAAATATTTCAGATTTTTCATAAAACTTACGTAACCCAACCTATGTGGGTTCTATAAGAGGGTCCTGAAATATTCGCAAGTGATTAAAATACCCAATAGATCGCTTAGAGAAACACGTGCGCATTTTTATTTAAAACTAGCGACCCGCCCTCGCTTTGCTTCGGTTTATGTGAGTTTGGTATAATAGCCTTCCTCGATAAATGGGCTTTCTAACAATGAAAGTTTTTTTTTAAATTGGACCATTAGATCCTGAGATGAGCGCGTTCAAGCAAACAAACAAACAAACAAGATCAATCCAATCACAACATTCGACTCCCCCCCGCGTCCGTTAACCTCTCACATGCAACCCTTTCCAGACACTTTTTTTTATTAGTATACATATACTTAACGGGTCTAATTCCGACGAAGTGGATCCACTTAACTCCAAGTGCAGTTTAGCTGCATCCGAAATAACGAAGCAGACTGCATCGCATAATTGGAATTATTTTACAAGTGACCAGGTATTCTCTGTCGCAATCACCGAGTTAGTCGACGAGGTCTACGTTATTCCAGCCTTTTAAACATCAATTGAATTGGAATGAATATTAATTTAATAATATAAATTCCGGGATTCCGGGATTCGAGAAAACTTTATATTCATTATTTTCCAATTAGTATAAGACTTTACGTTAGTTTTCTCCTCAAACTTAATTTGTTCTACGATTTACTGGTAAATTAAACAACATTTTGGTAAAAATATAACTTCAAATAGCTAATGTGTTTATGATAGCGTAATTTGTTTATTTAGAAATCCCGAGAATTTTATTAATTGATTAAAATTGAGTCCGCTTCCATGCAACCAACAACAAAGCCGCCGCCAAAGTTTAGGTAAATATCTATCCGATATTCCGATCCTTGGTTATGAGTGTATATGTGTCATGTTCAGTGATTGGAATAGGTAGTGCAATTCCGGGTGAATGACCTCAAACATTATAAATAATATGGATAAGACCCGGGATTCCGGGATTCGTATTTTTATAAATAATAAGATAATTATTAAAAAAGGTTTCTTGTTTGCAAGATTGTCAAAATTAAAGTGTCTACATAATTTCGTCAATACCAACTTTGTACTAGCAGTATAATAATTGTTAAAATTATAAATAAACAACTTTTTTGAGCTTACTGTGGGGCTAGGTCAATTTGTGTAATTTCCCCTGATATTTATTTTAAACCAAACACAAACTTTAAAACTTTTCAAAGTGAAAATCCGGGATTGCAAGTTATATCCATACTAAGCTTACGCACCGAAATCCCGTGAAATTGCACTACCTATTCCGATCACTGGACTCATGTTATTTGGAATACAGTATAGTTTTATCGTGTTGCTAAGACAAGGTTTGGTCAGGGAGCGCTGCGGTACCGCTCAAGAATACCCCTAACACGAATGGAAAACTCCTGAATTTGAATGAAAACTTTAATTTCCAAGCCGGGCACTTTATTTAAGAATTCGTTTAGCACCGGGACCGTCCATTTTTCTGTGAAATACAATCCTTGTCTGTTTCATATTGAATTGCTCAATTCGGTTTCAATGGAGTCAATGCATTTTAGTGGGGCTAAGTAAATAACTATAAAAACACGACTTAACACTGACGTCTTAAAATGACGTCACGCTACATACAGTATGATTCCAATTAGTATTTCGTCATAATCATATGACTACCTCTATAGTTAACCGATATCGATTCTTGAAATAATCAGTACATATCATGTTACTCAAAAAAAAGAATAGATTGTTAGTTTATTAAATAAAATATACCTACTTAGATTTTAATAGTGTCTTAATTATTGTTTACATTTGCTATTATTAAAAAAAATTACAACACGCACAATGTCATCTTTACAAGAGTTTTGCTACAAATATCTCTTTTCTTGTATTTTATATTATTTTTATTTTTATTTTTATTTTTTACACTGTAATTTTTTTTGTATGTACAATCTGGGTCTCTTGCCTGTAAATAAACGATTTATTATTATTATTATTATTATTATTTTCTGCTTAATTGTTGAAATGTGGTAACTAAATCGGCCGCCTTACTGGCAAGTTAATAAGAGCTATCATAACGTTGACAATACGATGACAGGTCAAAGATGATATACTTTTTACCGCGTGGAATACGAGTATAGGCCCTTGTCCACTGAAGGTCTTTCCAGTGTTACAATCTCCACTAGTGACCCGCTCTCGCTTCGCTTCGGTTTATGTGAGTTTTCCGTAAATAAAACAGAATTTATTATACATAAAAACTATTGAATCACTCTATCTATTTAAAAAAAACCGCATCAAAATCCGTTGCCTAGTTTTAAAGATCTTTAAGCATACATAGGGACAGACAGACAGCGGGAAGCGACTTTGTTTTATACTATGTAGTGATTTGTTAAGGTGCTAACAAAATGCAAAACAACCAAGCCAAGTTGCCCTAAAAGCTGGTTCGTACTGAATTAGTAATTTAGTCGAGTAGCGAGTAATTTAGTCAAGTGCCGAGTATATTAGTTGTAATTTAGTCAATTAACGAGTATTTTAGTAGTAATTTAGTCAGGTAGCGAGTATTTTAGTAGTAATTTAGCCACTTAGCGACTATATTAGTAGTAATTTAGTCAAGTACCGAGTATATTAATTGTAATTTAGTCAATTAACGAGTATTTTAGTAGTAATTTAGTCAAGTACCGAGTATTTAAGTAGCAATTTGGTCAAGAAGAGAGTATTTTAGTATATTTAGTCGTACTAAATTAATAATTACGTAATTAAATGTTCGTTGCAGTTAAAGAATAAACTATAGACGACGACCGCGACTTTGTACGCGTGGAATTAGTTTACTGCAACTTCCCCTCGATAATACGATCCAACTACAAAACAATAATTTCTTTCCTGAGACTTATGTCCTAATAAATAAAATAAACTTTTGCAAAAACATTTTCGGTGTGACAGTACTCGATTTAAGTGGCGACCTGATAGTAAAAAAATGATTTGAAATTTTACGTGCAAATAAAATGGGAAAATATTTGTGAATTTAATGTTGTGTTGAACTTTGAACACCTTTGAGTTAAGTTGGGAACGACTTTTAAGTATTAAATAAATTTTATATTACTAACGTGCATTTACACTTTTAAACGTTAATCTGAAGATAAGTATGGAACTCTCAGGGTGCATGTCTTATAGTTTTTTTTTTATGTCATGGAGAACTTAAACGAGCAACCACAGACATTGCAAAATACCCATGTCGGTGTCATGAGCAAACGTTAAGTTTCTTATAAAACAATGTTAATAGCATTATTACCTATTATGAAACTTTTTTCAATGTTGCATTTGTCGTCTCTTATCGATCTTCTGACCTTAAAAATCTTACCAACCCCTCAAGTGGCTCGATTATTCTGCCAATAAAAGCAAGAACGATTGCCAAAAAATCTATGACAAACAAACAGCTTTGAAACGGTTAAATCTTAGTTACTACTTTGCCACTTTTTGCGAGATATGAAAAGCTTTTTAAGTTAACTGTAACGACGTGAACTTTTAAAATCTGAGAATTGAAAAACAACTGCCGGCTCGGTTGGATACCATAAGTCTTGGATAAAATGGTTTATTTATGCCCTTGTTGTACAGTCACAACCCGCGAATGTTACACCATTTGCCACTCTTCTTAATTTAGCCGTGTACTACACTCAGGTAATATGTCAAGTCTGCTGTCAACCCAAAATGCATTAAGTACATAGTTAAATTAGGAAGAGTGTACAATCTACTATTGTACGAGTTGTATGATGGTGGAATTCAGTGGCTAGTATCAATGCGAATAATTCCTCAGAGCACTCCCTGAGAAAAACCGTAAATGAATAAAAAAAATATTTAGTGGCATGCAAGGGCATGCTTTAATGGTTCGGTCATTTGGAAAGGATTGATGAAAGAAGATTGACGAAAGAGATATACAGATCGAAAGCGAGTGGAAGGCTCGGAAGGGGTCGCCCTAGGCGTACTTTTTCGAATCAAATCGGAGAAATACTGGAAATGGGCCGAATCTTAAGTACCCGAAACCGACGTACGTGCATGGATCGTAGCAAGTGAAAAGAAGTGGTCTCTGCCTACCCGTCTACGAAAACGGGCGTGATTTAATGTCATCATCATTAAATTTAAGAGCTAGGCTCTTGTCGGTGAAGTAATTGTCACTTTTCTCTACTCTGTGCTAGCTTTTTCACCTCCTGATACGACACGACATTGGCCTTGTCTTATTTGGTTGAAGTAAGTAAGCCTAGGTCGTCCTCTTCCTCTTTTTCCTTCGACTTTACCCTCTAAAATGTTCAAAAAGAAACTATCATACCGTATCAAGTGTCCTATCATCTTTCCTCTTCTACATTCTATAGTTTTTAAAATATGTCTTTCTTCGTTCACCATCTTCAAAACCTCTGCGTTGGTTTTCTTTTCCGTCCAGCTAATTCTTTCCATCCTTCGCCAACACCACATCTCAAACGATTCCAACCTTTCTCTATCTCTCTGTGTCAGTGTCCAAGTCTCTCTACCGTACAACGCGATGCTCCAAATGTAGGTTTTAATTAAAATTTTTTTTACCTTCTTTGATATTTTAGCTCTTAACAGGTTCTTCTTGATATTGAAGGCTTTTTTAGCCATGGCTATCCTCTGAATGATGTCTGCGGTGCATCTAGACTCATAATGAAATGTGATTTAATGTATGTATGTAAATATGTAGCAAAAAGTGAAAATGCGGTCAACGCAAAACTTTCCACTTAGTAATCACCCTTATAAAACTGTTTAGTCTTACCGCTTACATTTTATAAGGCTAAGTCGTACACTTATTAGTCTTATAGCGCTCTGACTTCAAAGAGGTCATTAGCGAGTCGGGACTTAAGCGCCGATTGGATATGCAGATGACCTGGAGTAGCGTGCTAGGACGGCAATTAAAAATTAATAAGGGTTCCTTATGAAGTGAAAACAATATTTGTATTTCCTAGCGTATGCAATGGGTAATTCCACGATAATGTAACGAAAGTTACCATTTCAACGAGTGTTTTTTGAACTTTTGAATGTTCATATTTTTCTAAATATAATTTTAAACACGTATATCGTATAAATTAATCCTTCTATTTTGGAATATAACTAAAAAAACAAGCAGAATGCTAGAAAGTGGTAGATTGCGTTACTCTGCCATGGAATTGCCCAATGATTCGTGTAAATAGGTATTCGATTTTTATAACGTTACTTCGTCATTCATTCATTCAAATGGGGGTGTTTACTCATCCTATTACCAGGAGTTCAGAACCTGTAAGGGGGCTGCTCCGAACTGGCTGGCCTTACGGTCAAACAGATGTTAATTGAAAATTAAATACTTTAATGGTTTTTCACAGTCGTATACCTACATAGTCGGGTGGAATCTGTGACTCATAGCATTCTCAAGACAATAATTTAAAGACTGCAATTCTAAGACCACAATTATAAACATTTATAAATGTGTGTTTGAAAATAATGTCAATGTTTTTTAACAGAAACAGTCTCATCGTTTTTGACTTATTTTTATGCCATCACAATCTATTTATTTTCTTCTCAGCAGTGGTCTCCTCTTGGGAAGCGCTGGTAGATTCTCTACGTGTAAAAGTGCCCGTGCGGTCTACTTACTGAATAAATATATTTTATTTTTATCTTTTTATCTATGCCAAATAACTTCCAGATCCATTCTGTCGTTCTGGCATGATTGAGTAACAAACATCCAAACTTTCGCATTTTTTAAATATTAATCCATACTACATAGCTCTGTCCTTTACGCTCCCCGTAAAATCAACTGCATAGCGATGCCATAATAACCCCCCTGTGCTTCTTCTTCATCAGCGTATATTCTCCAATTTCCCTGCATCTAGAACCTTAACCTATGGGGTTATTATATATCTGTGCAATTCATTTTAAGCTGAGAGAAAAGGACAGAGTTACGTAACGGCTATAGCTCCGTCCTTTACACACCGTAAAATAAAAGGCATTGCGAGCGACGTCATAATAACCCCCCTGTTATGGCATTGTTTTTAACCCGGCTGCCATTACTGTCAAGTAAAATAGAGGGGTTTCCCTCGGAATCCCTAACAACATTTGTCCTAACACATCGTTTGTCCGAATTTTCATTTGCTCTAAACTAGTTTTCAGATGAGTCAGGCAACTTAAAGTTTTCTAATTATATCTGCAGTTCGGTTAGGTTAGGGTTGTATTATAACAACACTAAAAAGTTTTAGAATTTAAGCGGAAAGCGCATTAGGATAAATAAAAAATCGGACAAACTATGTATGCATTAGGATTAGGAGAAACGACGATTAGGGGAACCAAATAAGAGCTTTCAAAACGTTGACGATACGATAACAGGCCAAAAACGATATAGTTTTTACCGCGTGGTTGTGTTTATCGCGTGACAAAATGTGGATAAAGTTATCGTCACTTTCATAATTATAATTAGACCCCGCTATTGGGGGTGCAAAATGGTAGCTTTCAAGTTCTTAGGGATGGGTAAAAATATTTATGATGTCGATATCGATACTTTATTTTTTCTGTACAATTAGTTTTATATGCACCTATACCATTTTTTAAACAACAATTCAACTTGTTTTTTTTTGGATCCATGGTTAGGTATCATTGTCATCAGAAATGTTAACCATTATCAGTACAACAAATACAGTATGGTTGCTATTTTACTTTTATAATGTTTCGGGTTGCAGGGCAGTGCATGAACGCTTTTAAGATAAACCTTTTCAATAGAGGTATAATACTGGCCACTTATACTGAAAATAAATTATTTACGTCAATGTCATTAAATCAAAAATGTCATATAGTCCTGTTTTATAAAATAAACACGTTTAATTAAAGTCCTAGAGTCTCATTATGGTAAAGAAAAATTATCGACAAATTGCTATAACTATCGACATATAGCTAGTATTTGAAACTAGTTTTTACCTATCCCTAAGAACTTGACAGCTACCATTTTGCACCTCCGTTAGCGGGGTCTACTGATAATACGTGTCAAAAAAGTCTTATTATCACAGGCAAAAGTAGGTGAAATACAAAGCAGTATAACCTAAATTCAACCAAGTTTACTTACCGCTTAAGTTTTCAGTCTATCAGGCTTTACGAAGCCGAAGTTAGCATAGAAATTGCTTATAGAGCGGTTCAATAAGATAGTTAAGCGACTCCACTTACTCATCGAGCTCTTTGACAGTTAAATCATTAATAATGAAATATAAAAGGGATTGAGGCTGACAAGTTTCTTAACGCTAACGTTAAGGATTTTCGAATACTGACAAAATGTATGGAATTGACGTAAGCGCTCGACGCGATCGTCTGACAGCTTACGTCAATCCTATACATTTTTGATAACGATAACGAATAGAGGTGTGCCGTTCTCGAGAATACGCTATTTGACAAAAGTCAAATCGGCTTCTTTTTATGAAACATCAAAAACGCTCCGTTACTATGGAATTTATATGGATTACTATCTTGTGACGTCACAATCAAACAGCGTCCTTATTGTTGGATTTTATGAATTTAAAAATCTTAAAGTAGCAAAACATAAATAAAAGATTGATATTTTCCTAGTATTTTTATAATGTTTATCTATTGATAATGAAAAAACAATTCAATTTCAATGTTGTCAAATACCCTATTCTCGAAAACGACGCTCCTTTTGATGGAGGATGTTTTTTTTTTTTTTTTTTATGGCATCGAGTAGACAAACGAGCACACAGACCACCTGATGGTAAGTGGAAACTGTGACCCATAGACATTCGCAATCACAAGACTGCAATGCAATCCTAAGACTGCAAATGCGTTGCCAACCCTGAGGCTAAGATGGAATGCCTCTATGCTAGTCATTTCACCGGCTGTCTTATCCCCAAACCGGAACACAACAATGCGAACACTGCTGTTTGGCGGTAGGTTAATGTATAAGATGGTGGTAGCGATCCGGACGGACCTTGCACAAGGTCCTACCACCCGCAAAATGATGATGATGTTGAGAATCCTCGAAAATTCCCGAGAACGGCACATCACTAATAACGAACGCCGAATGCATCTTGTCTATGGCCTCAGGGCCTCTATGTTTCATGATAAATTTACCATAAAGAAAAAAAAGTATGATGGACTTTTTTAATGATAGTAAATAGTTTTTTTTGTGCCAAACTTTTTTCTTTTCAATTTTTCATTTTTCATACAACCGTATTGTTTTTGCCATGTTATCGTAGCATCAACGTGTAATAGCTCCTATTTACTTGATATTAGGTGGTTGAGAAATAATACAACACAAATGCAATAATGGTTTTACCGTGAAGAATAGAGAACATGGTTACTAACATACATGGTTACTAATCTTAAACCAGTATTTACTAAATCAGTGATTTAACAAGCTGTCGTAAGATGAAAATGCTGTAATTGTTCAGTTCACACAGCCTCCTCCACACACACCGACATATACACACACTCGCACACACAAGCAAACGTACACACACACACAAGTAATGAGCATAGCTCAGACAGGGCATCGCAAAACAATCGCAACACTATAATAGAATTAGATCAATAGAGTCGTATTATGTAAAGTTTTATTTAATGAAGTATATTATTAAATTACACTTATAGCGGTAATGTATCATACATAATAATATGTTTGTGAAGGTATTTTCTTTAAAATAAATCAACAAGGTTCTGGTGGTATTATCTTCCTTTTGTGATTTGCTGACGTAACAATATTTTTTTTCTTTAACTGTACTGTACAGAAAATTTCACAGAAATTTTACTCATAATAGCGGCCGGGATAGTTCTTAATCCACTTATCAACTGTTTCTAATTTCACCATATTTTAAATTATTTAGAAATAACCATAAGTAAAAAAAAACTTTCAGGAATGCCACATTGACAAAACTATGACAAATATGTAACTAAAAAAGGTCAAATTTGTTAAATTCATAAATAAAAACGATAATATCCGTTTTAGATAATCATAATCATAACAGGTATTACGACTCTATTGAATCGTGTTCTATTTCCATATCTGTTTTTGCGATTACCTGTCCGAGGTAAATGATAGTATCAAAACACAGTCGGGTTTTTTTTACTTAAACAGCATTTATTTTATAAAACACGTACAAAATTACAAAACTTAGTAATTAATATAATTCTAGAGTTAGGACTTTTGGTGAAAAATCGCGTTTCTAGAATCCAAGGAGTCGCTAGTTCCTATTTAATATAACACATATTCACTTTGATTTTGATCTTCAGTATTTTAATATTTCAAAATTAATTTATTCATTAAGCCGCTAAAACAATTTAAATGAATTTCGGTATGGAGGATATCTTTGCTATGAAAGCGTTACAAACAACTAAATATTAGTATGTATGGAATAACCGAACTAAAAACGTATTTAGTTCATTTTGAAATATGACCATACTAAAGGTCAAAATCAAGGTGTCATGTATTAGGAAATAGAGACTCCATGGATTCTAGAACCTCGGTATGCCACCAAATTTCTAACCGTAATAATTACTGACTATAAATAAAATAGCCCTTGCAGTTCACCCGCTCGTGGCATGGACCCTAAAATGCTGGCCGCGTTCACCCTTTGCACACCCAGGGTAGTGATTCTGTAAACAACGCCCGTCGTACGGACTGTCGAGTGATATCCAAGCGGCGAGTTTAAGTAGTTTAGTAGAGCGAACAAAACACATTAAAGCGCGTGCATTTTCAATTAAGCAGCCTTATTCGTTTGACCCATCGGCAGGAACCATGCTGCTAAATTGAAAATGCTACAATGTGTTTTGTTCGCACTGACGGGACTCCTTAATCTCGCTGCTTGGACATCACTCGTTCTTTCGTTCACCTTTGCTTTTTGAGAGAATCACACCCAGACTGAGCCGCTGCGCAAGAAACCGATCACCCACCGCCAAAATAAGTCTTTACGACGCCTCTTTTACAAACTTCTTGGTGTCGGAAGACCACCCAATGTTTCCATTGCAAGTGCAAACAAGTAATTTTCATTGAGAAAAGGGTTTTTTTTTTATTGCATGGAGAAGACAAACGAGCACACAGGCCACCTGATGGTAAGAGGAAACTGTGACCCATAGACATTCGCATTCACAAGACTGCAATGCAATCCTAAGACTGCAAATGCGTTGCCAACCCTGAGGACTAAGATGGACTGCCTCTATGCTAGTCATTTCACCGGCTGTCTTAACCCCAAACCGGAACACAACAATGCGAACACTGCTGTTTGGCGGTAGGTTAATGGATGGATGGTGGATGGTATGGTTTCCATTGCAAGTGCCGCAAACAAGTAATTTTCATTGATAAAAGGGTTATTGTGTTACTCGTGTTTAATTATTCATCTAATTAATTACAATTATTGCTGACTTATCGCATAAACTTCAAGTGTCATTAAAAAACAAAACACAAGCACTCAAAACGAGATTTTTACAGCACAATAAACCGCAAAACATTAACTTGGCCAGCTTTGTACATAAAATACACCCTAAATGCGTAGTAAAGTGTAATTGTTACATAAAAACGTAAAATAAAACTTATTCGCTTTACGAGAGTGTACGAATTGGCCCGGTTCAGACAAAACAACGGGCTGGAGTGGGCACAGAGAACAGTTTTAAAACAGTATTTAGACCTCGCAAGTGGAAAGAAAAGGTCTCCACTTGAGATGCCTACCCCACTACGGGAAAGAGGCGTGTTTGTGTGTTTGTAGAACTGGGCTGGGGGGACGGAGGAGTGAATCTCCAACCGGCGAGTTTAAGTAATCCCGTCAATGCGAACAAAACATATTTTAGCGCGCGCATTTTCAATTTAGCAACATGGTTTCTGCCCATGGATCGAACATAATTATAAGGCTGCTATATTTACTTACTTCTACAATTCAAATTTAAAAACTAAACTTATTTTAATTAAAATAAAACTAAGCTACTGAAAAATTAAAGATTAAAATAGATTAATATTCCTAGAGCTGGTTCTTACCTCTCCCAAAGGATTGGGCTAGCTATCCAGAGAGGTAATGCAGCCAGTGTTATAGGGACTATGCCGCGCGCGGACCTGCTAGAGAGGCTGCTTATGCTTATTTGAAAATGCGCGCGCTAAAATGTGTTTTGTTCGCTCTGACGGCACCACCTAAACTCGCCGCAGAGAATAACATCCCTGCAACACAGCCTATCAACATGTTCAATCTGAAACAGTATAAGCGACGTCTTCTCTAACGACTAAGCTATCTTCAATCCAAATTCACCCAGTTCCGTCCAACCGTTGCAGCGTGAAGGAGGTTTATAGTATAGGTGGGATTTATCCTTTACTACCTACCTACTCTACTTTTTTTTATAGACGTGAAACGCAAACGAGTATACGGGCCACCAGCCTCGTATTTCACCATACTGATAATGACAGGTGACAAGGTGACATTTCAGTGTATATGGAGTATAGGTGAAAAACTTAAGTAAGTCACCTGTCTGTTGTATGTGTGAGTAATGTGTGCGAATAGACGTTCCATTTTTGAAATTAATATGTCGTATGGTTTGCAAATTCATTATTTGCTTATCTTTCAAGTTTGATTATTCCTGTCCACTTATGATTTTATTGTCATGATAAGAGGTAAATAAAATTCTTACCTAAATGGCCTCGTATTTTTTGCGTCGTTCATGAATAAGAAATAATACTTATAGTTAACCACAGAAGTAAATTGGAAAACATCGATTTTGAATTCAGCTTAATATGGCACCATTTCCTGAAATTGGTAGAGGACGACCACTGCATATTGGAGAGTTTCATTATAAGTGTTTCCTCGGAAGATAATGACAGTGACATTGTTTCTGTACAGTACACTGATGAAAATGAGGACGACGAACTGGCGAGTGATTGAGGTAAAGAAAATGTACAGTATGTTAATAATATGTACAACTCATATTAAATATTTAAATTATTATTTTTTATTTTTTATAATTATAAGAAGTAAAGAAATACAGTTTTTAACAATTAGGGTCACTATTAGAAACCTCTTAAGGTTTATACAATAGCAGGCGAGATCGCGCGAAGCGGTCCGTAATTAAAAAAAGAAATAAAAGTACATTTTTGGAGACTTGCATTAGGTATGTGCGGAAACATTTTCGATATAATGTTTTTTTAGTAGATTCTTACATAATTTTGGGTTAGGGTTACATACTAGGCGATTAATTAAATCTTTATTTAAGGTGTTTAGTACTTGCGGCACCACGTACTGGTCAATTATATCACGTATACGTTTACGTATTCACGTATTCGTATTTTTTTATTATGCTAATGCGTTTATTTTGCAAACTGTACACAACTACATACAACAGGTGACTCTGCAATGTATACCGAATTGTCACCTGTCACGTGTCATTGTCGAGATGGTGAAATAGGGGGCTGATGGTAAGCAGTCACTGTCATCAGTAACGTCAGGGGTACAGCGAACTTTTCACCTTTATTGAGTACTCTCTTCACCCGCTTTTAAAGGATGTTGATGATGATGTTTTTCTTTGTTAAGCTAAATAATTCCATTTGAGATATCATTTAATTTTGTTGGTTTTTTTATTGAAATAATTCTCTGCAATTTAGAGTTTAGATTGCAATTAGTAATACGGTTGGTGGTCGTACGCTTTGTCACTTTCTGTCCGATGCAAATGTCACAATTACAGATAAGGACAAAGCATGGCATAAACTTTTCCAAGCTTATTCCACGTTTATAAGTAAGGGGGGTAAAGTGACCCACCTTAGGTCCAAAGTCAATCTGAAATGCTACAGCAATAAGGCTGAGGATCCTGTAACTTACAAATTACGGCAACTCTAATGACGCGCTGGCCTAGTTGGGTAGTGACCCTGCCTATGAAGCTAGCGGTCCTGGGTTCGAATCCCGGTAAGGGCAGATATTTGTGTGATGAGCGCAAATATTTGTTCCTGAGTCATGGATGTTTTCTATGTATTTAAGTATATATTTCTCTATATAAGTATTTATATCGCTGTCTAGTACCCATTGTAAAAGCCTAGAGCTTAGTTTGGGACTAGGTCCATTGGTGTGAGATTGTCCCCTTATATTTATATTAATTTATATTTTATTTATTTATATTTAGGACCTCAAGCACTTTTTGGAAATGGGTCAAAAAACGTTCGTGACCGTTCAGTAATCCCAGCATCTTAATAGTTTTCGGCTGGCTATCGCTATCACGCTTGCACTTGCAGCTGACAGTATTTTTATCACTCGTGTGTCATTAAAAAACGAAGATGGCCGATCACCATTACGAAAATGGTCGCACTGGACAGTCGACCAAAAAGGTGGTCTTGCACGTCATGATACAACAAGTTCAATTTTCCCTTGCAATAATATTATGACAGTGACAAAGTGTCAACCTTAGCGATAATTAGATCTCACAGAAACGGCAATTATCCCGTCTAAATAAAGGCAAGCATTACGGAGACCTGCAGCTTGCTCATCCATCCAAACCGTGTTTTTTTATTAACAGAGATTTTTCAAAATTAAACACAAGTACAATCATTCGATTACGTCTGGGTCGTTTTTGTTCTCCTGTTTTTCTAGCAAAACTGAGAATTAAGGACAGCTCGATTTGTGAGTGCGGTCTGGCTGAAGGCACATTGGAACATTTATTCTTGGATTGTCCTAAAATATCTGTTCCTTTATATAATCTCCTTCCCCGTTGTATTAGCCGTCCAATTAATGACAACTTTCTACTAACGTTAGTATTTTCGTCGTATTGTAAAATTTTAAATAAGTTTCTTGCTAAAAATAATATCAAACTTTAAATATTTATTTACGTAACTACATCTTTTCCAAAACAATTATATCCAAGTACTTATTGTTATATTTTTGCTGGTATCCCACCGAACACCGTCAACGCACCGAACAAGACTATAATGTCATATGGCAGCGCACTATCCAACCTCGACATTGGCAGAATCATCAAAACATTGATGGGGCCATTATCTTCCCAAAAATTGAATTGAATTGAATCTCACAGAAACTTTTTCTTTGTTGTCCGACCGTACACTATACGCCATTGACTTACTGCTGCTACATAAATGTTACTGTTCAGTCTTGGATATGGTCCAGACATAAGAATTGGCCAACGTTTCATATGTAACTCCAATGTTCAAATGGATATCGTATATCTCTCGAAGACGAAGAATAATGGAGTTTGGACAAAGGATATGAGTTTGTATCGAACAATGGTAGATAAATTACGTTGTTTAGAAATTCGTTATATCTGTACATCGTTTACAGGATGAAGTGGTAATAGTAGATTGTTAACCAAGGGAGGAAAGTGATCGATGCAACCCAAGATATTTAGGCTGCATGAGCGATAGCCAGTGCGTCTATAGTTTAAGGGTGCAATTGATACTTTTACCCGAGTTAAACACTCTACTTTTCATTTCAATTATGAGGAAAGTAAATAAAAAGGGTATTTGTAACATTTTTGAGAAAAAAATAAAGCGTTAAATACTAGAAGTGCATAAATTTTAAAAGTACATTGCTGTGACGTGTGGACATCCGCGCTGTATCGTATGCGCCCGCCCGCCCGCCGCCTGCGATCTAAGTTGCGCTACGCTTCCTAATTTATTTTAACATGCAATTACTTTTCTTCCCTAGGGTAGACATGCACCACTTTCAACCCGCTTCTAACATAAAGAAAATGGCCTGTTTTCAGAGTGTGAGACATAAAAAATATGTTTTCTAAGCCCTTGTGAGAAAAGAGAGAGGAGGAGAGCAACATTCTGCCAATAAGTGCTGTGACGAGAAGTTCTGCTTGAAGAATCTGTTTCTTTATCCAGCCGTCTAGCAAGGTCTCTTGAGGTTTTAGACTTTAGAGATATATATAGGTTTTAGACTATATAAATATAAATATAAATAAATATAAGGGGACAATCTCACACCGATTGAAATTGTCCCAAACTAAGCTCTAGGCTTGTACTATGGGTACTAGACAACAATATAAATACTTATATAGAGAAATATAATTACTTAAATACATAGAAAACATCCATGACTCACGAACAAAATATTCGCGCTCATCACACAAATATCTGCCCTTACCGGGATTCGAACCCAGGACCACTAGCTTCATAGGCAGGATCACTACCCACTAGGCCAGCGCGTTGTCAATGCTATTATTTTTTCCAGAGACATCTACCGCTCAGCCCTGGGCTTCTATTCTGGGTAAAACATTATTGACTTTCACATGTTTTGTTGTTTGTTGATTTTAACTGTCAAATAAATAAGAGCTACCGAAACGTTGACCATACGATAATATGTCAATGGCAATATGGTTTCACTGAGTAGAATAGAAACCCTGAACAATTACTACTTGTGTTTTGTACTGATGTCTTATCTAATGATCATAAAAATGAACGCCTAATTACGGCTCCCCGCTGAAACTATTTATTAATTACTGTTTTCCTATCTAATCCTGCGTAGTTAACCAGTCAAATTTGATTGAAGCAACTCTGCACACGGTGTTCCGAGTAATTGAAATGGCCAGTCATCGAATAACTGCTGTCCACGTCGACATCTCGAACAAGAATCTAGTCAGAAAATCAAGATGCAAGTCATCATGGTGATGTTGATATTCTGCGCTCAGAGTAACATGAGGGTGATCAAAGTGGTCCAGATCAAGAGTCTATTGTTCAAGGCCAACGGGAGACCGCTGGAGATGGAGTTCCAACCGGAGATCCAAGGCGTGGTCAAAACGATGGATGACCCAACGAACACAACACTAGAAATGCAGGCGAATGTTGATAAGAAAGTAAAGACAGATGCCATAGAGGGGAATAAAGATGATTTAAGTGTTCCAATTGAAATGGTGAAGCCGAGCAAGAAAATCCAGTCGCGGAAACAGGAGGAGCTGCATGTTTCGATTAGTGAAGATATTCCGAATCCGCAAATGATACCGCATGATGCGAAGCGGGAAATAAACCGCGACGTGCTAAAGTAGATTGATAATGGCGCCGGGCTCAACGTAGGTCCAATTAACTACCGAAATTGTTCTTTGAAGTGTTTTCAATGTTTTCAATTAACTGCCAAAATTATTCTTATAAAAATAAAACGTTTGTAAACGATATAACTAGTAGCGTTTTAATAGTTTTTATTTTTATAATAACGAAACCAATTAAAGAGTAGAATTTTTACTTAGTTTTACTGAATTATTCATTTGTTATTTTTTTCATGAATTTAACTAACAGAAGTCGGTGAAAAACACGTTATGTCGCGCAGGTTCCTCATTTAGTTGGTTATACCTATACAGTGGGGAAAAATAAGTCGGGCCCTAGACGGAAACTACCTTAAATCCTTAAGTTAGGTACATTTTACTTAAAGGAAACTGTTTTTTATTTTTAAATAGACTCAAAACTGCATTCAAAGATTTTCTAAAATTCGCTTGTCTCAACCGGGAATAGAACCAGCTCATAATTCAAAAAATAAACACTCGCTTTGATAAATGTTTAATTTCACGTATTTTGGATTCCTAAACTAAGTGTTTCTTAGAGACATTTAATACCGAACAATAATCCTATGAAATGGAAGAAAAAAATTGAGAGTTTTTATTTTATTAATTTTTAGCTAGTTCTATTCCCGTTTGAGACAAGCTAATTCTTGAAAATATTTGAATGCATTTTTATTTCTTTTTAAAAATAAAAAACAGTTTCCTTTAAGTAAAATGTACCTAACTTAAGGATTTAAGGTAGTTTACCTCCAATGTCAGGAGGACTTTGGACCTAAGGTGGGTCCCAAATTTAAGTTCTTGACTGTACTTGTTCTATGTTTAGGAAGGAAAAGCTCTACACACGTGCATTACATACAACATATCCTAACTCATTCCCTAAGCTTGCCACAGGCTATTAAAATTATTTACATACATAGTGTTACTAAGTAAAAAATAATAAATTCCTTGTTCCTAAGGGTTTAGAAAGCATGTTTTTCATGTCTCATACTTCATTGTTTTATATGATGCTGGGTTAAGTTTTATAATTGTATATTTAAATACGGACGGACAGACATGACGAATCCATAAGGGTTCCGTTTTTTGCCATTCGGCTACGGAACCCTAAAAACGACTAACTATTGAGTTTCTTGCGGCGTTTCTTCTCAGCAGTGGTCTCTTGCGAAGCGCTGGTAGATTTTTGACGTGTAAAAGTGCCCGTGCGGCCTACTTACTGAATAAACATTTTTTATCTTTTATCTTTACTCTGAAAGAAGGCCATTCTTTTATCATAGAAGCGGGTTGAAAGTGATACATGTCCACCCTAGGGACCAAATGAATTGCGTGTTAAAATAAATTAGGAAGCGTAGCGCAACTTAGATCGCAGGCGGCGGGCGGGCGGGCGCATACGACACAGCGCGGATGTCCACACGTCACAGCAATGTACTTTTAATATTTATGCACTTCTAGTATTTGACGTTAAATTTTTTTCTCAAAAATGTTATAAATAACATATTTGGGAAAAAAATATAATTTGGGACCCACCTTAGGTCCAAAGTCATTCTGACATTGGAGAGGAACTACCTTAAATCCTTAAGTTAGCTCATTTTACTTAAAGGAAACTGTTTTTTATTTTTAAAAATAAATAAAAATGCATTCTACGATTTTCAAAAACTAGCTTGTCTCAAACGGGAATCGAACTAGCTAAAAATTAATAAAATGAAAACTTTCTATTTTCCTAAGAAACACTTAGTTTAGGAATACAAAATACGTGAAATTAAACATTAATCATAGCGAGTGTTTATTTTTTGAATTTTTAGCCGGTTCGATTCCCGGTTGAGACAAGCGAATTTTAGAAAATCTTTGAATGCAGTTTTGAGTCTATTTGAAAAAAAAAATGGGTTTCCTCCCTTTCTGTAAATCCTTTATGTAAAATGATCTAACTTAAGGAGTTACGGTAGTTTCCGTCTAGGGCCCGACTTATTGTTCCCCACTGTATAGGTATAACCAACTAAAACGAGGAACCTGCGCGACATTACGTCCTTTTCACCGACTTCTGTTAGTTAAATCAATAAAAAAAATAACAAACGAATAATTCAGTAAAACCAAGTAAAAAACTCTAATCTTTAATTGGTTTCATTATTATAAAAGTAAGAACTATTAAAACGCTACTAGTTATATCGTTTTTAAAGGTTTTATTTTTATAAGAATAATTTTGGCAGTTAATTGGAAACATTGAAAACACTTAAAAGAACAATTTTGGTAGTTAATTGGACCTACGTTGAGCCCGGCGCCATTATCAATCTACTTTAGCACGTCGCGGTACATTTTCCGCTTCGAATCATGCGGTATCATTTGCGGATTCGGAATATCTTCACTAATCGAAACATGCAGCTCCTCCTGTTTCCGCGACTGGATTTTCTGGCTCGGCTTCACCATTTCAATTGGAACACTTAAAGCATCTTTATTCCCCTCTATGGCATCTGTCTTTACTTTCTTATCAACATTCACCTGCATTTCTAGTGTTGTGTTCGTAGGGTCATCTATCGTTTTGACCACGCCTTGGATCTCCGGTTGGAACTCCATCTCTAGCGGTCTCCCGTTGGCCTTGAACAATAGACTCTTGATCTGGACCACTTTGATCACCCTCATGTTACTCTGAGCGCAGAATATCAACATCACCATGATGACTTGCATCATCGTTATGCTGACGTGATTCTTGTTTGAGATATCGACGTGGACTGCAGTGAGTCGATGACTGGCCATTTCAATTATTAGTAACAACGTATGCCAAATTGCTTTAATCGAATTTGACTGGTTAACTACGCAGGATTAGATAGGAAAACAGTAATTGATAAATAGTTTCAGCGGGGATCCGTAATTAGGCGTTCATTTTTATGATCATTAGATAAGACATCAGTACAAAACACAAGTAGCAATTGTTCAGGGCCTTTATTCTACTCGGTGAAACCATATTGCCTTTGACATTATTATCGTATTGTCAACGTTTCGATAGCTCTTATTTATTTGACAGTCAAAATCAATGTAATATAAAATGTAAAAGGCAATCAAATCAAATCAAATCAAATCAAAACGTTTATTGCGATCATGTTGTTATACAAAAGGTCTTAAGTAAATATTATTAAGTTCAACATGAACCCTGCTAGGGCACAGCAATCTGAATCAATAGTGTTTTACTCTGAATAGAATCTAAGGGCTGAGCGGTAGATATCTTTGCGAATAGCAATAGCATATTAGTTTCGTCCAAAACCTCAAGAGACTACAAGACACGGCTGGATCTAGAAACAGATTCTTCAAGCAGAACTTCTCGTCACAGCACTTTATAGGCAGGATGTTGCTCTCCTTAAGACTGCGCCGAGCGTACGCCGGATGTACAGTGGCGCCCTCCTTACTATTATTGTGTTTTCTAATAAACTAAAATATTTTCTTGAAATTGGTTGATAGGTTTTTGTACTACAAATGAAAACAGAACTTATAGGGTAAATCTCATAGTTTAATAACAATTCAACTTCGAGTTATCAACTTAACGGAAAAAAGTGGCCACCTTTTCCCGTTAAGCTGACTTCTCAAAGGGTAATTGTTATTTAAGTTTGTTACGTATCCCATAAATTGTGTTTTTGATTGCGCTACAAAAAAGTATCGTTTGATTGCAAGGATTTTTTTTAGTTAATTGGAAAACACAATAATAGTAATGAGGGCGCCACTGGACATCCGGCGTACGCTCGGCGCAGTCTTAAAGCCCTGACCACCGGTAGCTTAAGTATTGCTCTGCCGCCACCGGGAACCAATCCAGGTTTATTTTGGTTGTTAAACTTAATGGGATTGTATTTTTTGACATCACCTTTCGATAGAATAATCTACATTAATATTATAAAGAGGAAAGACATGTATTTTTGAATGTGTGTATGTTTGTAATAAATAAACTCAAAAACTACTGTGCCGATTTAAAAAATTCTTTCACCATTGGAAAGCTACAATTAACCTGGGTGACATAGGCTATATTTTATTATTCTGCGTGGACGGAGTCGCGCGCAACAGCTAGTTATATTGAAAGTAGTAACCTATATTTCAAATTAATAGTTGCTTATATGGTGCTGTGTTACTTTTACGGTACGAACCCCAAAAAATACGAAGTAAAACGCAAAATTAAATTAAAATTAAATTAAAATCATTTATTATCAGATAATTAAAATTATATTTTGTTAGTAACAATTAAGCTTATGCCCTAAATTAGAAATTTTCACACCACAACACCTAATTACCTAAATAATATACCTAATATGTATAACATTGTACTTAATTCTTTTAACAATTTTTGTTTACTTAATTTATAAATAATGTATTTATATTTTACTGTATAACAATTTAATTTAATTTTAATTTTAGTTTTATTGGACTCAATTTTGTTTTATTTTATTTTATGTTATTCAAAATTGGCCCTTTATAATTATAATTTAATAAATGTAATTAAGTAATGTAAAATTCAAATTTAATTAACATTAATATTGATACAATCGCATGTCATCTCAGCTTCTGTACCTACATAAACGTTCAAACTTATATAGCGAGCTTAAGCTTTGCGGAGAAAGTAACAAGACTTTCGAAGCGCTGAATTTTAGAACTAAGCTCATCTTTAGTTAAACTAAACTTGTTCGAAGCTCAAGCTAAAAGTGCATGCATAATGACCGCGAGATGCAGTTTGCATGTGCAATGAGACTTTGTTAGATAAACGTCTGACCAAATTGCCACGTTGTAGTGTTCGAGTACGTTCACATTTGGTCAAATTGATGCTAAACAAACAGGCATAGATTTAGGAAAACATAAGTCCCGTGAAGCCAAATTTTAATGTCAAGCGCACCTTTTTCATCTGTGTACAACACAACTAGTAGTCAATATTGATAAACCGCTCATCACTGACTGCAAACTTACGCACACTATTGCAGAGTCACACATAGACACACCTAAAAAGTGGTCATATATAGACAACTCTTTTTAACGAAGGGCATTTTGTAACAGGTCTATTAGCCGTTTTTATACTCCCTCTATGCTTGCCTACCTCTATGTAAATAGGGCATACAGACACTGGCAAATATATTTCGTAAGCTATGAATCTCAAAAATTCAAATTAAAAAGAAACAAAATTATTTATTTCAGGTTTCCCATAGAATAGCTATTAAGGTTCCTTATCAACTTTAATATTGGCAAAAAAAAACACATGAATCTAAAATGATGACCATTATAAAAAAAACCGGGCAAGAAAGGAAGAGGTTTTTTAGTCGTCTGCATTGTATGTGTTCATGATACTCGATTTCTCTGTTAACCGATTTTATTGATTATTTATTTATGGAAGGTAGGTATATCATCAGTCACTTTCTGACACGTATATAACGACGACGTACGAGAGTGACGGATGTTTTATCCGCATTTTGTCACGCGATAAATGCAACCATACTAGTGGTCTCATTCAAATTTCCATGGCAATGGGAAGGAGCTCATTAAGACTGTACCGAACAAACGCCGAGCGTCCAGTGGCGCCCTCATTACTATTATTGTGTTTTCTAATTAACTAAAGAATTTCCTTTCAATCAGAACATATTTTTTTGTAGCGCAAGTAAAAACACAATTTAAGGGATACGTAACAAACTTTAATAGCAATCACCCTTTGAGTAGTCAGCTTAACGGGAAAAGGTGGTAACTTTTTTTCCGTTAAGTTGATAACTCGAAGGTGAATTGTTATTAAACTATGTGATATACCTTATAAGCTGTGTTTTTATTTGTAGTACAAAAACCTACCGACGAATTTCAAGAAAATACTTTAGTTTATTAGTAAACACAATAATAGCAATGAGGGCGCCACTGTTCATCCGGCATACGCTCGGCGCAGTCTTAATAACTTTGAGTCGATTTATTGCTTTTTAACCGACATAAAAGAAAATGGAAGGTCTCAATCCATCTGTATTTTAAACATTGTTTACCCTAGTTTACCTTCTGGCTTATGTTTACTTTTAATTATGGCTACGGCAGACCTGATTCTGAATTCAGCAAGCTTGCATTTGCTTTGTTTTTGAAGCGAGCGCGGCATGCCTAAAATAGTATGTAAAAAAATATAAAATATATAAGGGGACAATCTCACACCAATTGACCTAGTCCCAAACTAAGCTCTAGGCTTGTACTATGGGTACTAGACAAGGATATAAATACTTATATAGATAAATATATACTTAAAGACATAGAAAACATCCATGACTCAGGAACAAATATTCGAGCTCATCACACAAATATCTGCCCTTATCCCGAATCCCGGGATTCGAACCCAGAACCACTAGCTTCGTAGGCAGGGTCACTACCCACTAGGCCACACTAGGCCCACAAGGCTAAACTCTTTATTGCACAAAAAAAAAGTAAATTCGTACATAAACTTAAGATAAATATGTACAGTTCGCCAACTTATTCCAGTTACCCTGACCATGACTGAGGACACTGTACCTACAAGGATAGGCAAGATTACAAGGATGTGCACAAAAGTAAAGTATTTCATTATCTGTTTTTTTTATGTTATAATCTAGAATAGTAAAAAAAAACCGTACCTATCCAAATCGGTCCATCCGCTTAAGATATACGGTGCCCCAGACAAACACACACACTTACACTTTATACTTATAACACCGCTCTTTATGCGTCGGGGTTTAAAAATAGAAGGGGTTTATGAAGCTTTATCATGGTGCTCCCACAGTTAAATAACGTAGCGTTACGTTTCCAAAAGTACTGTAATATGACAAATAATGTTCATATTATACAGTTGATACTGGAGATTAATATAAAGACAAAATATCAAATTAACTTTGTACTTTCAAAATGCTTTACATACCTGTTAGTTAACATTAGTGGTCAAAAACGGTGCAAAGCTAGCCAAAAACAGTATTTCTACCCTACTTAAAATCTTAACAAAAAGACTTCTTGGTAGCCTGTACCCTTACCATGAGTTACAATTCACGTATTCGCTAGCGAGTCAAAAGTTCTCTCCCTTGCAGACCTTGCAGTATTCTTACAGAGTACAAGGGACAGAGCATTCGACCCGCTAGCGAGTACAGTATTTGTAACTCATGGTAAGGGACGGAACGGGATACTTGGGTCAATTTACTTCACGAACTCGACCCTCGACTCAAGACTGCCTTGTTACCCCAAACGTTCAAGAATCTATGCCCTGACTCACCTAGAAAAGGTCGTAAGCGTATTTGAGAGGAATCCTCATGTCACCTTTTTAATCTGTGCTGAAAACTGTTTTACATGCCAAATTGAGATTGGCGGTTCAGATTTGAAGGGTTACGAATTGACGTTTCTTTGCCACAGGGCGTTCTATACATACTTTTTATTTAACACGCTATTTAATTATTTGTACAAAATTATGTTTATGTCGGTAGGTATTTCACGTCATTGTAATACCTTAGCTTGATTTCTTCGTTATACAAATACAAATGACGATACAAAAAACCGTTAAAACACGGCGTTGAAAAGCGTACTCATCATTAAACGCAACAAAAACAAACTAAATAGGTTTCTATGAAATTGTACTAAGTACCCACTTTTTGTGTACAGGAGGAGTATAAATAGTGGGGGCCACAAAATTATGAACGCTTCCGTTTTTCCCATATGACATATGACATATTTTTTTAGGTAGTCAAGTTAGTTAACTAAAAAATCACTAATAAACACTTACTCTTATCAATTGTCATTTCAATTCCGGGTCCCTCTGAAAACCAGCGCCGCGGCTTGCTGGGGCACGAAGCTGAGAGGGGCCCTTTTCAACGCCATGTTAAATGTTTTTTTTTAATTGGTCATCTGTTTTTCTTTTTTCAAATGTGTGTATGCGTTGAATAAATGATTTTATTCTAAGTGAATATTGGCCAAGCGATACGACAGATCCGCTAGTAGTAGGTAAGTGTAATCAATATAACTTAAAAGGGTGTTAGTTAAACTACGAACCCATTAGTAACGCCAACAAAGTGGTAAAATAAAATGAGTTTTTTTTAGGGTGAGGATGTATTTTTTTCCCATAGTGTCGGGCTTTGGATAGGTCTTTCAAAAATATTGTGGTTTTGCAAGTACAATTTTTTGATTAAGGGATCCGTTTATGATTTATATTAAGCTTTAAAGCGTTAATCTTTGTTTAGAGTCAAGTGTGTGTTCCTGAGATACAGGCGACTAAAGGGTTTATACCTACTAAAAATCATCTAATACTGCACCAAATAACTTTTAACAGAAAATTAGTTCATACATGTTGTATTTTGAGTTTATATTTTGTGTTTGTCGTAACGGCTTCGGAACCCTACAGTGAGCATGGTCCGACATGCTCTTGCCGGATTTTTTTCAATCAAGGTCTCGCCCAAAGGACACAGGTGTCTAAGATTAGGGCTGGATACATTTTTGCCTAGAAAGTAACAGTGTCGAGGAATACTTAAGGGCCCTTACACACTAGCGATTTGTCCGGCGATTTTTCCCCGAGGAGGGCCCTAAGAGTATGGATATGTATATTGACCTAAATCTTTTAAGTTTAAAAAGTGTTTAACAACCATTAAACATACATACATAAACTCACGCCTTTATTTCCAGAGTGGGGTAGGCAGAGCTACAGAATGACTAACAACTCTAAAAACTCTAATAATTCTGTAACCACATTTTGTACAATTCAGCTAAGATGTTTACCAGTGTATTAGTCACAGGTTGCAAGCCCATCGCCTAACAGTACTACTCAGCCTTTATTCCCTTAGTCGTCTCTTACGACATCCACGGGAGGACATGGAGTGGCACTATTCTAACCCTGCCACCACCCTAATAACTAATATTTGTAAGCTTTGCAGAATAATAGTACCACAATTATATTAGTAAGACCATATATTTAAATGTAAGCTGACAAATTAATAAATTTGCATTTGAAAAATTGTTTCAGTCAAGAGGAAAAACTAGTATTCAATCTAACTAATTACAATGAAAATTCAATTTACATACTGGGGGGTTATTATGATATGCAGTTCATTTTATGGTGAGTGTAAGGGACAGAGCTATGGTAGTTATATAGCTCTATCCTTTTCTCTCAGCGTAAACTGAACTGATTAGCTGTCAACCTAACCCCTCTGTACTAATATGAAAATGAACTCGTACTTGTAATTTATGAAGTTTCACACACGATGTTTTGTTTCAAGACGATACAGGATGATTGCTTTTTAAATTTAAAATAAAACGCAGCTGTAGACTTCACTTGACTCTTATTTGCCTAATAAACTTGCTACACAGCCGTCCTTTCATATGTCCTTCGTAAAAAACTGGCAGGCGGCCAATAAGTATCGATTTTCCGTTTATGTAACATCTCTCTGTAAGGGTGCTTACTTTTTTTACATCCCAATGTAGCTTAAGTAATGGATTACTATTTTGTATAAATACATTCATGAATTGGTCAAAAAATAAGCCTTTAATACTAATATCATAAAGGGCATTGGGTAATTTTGTTTCAAGAATATTGTCATATTTTTTTTTAGCGGTTACTGATGATTTTTACATAGTTATTTAGAGGACCTTGAAATACACATAGATATATATAGTTTATGGCGGTTAATATTATCGGAGCCGAGATATTTAAAATTCAAGTGTTCAGTTTGTGGTACTAAAAATAAGCCCAGGTAAGAATGTTAAATATCTCGGCTCCGATGCACTTAAGAGTATTACATTACATAACAAAACATGTTTATTTTGAATTATTCTATCATAATTTACCACTTTTACTAATGGCCGCTCACCTTGAAAATGTATGACTTTTACAAATGACAACACTTTTACCCAAACCCCTTTGAAAGTACTTAACTCTGTATGTTACGCTTCCGTCGCTAAACAGCGAAACCAATGTCAAAACAATTTAGTAAGGCGATATTTTAACTCCCAAAGAAGGATATCAGACTATACTATAATATATAATAGGTACTATAATCCAAGAAAACCCACCGAACCTATAGGGTTGTACAAAATGATCCTGAAATATTTACAGTTTCAAAAATAGGGTGTTGCCAAACGATATGTTTGCGATAAAAATGTTTTAACGTTTGCACACCGTTTATAGAGATCGTCGCTGAACTCGGAACAGTCATGTTTAAAAATAACAACACGCTAACACAATCAGAACCCTCGTTCCAAATAGTTTTGGCACCGAGGGGGTAAAATTGGGTCAAATATACTGCCTTCCTAAGTCGATTAGTCGCATCTCTAATTCAATAGCCAAAGCATTTGAAATTTTCTCTGGTCAGTAATAAGGTTGACATTGCTACAGGAGGTTTATGTGAGTTACTGCCTATTGGGTTAGGAGGGCAGCATGACTTGCAGTGTTTATTTGTATAACATGGATTAAATAAACCGTTAGGAAACACGGAAATATTGTTCAGAACAGAATTTAGCTGTGTTAAAGATATTTGAGGAAATGTTTGGTTTAAGACTGCGTCGAGCAAACGCCGAGCGTCCAGTGGCGCCCTCATTACTATTATTGTGCTTTCTAATTAACTACAGAATTTCCTTAGAATCATACGAAACGTTTTTGTAGTGCAAGTAAAATCACAATTTATGGGATACGTAACAAACTTTAATAACAATTACCCTTTGAATAGTCAGCTTAACGGGAAAAGGTGGCCAGGTTTTTCCGTTAAGTTAATAACTCGAAGGTGAATTGTTATAAAACTATATGATGTACGCTATAAGTTGTGTTTTCATTTGTAATACCAAAACATTATATACAATTTCAAGAAAATACTTAAGTTTATTAGAAAACACAATAAAAGTTATGAGGGCGCCACTGTACATCCGGCGTACGCTCGGGGCAGTCTTATACTAAAAAGTGTATGAAATGTAACATCTTTGTAAGTACCAAATTTTACGTTGAAGTTTTAGATAAGACCTTTCGGGCGCAACAAACAAACAAACAAAGATTCAAACTCAAATAATTTATTTGCTGAACAAACTGAACATGGGTAAAAAAGATGCTACATTTGAACATGCTCAAAATGATCTAGATACAACGTATTCTCTTGACAATAGAGTCGAGTGCAGATCATTATGACCTCTTCAGTGGCGTAGCTACATCTGTTGCTGACTGTACCTACCACTATATCCCGCCCCGGGGCATACAAATATCTTACGTGTTTAACATGCATCATGCTTGAACATAATTGGTCAATTCGTCAATTTGTTTCGCGCATACACTCTTACTCAGTAGTTATGCCTTATCAGCAAAATAATTAAAAAAACGTTTCCAAAACTCATTATTTGTGGCAGCTGTACTCCATACACAAAGCTTGTGTTTGATATAAGTGGAGCAACTGTGCCTTGCGGGTGGTAGGACCTTGTCCACTAACCTATCGCCAAACAGCAGTGCTCGCATTGTTGTGTCGCAACTTTTAAGTGCATGTATAATTTATTTAATTTTTGTTTGGCGATGGGTTTGCAACCTGTCACTAATACACTGGTAAACATCTTCGCCTAAGTGTGCAAAATGTGGTTACAGAATTATAAAAAGTTTTTATAGTTGTTGGAAATTCTGTAGCTCTGCCTACCCCACTCTGGGAATAAAGGCGTGAGTTTATGTATGTATGTATGTATAATTTATCTCTCTTGAAAACGAATCTTTAATTTTATAAGGATTTAATAAATAAAATGTTTGGCGTTCATACAAAGTTGTAAGACTTTTTATGGACGCGTTAGCACTTACTTTTTAAATACCTATAAAATATAAGGTACGTAGATAATAGTATTTAGCTATACATCAGTTTAATAAAATTTGTCAAGAACTTTTTTATTGGTGACCAAAATTTTAAAGTCATTTTTGTAGGTAATTGTATGGGAAAAACGCAAGCGTCTCTAATTATATGACCACCGCTGTATTTATATTCAAACTTGTCTAATTTCATAACTGCAATGGCCATTATAAAGGTGCTAATACAAACACGGACACCCTGTATAAACCTGCGAAATACCCTTACTTTTGGACAGTCTGACAAAAAGAATAGCGTATCATTTTCAGTCCTGTATAGAAAATGGTATCGCGCTAATGCTCGTCCGTAGGCTTCGAAGTAGAAAGGTGAACGACCGTACGTCGATACGGGTCAACGACCTAAGCTAGCACTAGGTGAACAGGCGATCTGTTTAGTGACCCAATAATACCTACTTCTGAAGCCAATATAAGAGGTTGTTAACTTGAATCGGATGTTCCTGACGTTTATGTTCCATAAAAAACTTGATTTTTTGTTGTTTTGTTCGAGGTTGACAGTTCATCGTCTCGAGAGATCGTTATGATTATGAAACAACAACGCTAGAAAACTTGAAACTTAGGTGAAGGTTGTTAAAATAAAAAGGATATTTTGATAAACAAACGCTGTTGTTTACTATCACCCTGTAAAGACACCGCCAAGAGAACTTGTGAACGATGTAAACAAATTAGTACTGTTTGACACATAACCTCAAATATTCACCAAGCGCGTTTTTATTAAAAATAACTTAAAATGAATAGTTATTTCATCTTAAACTTAATATTAAAATAATGATCTAGTGTATAAATCATTGCAGAGACCGCACTTGATCTTTAAAAGTACGTGATTATCGAGTAATCATGGTGGATTGGTTCGTTTGGTTTTGTTTACATCTTTTGCAAGTTCTATTGACGGTAACTTTATTAGCAAACTATAGTTTGAAACATCCTAATGTGAAAAATTATAAACAATATAATCCCAACTTCGTTTAGTTATTTGTAGGAGTTTTTAAAGTTCTTAACAAACTTTAGCATGTTTTTTCTTAATCAATCTTAAAGGGGTTTTGGTAAAAGTGTTGTCATTTGTAAAAGTCATACATTTTCAAGGTGAGCGGCTATTAGTAAAAGTGGTAAATTATGATAGAATAATTAAAAATAAACATGTTTTGTTATGTAATGTAATACTCGTAAGTGTATCGGAGCCGAGATATTTAATATTCTTACCTGGGCGTAGGTACTATTAGTAAATACTTACCAAAAACTGAACACTTAAATTTTAAATATCTCGGCTCCGATATTATTAAACGCTATAAATTATATATATCTATGTGTATTTCGAATTCCTCTAAATAACTATGTAAAAATCATCCGTGACCGCTGATAAAATAAATTACAATATTCTTCAAACAAAATTACCCAATGCCCTTTGTGATCTTGGACACACATGTGAATTAAAATTAAAATGTTTGTTAAGTATGTAAAAAAACCGGCCACGTCCAAGTCGGATTCGCTGATTGGGGGTTTGTTCATTAGATAAAACCCGTTGACAGACAGACAGATGGACAGCGCAGGGTTACTAAATCACATCGACGCACTTTGTGTGTTGTGACTGTCGTCCTATTTGCTTGAAGCCCCCTCCAGTACCTGTACAGTACAGTACCGTCAACTGGGGTTACTTTGATTTACGGGGTAACATTGCTCACGCTTAAAACGACAACAATTTTAGTGGTAATCTTCTTAAATTATTTAAATAATTGTATAACTATAGGTATAAGTAGCTTGCTCCTGATGAAATATTTAATAGAATAATTGAATATTAAAACTAGTTTTTGGGTTGAGCAATGTTACCCCGTAAATCAAAGTAACCCCAGTTGATGGTACTTACTGTCATAGTGTTTTATGGGGAATCTTGGTCAGATGTTGAAATTATTGCACGAACGGAATTTAATTTGGTTACCCAATGGCTGAACCAAAACTTACACACGCTTAACTTAACTAAAACGAAGCTCATTAATTTTAGTATAAAAGATAACAATCGGCCTGCAGCGGGTATTATGCCCATACTGCGACTGCCATGTGATTTCAGAGACTCCATCAATTAGCGTTCGACTCGCTAGCGAGTACGGTAATTGTAACTCATGGTAAGGGTACAGAACTCACTCGCTACCTATTCCTTGGGATAAACTGCAGACAATACGACAATGACGTCACTACAAAGGTGTCATTCCGAGGCTTAAGTCCTTCCTCGCAGCCATAATTACAACCTTTATCGCTTTGTGTCAGAAAATCTTTGAGTAATTACGAGCAAAGCCAAAGAGTTCTTTGCAGCGAGAGATTATTAAGGCCTTTTTATGCCCTAAGTGTAAAATGTAGACTGACGAAGTCTTTGAGCGTGCTATCAAAAACTGGGCAAGAGCGTATCCTACCAGGGTCTGTGTAGGGTTCCGACTAGCGTTGAAAATGACTTGTAAAATACACGTATCTTTCAAACGCCCCTGTATGCTTCAATAAAATAAAGAATCTTGATGCGGATCTTCGGTAGAATTTTTGACCTGTTTAAGTTTATTACATTAAGAAGCATGATTATTTCCCTTTGATGCGGGTGGTAGGACCTTGTGCAAGGTCCGTCCGGATCGCTACCACCATCTTATCCATTAACCTACCGCCAAACAGCAGTGTTCGCATTGTTGTGTTCCGGTTTGGGCATAAGACAGCCGGTGAAATGACTAGCATAGAGGCATTCCATCTTAGCCTCAGGGTTGGCAACGCATTTGCAGTCTTAGGATTGCATTGCAGTCTTGTGATTGCGAATTTCTATGGGTCACAGTTTCCACTTACCATCAGGTGGTCTGTGTGCTCGTTTGTCTACTCGATGCCATAAAAAAAAAAAAAAACAAAAAAAAAATGAAGAATACTCGTATGAAACAAGCATTTTACGTGTATGATTGCATTTTTCAGACGAACCTCTAATTTGTTTTTTTCGAAAATTACATGTATTTTAGAGGAAAGATACAAAGTTTAAAAAAAACAAAATATCGCAATTTTCCCGTGCGTCGGAAACGCTTCTCCTAAAACTACGAGTGGGAGCCAATTTTATATTACGTTATAGGTATGTACTATGTAGTCGGTATAACGTTTTAGTTTCCTTTTACTCAAATGAAATCTACTTAATCGTAATAGTTTACCTCTTGAGTCCGTTTTATTCACATTAATACACACACGCACGCACACCTTGTAACAATTTTCAACATTAAAAAATATAACCAACATTAAAGATTTTAATAAAACAATTTAAATTATATTAATTGGTTCATCATCATCATCATCAGCCCACACTAGTCCACTGCTGGACATAGGCCTCTCCCATTGCACGCCAACGAGCACGATTCGTGGCCACTCACATCCAGCTCTTGCCAGCCACCTTGCGAAGATCGTCACTCCACCTAGTCTGAGGGCGTCCTACACTACGTTTGCCGATTAATTGGTTACTTACCCGGTAAATATTATTGATCCTTTGCAAGGCTTACATAAATAATACAAAGACTTTTTATTGTTCCTTTCAACGGTTAAAATAAAATGATGAGGTGAAAAGCTCCTTTCGCAATCCACGTATGTTAATGGAGCAAACTTAAGTAAATTAATATTAATGGCCACTCCTCACGTCTTTATATTATTTATTAACTACTATCATGCAAAGGATCAAGATTATGGTTCAGGTAAGAAATCAATGAATGTAATTTCATATGCTCTCATGTTGATTTAGTAGCCAATAGAATTAGAAAACTTATAAATATTTAAAAATCTAAGACAAATAACTGAACCCTCTCTACTTAAAAAAGTGTATGTTGCATTAGCAGAATCAATTATAACTTATTGTATCCCCTTATGGGGTGGGAGTTCAAAAACAAAATTCTTGGAGTTAGAAAGAGCACAGCGTTTACTATTAAAAGTCATGTTTTTCAAACCGCAGAGATTTCCCACTGATCAGCTTTACTCGTTGAGCGATATGACTACAGTAAGAAAGCTGTATGTTATCCGTATCATATTGAGAACGCACAAAGGCCTACCACTAAACCCTTCCAACATAAATAAAAGAAGGAATTTCTCTGTTGCTCCTCTAAACACAGTTAATACCTGCTTTGCCAGACAGCAATACACCAAACAATCCTCGCACTTGTATAATAAAATAAATAAAGCTCTTAACATATATAAATTAACGTACCTTGAATGCAAGAAAAAAATAACAGAATGGGTAAAGAACCTAGATTATGATGACACAGAAGAGCTAATGACATTTATTTCATAAGTGTTCTGGTCTATACACACACATGCACACACACACACACACATACACACACACACACACACACACACACACACACACCCTCACACACACACTCACACACACACACACACACACACACTTTCGATAAATTTTTGTTTTGTTTTTACATAATTAAGAATTTTGTTACTTGTTTTCATAAGAGTTTAAGTTCTCTTATATTTACTTATTTTCATAAGAGTTAAAGTTCTCTTAAATTTACTTGTTTTCATAAGAGTTTAAGTTCTCTTGAATTTTATTTTAGTTTCTATAATGTTGTTACGCTAATCATGGGAGAGCGGGGTCTCCTGACACAGGTATTTGTTAATACTTAAAAGGAGACCTCAACCTTGTCTGTAGCTATGTAAGAAAGAAATATAATAAACATTTTATCATTTTATCATTATCATTAATTAAAAATCTTTGGAGTCATGTCCACATTATTGCGAGTAATGACGCCCATCTGTCCGATCTCTGTTATAACTTCCCGATATCACTACTAACCGAGCATTTCCACACTCCTTAATCTAATTAAGATGACTTAATTCGCTTAGTACACAGATGGCCGTGTAAAGGCTTTGATCTTACCCGTTATATAACCTGTAGCTGTATAGGGAGATTAGCCTTGTGAATTATTAAGGTTGGTTAAACATTAATTATGGAGGCAACCTTGGACGATGGTACCGGGTGTATCACATGTCTAAATTTTTCTGGTTCTGTACCCAAATAGTACGTTGCTTATGACTAAGCCTGCTGTCTATCCGTTCGTCCGTCCGTCTGTCTGTCCAACCATTCAATAGTTTATCTTGTAAACCGTAATACTGGTAGATTGCCAGTGGATTTTGTTTTTATTTATTATAAAAATGGTTATACTCGTAGTTTGTTAGTCACAAATGAAGCTAAATAAGTGTACAGTCAGCATCAAAAGTAGCTAAGCAAAATAAAACGCTCAAAATGATCTAGACATATTCATTTTGTTATGAAAATTATTCGCTTCGGAATAAGATCCATGTCGACTGGCCTAAATTAATAGATAAAACAAAAAATATTTTTTACGAAACTGTAAAATTAGACTCTTCGTTTAAAATTCTTCGCGTAAAATACAACATAAGTAAATATTCCCGTTATCATAATGTCATTTTTGAAATAATTATTGATAGTCATAATTTTTAGATCGCTGGAACTGTAAACTATTGGATTTCTTAAATATCTAACGTGTAGTGGCTAGGTTCGGTTAGGTTTGATTTATAAAAAACTGAAAAAGTAGCAGTTTCAATACTTTACAACTAGCGATAAATATGACCTACAACACACTATGACTAAAAGTAATTATAACAAACGATAAAAACCCGAGTAAATAACATAGATTACATAGAATGAGGTAGGTGCGAATATTACTTCACTTCTAGGAACCCAAGACAGCTTGGAGTGTAATAAAGCGTCAATTTACAGCCATTTATATCTTTAAAAGCCGCAGTAGTAGCTTGCATTGCATTCCTAGAGCCGCAACACACACCGAGAGCGGAGGCAGTGCGGTACGGTGATTCATTCGACGTGATAATTTAAAAAAACCCTTTCCTTTGCTTTACTTGCATACGAGGTACCAACTTGCGTCGGGTTCCTATATTCAAACTGCGGATAGAAAGGCTTACTTCGGGTAAAAATTTACATACCTAATGAAAGAGAAGCAATGATAGTATTTGAGATAATTATAAGAACCAAGTGAAGTGCCACCTTTACACTAATTAACCATAGGCTCTATTTAACTCGGTAAGAACATATTGATTTTGACAATACGTACTAGGTACATAATTCAGAATTTTTATAATTCAGAATGCTATACAGGGTGAAATCTAAGTCGTGAATTAAATGATCACCTCTGTGTTCCACCCACGAATATGAAAAACTTTCACTATGGGACCAACTCTGAAATCACGAAAAGAAAACAGCTGCTTTGTACATTTTGGTCGAGTACGGATTGAACTTTTCTATGAAACAGCTGATTTAATTTCCGTAATTTCAGAGTTGGTCCCATAGTGAAAGTTTTTCATATTCGTGGGTGGAACACAGAGGTGATCATGATCATTTGATTCACGACTTAGATTACACCCTGTAGTTAATTAGAAGACTTAATTTTTTGATATCGCTTTTAATGAAACATTACCTAACCTGCGTTTAGCAATTATCGCTTTAACTTTCGGAAAAATGAAAATTCGGACTAACGAATATTCGAAAAAAAAAACCGTAAATTGAACACCGGACCGCGACCTACGCAGGCAGCACTACCGTGGCTTACGGTTTCCTTAAATTGTATCGAACTAAAGTATCCTTTTTGTATTACGTCTAGTCGTGACTGCACAAGGGGCGGATCCGGTGTCGGTAAGAGGGTCGTTGCCCTGCACCCTGGCACAACTGCAGTATGTTGCACGAAACTTAGTGCACAGGTGACCAACAGTATGTCATGGTCGCTATTCTACTAGAAGCGATTTTGAAATAAAATCGCCGGTCTAACAAAGGCTATATTTTAATTTGTTTCAATGAAAGATAAAGATAAAGATATGTTTATCGCATCAATACAAAATTACAGATGTAGTGAATAATTAAAAAAAAAAAGAGTTTTAATATGGTGGATATCTCTGATTTCCAAGCGTTACAAGCATCCAAATATTAGTAGGTCTGGAATAAACGCACTAAAAATGCATTTAGTTCATTTTAAAATATGACCATATTGTAGGTCAACATCAAAGTGTCAGTATTATATTATATACATATAGTAAGGAAAAAGCGACTCCATGGATTCTAGAACCACGATACGCCTCTCGGGTGGTCTCATTAGAAAGTCAACGGAACATTTTATTAATTATGAGTCGCTTTATCGTTTTTTATACATTGAGGTTTTCCCCGTGTGGTAGCCGGATTAGAATAGTGCCACTCCATATCTTTCCGTGGATGTCGTAAAAGCCGACTAAGGTAATAAAGGCGTGTAGTACTGTTAGGCGATGGGCTTGCAACCTGTCACTAATACACTGGTAAACATCTTCGCCTAAGTGTGCAAAATGTGGTTACAGAATTATCAAAAAGTTTTTATACCTAGTTGTTGGAAATTCTGTAGCTCTGCCTACCCCACTCTGGGAATAAAGGCGTGAGTTTATGTTTATGTATGTGTATGTTTTAGGAGTGTTTTATTTTGGTGTAGTACTGTAGATCGTTCTAACACTGCGGCATGTATCAGATAACGCTGACACATGTTCCGAGTGTAGCGACTGGATTTTATAGACCACCTATTTGTATTTATGGACATGCCAAGCATCTGTTCACACAAAACTGAAGTCTGCGTTTAAATATTCGTTTGTTGATCGTTTTAAGCGCTTAGTCAGGCTCTGTTGTAAAGAGTGGGATTATAAGCATGTTAAATTTTATGTGTTTTAAAGTACGATTTTTATTTTTAAACCTAAAATAACCAAATTTTACGAAAGTGGTGAGTCCGTGCTTTAAAGGAGCGCGCGTGTTACAATTTATTTATTTTCACCAAAAGTGTGTAATTGTTTTCCACAATTAGGCAGCCGACGTTCGATTTTACCGACAGAAGCCAAATTGAAAATACACGAGCTAAAATGTGTGTTGTTCGCTCTGACGTTAAACTTGCCGCTGCGATGTCGCTCGTTCGACCGACCGTCCGTTGTTTTTGAGAGAATAACACCCCAGAGAAGTTTTTTTACACATTTATACCATTGTAGTTGTTTTAACACTACACAAAAATTAAGAATATACTTACAAATAAAAAAAAACTCAGGAAAGTTTGACAATTTGAGAAGTTTCTTCTTTAGGGTCATACGCACTCGAAGAAACAAAAGTTATCTTTCCAGTACCCTTACCATGAGTTACAATTAACATACTCGCTAGCGAGCCGAAGTTTTGTCCCTCGCAGACCTCGCAAGTATTCTTATAGAGTGCGAGGGACAGAGCATTCGACTCGCTAGCGAGTACGGTATTTGTAACTCGTGGTAAGGGTACTGTAGTCAATAGTCAAAGGTTTGTGTGCATTTAGATTATGTTTATATCTGATAGGACTAAAGTAGAACTACCCTTACCATGATTTACAATTACCGTACTCGCTAGCAAGTCGAATGCTCTGTCCCTCGCACTCTATAAGAATACCGCGCGGACTGCAAGGGACAGAGCACTCAACTCTCTAGCGAATACGTTAATTGTAACTCGTGGTAAGGGGTACTGACGCCGTTTATGCGGATATGGGTTCAGCCAGAAAATTAGGCCTTAAAAACGTTAACTTCGGGTATTTCCACAGAAAAGACGGTAATATAAATCTGTGTATGACCCAAATCCGTCTTTTAACGCCACCAGGAGCCTCGCGAAATGTTGCTAAGTTACATGAAATTTTGTTCTTGCCCACCACTGAATAAGCTCACTAAAATACCAGGGTAGTGATTCTGTAAACAACGCCGGTCGTGCGGACTGTCGAGTGATACCAAGCGGCGAGATTAAGTAGTCCCGTCTGTGCGAACAAAACACATTGTAGCGCGTGCATTTTCAATTAAGCAGCCTGATACTTCGACCCATCGTGCTGCTAAATTGAAAATGCACGCGCTACAATGTGTTTTGTTCGCACTGACGGGACTACTTAATCTCGCCGCTTGGTATCACTCGACAGTCCGTACGACCGGCGCTGTTTACAGAATCACTACCCAGTTAAATAAGTCCAAAGTGACGTATCTACTAATGAGCCTTTGAGGAGTTATTTTTGCCAGATTCCGCATATATTCGCATATATTCTCGGTGAAAACGGTTTTTCATAACCGAATAACGAATCCAAAACCGGATGCCGACGCATTTGGTCACCGACCTAATGTTTATTTATTTCCAATTGTTCCCGCGTAAACCGGGACGTGTCGGCTCTTTGACGGCGATGCTGCCGCCGCGCCGCGGATAGAAGCGGAACTACACACTGCAAACGAGTCTTGTCGAGTTAAATGAGCGAGCCGCGCGCGCATCACCGTTCTCCGCCCATATTCGCCTTAAACCGTGATATCTGGGTACCTAGACCACCATCACACTCAATTTCCAAGTGCACCGACCCAGTGACTTAGTGTAGTGAACGTGAAAGTGAGTGCTTTAACGCCGTTGGAGACGCGCGTTGCCGCGCTAACCGCGCCGCGCCGGTCCAGTAGCAAGCCTAAATCTCCGTAAATCTACGAGGAAAGAGGCCATCACGGTCAGTGTCTCAGCTCCATATTTCCCAACGTCGAGTAGCCGCCAACGGCAGCTCCACCAATTGTATTGTCATATACGTACATTAAAATAATGATATTGCAAGGTAGAAAGATAAAATGAAGCTTTAAAAACACACCTTGGATAGTACGTACCTATTCTAATATTCAAAGCCCGGATTTTTCGCGGCAAAAAAAAAAATATTTCTTACTCTAGCTAGATTGCGACAGTATTTTCTTTTGCCGCGAAAAATCCGCGCGCTGGTAATATTATAAAGCTGAAAAGTTTCTTTGTTTGTTTGTTTGCTTGAACGCGCTAATCAAAGGAACTACTGGTCCGATTTGAAATATTCTTTAAGTGTTAGATAGCCCATTTATCAAGGAAAGCTATATATCGTTCTATATATAACCTAAACTCCCGTGATTCTTTAAGATTACTATTTAAAGAAATTAGTATTTTGACAGTAGCGTCACAATTTATTTATGAGAATATTATTTATGTCATTAAAAATCAGGACTCTTTTATTAAGAATTGTGATATACATAATTTTAATACAAGAAATAAAAATAAAATAGCTACTAAAAAATTTCGTGTTCGTAAGGTTTTTAAATCATTTGTAGGTCAATGCATCCATTTCTATAATAAATTACCTGACGAAGTTTTAAAGTTACCATTTCCAGTACTTAAAACTTACTTGAAAAAGTCGCTAATGTCTAAAGCTTACTATAGGGTCGAGGACTATCTATCAGATAAAAGTGCTTGGCCTAAACTAAACACCCAAATAACTTAATAATAACTTCATCGTAAGAAATATGTAAACATTGTATATTGTCTAGCTAGGGGACACGGTTTCTGTAGGAGAATGTATCGAAACTTTTTATGTAGTTGTATTACACCATCATAATTAAGTATAATTTTTCATAATTATTTTCTATTACTTACTACCAATTAGTTCTGGAGAAAACTCAGAGTTTTGACACATTTTCCTGCTCAACTACGCGTGAATACATTTATTTCTTATCATAATGTTAGATTCATTGTTTTATATAATGCTAGGTTAAGTTTTAAAATTGTACCTATATTTAAAAAACGACTAACTGTTGAGTTTCTTGCGGCGCTTCTTCTCAGCAGTGGTCTCTTGCGAAGCGCTGGTAGATTTTTGACGTGTAAAAGTGCCCGTGCGGCCTACTTACTGAATAAACATCTTTTATCTTTTTATCTTTTTATCATACTCACAAAAACCGAAGCGAAGCGAGGGCGGGTCGCTAGTCGTCATTATAATGTACGTTACTATGTATATGTTTTTATTCCGTCCATTTCTCATTTAAAAAGTACCAGTGACACCCGCGACGCTGAGACGGTCAGCTTTTAAAAGGGAACAAAGAGCCATACATACAGTTTAAAACATTAGGTACTCTCTTCCTTAAGCAGTCGGGCAATTAATGATAAATAGACGTACAAAACAGAGTAACTAATGTAAACCATTACAGTTACGGCTTAGCCGCGTGTTCAATAAATAAATAACTTTGCGAAAAGAAATACTAAACGCCTATTTTTAACGGTCCCCGTCAACACACGACAAAAAGATCCCTCGTCTGGAAAAAAAACGCCAGCTCTCTGAAACCAGATTAATTCAACTTTGTACTGAATACGCTTTCGAAACAATGACACTCGTGTCTCGTTCTAACACGACCGTTTTTTCTATCTCTTCTCGCTAATTAAAAACGTTTTTACCGTGCACGGTTTGGACGTTTCAATTAGCCGGATCCCGTGCAAAGGGCCAATTTAGAGCTAACGCCCTCGTTTAGTTCAGGTTAGTTTAGTTGCTGGTTTTTAGGTTAGAATTGGTTGACCCAATAAAATTGTAAACTAAACGACGATGCGCTGGCCTAGTTGGTAGTGACCCTGCCTACGAAGCTAGCGGTCCTGGGTTCAAATCCCGGTAAGGGCAGATATTAGTGTGATGAGCGCGAATATTTGTTCCTGAGTCATGGATGTTTTCTATATATTTAAGTTATATATTTCTCTATATAAGTATTTATATCGTTGTCTAGTACCCATAATACAAGCCTTGTGCTTAGTTTGGGACTACGTCAATTGGTGTGACATTGTCCCCTGGTTTTTTTTTTTATTGGATTATTTGCATTGCCGATGTAACAAGTATTATCCAGCTTCGATTAGAAAGGGATTAGAGGTCACAGTTTTTTCATGTACTTACGTCAAAGTGCATATGAATTGACAGCTATTCTAAGCCCAAACTAATTGCGGTTTCATAATATTTTTGTGATACCGTTACTTAATGGAAGGGAAAAAAGGTTTTATTTTCTGTATACTGTGACGCTTCGATTGAAGATAGCGTTCTAATTTTTAATTCACTATTTTTGAAAATCAATTGCCGCGTGTTTGAGTACGAACGGCTTGAACAGCTAAGTATTTTCAAATAAATGAAATACGGTAACGCCTAATTACAATAACATACATTGCCCCGTGTGGTAGCCGGATTAGAATAGTGCCACTCCTAAGAGTAGAGATTCCCAGTAGAGGTCCATCATACTTATTTTGTACGAAACGAATATACGGCCAAATAATGTTTGCACATGTTTAATATAAATTTAAGTAACTAAATCAAAAATGAACTATCGTTAAACAAAATGGTAGGTACTGTGAAAGTTATAAAAAACAGGCAGAGTGCTTGCGAGATTCGATCTTAAATGGTCCTGAGTCGTCACTCATTGTCAGATAAACAAAAAACAAGGCCTAAGTCATAACTGAACGATAGAAAATAGTTCCCCGTGTGGTAGCCGGATTAGAATAGTGCCACTCCGTATCTTTCCGTGGATGTCGTACTCGTAAAAGCCGACTAAGGTAATAAAGGCGTGTAGTACTGTTAGGCGATGGGCTTGCAACCTGTCACTAATACAATGGTAAACATCTTCGCCTAAGTGAGCAAAATGTGGTTACAGAATTACCTATCAAAAAGTTTTTATAGTTGTTGGAAATTCTGTAGCTCTGCCTACCCCACTCTGGGAATAAAGGCGTGAGTTTATGTATGTAAACAAACAGTACAGAAAATAAATTTCAGATTTTTATCGATACGTTATTTGCTAACATTATATCAGGGGGCCTAATATGGCTGCGTTCATCGCGTGATAAATGGAGATAAAATATCCGTCACTTTCTGACACTTATACAAGGTGTTACAAAAATACCCGTAAAGCCGAAAGGGGGTTTAATGGTGCCTTATAATAAGTCCATTTACAATATTTGAGAACCGTACTATCACCGCATGACTTACCGGCAAAAAAAATAAAACCATTATTATTTTCATTGATGTGCAAACCCTATTTCAGTAAAATTAAAGAGTAAACTAAGCAGAACGTTTATGTACATTTTTACCTAATGCGTGAAACGATCAAGAGAGATACTAACAAAATGTACAGAATTCGATTAGATAGATGTTACAAGTCGAGTTTTGGAAGATTTTAAAAGACCTTACCTAACGCAGAAACCTAATGTAAACCGTAATGAACGTCAAATTTACAGGAACGGCTCACAGTGAGCTCCGCTTTGTTCAATGCACAACCTCGCTTGACTTTAAAACCATTAAAGTTGATAATTACGGAATTGGTAGGTAGGCCTCTCTGTTAAAATAATCTATGCTAACTCCGGTTCCCTGACATGACAGCTTACTAGGGTTGACAATATTTTTGGCTTTGATAATTTATTATATTTTTTACGGGGTATTTTGTAACACGTTGTATATACAGTGTGTTACCAGCACCCTGGCTTTTTTTAAAGTAGGTTAAAATAACGTATATCTGTAACGTAACTATGACACTAATTTAATTAATAAACACATTTTCAGGCTTTGTTAAGTTTCGAACAAAATTTTAATTGCCAGCAATGTAAAGCACAGCTATTTGACAAGTGTAAATGACAGTCGACGGATACTTTGATTTTTATGATTTGCCCCCGTACCACGACATGCCTCGTACTAAGCAACAGCGATACTGATAACGATGAACTCGCAGCACATGCACTACATTAAAAATGGACAGTGTGTAAGAAAATTAATTGTGAAGTTTTATTAAATACTTGCAAACAATTGCTAAAGCAACATATTGTCGGCAGTTTTAATAAATGCCCGCATGCCGGTAACACACTGTATAAGTACGAGAGTGACGGATGCTTCGTCCTCATGTTGTCACGCGATAAACCCACTCATACTAGATCCGCAGAAAAAAGCCAATCTTTAAAAATATGCGCTTTATCTGGTCTTCATTTCTGTACTCCTTAACTTTAATTTCTTCACTTAACTTATTTTATTTTAGCAAAATCACTGTGTTACTGCGTTCTTTAGACACGACCATGCCAAAAACAAAATTCAAAGTAAAGTAACCTTAATATCCACGAACCTTTTTCTGTCTTATAATAGAAAGCACCCTTTTCTGTCTATTTTCAATACGCCTCTAATGGACTGCCATCGATACGTACACCTTAAGATGCTTGGTTGATTTGATACTATTATCTTTCGGAGTCAAAAGCCGTGCAACCGTGGCGGTTTTCGTTTTTCTGCATTATTGCAGTGAAATTAATTTACATTTTAAATTGTAATGTATAGTTTTGATTACTCGTACCACAGACTCGTATTTTATTAAGTAAAATTTGTTAGTGTTCATCATAACATCCTAGCTCTTATCCCAATCATCTGTTGGCCTAGTGGCTGCCTCTATATCGCGTGTCAAATGTGGATAAAGCATCCGTCACTCTCGTACTTATACGTGTCAGAGGGTGACGGATGCCTTATCCAAACTTTGTCACGCGATTATAGCAGCCATATTAAGCTGCGCCCACACCGGGGCTTAACGGTGCGTATATTACGGTGTCGTTGCGTAAACAAAAGACGGGGTCATAGTAACAACATGGCGCCGTTTTTGACGCACCGTAATATACGCACCGTTAAGCAGCGGTGTGGCCGCACCATTAGGGCCCCCTGTGGTCGGCGCAGTATGTATGTCTTCTTCCACATATCCCTACTAGCCGTCATGTCAGCGTTCACACTCTTCTTTCTCATATCACTCCTCACACAATCCATCCATCTCTTATGAGTCCTTCGTCTTGCTTTATAACCCTCCACATTCATACTCAAAACTCTTTTTGTAGCACGACTTTCATCCCTCCTCATGAATAATTTTGAATGTATTTTTACAAAATTGAATTTTGTTACCTTACAATTACGAGTCGAAACTGAGGGAAAAGGTCACTGCAGTTGGTATTTAGTTTTCAATTATTATAGAAATATAAATAAATATAGATTATCGAATCGAAAAAAGTGGAAAAGAGAATAACACCGTATCACCATAAGCACGTGCCACGACGGCGACGTGACGTGACGTGATAAGGGGCGAGCGACGTGCCGTAATTGTAGGCCGATGACCGACGGTACTGTTCAAATCAATCAATGTATGCTATGTATTTTTTTGTATGTATTATGTTTTTAATTGCATAGAGAAGGTAAACGAAGCTATCTGATGGTAAGTGTGATCTGGGACTCATAGACAATACATGTACAATACAAATACTCTTTATTGAATACCAAAAACAGTAAATATTAAACCCAGGTATACATCGGGCGATTGGACCGCGGAATAGCGACCTCTTCCAGACAAACTTGGACAGAGAGAGAGAACTAATTTCTTTAGAAAGTAAAATCTCGAACTAGTATAAAATCTACATACAAAATACTAGATAAGATTTTCACTCTCAAGACTGCAATTTTAAGATTGCTAATGTGTTACCAACCCTGACGACTACGTAGAATGGTAACATTCTAATGCTGGGATTTCTGATAAAAATAAACTTCAAGTTGCAACGCATTTTGCACCGTAGAGGATGTGCAGCACTTGTAGGGAATTGACCTGTTATGGCAATATTTTTAACTTGCCCGCCAGTGTTAAGTAAATAAGAGCCATTTAAAACTTTGACAATACGATATCAGGTCACAGGTGATATAGTAACTGCAATGAATAAATGAATTATGAATTATGAATTATAGTTTTTACCTCCTAGAATATGCAAAGCAATATTGAATTTAAACCCAGTTGTCTAGCCATCGCCATTAGTGGGTAAGATAATAACACCGCAGGACCTTAAGGACGTGCCACGACGTGACGTGACGAGGGGCGAGCGACGTGACGTTATTATAGACCAATGACTAACGGTGCTGTTAGAATCGATAGAAAGGTTGAGCTGAAGGCCTGAAAGTATTCTATGTATTTTTCACGCATCTTGTCGGACTACTGTCTAGTACATAAATGTGTGTAGGTATACTTTAGTACTTTGTCTATTTAATGTCGTGCATAAACTGTCATATATGAATGGTCACAGCGATTAGCCGATTATAGTGACAAGGTACTAAAGTGTACACATATTTATAAACTCGACTGTACATGAGCTCTATTCTACTCGGTAAAACCATATTGCTCTTATTTAGTTGACATTAATGATGACAGAGTTAAAAACAATACAATAACATGTTAAAACATGACATTTTAACATGATGTAGTTAACCTCGTTGGAAGTGATCTGCCTACGATTCTAGCGTTCCCAAGTTCGATTCTCGGTAACAGTAAATATTTATGAAATAGTTTCTATGTACGGTCACCAACCGGGATTGTTGAGCCACTTGCCATTGTTCGTAATTTAGCCGTGTATTCAATGGCCGATATCACCGACTGGCTGACAGCTATTCGATTTGCATTACACGGCCAAATTAGAACCACGGGTTAGGGGCTCAACAACGGTTCGCGACTGTACCTATGTATAAGTCGTTTAGCAATATTCCCCAAAACTTTCAAAGTGTTCGCAATAAAAATTTCCCTAGGCCTAAAATTGACCATACAATATTTCAATTAACATCTGTTTCACCGTAAGGCCAGCCAGTTTGAAGCAGACCCCTTACAGGTTCTGAACTCCTGGTAGTAGTATGACTAAATTCCCTCATCTGAACAGCATGTTATGTGGTTTTACCTAGTTGCAATAACGGTCAATTGACATAATATTTATTTTATATAATGTTTTTATATAACACTCAAATTGACTAATTTCAGCTCGTATAACATACATAACATATAACGATGATCTTACATAAAACCTTTTAATATAAGTGTAAAATACTCAAAAGGTACTGAAAGGATCGGCTACCAGAAAAGTTGGTAAGGTAGAATTGTGATTCCAGCAGAAACGAACTTGCAACCCCTACACAAAACAAACTGCTGCCAGTAACAAAGTAATTAAGGTAAGGTTGATTGTAAATTAAGAAGGCTCACGAGCATTATGTTTTTTGATGTTCATCATCATCATCATCATCAGCCCGGGGGCGTCCACTGCTGGACAAAGGCCTCCCCCAAAGAGCGCCACAAGTCACGGTCTTGAGCCGCTTGCATCCAGCGGCTCTCCGCGATCCTAAACAGGTCGACAGACCACCGGGTGGGAGGCCGTCCAACACTCCGTCCACCGGTGCGGGGCCGCCACTCGAGAACTTTTCTTCCCCAACGGTTATCAGTACTCTGAGCTATGTGGCCTGCCCATTGCCACTTCAGCATGCTAACTCTCTGAGCTATGTCAGTGACCTTGGTTCTCTGGCGTATTACCGTATTACGGATCATATCGCGCAAAGAAACTTTTGATGTTAGATTTATTGAATAATATTTTTTTTAAATCGTAGGTGTAAAGAACATTATACGCTTTAATCGTTATATCAATTGGTATTATAATGTTAATAACTTTATACATTACGAAATCAGATATTTTGAGATTATATCTTTCGTTAATTATATCCAGTGAACGTTATACTAAACAAGGTTATGCAAAGTGATCGTATATATTATGACTGTTATAATGTTACGTTCTTATATCTCGTATAACTTACCCAATGGGATAATGTTCCAGTTAATGTCACCCTTGTAAATAATCCCTAAAAATACGCAGCGAACCCTTTTATACAGTGAGTTATCTGAAGTGAACAATTGTCGTGATCTCGCCCATTACGAGTCCCTTGCCCGAGCGATAAGGGACCACGGAACCCTAATTTATCTAAGTTAATGATCATTTTGGTTAACTGTTTTATGTGAACTTTTGTGGGGCGGCGCATTGAAATAATTATACTTGTTTTTAACCCCCGACGCCAAAAAGATGGGTGTTATAAGTTAGACGTGTAAGTCTGTGTGTGTGTGTGTTTGTCTGTGCCACCGTAGCTCTTAACGGATGAGCCGATTTGGATGCGTTTTTTTAGCTTTTCTGCTTTGAGTTCATGTTTAATCGTGAATTGAAGTTTTATTTTGTTAATCATCAGGTTTTCTTTTTGTTTCACAGACAAGTAAAAATTGGAATGAAAACTTTTTGTAATGCTGTAATAATGACGCTAACCGCAAGTGCGTTCCATTTTAAAAAAATAATTGATATGGAACCTCGTTGGTGATATTAACTTTTTGGATTAACTTGTATCATAATGGTAAAAAATAGTATTTTTCGTAATCGTGTTATAATAGAGAGCTTTTTAGTCGAGTACCGTGTTTAGGCCACGGAGCTTGCTGAGTGGCCTAAGTAAGGTACGAGATTAAAAAGCTTAATTATGACACTATTGTGAACAATACTTTTTGTACGAGTTCATTAAAATTAATAATGTAAGTCATTAATACGAGTATATAAGAAAACTAAAAGTAGATTTTTGACAGATGATGCGACGCTGCTACGTTCCGAAACGACACAGATTGGCAATTTTGTATCGGATCGAGGCTCCTTAAACAAGGACACATATATGGAAATCCGAAGTTCTATTTTCAAATTTTTTTCGGTTGTCTAGAGCGTATCGAAATAGTTATTTAGGTTGTCTAGAGCGTATCGAAATAGTTATTTCGGTTGTTTCGGAAGTAACATCTAGACTATTCAACGATGAAAAAGATCGTGGTGAACTATTAAACGGCGAATAACCACGACAACGAAAATGTTAAGCACTTTAGTGCGTTGTCATACGAGTAGTAAACTTGAAACAGAACATCAAATGACACTCATGACAATCACGATGACATTGACAATGAGAAGGTTCTAAGTATGTTCAACCTTTTTATTGGGTTACTGTAGGTGCAAACTCGCAGGAAAAGATTACCTCAGTTATGACCACATAATATTTAGGTCACTAAAGTAATTTGCAACAACATACCTATTTGGTAACTCTATAGTTATGCAAAATTGCCGAGTAAATTTGCCATCGCTTCCGAACTATAGCCACATTGTTTACGCGCATCCAGTACCCTTACCATGAGTTACTATTAACGTACTCCCTAGCGAGTCGTAGCTCTATCCCTCGCAGACCTCGCAGTGTTCTTATAGAGTGCAAGGGACAGCATTCGACTCGCTAGCGAGTACGGTAACTGTAACTCATGGTAAGGGTACAGGGCAGTGCAGGGAGACCGAATCAATTTCAAGGTCCATTGTGCTCTCAAAAGGCTATTGTTCGCTTGATGGATAACGTTTAGCATAGTACTTAGTAAATTCTAGGGTTTACATATAATATTACATATAATACTTAATACATTACTACAGAGGCCGGGAAGTAGGGGGTTGCCAGCCGAGTGATAGTTACGAGGCTGGAAAACCCTTTTCACGGCGAGGTAGGTATGTATTATGCTAAAAATACATCACTCAAAAAAGTAAACTGTAAATATTTTCATGTCTCATACTCTGAAAGTAGGCCATTGTTTATCTCAGAAGCGGGTAGAAAGTGATACATGTCTACCCTAGGGAAGAATAGTACATTGTGTATTAAGGGTGGTAAAGAAAGAATTACAAACGAGATTCTGTTAGAAGCTTTAATGCCTCGAGCTTTGTATTTCCTTTACCACCCGTGTAATATACAATGTTTTTCATCACAATGGCGAGAAAATGAAGTAAAATCAGACAAAAAAACATATTTTTAACTTATTAGCGGTAGACTACACAATAATTATCATTGTAGAGTCTGTGACTTACCCAAATAATATAATGTCAAACGTGTTCGGGGTCCGATTCTAGTGACAGTCGAGTTAAATAGTTTATATGCGGATTTTTAGGAAACAGTTAAGTACATACTGACATTCCATCTCGAACAGTAAGACTATAGCGCTGTTTGGTGAAAAGGTTACGTATCAGAACGCCTAAAGTTAATTGTAAAGTCTTTTTTTATTGAAACGGTACATTTTTCAGGATTGTTATAAAACTAACCTAACCTAACCTAATGAGTTTTGTGCGATGGCTTTTTAAAAAATCATGAAAAGTTTTCGGTTTCTGTAAAAAATACCATTAGGTATTATGAACTGTTAGGTATTATGATACATTAGGCTTATTAACTTTAGGCGTTCTGATACGTAACCGGTGAAAATAGTGCTATAGTCTTACTGTTCCCAAATGCTTTGCTACGGCCACACGACAAGCTAACAATGAGGAAATTAATGCCCGATTTTTGCAAGTCCCAGACAATATGGCGGCTATACAACGTTAATGTGCTTCCCGCGAATTTCAATTTTCTCGACGTAATATCCATTTTCGTGATGGCGTTGATGAATTGAGGATTTTAACAAGAGCTTTGTGTTCATGTGGTGTAATTTATAATGTAGAAGATCTTTCGTGAGGATTTTTGCTGGCTCAAATATTCCTTGAAGGTATAGTGGTTGTTTGTAATAAAGATGAAATAAATACCGTAAATCGGGGTGAGTAACGCAACCTAAAATGAAGCCTATGTTACTAAATAAAAGCATTTTTTTTTTAGATTGTGTCCCTACTCACCCCTTAATCCCTACTTACTCCGTTTTATGGAACCGTTTGAAATCCAGGATATGGTTTTTGGTCAACGATTTTATTGCATTTTGGGGTAAAAAACTTAATTATAAAAATAAGAATTTAAGAGCGAAGAACAAAATGATGTATTGATATATTTATACAACTAGACAAAGGAGTGCAAAACAACAACGCCATCTATTAGATTTCTTACAAATCACGTCGCACCAGTGACTTGCTAGTGAAATATATTTTTTCTGTACATTTGGAAATATCTTATATTTACGACACTTGTTTAACCAGAGTCAGGTATAAAATGTCTTCGTATAACTATATGAATTGATCGTTTGTGTTATAACTTATCCAGATCAGAATAACATTGTTGCAAAAAACACTAGTAAAAGAAGACAAACTATTTTCACACAAAACACAAGAAATAAAAAAAAACAATATTCAAAGAATTTATTTGCCAGGGGGCCTAATATGGCAGCGCTTATCGCGTGACAAAGTGTGGATAAAACATCCGTCACTTTCTGACACGTATATAAGTACGAGAGTGACGGATGCTTTATCCACACTAGGCTCGTAGGTTAGTAAATTCACTTTCTATCTGTCCGATAAAAATACACAATGTTTAAAAGAAAACTCATTCAATTTTCTTTTAAGCTTGAATGCCGTACAAACGTGGAAAAAGACGAACAAAAATAGTTGATTGGCTATTTTACAATCCTTTAACCGCTTTGGGAAGTTTATTTTACTAAAAAAAGTACAACGGTAGAAAAAAAGTTAGTTCGCATGCTAGTCACGGACACAAATTCGAAGGATCGTATATATAAACGACTTTCCTTTATTCTGACATTTGTCAAAATGACAATGCAATAAATAAGAATTATTGTTATAGTAAATCAAAATGTCGGAGCATCCGTTTCCGCTAAGGCTGCGCTCTACCTAAAGCGATTAGTCAATTTTGTACTTGAACTACATTTTTCACATATATTTTTTGCACATTGAAAAAAACAACTTAAAATGTTTATTCAGATTAAACTTAACTTAAGGCATAACAATGGTTTTTGGTCCTGCGCTAGGATTCCCTGTGTTGCAGGCTGTTTTTTTTGCCTTTATTGCATTGGATTGGAAGGTTAATTTTAAGTCGTTCCTGGTGAGAGTACTGACCAAAGATCTGCCGACATTTTAATAGGAGGAATTCTGGCCGAGGGGTGCCATATTTCGGCGAATATAAATATAAATAAATAAATAAATAAATGAATATATTGTTATGTATGTTAGCCTGTAAGGTATAGGGTAAATTTGGGGCGTGTATCCTGAAATAAACTTATTCTTTTCTTCTATTCTATTGGATAAAGCAAACATCACTCTCGCACTTAAATATGTACAGTCACCCAATAAAAATGTTGAACACACTTAGAACCTTGTGATTGTGACTGCCATTGTTATTGTCATACTTGTCATTTGCTGATCAGTTTGGAGTTTACAATGACAACGCACTAAAGTGCTTAACATTTTCATTGGGGTACTGTACGTAGAAATGTTAATATTTTATCCAAGTTGATGCGCGTTCATCGCAACTATAATAAACCCACTTAATACACAATCTCTATTAAACCACTACAACAAAGGTTAAATAACAGAGGATCAACATTGCTCTAAATAAACACCGCCTTAGTTCGGTAAGTTTCATTACCCGCCTCGGATATCGACAAGGCTATCGAGAACAACCGACACCCAGAGTCTGTATTATGAGGTGTAAAACCTGCCAAGTTCCAGCCAGTAAACGGACGATGAAATGTAGCTGCTATAGCACTGTTTTCTCACAGTTTTGTCATTAGATAAATTAAAGTTCATTCTTATTCCCAAATACTAGGGTTTTACGTAAAAAAATTAAATTTGACATACATACATACATCGGCCATTCTCAAAAAAGCAAAATTTTGCGTGTCTGGCTCATTATTTATACATAAATACGTTCAGACGTTAGTGCAATATTTTTTATTGTATACTTTGTGTATTTATCTAAAAGTAGCATACACATTTTAAGTTGATTATTTATTTATTACTATTTTTTTTATTTTTCAAACCCTCGTTCGCCAATTACCATAGCCTGTCCGCACGCTACCTTTGTCTGTAAATCTGCTCCTCATTTAGGTCAGGAATAAGTTCAAGCTATGCCATTAAAAAACTTAAGAGACCGAAATACTGCCTGTGTTTTAACACAAATAAAATTTTTTTAGGACCATTTGATTTAAATTTATCATGAAATATCTCCCTGTCCGGCCCGAAGGGATAATTACCATCGCCACTCACTTTCAAAGTGCTCATCCCTAACCAACGAAACATTCGAAGATCACTAGTGCACGAGTCGCGACCTTTAGGTCGTGCCGTGGCAATCGGACAGTGCGAACGTCTCAGTGTTCGTGTATACGCCTAGGATGCACATAAGTACCTAATTACCGTAGCTTTGGTTTTCAAGTTTTCTAATTCCCGTTCCTCTACTTATAAATTCGATTTCTTATGGCAATATTCTAATACTTAGTGAACCGAAAGAGATGTGAGGCCTTTGTATATTACGATTTTTCAATATTTTCAATCGTTTATATTTTTTGATATTTTTAATAAATTGTATTGTTTTCTAAGTACCGTAGTGCTAATTACCGGTTATTTTCTAATTACCGTAGTATGGAAATATTCAAATTTATAGAGTTTCAATGTAATTTACACCAGGGGCCCATTTCCTACCTAAGTAATTTTAATCGTTACAATAAGTGTGCAATTGTTTTGTATTTATTTTTAAGATCTTTCTCTCCTTTATTTGTCTCAAGATTTTTTATATAATTTTAATTCCTACCTACATAACCATTTAGTAATAAAAATATTGTAATTGTTATTTTGTCAAAAATATTTTTTTGTTTATTAGAAGACAAAATTGCTCTTCGAAACCTTTTAAAATAAATAATTTGACTATAAAATAAATAGTATTTTATTTCAACGTCGATGTAAGTTCATTACAAAAAAAGGAAAACTATAATCATATAAATATGAGAGTAGTTATTTAATGTAATTGTAGTTTTATTAAAAATATTTTATTAATATGTACTTATATTATATATTAATATAATAATATATTTTACTTGAAATATTTGCTCTTTCTAATTACCGTAGCCATGTAAAAATATTTTTTCTAATTACCATGTCCATACAATTTTTGTATCTCAATAACTCAAAAACCACTGTATTTATTCTAATGCCATTTTGATACATTAATTAATTAGCTTACACTTGTTCATATTCAAAAGTCATTTAGACAAAACAACAAGAAAAAAAATTGCCTACGGTAATTAGGCAGAGAACACTCGACTCTGAGAATGGCCGACATAAACTCACGCCTTTATTCCCAGAGTGGGGTAGGCAGAGCTACAGAATTTCCAACACCTCTAAAAGCTTGTTGATAATTCTGTAACCACAAAAAAAATTTAAACCTAGTTTATTTCTTTACTGGAAAAAAAATCGAGTCATGTGTTACAGAATCGCAGCGGCAGGCGATAATGTAATTCAGTGCAACGCTTCTAACATATGAGTAGGTAGGGGCATTTATGAGGTTCCGTACAAAAAATTAAAAACTGAACCCTTAGATCACTCGTGCATCTGGTCTGTCTGTCCGTCCGTCTGTCACAGCCAATTTACTCCGAATCTAATGGGCCAAATCAGGTGAGTAGGATGCCAGATGGTGTAATCATAATGACCCAAACATAGATGTGCAAAAGTTTTGTGAATTTTACTGTGTCATGTTTCAAATGACGACGCGCTGGCCTAGTTGGTAGTGACCCTGCCTACGAAGCTGGCGGTCCTGGGTTCAAATCCCGGTAAGGGCAGATATTAGTGTGATGAGCGCGAATATTTGTTCCTGAGTCATGGATGTTTTCTATGTATTTAAGTATATATTTCTCCATATAAGTATTTATATCGTTGTCTAGTACCCATAATACAAGCCTTGAGCTTAGTTTGGGACTAGGTCAATTGATGTGACATTGTCCCATGTAAAAAAAAAAAAAAAAAAAAAAATGAAAGGGTTCGTTATGAAAATCTATCTCAAACTATTTTTGTTATTATTGTAAAATAACTTTCACATTTATAATATTAGTAAGATTTCGGCAGAAAAATTACTTTATAAAAGCCATTTCAATCCACTTACTTAGAGCTACATTAATTGCAAATAAAGCTAAATCACAATCATTTTCATCTCCGAAAAATCTCAAACAAATGGCGCAAGCACAATAAAATAGCCAAGAGCTACTGAATAACCAAAATTACCCCATAAACTTGTTCCATAATGGGAGAGCGAAAAAATTACAGCCTTCTAAGTAGTTAAGTGTAACTTTCTTTGTTAAGTTACTCCGATTCAGTTTGGCAGCTCGCGTGCGCGAAGAAATCGATGGGGGAACTTGGGCCATGAAGTTTTCCAGAGATATTTTTATTTGGCTTCATTGTTTGGGAAAGTTCTGGAAAGTTTCGTGGGGTAAAATGCAGAACGGTTACAAAAGTGGCTGATCAAGCAGAAACTGTTCAGCTTAAGTAAAAACGTAGTAACTAAGATAAACCTGCTGTAGTGATATCAACCTTATTATTAAGGATATTTAATTGAATCTGCTTTGGTGATTGAGTTTAAGATACTGCTTATTGGCTTTCGGCAGTGTTGCCGTGAAGTATTCCTTTCTTTGTCTACTCATTGGAATATAATTGCAATATTAAACACCTGTCGTTCTGTCAGCAACAGAAACTTTAAAAAGAATACCCGCAGAAAAATAAAAAGGAGAAAAATGTTTTCATCAGATTAAAGATAATTTAATCATGCCAAAAGGCAACGAAAATGTCAAAGTAAAACGCGATGAGAAATATGATTTAGTGTTAAGAAAATAGAAGCAACAAAATTATTCGCGATATTCTCTAGTCAATGTCAAATAGAGCCCTAGGTCATTATGATACAGACATACATACAGTATTCCCTTACATATAAAAATATAAAAACTTGTTGATAATTCTGTAACCACATTTTGCACACTTAGGCTAACATGTGGGCAATTCCATGGCAGAGAGTAACGTAAGTTACCAATGTGTTTCCCTATATGTATACGTGTTTAAATTTATATCTAGATATGTTTTTGCATTAAAAGTTAAAAAAAAACATGAATTGAGATGGTAACTTTCGTTACATTGTCGTGGAATTACCCTGTACCAGCGTATTAGAGACAGGTTGCAAGCCCATCGCCTAACAGTACTACCAGCCTTTATTCCCCTAGTCGCCTCTTACGATATCCACGGGAAGACATGGAGTAGAACTATTCTAACCCGGCAACCACACGGGTATTATCGTTATATATACTTAGGTCATTATGGTATTGAGAAATAAACGCGTGTCGAAAAACTATTATACATTCTTTTTTTTAATACATAAGTACATTGAATTAGCTTAAGGTATTCAGTGCCAACGACCCGATATCGGGTTCACTGCTCGTAGCAAATATTCGCTACATACTCGTAGCGGAAAAATGTTGCTACAGGCTACAGAGCGTAGCACTCGTAGCAGTGGCTGGCGGTGGAAGTGTTTGCGTTTAAATCTCTCTTATTCGCTCTAACACTGATGCAAGCAACCCTAAAAAAAGTTGTCCTCCTTGCACTTTAGATTAAATAAATGCGTCTCAAGTCTGTAAAGAGCTTTAAATGCAAAGCCTAGTCGAAAAACATTATCGAATAAAGCTAAAGTTATCGCTACGTGTTGTGTTTGTTAAATAAAATTATTCTATCACTCAGACAGCGATGTCACTCTTGGCTTAGTCACAGATACGAAGTCAGATGAATCACTAAGTAAAAGATAATAGATAATAGAAAATTAATAGATATCATGAAACTTTTACACAACTTTACCTATTCCTAAAGCTTTAGGCTTTTAAGCGTTGCTTGTACGCGCAGAGCATATTAAAGTAAATAATAAATAAATATCAGGGGACAATGTCACACCAATCGAGCTAGTCCCAAACTAAGCTCTAGGCTTCAACAATGGGTACTACACAACGATATAAATACTTATACAGAGAAATATATACTTAAATATATAGAAAACATCCATGCATCAGGAACAAATATTTGCGCTCATCACACTAATATCTGCCCTTACCGGGATTTGAACCCAGGACCGCTAGCTTCGTAGGCAGGGTCACTACCAACTAGGCCAGCGCGTCGTCAAAGTGAGAGTAGTTTGAATTTAGTACATCAACGAATGTGACAAGGTATGAAGCGACTTCCGAGTTCGACGATCAAGACAACGATATAACAAACCCATGTAGAGAAATATATACTGGCTTAAACATATAAAACATACAAGAATAAGGAACAAATATTGACGCAAAACGTTTCTCCAAGTTTTATAGTTTTTTTTTAAATAAATACTTTTATTATGAAGCATCTGTTTTACCGTGTCTGTGTCCCTCTTGCTCTTGGTTTAACTCAATCCGTTTACTTTACTGGATGGAGGGACGAAAACGCCCCCTTTTCACTCCGGTCACGCGCCTGGCCTGTTTCTCTGCATTTAAATCATTTGTTAGCAAAGGATATGTTTATATTATATATTGATTTCATAATTGACTTGTCTCGGGATAAGTGATAGCTGTTGCCTGCAGGAACGTTTCGGTGTAAAGGTAGACAATGTGTTGTCGACGGTTCTCTGCCGTTTCGCCGAATTATGTTTCGTGAAATGATTCATTTCGTCAAATGTTTCATTTGGGCAAATGCTTTTTTTTTCTAAAACTGTAAATATTTCAGGATTTTTTAAAAACTAACCTAACCTAACCTATAGGGTTCTACACGATGGTCCTGAAATAAATCCTGAAATATTTACAGTTTAAAAAAAAAAGCATTTGCCCAAATGAAACATTTGACGAAATGAATCATTTGACGAAACATAATTCGGCGAAACGGCAGTACACCGTTGTCGACGCGTGGCGTTGTCCTTGTCGGTAGAGAATCTGCCTACGTAGTTAGCGGTACTGGATTTGATTCCCAGTAAATATAAACAAATATTTAGGTGAATTCTTTTCCGTTTTATCGTCGAAAACGATCGACGTGAAATTTTGTACATATAGTCTGTGCCAATTGAAGTTGGCAAATATGTAAACACAACCAAACGAACCAATTTACCATTAATACTCGATAATCACGTGCTTTTAAAGATCTAGTGAGGTCTTAGCTAGCAATGATTTATACATTTGATCTACATAAATTTTAGGAATAAATAACTATTAGGGTAAAGTCACCAGACGCCTGTAGACGGCATCTGCCTATACTATGTATGAGTGGGAAGAATACGAAAGATATATTTCCCACTCTTCGCTCTCATATAAGGTCGACAACTGGTCTCTGGCTAACCACTGGTGACTTTACCCTAATTATACTTTATTTTAAATTAAAAAACACTTGATGAGAATTTGAGGTTATGTGTCAAAAAATACTAATTTGTCTACATCTTTGGCCTGAGTCCCTACAGAAGAAAATTCAACAGTTTCCTAGGGTTTAATATTAAACGACGTATATGTGGACGGAGTCACGGGCTATAGCTAGTCCTTGAGCTTCTTAGCAAGATTATCTAGGTAAATAAGATTTATTTAAACGGGTTTGGGTAAAAGTGTTGTCATTAAAAGTCATACATTTTCAAGGTGAGCGGCCATTAGTAAAAGTGATAAATTATGACAGAATAATTCAAAATAAACATGTTTTGTTACGTAATGTAATACTCCTAAGTGCATCGCAGCCGAGATATTTAATATTCTTACCTAGGCGTACTTTTAGTACCAAAACTGAACACTTAAATCTTAAATATCTCGGCTCCGATATTATTAAACGCCATAAATGATATACTGGGTGTCCCAGAAACCGACGTCAACCCGCCTAGGGCTGATAGAGCAGCTCATAAGCTATCGATTTAACCCCCATGTATGTTCAGCAATTGTTATTAGTTTCCGAGATATTGATCATTTTAGTGGGTTTTTTTGTCATTTTTCCTTATGTCCGTAATACGAAAAACCCCTAAATTCATGTATTTATACTTTTTTTTTTTCAATGTTTTCTTGCATGATTAGAATCACTGTGAAAATAGAAGGAAGTTTTTAACGATACATGTAATTTTTTTTTCATTACATCTTTTTGAGTAATCGCACAGAGTTACTTTCTCCATACTAAGGGAACCCCGCGTTTGATTTTCACCAAGTATGGAAAAACAAACTTTGTGTGTTTGCTCAAAAAGTTGCAATGAAAAAAAAAATGACATGTAGCTTTAAAAACTTCCTTATTTCACAGTGATTCTAATCATGCAAGAAAACACTAAAACAAAAAAGTATAAATTCATGAAGTTAGGGGTTTCTCGTATCACGGACATAAGGAAAAATGACAAAAAATCCGATTAAAATGATCAATATCTCGGAAACTAATAACAATTGCTGAACATACATGGGGGTTAAATCGATAGCTTATGAGCTGCTCTATTAGCCCTAGGCGGGTTGACGTTGGTTTCTGGGACACCCAGTATATCTATGAGTATTTCGAGGTCCTCTAAATAACTATGAAAAATCATTCGTGGCCGTGGAAAAAAAAATGACAATATTCTTCAAACAAATTTACCCAATGCCCTTTGTACGTAGTTTAGACAATATTTAAAGAACTCGAAAACATCGTAAGTGCCCGTTTTCTTTTCATACGTATTCATATTTCTTATCTTGTAATATCTTTTCCATTTTCCTGTTGTCAGTTGGTATTACGATTTAGATTATATTTTCATTGGAATATGCTTCAGTTTCCATCACCGCTTCACCATAGAGTAACGGACTCAGCTTCAAGTAGGATTCTAATTATGAATGATAAACAAAAGAATAATTAATTAAAAACCGTTAAAATGAAACATTACTGGCATTTCTTTTAATTAATTTTGATGTGCACTCATTAAATCTGTTGAAAGATTATTATTTTAACGTATTAATTCTTATTTTCTAATTTAGATCATAAAATTGTGCTTACGTGCAAATCTCGTTTTGTTACTTAATATTAATTAGCGACCCGCCCTTGCTTCGCTTCGGTTTATATGAGTTTTATGTAACACCCGTACTTAAAACAAAATTTATTATACATAAAAACCTTCTTTCTTGACTTACTCTATCTATTGAAAAATCCAAGCATACATAGGGACAGACAGACAGCGAGAAGTGACTTTGTTTTATACTGTGTAGTGATTATCTTGAATCTCGTAAAATGTTACTTTAAGGGCCTGTTTCACAATCGACAAGTAAATTTATCTGCCATATAAAGTTAGCTCTCTCTTTGTCTATTTTCAAGTGTAAGAAAGAGAAAGGGCTAAATTTATCTGTCAAATACGCTTTACTTGCCGATTGTGAAACAGGCGGTAAGTATGTACCAATAATTGTGAATTTGTTAACAACTACCACTCTACTAAAATGTGTATTTTTTAAGGAATCGGAAATCATTAGGCTAGGCTAAAAAAACAATATTCTTCAAACTTTACCCAATGCCCTTAGGAACGGAGATAGCTTATACTCGTACCCTGTATTATTTAGTAACACAAATATACTGACAGATTATATTAAAGTGAAAAAAAATAGTAGGCCATAGGTAGGATTCGAACATTTCGAACCTACATCTCCTCTGTCTCTAATACACATAGTGTACTTTTCTCCCGGAAAATTAAAAGTTCCCGCGGGAATAATTGTAATGGAAAAATACGCGAACGTATTCGTAGTAGAGAAATAAATACTTAAATACATAGAAAACATCCAAGACTCGGACACAAATTCTCGTGGACATCATACAAATAATTGCCCTTACCGGGAAACGAACCCGGGACCGCTAGCTTCGTAGGCAGGGTCACTACCAACTAGGCTATCACGTCGTCTAATTTGATTAAAGATCAAAGGATTACGAACAGTAAAACCAGAATATTAATTACCGGGCCGTCTAGCGCCGGCAAACTCGCTGGCATCTGTCAGTGTAAAGATTCCTAATTTAACAGAAATGTCTGTTACGAAATTCTAAACTATATTGAAGTGAATTGTTTATAAACAACGATAGATGGCGTTAATATACCCTCTGAGAATGAAAAATCAAGCGATCACTAATTTCGTGGATCTTACGTAGGGTCTTGGGGCATAAGACTTATAAAATATTGTATAATAACAGTTTAATAGATACAATGAAGTGTGAACTAAGTTCATCAATGCATGAATAAGAATTCGATAATGTATCAAGGTAACTGGTACTTACAATCTTTTTTGAGGTTTTTATTTTATTTTTTTGCATTGTAACTGAATGTTTATCAGTAACTATAATAGTTTGAATAATTTAAGATTTATGTATGGAAAGCCCTTAAAAAGTTATATAAAACCACATTGTCTAACTATAATAAATTTAGAAAAATAACAATAAACACAACTCCAAAGTATTCAAGTTAGTAAAAACGTCACACTGTAAACCGGTTAAAAACCATTACAATGTTTTTACTATCGGGTGTCGAAGTGGTAATGCACGTGCATCGCCTCGGAGAGAGGTTCGAATCCTACCAATGACAGACGATTTTTTTTGCTTTAAAATAATCTGTCAGTATATTTGGTACCGTAAAATGGGGTGAGTAGAGATTAAGGGGTGACTAGAGATTAAGGGGTGAGTAGGGACACAACCTAAAATGAAGCATAATGTTAAGTGCTAATTATAAGATGCGGGTGGTAGGACCTTGTGTAGGGTCCGTCCGGATCGCTACCACCGTCCCATCCATTAACCTACCGCCAAACAGCAGTGTTCGCATTATTGTGTTCCGGTTTGGGGATAATCCGAATTGGCGCCGCAGTCTGCAGTCTTGTGAATGCGAATGTCTATGGGTCACAGTTTCCACTTACCATCAGGTGGCCTGTGTGCTCGTTTGTCATCTCTATGCCATAAAAAAAAAAAGACTGAAATTATTTCCAATAGACGTAACGTTATTGTCCATTTCATAATTGTTCTTATTTGTTACAAGTTATGATTTATTTTAGGTTGTTTCCCTACTCATCCCTTAATCCATCCATATTCACCCCGTTTTGCAGTGAAAAACTAGATTTGTACGTTTCGTTTGGTAAAACTTTTTCGTCATCTCATTTTCTATGGAAATTTTAAACAAACCTCTTAAGAAAACTGCGACGTGGCCAGCACGGGTTGTAAGAGCTATGCCTGTTAAGTTATGTAAAGTTATGTTCACAAAGGTCAAAACAAACGTTAAACTAAGCTGTGGATCCCTCAAACGCGGTGTTTGGGTCAGAAATGTGGAGAATGCTCCGGTCATACGAGGACAAACGTTTACAACTTCAACTGTGTTGAATAACGGCTTAATTATTTAATTATGTTATACTCTTGAGTAAAAATTACGGGTTCATGTTTACTTGTCGGTGTTTGTTAGACGATGGTTTTTAAACTAAACCCTTTTCAAGTTTGCATTCGACCAAACTGGAATAAGGTCTTACACCTAGATTAAACGTCGAATTTGTTTTGACTAATCCCGGAGTAATTTTTTTTTAATAATAAAAAAATCACATACTAATAAAAAATTAAAAATAATATAGGACCGGTGGGCTAGCGTGGCCACCAAGTGGGAACCGCAAAATGGGCGACGCAGACGGGGCAGGCCTAGACGGAGATGGCGGGACGACTTGGACGCATTCCTCAGCAACTGGCCGGAAGAGGCAACTAATAGGGATTCATGGAGATCAAGGGGAGAGGCCTTTGCCCAGCAGTGGGACACTCAAATAGGCTAGAAAAAAAAAGAAGGTAATATTGATTTTGTACCACTCTAAAATAAAAATGCTCAAAGATAGAATGTAAAGTTTTTTTTGTGGCATAGAGAAGACAAACGAACATTCGCATTCACAAGACTGCAATGCAATCCTAAGACTGCAAATGCGTTGCCAACAATGCGAACACTGCTATTTGGCGGTAGGTTAATGGATAAGATGGTGGTAGCGATCCGGACGGACCCTGCAGAAGGTTCTACTACCCGCAAAAAAATATTGCCCTAGACCTCATGTTTCCCCCCTAACTCCGTAACCCCATGAACGATCATGCGCATATTCAAATTAATGGACCTATTAGCCTCAACTACTTCACTAGGTATAAAATTTTATGAAGATCTTATGAACAATACTCAAGTTATGGTCAAACAAACATACGAAACCGTCTTAGTTGGCACTAGACATCGGTCGATAATAAAGCTGGATTTACAATCAAACGCTTCCAGTATTCATATATAAACCCTTAATCCTTAAGGAAAATTGTAAGAGCTAAAAGCCGCCAGTTTAATTCATCTCAAGACTTTTCAAGGCTTTACTAAGATGAATCCTACCGACTGCGCCAATTAGTTTATAATGCATATACCTAGTAGGCCTTACTTCGTAAGCTACATTGAGAGATTTAGGCCTCGTAGTTATCTATTTTGTTAACTTACACTATTATTAATAAATAGTTGCAACGTGAAACATGCCAAAACTGGCTAACGTATTTTGTAATAATAACAAAACCCGGCTAAATTAATGATTCCACAGATTCTACGAAGTTTGGCGCCTGTTGGTTTTACCTGGGCAAAGGATCCGCCTGTCGCGTCGGCAGCAGTCTTAATTAAACGGCGCCGTTCAATAAAATATCAGATTGAGGGCTTATGATAGAATAATTAATTATATCAGATTCTTGGGGACTTATTCAAGTTACAATTTTTATATGTAGTAATCTGTACAACTAACATTAGTTAACACTAACATTTACACAAAAAGATAACGAAGCTACTCCGTAATTAGTAAAACTGCACGTGGAATTCTAAGCTTACGTACTTAATGTATGTTTAATGCAAACGTTAGAAATGTACGTAAAAGTAACACTTCACAATCGTCTTTATCTTGTTAAAGGCTTATGTCGCTATCAAGACACAATAACTATAATATTTACTTACAGGTTCTATCTTTATTACGACATGTGACAACGTTAGGTGGGAAATATAACGGTAAATATAAATAGGTATGACTTTTTTATCTATTGTCAAACAATCTACACGTATCATAGATTGTTTGCCAATAGATAAAACTGGGTGTATAGGTAGCAACTCACTTCATTATAGCGACTCATTTTAAATACACGTAAGTACCAATTTCACCAAACGATGTAAAATTTAATCAATGTTAATCGACTGTTAGTTCATACATTTTGACAGCTGTTAATGCTCTAATCGTCTGCTAAGTAGGCTTAATTCGGCAAAAATAAAAAGGTTAGGAATTCAAAATCACCAAGAAAAAAAACGGTCATCATGGTATGTTCGCTGTGACGAACATTGCCAAATTAAGGGTCAACATCGTTTGGTGAAATTGGTAAGAAATCGTGTAAATACTTGAAGAAACACGCAAATGGTACAAGATCTGTTATTTTATCAGTTTCAATATCACTAATAATTCCACTTACCATCATAGACGACTCCCCTCACCAACTGATCAGTCTCGAACACGGCGTGACTGACGGTCAGATTCACATCACTAGTAACGTCACTGATCGTCACCACTTCGTTGCTCTCGCTGGGAATCCACGCAAAGGCACAAGCATCACTCACTGTCTCACTATCGACGTCACTGATTGTTGTTACGTCATCGTCCGTCGTTGTTTCAAACCCGCTTGTCATTTCATTTGTAGTAGGTTCTGTATCGGGTGGGCCTGGCGACCGACCCGGTGCCGGGTCGCCGGTCGGTAAGCCCAAGGTTGTAGTGTAAGGCAGCGATGCTAATATAGCGATGGCTAATAAATTCACCGAGAGGTTCATCCTTGTTTTAATCTTCATTCGGCATTCTGAATTACATGGTGACACTTGGTTTGGAGCCATATTCATATCGTTTGGAAGTTCATGATGGAGTCATTCAGATCTGAAAAGAAATAGAACATTGTAAGTGAAAGTATTTGGTTCATTTATGCGATGGAGAAGGCAAACGAGGACACAGGTCTACATTTGCAATCGCAAGTCTACCATCGTAAGACTGGAAATGCGTTGGTTGTAGGAATTTGGACACAACTATCGTTAAAGTAATTATAAGCCATTTTTAACTTCAGCTATTAAGAAACCATTATTATAGTCTCCAAAATAGAGCTTAAGTGCTGTGATTATTTTCTGTGTTCTGTTTTGTAATGTTTTTGTTCTATTAGGCTTTTTTGGACTTTTGAAAGTTTTGATAATGTTTTATTTGTATTTGCTGGAATCACTTGATTTACCGACAGACTTTTAATAGAATTTATTATTTTACCTAATTGAATTTCAATAAAAGATATATTTTTTCTGTAGGGAATCCCCTTGAAATGTCGATAAACATTTCATCGAATGTGTCATTTCATCGAACTGAATTTCATCGAAAATTAATTTCTACTAAAACTTTCTAGTTTTCAGGTTATCTTAAACATTCGTTACGTAGGTTAGGTTAGCTTAGACTTATGCGATGACCACAAAAAATAAAGCTCCTGCACGTGGAAATGCCTGTCAATAAAATGAAAATTCGACGAAGTGAAACGTTCTTGAAATGAGTTTCGATATTTCAAGGTAGTACTGAAAATATTTGAAAGCATTTTGAATATTTTCCTCCCATACAAAAATAATAATCAATAATAATCATTTATTTCAAATTAAAAGAACAACAATATATAGTATAAGAAGCAAAACAGTCAATGATCTTAGGTCTAGGAAATAAAAATTACATGATGTCTAAGCTAGGTGACAAAAAAAAATTGCAACCTGTGTTTTAGACATTAATTGAGCCTAAAATCTAAATCTAATTACAATATACCTTTAAACAGTAATAAACGCTTATAAACGCTTACCTATATTAGTAATTAATTAATTACATCAAAACATTAATAATTAGCAGAAAAAAAAAAAAAAAAAACAATTAATCTACAAAACATTATAATACAATCACTTGTCACCTTGCAATCGTCAGCAGATTTTCCGTGTCAACATACGATAGACCTAGAAGCCATGTCAGAACTTTGGCTTCATGACTAAGTAATTGCTACGCAGGACTAGTCAATATATCTAACTAGCGACCCGCCCTCTTTTCGCTTCGGTTAATGTCAGTATGACATATAGCCTATATGTATAGCCTTCCTCGATAAATGGGCAAACTCTTCAGCCTTATAAGTAATATTAGTATACTCGTATATAGTATAGATTTACCTAAAGACTCATACAACCCCGTAGAATCATTCAATCATCCAAAACCAATTTCCATTTAAAGAACTCTAGCAAAAACATCTTCTCACAAACATGTTTTTAACTTGTTGAAAAAATATTTTTGCTCTACCTAATATATTATCTCCGTGTGCCCCATAAACCTAATTCCGACGAGCATTACGAATCGAGATCTAAAGCTTTTGCAAAAGGGTTGAGTTTCGTTATGATGAACATCTTACATGTTATGGAATTGGGTGTATAAGGGTATATGGTTCGAATCCTTGTACCCACTAATATAATCGATGTAAAAGTATGTACAGTCAGCATCGTCTTCGGTTGCGTAGCTACTCCTGCTGCTGACTGTACGGTCCATACTAATAGACTTGTCTATGGTTACACAATCACCAACAAGTCTAAAAAAAAAGTTGATAATTCTGTAACCAGATTTGCACAATTAGGCTAAGAGACAGTGTATTAGTGACAGAGTGCAAGCCCATCGCCTAACAGTTCTACAAGCCCAGATTCCCTTGTCTTACGACATCCACGGGAAGACATGAAGTGGCACTATTCTAACCAAATTCATTATTACTTTATAACCCTTTTTACCTAAAATGTCAATTTTGTCGTATAATAAATAAACCATCCATTTAAAATCAGGAAATGGTGTCTAGTTGTTTTATTCAGCAGAAAACGGCCGTTTTAGCCAATTATGATGCATTTTGAGGTTATAAAATTGTTTACTAAATAAGGCAAGTAAATTGGTATGGAGTATATGTTTGTTTGTTCTTTCTTCGTGGTACAACGTTGCAGCCGATTGATGTGAAGTTGCAGGATACTGAGGTTGTTTTGTTCAAAGATAGATAGAGCTATAACAAGGATTATAAGTTATGTTTCCTTAAAAATCTTCTACCTTGGAAATAGCGGCAAACAACTCCGGCGACACGTTTTCATTTTTATAACGGGTTTGAATTTTGAATGAACGTCATGTGTTAATCGAAAATTAACATGTTTTTATTCATTTGATCGAATAGATAGATAAAAAAGTAGTATTTATTCTTTAGGAAACATTAGTGCTTTTCCTATCTAACTATTCGATCAGATACGATGTCGAGAAAGTAATGGGACGATATGCATTCCTAGCATTGCAGTCTCAAAATTGCAAAAGTGCGGGTCTCTACCGACAGCGTTAAATTTATTCGGATCTATAAACGTTCCTAAACCGATATAATCGAGCGACAAATTCCCGGTTTCGGCCTCGTCCCCTTTAAGGTGAAGGTCACTGGTTAAGCTGTTCTAATGGTGCAAAAGGGCACTAACTTCTGGTACATTTTTTTTGCTGAAATACGCGATTTAATTTCAAATTCAAATACTTTTATTTCAGATTATAAATCCATAATGGTTAGATACAATAACTTAAATCTAGTGTTAGTATACTTAAATGACTACTCTATTCTAATATGCACAGAAACTAAATTACATCACATTTTTCGTGGCGGTGTCGCGACAGGTGCATGCAGCTGAACGCACCGTTCAAACAACGGCGAATCCCAGCGCTGGGCCAGCATGCTTAGTATGCCGTTCGCGCTGCCGTGGCTGCGGTGGAAGAGTGAAGCTACGCGCTTCCTCATGATGGCGAAAAAGCAGTCCGTATGAGCCTCAGCAAACATTCCAGAGGCACTACAATACCGCGGCAACCTGAACAGGGTAGTGATTCTGTAAACAACGCCGGTCGTGCGGACTGTCGAGTGATACCAAACGGCGAGATTAAGTAGTCGCGTCAGTGCGAACAAAACACATTGTAGCGCGTGCATTTTGAATTAAGCAGCCTTATACCTTCGAACCATCGTGCTGCTAAATTGAAAATGCACGCGCTACAATGTGTTTTGTTCGCACTGACGGGACTACTTAATCTCGCCGCTTGGTATCACTCGACAGTCCGCACGACCGGCGTTGTTTACAGAATCACTACCCTGCATCTTAAATGCGTTGTTGTACTGGATGCGCAGAGCGCTGTATGCCCGCTGCTTAAACTTCAATTGCGTGAAAGTCCAAAACAAACCGATGTTTGAATATCCCTGATAGGACAGGCGATCGCAACACGGTAATAGAATAAGATTAAAAGAGTCGTATAATGTTCTACATATATTACAAAATTGACCATTATGTTTGTGAAAGTATTTCCTTTTTTTTTATGCTGATGATTGCATTTTCTGGGACCAACTTGTGTTATTATTTCATTATTGAGTGGACGGGTCGGAAGGGGCCGCCCTAGGCGTGCTTTTTCGAGTCAAATCGGAGAAATACTAGAAAAGGGCCGAATCTTAAGTACCCGAAACCGACGTGCGTGCATGACTCGATGTATGAATGTGGAAGAAGCGAAAGAAATTTGTCAAGATCGTAGCAAATGGAAAGAAGTGGTATCTGCCTGCCCCTCTGGGAAACAGGCGTGATTTAATGTATGTATGTATGTATTTGCGTAAACTATTATTTACTTGATAATATTTAAACATAAAGCTTAAGGGTGGATTTTTGAAGCTATAGTTTTTCGTCATTTCGGTGGCAATTTTTTTTTTTAAGTTTTTGTTGATAATTATAATTTTATAGGTTAAAGATTCAATTAAGAATGATAAATATACATGAGGCACCCATTTCAGGTCAGTAATTGAGTAGAAATTAAATTTAAAAAAAAAAAACTCCACCGAAATGATGGCAGTGGCACCGAAATGACGGCTGCTTAGAAAATCAATGTGAAATTATATATTACAAACTGATTTATAAGTATAATCGCGAATATATTATGTAAGAAGGCCTATTAAGTACATTAATAAGTTAACTGAGCATTTCTGAAAAAGTTAATTCGTAAGAAACTCGACAGTCAGCATTTTATATCAAAATAATAGACATTCAGACTGCGGTGGCAATGCATCTGCTGTAGACCCCAAAGGATCTTGCATGTCTTCTACCAAACTGACATCAATCAACTGCTCTGCAGCATGCTGCAGTGTTAAATTCTTTTTTTTGTCTCTGTATCTCTTAGATGCTAGCCTGTTTTTCTCTCTTATAGCATGTCTTTTATTTTGAGATAGCTGTGCTATTGAAATAATGCGTTTACTTGATTTACTTTTATAGTATCTTTCTCTTTTTTTTTTTAAATATTGTTCATATACTTTTCGGGATAATTTTTTATTTTAGCTATTCTAATTCTCTCAGCAAGTTTCTTTTTTTCCAACTGCTCCTTTCTGTCTTTCTTTGTCTTAGCCATTTTTCTTGTTTTACCTTAAAAAATATAATGAATTGTTGAATTAATAAATCTACCCCATTTCAGCCCAAATTAAAGTTTTACATAATTATTTAATGTTATGAATTCTGTAATTGTATATTTTTTGATTTTATATTATGATAAGTATTAAACAGTTATTAAGGCAGACAGACAGACGAACCAAAACCAATAAACTTTCGTTTTTATATAGAAAGGATAGTTTGGTGCTAGCACAGGAGCAATCGTAATGATTTCTGAAACAGGGCTATGCCCATTAGACGTGTTTTTGATATCATGGTGACACTAACATATCACTATTTACAGTGATAATAATTTTAACAGTGGTAATAATGCATTTAAGTGCATTTTGTACATATTATAACGTCAATCGTCATTTCGGTGCCAAATTCGTCATTTCGGTGGATGAAAATGCCACCGAAATAGTGCCACCGAGATGACGACAACTAAGTATTTTTAAAATAACTACTAACAAATAAAGCAAAAAAATATACACCAAATTCTCATAAATGATAACAACGTTTCCTATTAAATATAAAAATATGAACTGAAATAAGACATTGTACATCCTTATACAATAATCCACGGAAATGACGTTTAAGAGAACCAAATAGATCGTGTGAAGGACTTACCTCAACAGAGTCGGAATGCTTGGCAACAGCGTGTCCGCTCCACACAATGGCCGAAGCACAACTAACGGTCGACTCAATAGGATCGCAAAGATAGCGGTAGGTTAGTCGACCAATCAGGTAACAGCAGGTGTTTGAACGTTACGAATTTGTTGCTAATCGTGGGACAAAGACAAAATGGTCTAAATAATTTTAAATAAAGAAATATTAGCAATGAGTAATATTTATTTAAATGCGTTGTTTATTCTTCTTTCTAATAATGTATATAACTTATCGATAAGTTGACTTGAAGTAAAGTTATAATAATTCAAGTGGAGGAAATCGCGAGTGGGACAAGCCTCACAGACTTGCTGCTCCTAGTAATCTGAAATTTCGTTATTTTTTTTCCAGCTATTGTTTAAAACAAGAGTGTTTATAATATTATGCCTCGTCGTATTTTATCCTGTTTAATGTATTAAAAATATATTTATCGTAGTTTGTTCACTAGTTTTTTTTTTAAAGCCTTGGGACAGCTAAAAAACGTCTCTAAAAATTCACCCTTTAACATATTTCCCGAATATTGTTTAAGTAGGGGCAAAAAGTTGGCACTTGGTTGGCAATAAAGAAAGTATTTGAATACAACTAATCTTAAAAATTAATACTAAAATGTCGTTTAACAGTTCACAAAAAAACACCAGTCCAATCACAACCACATACTTGACTTAATTTTAAGGGTTCCATTTTACCATGTGCTTACGGAACCCTAAGAATCTGTAGCAACACTATAAAAGTGGCATTTTTTGCCAACTTATTTTTAGCTTTTTCCCCAAATCCCGTGATACCGAGAGCTACCGTGTGTATATATTCTGACGTAAACTTACGCGGTTACCAAAGAATATAAAAAAAACATAAAAAATCTATAACCCTTTGATGTCGTAGTTCGGTGATAACGATAACAAATGCACTTTATTATCGTTGTGTCATAAAGAAACGTCATAAAAATAGAGAAAAAACAACCCCGTTTGTTGACTTGACAGAAGCGGGTAGAGCTACCATCTTCTGTTTAGTCCACAAGTTAAAATATTCCTTTAACCAAAAGTTTAGAAATATATAGACAATATTAATTAACTCACTGACTGACTGACTGTATTAATAAACTCATCTTGGCTGAGAGGCCCGTCACAAGATACGTCAAAGTAAACGTCAAACCATAGAACACTGTCATTTCTGACACATCTCGAGACGAGCAAAATTGAGTTGAGATTAGTTTATTAATACGGGCCGTTCTCTAATAAGTCGATGGGAGTATTTATACATAACTCGACATTGGCAAAATGCACCTCAAGAGGAATTAAAACCATTATATAAAATTAGAATTAATACTAGAACCATTTTTCTTCAATAGATAGGTTTATAAAGTGTAAGGTTACCACATTTTATTTTAGTCTTTACGTTTTTCATACTTAAACCTAAAGTTAAGTGTCAAACAAATTGTTTTACAAAGTCAATGTGACACTATGGTGGGTCAGGGTTCCATAAGATGATAGTAACTTAATAAAAATAATTAAAACAAACTATACATAAAACACATTGCTTACAGTTACTTCTAAAAAACGTCTTGCTACCGCCATTAACTACTTTTCAATATGTGGGTCAAAAACAAGCAAAAGCCCCATATCGTATCTTAGATCCACTTCGCTCCGCAAAGCCAGCGAATCATATTACTTTGTATCATCCGGAATATTATCTCCTTCGAAAGCCTTCCATTATCAGACATAAACCCGATAAGCCACTTTCCTCTCGTTATTAACAATAATCCGTTGAGATGGACGGTCACTCGGAATATTGCATTGTTATATAAATGGAAATAGTTGAGAAGGGTCAATAAGAACAGCTACGGAACCCTTGCCGCCGCATGAATAAGACGGTCAACAAGTACATTTGATTTTATGACACTGTTCCTATTTTTTTCAAGTTATGACAATCACTGGTTTGTGAAATTCGTTTTGTTACTGGTTTGTCATTAGGGTGAATATTTTATTTAAAAAAACAAGTGTTAGCTAGAAAAAACTCTTAAAGGAATAAGTTTGCCTTTGTACTTGTTTTTAGGGTTCCGTACTTAAACTAGGAACCCTTAGTTTCGCCATGTCCGTCCGTCCACAGCTTAGCTAACAGACTCGTAGTTCAAGAAAGATGTAAGCATGTTTTTTAACAGAGCAAATTTTAAAAAAATATCCTGTAATTGTTCAGTAAAAGAGTATTTTCTCTTGTGAACTTTACAGAAGCGCGTGTACTCGTAGCTAACCCCATGTGCTTCTGTTAAGTTCCTGAGTTTGAGGTTACTATGTATACTAAACTGACAGATGTCAGGATTAAGTTCTCGTCTGCCTCTGCTCTTTAATAGTACATTACTGCAAAGGCCGCGAAGTAAGGGATTGCTGGGTCTGATAAAACGAGTCTTGCAATCCCCGTTCCTGCCGAGGATTAAATGGTGCTTTTTTCAAGCAATGTGAGGATATAATAAAGTTAAAATAACTGCCAACTTTACTTTACTTTTTTTTAAACATGCCGTAACCGCACATAAATATTGTACAATGGTTTTTTTTATGGTTTCCGTATGTTTGTCGGCTTACCAGTTACCACTCCATGTCTTCCCGTGGAAGTCGTAAGAGGCGTCTAAGGGAATAGAGGCTTGTAGCATTGTTAGGTGATGGGCTTGCAACCTGTCACTACTACGCTGGAAATTATCGAAGGCTGGTTGTGCAAGGTGCTTAAGTATAGAATTATCAACAAGTTTTTAGAGTTGTTGGTAATTCTGTAGCTCTGCCTACCCCACTCTGGGAATCAAGGCGTGACGGTATGACGATGATGATCATGGTTTTTTAATGTCGCAGGTATGGTTACAGAGTCTAGAGGTAGTTGGCAGTGTGTAATTTTTCCTTTGCCAGTTTAATGTTAGTAAGCAAAAAAAAGGTAGAGCCCAAGGCCAAGAAGTAATGTAGGCCATAAACAAGAAACTTCATGTCTTAATTTCGTGATTTTAACGCATACATATCCGCATGTTTGAGAAAATCCATATTCCACACGATATTCTTGGAACAGTGCCGCAGGTGTGAAGGTGTCGAATAACAGAGTTCAGTGGGAGGCTTTTATCGGGTCAGATTCCAACATTGCTGTCCATGACGAAAGGTAACATGAACTGGTGCTTTGTAAACTAATAGTGCCTTTCTGTTCTATACCGAACTAACGTGATCTTTTGCTATTTATCTTGCTAGGGGCATGAAGATATAAAAGCCTTTTACTGTCCTGTGCAGCTAGCATTGCCCTCATCTCCCTTTCTATCTATGCAGTAACGATAGAGACGCACTGAGCGACCGAGAAAATACAAATGCTGCCGTGCTGCTACGTAAAAAAGCATATCGAATAAAACTGCTGTAGCAATCACAACCTCATTACTAACAAGAGAGGGTTGAATCTACTTTGGCGATCGAATTTGGGATACTGCTTATTGGTTTAGCAGGGCAGTATAATGTGAGGATAACTTAGAAGAATTGTATTTTAAAGAAACTATACTAATATTATAAAGCTGAAGAGTTTGTTTGTTTGTTTGCTTGAACGCGCTAATCTCAGGAACTACGGGTCTGATTTAAAATAACAGGTTTTAGTACAAAATTAACTTGCAAGATAAAAAAAAAAACTTTAGAGTTTAAAAACCGATCAAGTGGGAGTCAAAAATTAAATTGACAAGGTACTAAAGTATACATATATTAATGAACTTGACTGTACTATGCATTTACCTTCTTTGGTATCACGGCAGAGGAGACGGTCTCAAAGCAATTTAAAGACCCCCATTAAAAAAATTGCAACGGGAAAATCTTAACAGGAAGTTCAAAAAATATTCTAGATAACCGCAACATCAGGTAAATAAACGGTTAGACTCAAGGAAACAAATCTCTTTTTGTCTTTTTACCTACTAAAGTACAGTATAGTACTGTTAGGCGATGGGCTTGCAACCTGTCACTAATACACTGGTAAACATCTTAGCCTAAGTGTGCAAAATGTGGTTACAGAATTATCAACAAGTTTTTAGAGTTGTTGGTAATTCTGTAGCTCTGCCTACCCCACTCTGGGAATAAAGGCGTGAGATTATGTATGTATGTACATACTAAAGCAGCACGTATAGAGATTTTTTTGTTTAGCCGTTTATCTTAATACGTAATTTTGCCGGGTTATACATTTTCCACGTGTGGCGGCAGGTGGGACTCTCCTAGTGTAGCCTATTGGAACCGTCTCCATACTACTGTTTTTATTCTATTGTATGAAACTATGGATTGTAAGTATGAAAATAAATTACATTTTATTCTATTCTATTAGCCATGTCAATGGGAAATGCATAACTCGGCTAAGTTACGTATCAAGTCAAGCTGGTAAACATTCAAATTCCTTGTTGATACAGTTATCTCTGTAATATTGTTCATTGATAGATTAAATATAAATAAAGGAGTTACTATCCTATCCTAGTGTTTATTGAAAGCCGTTTACCACTCTTCCTAATTTAACTGTGTAATGTATTTTGGGTTGACATCAGACTTGACATATTACCCGAGTGTAGTACACGGCTAAATTAAGAAGAGTGGCAAAGTGTCGTAACATTCGCGGGTTATAACTGAACGTTCAAGGGTCAACTGATAATTCGTTTGCGGGTTTAAGGTTAAAAGTAAAGCATCGTACACATGATAACTTTTTGGAGAGCCAGAGCTTCCGTTATGAAAGAAATAAAGAAACATTGATTGGTGACAAACACTAAGTAAGAACAGAGAAATACGCACAGAAGAATTCGAATAGAGAAGACAAACGAGCACACAGGCCACCTGATGGTAAGTGGAAACTGTGACCCATAGACATTCGCATTCACAAGACTGCAATACATTGCGTTGCAAACCCTGAGGACTAAGATGGAATGCCTCTATGCTAGTCATTTCACCGGTTGTCTTATCCGTAAACCGGAACACAACAATGCGAACACTGCTGTTTGGCGGTAGGATATATTTAATAAAAATCCATAAACTCAGTTTTCTTTAACTACACGTCTTTTAGTCAATTTGTAACATATATAAATACCCTGTTCACTTCTGATTCATAAGTTATACTGTTACACTTTACAACTAGTTAACAATCATTAGAAAAAAAAATCGTAAATCGTCCATATATAACCCGAAAATCTTTTTATTGGGTAAAATGTTTATATGGACTAGAATAATAACGACCAGCGAAATGTGGATAAACCATCCGTCACTCTCATACTTATTTACGTGTCAGAAGGTGACGGATGCCTTATCCACACCTTGTCACGCGATAAACGTAGCCATATTAGAGCCCCAGAAATGTTTGATACGATATATCATTTACTTTAACTTTTCGTGCCTATTATCACTAGTACTACAATTTTTTCGGTGTTACTATTGAAAGAAAGAAAGAAATTATTTATTCGTGACAAACATAAATTAACAGATACAGAATTCTGAAAACAAAAGCATACCTAAGTGGTTTGTCACGAAATGGACACAACTCAGCGTGATTGGGACACTCGATTTCAAGTTTAAAGTCCTAAAAGGTTCATTAACGGGAAAGTCTTTCAAAACTAAGTCGGTAAAATGCTCGGTAACTCGGAAAAATGCTTGTAGAATACTGTTTGTACACGTATAGAAAATAAGTCGATAGAATAGGTAATAGCATTAAGTTGTTATGCTTCATATTAAGTAATTACCTACCTTTGTAGGTATATGCTAATTTACAACAAGATAACATCGAAATGAACCTCCACGTAGGTTACTCATTGTAATGTGTACTTTGTCACGTCGTAATAACAATCATTTTTGAAATAGCTACTATAGATGACGGTACAAAAATTAAATTGTGTAAGGTGTGTGCATAACAACATATCATCCATGCACAGCTAAGATGAAACATATTTTAAAATAAATATGACGTGTCTGAATGAAGTTTATAACAAAACTCTTTGCTTAGTATTAGGTTCACATTTTCTACAAAAAAGATGCGGCCCTTTCATTTTTTAAATTTGAATTTTTTATTACAATTCCGTACAAAATCACGCAAAAGTGACTCTCTTAACTTTATGCACCTTTAACTGGCTCGTTCTTGGAATCAACTGCTTTAATTGGTGTCTAGAAAGCTAAAATTAGATAAACATATTTATACTACCTGACTATTAAGCAACTTTATTATTGAATGATAAAATAAGTAGCATTTTTGTCTACTATGTGAATTTCCCTTTACACTTGCATGTCCCTATATAACCAGGCGAATCAACAGTTCTCGCTTAAATATACTATCAGTTTCCGTTCTTTCATCTGTCACATCATTTCAACCATGGAAAATCAGGAAAAATGCTGTGATACCCAGTTTAAAGTTCTATCACATGGAGACTATAAACTGCCGTCGCTGTTGCAAGAATCCATCGACAGAATTGTCAAAAAAGAAGGATATGTCACCCACAAAAGTTTCAACAGATCCATTTCAACAAGCGGTGGAAATTATTTGGCTGAATTATACGAGGTGGACATTAAAGGCCAAACTGCTAATGGTGACAAGGAAACAAACATTTTCATTAAAAGCAAGTTGGAAGATGCAGTAAGCATCATTGACATCGGAGATGCTTACAACTCTGAAACGTTTTTTTACGAAGATTTGTCGAAGTTGTATGATAACCTTCAAAATAAAGCAAAAATTCCCTCGGACGAGAGATATAATATGGCCAAAAGTTACGATGCGTTGAATCCGAATGCAATTATTCTTGAGAATCTATCGAGAAAAGGTTTCACTACTTTCCATCGAATGGAAGTAGTGCCTCTTAAATTTGCTGAGTTATCCATCCAGCAACTTTCGAGGTTCCACGGGTTATCCTGGGTTTTGGAGAAACAATATCCAGTATTTTATGCAAAACATATCAAACCATTAAGAACCCCAGTAAAATTTAACGAGGAGTATCAATCCTTTTTCAAGACTATGGCGGATCACGGTAAAAAGTTTGTTACGGAGGAAAAAGAGAATCGTTTCACTAAGTTTGTGGAAGATTCTTTAGGCAGGCTGAAGGACATCTTTGGAGAAAAGTCTGATGGAGAGATTAGCTGTTTGTGCCATGGGGACTTCAGGGCTAACAACATACTTGCAAAAATAGTAAGTATTTCTTATATTCTTTGAAATTTGATTTGTAGATGATGATGATGATGCCGTGTGGACGCCGGCTTAGAATAGTGCCACTCCATGTCATCCTGTGGAAGTCGTAAGAGACGACTAAGGGATTAAAGGCTTGTAGTATTGTTAGGCGATGGGCTTGCAACCTGTCACTAATATACACATGGTAAACAGAGTGGAGTAGGCAGAGTTACAGAATTACGAGTTGTTGGTAATTCTGTAACTCTGCCTACTGCACTCTGGGATGAAGGCGTGACGGTATGTATGTGTGATTTGCAAAGACAAAACCACAATCTTATTTTATTTATGATCATGATCCTTATTTTATAATTATGTACTTGAACGAAAAAACATTACAGTATCATCTGAGATCTTTTAGCTAAAGAGGTTTTTTACTGCACAAAGGTGGTGCTATAGTAGATTGTTAACCAAGGGATGAAAGTGATCAATTGCATTGAATGAGCGCTAGCGAGTGTGCCTTTAGTTCAATGATATTGTCTCATATTGTTTTTTTAATGATTAAGATATAGATTTTAGATGATGATGATGATGATGATATTCTGTAGAATTCAGCATATGCTGTGATACTGGGGACTATACAGCGCTTTTCTTCAGCATGTACCTCCCTCTCAAGATGTACATAAACCTGCTTTTAAAGCCTGGACCTTGAATTTTAAAACCTCATACTGCCTCCGATATTTAAAGGGTTCTTTATTTGTTTACTGACTTGTAATTTTCCACAGGAAAATGGGGATGTGACAGAGGTCATCCCCGTGGATTTCCAGCTTCTACACTACGGCTGCCCTGTGACGGACCTCATCTACTTCATCTACCCGTGCACTGATCGAGAATTCCGAACGAAACACCTCGAGCACCTCAAAAACCTGTACTTCCATTCTTTGGCCAAATTTTTGAATTATTTCGACATAGATGTTGAGTCAGTCTTTCCCAAAAAAGCATTTGAAGCTCTGTACAAAGAGAGATTAGAATATGGTCTAACAGTAAGTCTGTTGCTGACTCCAATACTCTTTACTGATGATAATGACATACCGGATTTTACTAAGGATTTTAGCACAGTTACTGTGACTACAGATGTCAAGATGGAGGAAAGACTGAAGGAGCTTGTTGAGGATTTCCAATCATTGGGAGTTTTGTAATTAGCATGTTTTTTATATCATCGACATTTAAATATTGCTAGTTCGCTTGGAATTTTGAACTTAAGGTGATATTACAAATTGGACGTATGAAATCCAACGAATATTAATACTAAGATACGTGTCTACAGTCGGCAGCAGAAATAGGTAGTTAAAGATCTCAAAATTATCTGTACACAATTATACTGTCAAGAAAATAAAAACGTGTGTACATCATTATGAGCTCTTTGACTGTCGCCGTATTTTTGGTGGTACCTACGTGTAGGATGTTTATTTTTACTTAAGTTGTTTTGTTTTAAAGAAATAAAATTGTTAATTAAAACTAATTTAAAACGCGTTATTTAATTATTAATAACCTAGGTAATATCCGTCGAAGCTGCAACGTTTAACGCCTTGTGAGATCTAAGAATAAATTATTAAATATTTATTTATCTAGATAAAAAACAGCACTGTTTCTTTTGCAAATATACTTTGACTTTCATTATTTGTGTTAAACTCTGAAAACATTTTATTTCGGCAGTAAAAACTGGCAGAAAGATAACAAGAACAAAGAACCAGCACTATAGTGTTTTTTACATTTTAATCTCTTGACTACAAAGTTATTTTTCGAATAGCAAATATTGAAACAATTAGAAATACGTCAATACTTAGTTGCTATTTCAGTTTTTCATTCAATTCCTTTTTTTTGTTTTTTTTCTAGTTTTTGTGTGTGTCCCACTGCAGGGCAAAGGCCTCTCCCCTTGATCTCCATGAGTCCCTATTTGGTGCTTCTTCCGGCCAGTTACTGAGGAATGCGTCCAAGTTGTCCCGCCATCTCGGTCTAGGCCTGCCCCGTCTACGTCGTCCATTTTGCGGCACCCACTTGGTGGCCACGCTAGCCCACCGGACCAGGTGCATGCGCCAGATGAGAACGGCCCAATCCCACTTGAGCCTGGCGGTTTTTTCACCTACGTCAGCTATGCGTGTTTTGGAGCGCAGTGTGGTGATCCGGATACGATCTGTCCTTTTGACACCTAACATACTGCGCTCCATGGCTCGTTGGCAAACCTACTTTATTAATTAAAAAAAACGCGCATGAGCATATCAGAACGTGCTCAGTGTAGAGTTCCGTTGCCGTTACTACAAATCGTCGATGAAACTGCAAAACTGCCTAAGTAATTTTTTTAATGATGAGTGAAATGCACCTTTTTTGTAAGAGCTTAAGGTTTATTTTGATCTATAATAAATTTGTTGGTTACGCGGTATTGCAGTATCACCGGCAACATACCTACAAGAGAACTATCTCGAAAGACAAATATGAACTCTATCAAGTGTAAATTTTCAAAGTATTTACAGTTACTTGATGCTGAGATGTAGTAACAATACTATCTGAGTTGAACCGCTGACAGACGGACAGATGGACATGGCGAAACTATAAGGGTTCATATAAAAATACTAGTAGTGCAAAATTAAATGAAATAAATAACAAAATAATTCATTTGAATAGCGACTTTGCTGTCTAAAGTTAAAGGTACAAATCGCTGTAGAAAGCACTTACGCTACAATACTTTTTTAATTTGAGAACGGTACCTGAGAAGTTTGTTGTGTTAGCAACAGTGACATACAGTATAGTTTTTGTTCCGTCATTACAATTTGTATATTTTAGCTTAGGCTGCAAAGTCGCTATTCCAATGGATTATTTTGGTATTTATTCATTTGCGGTTGGAATTTACAATAGAAATTATACCTTTTAAAGATTAACTCTCAAGTGGATTCCGACATTTTAAAACAATTCTTTTTTATGTACCTCTTTTGCTTCATCTACATTCATCAACCTTTTCATTCACGAACGTTGGTTAAGGTGCTTTTAATTACAGTAAAACACAACTGTTATGGCTTATGGCTTACCGATGTACATGCGCAGATGACATTTTTTCGAAGCGCGGGAACCAATCAGCGTAGCGTGGTTGTATTCAGCGCTAATATTATTGGTTATTAGTGACGCCATTTTGACGCGCGCCCGCATCTATATTTTCCTACTTACTATTCAGTCAGTGCGTGAGTGAGATGGAAAATATAGATGCAATTTAATTTCCACCTTATAACTGTTACGTACAAGTCTGATCGTGGGTTTTAATCGTGCTTTCGGAAATCATCGGAACCGTTGTTCGTGTCTGCGCGAACGAAGATTCACGACACGCCATAAAAATTGTGTTCTACTGTACATGCATGTTATGCATTTTGATGCAGAAGTATGAATTACTAGCAACCCGCTAGTAATTTACAAGTTTCCGACTAGCCCGCTGGATATCGAACACAAAAAACGCTTTATTCCATCTGGTCCACTCGTTCAGAAGTTATGCGCGTACATACATTTCTGTGATTCATTTTCATTTATATAGATATTTATAGGCGGCCCGATAACCACATCTCCAAGCAAGGCTTAACCTGGCTTACTCAGGGGAAAAGAACACCAGTGGGGTTATTATGACGTATCTGTGCAATTCATTTTACGCTGAAAGAAAAGGACAGAGTTATGTAACGGCTATAGCTCTGTCCTTTACGCTCACCGTAAAATGAACTGCATAGCTATGTCATAATAACCCCCCAGGACGCCCCCGTAACACCTGGAGGCGCTCAGTTGAAAAAGAGGCCATTTCCGTTAGACAGAGTTGGAGTGAACTGGAAGTGGTTGCTCAGGATCGAGCAAGATGGGATTCCCTTCTACGAGCCCTATGTCCCTGATGAGGGATAAATGGATTTCATCATCATCATCATCATAGATAGATAGATGTTATAATAAATCTATCTTTTATACGAATTTGTTGCAAGGAAAGTTTGACTACAAAACCCATTTGGTTTTATGTTTTAACATTTTCAACGCCCCGCGTCAAATGCAATTGTCACTTAAACACGCCAAGCACGTTTCAAAAACTTTGCAAATTCGTCTTAATCTTATACGGAAGAAAGTTCATTTTCTCTAACAACTAGGTACTTGTAAGCGTCGTTGGCAAGGCACAATTTATAGCTTTAATTTCTAATTAGTTTATCCTAACATTAAAAACTCCACCCAATTTTTTACGACACTATGTTCTGTTTTTTTTTGTACTAAAAAGAACTGTCCATAGAAATTACTACGTGGTGCTCATTTGTTTCTTGGTCAGAACTTGTATAGAGTAGTACTTTATAAAAGTTATAAATAAGTTTCTGTCAAAAAAATCATTTTTGGGACAAGCTTTTATTGCTTACTGTACTTTTTTTTAGACAGTCGTCATCTACTCGTCAAGACGATTCTAACGCGCCTTAACACGACGGGTTTATCATGTCGTTCATTGATTACAAAACGGACACATTCCAAAATGAGTCAGTGTTGCATTTTAAAATTAGAAGGTATTCATATAAGATTTTTATAATGCAAGAGCAAATTATTATGGAATGTGTCCGTTTTGTATTCAATGAGCGATGTGTAATTTAAGAGTTCCTATGGCCACATCAGTCTCCATCACTAGACCAGCTCGATGGTATCATTGTATTGTCATCAGAACTAAAGGCGTATGTAAATTTTCAGCTTCATCGGAAACCGGGAAGTGTTACATACATACATACATTGCAAGTTAACTAAAAGCGTGTAATAACTGAGTATAGGTGACTAGCACAGGTTACCCTCTAACTATTTTGTAACGAAAAACAGTCACTCATCAACTATTTATGGTGTCCCCTTGTTTCACCGACACTTATTTCATGGACGACGCGCTGGCCTAGTTGGTAGTGACCCTGCCTACGAAGCTAGAGGTCCTGGGTTCAAATCCCGGTAAGGGCAGATATTTGTGTGATGAGCGCAAATATTTGTTCCTGAGTCATGGATGTTTTCTGTGTATTTAAGTATATATTTCTCTATATAAGTATTTATATCGTTGTCTAGTACCCATAGTACAAACCTAGAGCTTAGTTTGGGACTAGGTCAATTCGTGTGACATAGTCCCCTGATATTATTATTATTATTATTTTAAGTATTTATTTAATTTTCTGTAAATAAAAATATTATTATTATTATGTAACGTATAAATTCGCAGAATTTTTGTTTCATAGAAAGCTATTTCCTGCTGAAGCCGTTTCATTTTTTGTTTTATATATTTTTGCAAAGAGCTTTTAATTGCTCGAAATAAATGAAATTTGAATTTGAAAACGTATCAATGACTCTCTATTTACCCTTTACAATCGAATCGTTTCATATTCAGAATTTTCCACATATTACTATTGTCAACAATCGTTTCTTTGTACTAAGAGATAGGAAAATAAATGTTGAATATGCAAATAAGCAACCAGTAAGACGCAGCCTTTACAATATTTACATAGCTTATGACAGTCACACGTTTACTAGGGTCCCGTACAAGGGTGCGAGGGGACTGTATAAGGCTGCGGCTCCACTGAGGCGGAGATGAGTTGAGCGGAGCTGTGCCAATATTAACCAATAGATGGCGCATGCGGTCACGTCGAGCGCGCCTTGCGCACGTTAGTTTAGATTCTATTGGGCAATATTGGCACAGCTCCGTTCCACTCCGCTCATCTCCGCATTAGTGGAGCTGCAGCGTTACGGGTGCGCTGTCCGTCCGTTTGTCACATGGCTGTATCCTTTAAACCGTAATAGCTAAAACATTACTATTCAATGTCAGGGGACAATGTCACATAGTCCCTAACACAGACCACTTACCCTATAGACTCCGCTTCGGAACAGTTTGTCTAGTATCTCATTAAGCCAAAATGGCGGGGCGCGGGGGGCGAAAAGTGCACCGTGATTGGCTAGTTCAAAGTCAACGAATAATCAAGTGTGCGCGTCGTGGTGCGCGCCAATAGAACCATGGCAACCAATTAGTGTTCTGTGAGCATAAGCATGGCTTACGGGGGCGCCTTTGTATGCGGAGTCTATAGGGTAAGTGGTCTGTGGTCCCTAACTAAGGCTTGTACAGTCAGTAGCAGAAGTAACTACGCAACCGAAGAGGTCAAAGTGATCAGGGGTGTGACTCTCTAAAGAAGCAAAGGTGAACTAATGCACGAGTGATGTCCAAGCGGCGAGATTAAGTAGTCCCGTCAGTGCGAACAAAACACATTGTAGCGCGTGCATTTTCAATTTAGCAGCATGGTTTCTGCCGATGGATCGGCTGCTAAATTGAAAATGCACGCGCTAAAATTATGTTTTTTTCGTTCTGACGGGACTACTTAAACTCGCCGTTTGGACATCACTCGTCCGTCCGTGCGACCGTCGTTGTTTAGAGAATCACTACCCTGCACTCGACTCTATTGTCAAGAGAGTACGTCGTGTCTAGATCATTTTGAGTATCTTATTCTGCTTAGCTACTTTTGGTGCTGACTGCTGACAACGATATGAATACTTATATAGAGAAATATATACTTAAATACATAGAAAACATCCATGACTCAGAAACAAATATTCGGGGCATCACACAAACATTTACCCCCACCGGGACTTGAACCCAGGACTACTAGCTTCGAAGGCAGGGTTACTACCAACTAGACCGACGCGTCGTTGTGTTATCTAAATTAGGCGTGTTATACATTATAAATAAATAAAATAAAATAAAATAAAAAAAATAAAATGATTCTTTATTTAGGTATTAACCCATCAATTAATTACATACTACAAACATTTAACATTTAATTAATTAATTAATTTCATTTACTTAATTTAATTTAATTTATAATTTATAATAATAATTTCCTGAGCAAACTTCGCTCCCAAAATGATGGAAATAGTTCGTGCACGCCTGAACAATACTGTTGCCCGATCCGCTCAGCCTCGCACCAAATGACCAACGTCTCTTTCGCAATACGGCGAAGAAGTCATCCACTCTGTTCACGGCAAACATGCCGGACGCGCTACACCGCCACGGCAACCGCAGCATCGCTCGAAACGCGTTGTTGTACTGAACTCGAAGTCGGTCAAAAGACCGCTTAGTGTACTGATACCACAGCTGGCTAGTGTAGAACGCCTGACAGTACGCCCCGAACAGCGTTACCTTCACTTGGTCCGAGCACTGAGCAAATCGGCGCGCCAACATATTGCTTTTAATAGCAATGGCCCGTCGCTGTCTTTCTAGGTCCTCGTCATCTTTTAACTTTTCAGTAAGTACATGCCCCAGGTATTTAAATTATAAAAGGTTTCTCTTTTTGCTCAAGTTAAAATACCTTGATATCTAACAATGTTAAAAGGCATTGGGTAAGTTTGTATGACGAAATTGACATTTTTTTTCCAGCGACCACGGATGATTCTTACATAGTTATTTAGAGGACCTCGAAATACACATAGGTATATATAATATATGGCGTTAAATAATATCGGAGCCGAGATATTACAGATTTAAGTACCCAGTTTTTGGTACTAAAAACATGTACGCCTAGGTATGAATATTTAAATATCTCGGCTTCGATGTACTTGAGAGTACTACGTTAGTACATTTCATAACAAAATATGTTTAGTTTGGATAATTCTATCATAATTTACCACTTTTACCAATGGCCGCTCACCTTGAAAATGTATGACTTTTACAATTTTTACCCAAACCCCTTTGTTAAGTATATTAAGTTATGTATGGAATGACGATGTATCATTTCATAAGCCGTATTGTCAGACATTTATTTGTGCAATAAAGAGTTTATATACATACATACAAATAAAGATAAGATAAAGATAAAAATAAATAATATTCAAACGGCGGTTACGTCACGAAAGTAAATAAAAGTTTATGTTGAAGCATTTATTTCTTACAAATCATGTCTATTTACACGAAAGTATATAAGTCTCGCTTGTTTGAATATAATTAGATACCTTTTGTGTTGAATAACTTAGAAATGAAATTAAAAAGGTTAACCTAATAATAAAAAAAACCTATAATATATATGGATACGTTTATTGCGTGACAAAATATGGATAAAACATTCGTCACGTTCTGACACGTAAATAAGTGCAAGAGTGACGCATGCTTTGTCCACATTTGACTCGCGATATAGACGCAGCCACACTCGGCCCGCAGAAGTATTGACTCCTGTTCTTGATCTATGACTGTACGTATATCCTTTCTACTTTTTATACTTAAAATATACTAGTAACCCGCCCTCGCTTCACTTCGGTTTATGTGAGTATGATATATAGTTTATAGTCTTCCTCGATAAATGGGCTATCTAACACTGAAAGAATTTTTCAAATCGGACCTGTAGTTCCTGAGATTAGCTCGTTCAAGCAAACAAACTCTTCAGCTTTATAATATTAGTATAGATTGTTTTTTTTAAATACTGTAATTAATTATAATAATAAATATCATTGGGGTAGGTATCAAGGGGGAGAATCTCACACCAATTGACCTAGTCCCAAACTAAACTCTTGGCTTGTTCTATGGGTACTGAACAACGATAATAAATACTTATATACTTAGATAAATACATACTTAAATACATATAAAAAACCTAAGACCAACAACCAAATACTCGCGCTCTTCACACAAATATTTGCCCATACTGGGAGTCGAACCCGGGACCGCTAGCTTCGTAAACAGGGTCACTAACCACTAGGCTAACCGTGTTAATTCCAAAACATGTTATTCTCATTACATTTATTTCTTTAAGCACGTTTCGTTCTTAAAACACAATCATCCTCATTTTATTATACAGTTTTGCATCCATTCCATGACGAGGAAATTACCGGGCAATTTAGCTGCTTTAACTACTAGTATTTATTTTATTACTCGTATTCTTGAGTGGTAACTGCGATGTCATCAAAACAACTACGTCTATCTTATTAGGGTTCCATACTGAAATATAACTATATGAAAAGCAAGCTTTAAAAACATGACTGCATTTTGATACTGTTATTAAACAGGCTACAGTTATTAAACAGCTACAGATAAAGCCACAGAATTTACCAACTATAAACCGGGCAAGAGCATGTCGGACCATGCTCAGTATAGGGTTCCGAAGCCGTAACGACAAACACAAAAAACTATCTCAAAAATCAACATGTATGAACCAATTTTCTATTTAGTTATTTGGCGCTGTCTTAGATGATTTTTAGTAGGTATAAACCCGTTAGTCACCTGTATCTCAGGAACTAATTAAGTCTACTTATTGTTAGTAATGATTCTTTTTCTTATAAATTCGTATTCGTAAACAAGAGCCAAGCTTTTAAAAGTGTGAGATCAGTATACCTATGTAGGTAGTTAGGTATCTAAACTGCTTCAAACCGACTTTAAATTACAATAAAAGTTTAATCTTTTATAAAGTAATTAATAGAAATTGAAAAAAAAACAAGGGCCAGTAAATAGAATTTTAAGTTTTCCAAACGATTCTCGACTCAAATCAATAATCTAATCGATTATTTGTAAACATTCAGATCGCAAATCGCAAACTTGTAGGTAGCATTCCGGGGCACGTCCGAACAGCGCTCGCGCTTATGAGCGCGGCTGTCGCTCGGTTTGTTACTTGGACAGACTCCCCCCGCGCGTCCTGCACGCCCCGTTAGCAAATTTTTCTACGAGTATCAAAGTTATCATAGGCGATTTTGATAGGTAGAAACACTTTAGTCGCCTGTATCTCAGGAATTAATCTTGTCTACTTAGCCGTGATAGTTTTCCTTTAAAATTCGTTATATGCGCTTTCGTTGCAGATTTTTTTCAGATTTTTAGTATTTGTAGTTTTGGCTGTAGGGGGGGGGGGACACTTGACTCTAACAAAAAATAGCGCTTTAAAGCTTAATATTTCATAAACGGATCCCTTAATCGAAAAATTGTTTTCATAAACCCGCAATATTTTTGAAAGACCTATCAAACGACACCCCACACTATGGGGTAGGCAAGAAAAAAAAAAGGCATCCCCACGTTACGTGTAGGGGAGGTGCATTAAAAAAAAATATTTTTCAAAATTTTATTTTACCACTTTGTTAGCGTGACTAATATGTATATTCATGCCAAATTACAGCTTTCTAGTACTACGAGTCTCTGAGCTAGACTGGGGACGGACGGACGGACGGACGGACGGACGGACATGGCGAAACTATAAGGGTTCCTAGTTTGACTACGGAACCCTAAAAAACGTGTTGTTAATTCACCCATACTTTGCGCAAACATGCTAAGATATTAACCAGTGTATATTATTATATCAGGGCCGAATCTTAAGTACCCGAAACCTCTTGCGTGCATGAATTGATATATGAATGTGGAAGAAGCGAAAAAAATTTGTCAAGATCGTAGCAAGTGGAAAGAAGTGGTCTCTGCCTACCCCTCTGGGAAACAGGCTTGATTTAATGTATGTAATGTACCTATGTATATTAGTGACAGGTTGCAAGCCCATCGCCTAATAGTACTACAAGCTTTTTTAGGGTTCCGAAGTCAAACTAGGAACCCTTATAGTTTCGCCATGTCCGTCCGTCCGTCCGTCCGTCCGCAGTCTAGCTCAGAGACTCATAGTACTAGAAAGCTGTAATTTGGCATGAATATACATATTAATCACGCCAACAAAGCGGTAAAATAATTTTTTTTTAAATATTTTTTTTTAATGCACCTCCCCTACACGTAACGTGGGGATGCTTTTTTTTTCTCTTGCCTACCCCATAGTGTGGGGTGTCGTTGGATAGGTCTTATAAAAATATTGCGGGTTTATGAAAAAAAAATCGATTAAGGGATCCGTTTATGAAATACTAAGCTTTAAAGCGCTATTTTTTGCTAGAGTCAAGTGTCCCCCCCCCCCCTACAGCCAAAACTACAAATACTAAAAATCTGAAAAATATCTTCAATGAAAGCGCATATAACGAATTTTAAAGGAAAAATATCACGGCTAAGTAGACATGATTAGTTCCTGAGATACAGGTGACTAAAGTGTTTATACCTATCAAAATCGCCTATGATAACTTTGATAGAAAAATTGTTAACGGGGGGGCCTGCACGCGCGGGGGGAGTCGAACTGTCCAAGTAACAAATCGAGCGACAGCCGCGCTCATAAGCGCGAGCGCCTAGATGCTGTTCAGACGTGCCCCGGAATGCTACCTGCGAGTTTGTGATTTGCGATCTGAAAGTTTACAAATTTTCGATTAGATTATTGATTTGAAATGAGTATCGTTTGGAAAACTTAAAATTCTATATACTGGACCTTGTTTTTTTTTTCAATTTCTATTAGGTAATTACTTTATAAAAGATTAAACTTTTATTGTAATTTAAAGTCGGTTTGAAGCAGTTTAGATACCTAACTACCTACATAGGTATACTGATCTCACACTTAAAAGCTTGGCTCTTGTTTCTCTACAGGGTGACAGGAAATTCGCCGTATTCCTTGAAAGGGGTTATTCTACAGCTCATTTGTAATGATTTAAGTCCAGTTAACCAGGGGTCAAAACTCATTGGTTTTCGAATTATTCACGTTTTTAGTTTTTTTTTTAAATACCCTCTTTTCGACCTAAAACTAGTAATTTTGTAAAAACTTCGTCATTTAGAAATAAAAAAAAGTATCTTTCGAATAGCCAATGAACCACTGATTACGAAAAATAAAAAAAAATTACAAAAAATGCAATGTTTTGCAAATAAAAGAATTTGAAGTTAGAAGTTCAAGTAATTATTTTCCAAATTTTGTAACATTTTAATGCATAATTAAAAAAAAAGTATGACACTTCGCGTACAAATTACAGGAATAATTTGCTTAATTTATAAGCTTTCTAAAAAGGTACAATTTATGACATTTTAATATTAATTTTATTTAAAAATTTTCAATTAACAATAATAGCAGAAATGTTTGCGGTTATAAGCTCGCCATCGTTTCAACCAAAAAACACGGGAAGCGTTGTAGCAAAATGAATTTAGAACACAGTTCTTTTTTTAAAATTCAGATATGGGCTTAGTGTCCTAATTTTAAATAAATATTATTTTTAAAAACCTAAGGTGCGTTCCATTTTTAAATTTAGGGCATCTCAAATCGTTCTCTTTTTTAAATTCAGCTAATGTCTTACGACGTTCTATTTTTAAATAATGATGCTTTTTAAAAACGAAGTGCGTTCCATTTTCAAATTTCGAGCACCTCAAAGTTTTTGAGTGACCTACGTAATCAGTTAGTTTCAACTTTCTTTTCAATTCGGACGATATTGATAATTAAGCTTCTTTCTCAAATGGCTGCTTACCAATTCGAAGAATACGCAGATATCGTTTATTGTTACGGACTCTGCGATGGAGACGCCGCTGCAGCTAGAAGAGAATACCAACGTCGTTACCCTAACCGCCGTTTACCTCACGTAAGTGTGTTTGGTTCGTCGTGCCGTCTTATTCGGGAAAGAGGATCAGTTCAACGCCGCCAAGCTGACGCTGGAAGACCTCGAAATGATCCTGCTGAAGAAGAAGAAATCCTTCAGTGTTTCCAGGCAGACGGCACTACTTCGACGAGAAATGTGGCTAACCAGCTCGGTATGTCGCACTGGAAGGTGTGGTTTACACTGCACTCAGCTCGGCAGTACCCGTATCATTACACTCCAGTACACGCTATTGAAGAGGGAGACCCAGCGAGAAGGATAGATTTTTACAGATTCTTAATTAATGCAGATATCGAAGATCCCGAGTACCTGAAGAGAATTTTGTGGACAGATGAATCCAATTTCGACCGTAACGGGATAACAAACTACCACAATCTGCACTTTTGGGCTCCTAAAGGTCAAAACCCAAAAAAATCAAGAGAAGGAGCTCACCAGCAAAGATTTTCTTTGAACGTGTGGATGGGAATCGTGCACGACAATTTGATCGGACCTTTCTTTCTGCCAGCACGATTGACCGGCATCGCATATGAAAATTTTTTGAGGGATGAGCTACCGACGCTACTTGAAGATGTGCCGCTTGCGACAAGAAGGAACATGATTTACCAACACGATGGCTGCCCCGCTCACTATTACCGGGGCGTACGACAGTGGATGGATCAGAACTACCCAAGAAGATGGATTGGTCGAGGCAGCCCAACCCCTTGGCCAGCCAGAAGCCCGGATTTAACTCCATGTGACTTCTACATCTGGGGTCACATGAAGGCGTTGGTCTACGATAAACCGATACGTAACGTAGAAGAGTTAAGACAAAAAATTGTAGAGGCGGCACAGACAATGAAAGATAGGCTTTCGAGACGAGTAACAATCACCGAAGTACGAAAAAGGCTTCGTGCTTGCATTCGAAACCAGGGCAAACAGTTCGAGCAAAATTTGTGATGTAATTGATTTTAGTTTTTAAGATTAAAGTTTATTTGATAGTAAACTGTTTTTTTCCTCATTTTATCCTAACCTTGCTTAATCACTTATCAAAGTATCACTTAAGACTTAAGACAGAAACTGAAGGCAAAAAACCCCACGAATTCGAGACACAAACAAATTAAATTAATTAAAGTAATGACCCTTTGTTTGTGTCACCAAAGGCAATCTGCTGTGCCTTCTACATCAAGAAGATAAGTTAAGATAAGAAACAGAAGACAAAGTAAGCCCTCGGAGAATCTAAAACGACACAAACAAACCCATTAGAGTCAAGTACGCTAAGTAAAGTCTTCTAGCTGTTCTGCTATTATTATTATTAATTGTATTTTTTTTGTATTAAAACGTCATAAATTGTACTTTTTAGAAAGCTTATGAATTAAACAAATTATTCCTGTAATTTGTACGCGAAGTGTCATACTTTTTTTTTTAGCTATGCTTTAAAATGTCACAAAATTTGAAAAATAATTGCTAGAACTTCTAACTTCAAATCCTTTTATTTGCAAAACTTTGCATTTTTTTGTCATTTTTTTTTATTTTCCGTAATTGATTAAATAGCCAATGAACCATGAATTGAACCATGAATGATTGATGGTTCATTGGCTATTCGAAAAATACATTTTTTAATTCTAAATGACGAAGTTTTTACAAAATTACTAGTTTTAGGTCGAAAAGAGGGTATTTAAAAAAAAAACTAAAAACGTGAATAACTCGAAAACCAATGAGTTTTGACCCCTGGTTAACTGGACTTAAATCATTACAAATGAGCTGTAGAATAACCCCTTTCAAGGAATACGGCGAATTTCCTGTCACCATATATTAGTATTTATATCGTTGTCTAGTACCCATAGTACAAGCCTAGAGCTTAGTTTGGGACTAGGTCAATTGGTGTGAGATTGTCCCCTAATATTTATTTATTTTTTTATTTTTTTATTTATTTATATACGAATTTATAAGAAAAATAATCATTACTAAGTAGACTTAATTAGTTCCTGAGATACAGGCGACTAACGGGTTTATACCTACTAAAAATCATCTAAGACAGCGCCAAATAACTTTAAATAGAAAATTGGTTCATATGTACCTACATGTTGATTTTTGAGATAGTTTTTTGTGTTTGTCGTTACGGCTTCGGAACCCTACACTGAGCATGGTCCGACATGCTCTTGCCCGGTTTTTTCCCTTAGTCGCCTCTCACGACATCCACGGGAAGACATGGAGTGGCACTATTCTATGCAGGAAACCACACAGCCGATTAATATTTTATTATACACTAGCGACCCGCCCTCGCTTCGCTTCGGTTTATTTGAGTTTTCTATAACACACGTACATAAAACATAATTTATTATACATAAAAACCTTCCTCTTGAATCACTCTCTCTACTAAAAAAAACCGCATCAAAATCCGTTGCGCAGTTTTAAAGATCTAAGCATACATAGGGACAGACAGCGGGAAGCGACTTTGTTTTATACTATGTAGTGATGATAGTCCTAGCGGTACCAAAAAGTTCTGCAAATGGTAAGCATGATAATCGAAACGATTGATCTTTAGGCCGCCATAAGAATCAATTTGACCCGTAGCACGGAAAAAAAACAAAAAAGGAGAGGAGTTATGGCGTCATAATTATATGTACCGGTTAACTGGGGTTACTTTGATTTACGGGGTAACATTGCTCACCCTTAAAACAACCACTATATAAGTAGCTTGCTCCTGATGAAACATTTAATAGAATAATTGAATATTAAAACTAGTTTTTGGTGTGGGCAATGTTACCCCGTAAATCAAAGTAACCCCCCCCCCCAGTTGACGGTATTGTTATTGTATGGGTTTTTTTTCTGAAACCTATCGTGTGTTGTATCTAATGAAAGGGCTTACCAAGCCAATTCTAAAAATATATCACATCATTATATTTCAGGCACTTCTTTTAAATTAAGATAAAAATCTTATTCAAAACTTGACGGCACACTGACCTAGTTGGTAGTGACCCTGCCTACGAAGCTAGCGGTCCTGGGTTCAAATCCCGGTAAGGGCAGATATTAATGTGATGAGCGCGAATATCTTTATATAAGTATTTATATCGTTGTCTAGTACCCGTAGTAAAAGCCTAGTGCTTAGTTTGGGACTAGGTCAATTGGTGAGACATTGTCCACCCCTGTTAAAAAAAACATACCAAGTTTGGGCACCTCCAGATATGACACGGTTGAATTTTTTTTTGTAAAATATACCTAAAATGATATGTAATAGCCTCATATCAAACCCCAAGAAAGCGATTTGGAAAATATTTACATTTCGTACACCAAAATGTCGTCAGTATCAGAACAGTATACGAGGACTATCTTTGCTCCGTTGTCAACCATGTCTTTGATGTGGAGAACAAACCTTCCATAGCTGCACTTACACCAATGTTTTATGATTGAAATATTTAGTTGATAGATTGTTTTTTTAAATAAAAAGTTGAGTTCATGAATAAGAAGGTACATTTGCGATTTTCATGTGGATTGAAATATACGATAAAATTAATCTATTCTTATTGTAACTTTCGGTGAAACATCCCGGCCATTTTCAAAGATCTAAATAAAGACATTTAACTGAATGGAGTTAAAGGAAATAAAGTATGGTGAGGAAAATCAAGAAACACAACAATAAACTATAGTTTATTAATGCAAAATAATGTATATATGTAAACACTTTATCTTACAAATAAAAAATAAATAAAAACACAATGAAGATGTAACAAAAAAAAACTAATGCCAGCTAACCCTTGAGAGATTGAGAAAAGTGAAAGGTTGTGCATCGAGAGTAGGCAAGTGTACAACTTTATGTAGAAAAAAAGAACATAACAATTAAACTATTTGCCGCACTCAGAGACGTCAATTAAATGCAATGGTTGTTTAGTGACGTGTTGTTTTATTTTAATGCTATAACAAAGACAGTGACAGCAGCACCTTTAATCAAGCATTAAATTTAATTGACGTCTCTGAGTGCGGCAGTAACCAATAAAACCTAACTAGGTATCTACAACTACACTAATATTATAAAGAGGAAAGATTTGTATTTTTGTACTTTTGTGCGTGTGTATGTTTGTAATGAATGAACTCAAAAACGACTGTGCCGATTTCAAAAAATATTTCACCATTGGAAAGCTACATTCACCCTCCGTGACATAGGCTATGTTTTATTTTTCTGCGTGAACGGAGTCGCGCGCAACAACTAGTCAAAAATAAATTCACAAAACCCCCCATCGCATGAAATCGTCAATAATCCCTCTAGCTCTTTCCTCCATCCTTATATCAGTTTTAATAACAACGTCAGACAAATAATCCTTATCCAACTCTGGAACGGCATCCTCGTCAGCGAAAATGAATGGCATTATTTGGATAAAGCACGTCAGACCATAATCTAATACATTCTCGTACAATTCATCAAATTCTTTTCTTGGAAAAACTGCTTCGATGTCAATTTCAAAATGTTTCAACGTCTTTGTTACAGACTCAAAGTATAGGTCTTTCAGGTCTTCTAAATGTTCCCTCCGGAACTTCTGATCAGATCCTAAGAATATGAACCAGAGGAAGTCCAAGATAGGGCATCCGTAGGAGAGCAGCTGGTAATCTACTGGAGCTACGTTGACAACTTCACCGTCCTGGAGAATTAAAAAAAATATATTATTATTATTATTATATAATCAGGCAGTAGGCTTGAATAATTGGGTGAATAAGCTGGATATCGATATATTCAATTGTAAAATCCCTTCCGTGCGTGAGGCGAAGTTTCATAGCGAAATGTGTTGTTTAAGCATGTTTTGTACCATAGGTATGAGAACCTTTTGGCGATCTGCCTTTGGCTGGTGTGTAGCAGTAGTTTTAATATTAGTACCTTTTATTTGCGCTAGTGTTTTAGTGTCAGTACGTGTACCTTTGAAGTGTGTACTAAACTTTAAGTTTGCTACTCTGTCACTACATGTGAAATCCTGTAATTGGTTTGGTGCTTCCTATTCTTGTTTCATATGATATACAGTGTGTTACCGGCATGCGGGCATTTATTAAAACTGCCGATAATACGTTGCTTTAGCAATTGTTTGCAAGTATTATCAATTAAAAAATAATTAAAATAACTTCACAATTAATTTTCTTAGATACTGTCCATTTTTAATGTAGTGCATGAGCTGCGTGTTCATCGTTATCAGTATCGCTGTTGCTTGGTACAAGGCATGTCGTGATACGGGGGCAGATCATAATAATCAAAGTAGCCGTCGACTGTCATTAACACTTGTCAAATTGCTGTGCTTTACATTGCTGGCAATTAACATTTTGTTAGAAAGTTAACAAAGCCTGAAAAGTTGTTTATTAATTAAACTAATGTCATAGTTACGTTACAGATATACGTTATTTTAACCTACTTTAAAAAAAGCCTGGGTGCTGGTAACACACTGTATTTGTAACTGTTGGATTTCCCACCAATAAATAAATAAATAAACTGATAGGTGCTTGTAACCAGCTGTTCCTTGTTCAAATGTTCTTTGTACTGCTAATGTGTTGGTCTAGTCGGTTTTTAAACTGATTGATGTTCAGTGCTGAGACTACTTTGTTCTGGCAGTTTGTTCCATGCTTTCACTACTCTGTTACATAAAAAGTGTCTACGAGGATTGTTGTGTGAAAGCTCAGTTAGCAATTTTATTGATGGCCCCGGAGACGAGTGTTAGTATTTAGCTTGAACAATAACTTACCTACTTATATAGGGTCTCTATTATCTGCCATAATTATTTTTAGTCATAATGTGTTTCAAGTCATAATTTTCGCAAGTCATTATGCATTTTTCTCAGGACACGGTTATTTTTTCAAGATTTTTATAAAACTTACCTAACCTAACCTAACTAATCTACACGATAAACGTTTATCAAAAACTTTAACTTCAGCCTGAAAGAAGTTATGACAAAAAAAAGTATGACTTACAATACATTATGACCAACGATATGTATGGCAGTCAAGGGGATCCGACTTATATAACTTACTTTGACTTCCTACCCATACCATTGTGCAGGGTCTATTCTCTTTTTTGGCTCAGCACAACTGATGGTTAGTGGAACTGAGACCCTTACATGCATTATTGTTATGACTACAATTTTGAGACTGCAATCTTAAGACAGCAAATACGTTGCCCTATACCCATTTTTTTTATTAGGGGACAATCTCACACCAATTGACCTAGTCCCAAACTAAGCTCTAGGCTTGTACTATGGATACTAGACAACGATATAAATACTTATAGAGAAATATATACTTCAATACATTAGAAAACATGCATGACTCAGGAACAAATAGTCGTGCTCATCACACAAATATCTGCCCTTACCGGGATTCGAACCCAGGACCGCTAGCTTCGTTGGCAGGGTCACTACGCACTAGGCCAGCGCGTTGTCAAATTTACTTTATCTTAGCGATTTACTTTATCTTATCTTGTTTTTCTGTTGCAATGTGTTTTTGTCAAATAAATGTTATGAGTTTGAGAAGTTAAAGCTTTCACCTGTTGTCTTATTTGTACACCGAAACCCAATAATACGAATACTGCTGCTTGGCGGAAGGTTACAGAATAAGATGGTGGTAGCAATTTGGACCGTTTTACCGTTTGTAAGTTTAGATTTTGATAAATTACATACATTCTTAAGTACACACCTTCACACCTGTCTCCTAATAGGATAGTTAGAGACTACGGAACGCCAAATGCACCGGTCAGTCATACAACTTTCGCTTTCTCTACATTTATCAACCTCTTTATGAAGGACCTCTTCGACTACTTCTAATTTGGACCTTATTCAGTACATTGCAACTTTCATCTCATCATTGTATGTGCGTATCTGAATAACGTGCCATCTATTACAGCTAAACAAATGTCATAGGCCATAGTAGTTGTACATTTAATTAATATTTTACTTGATAAGTCTTGTAATCGTAACTTAAGTTGGTTGTTGTCACTAACTTAAATAACTCCTTCTAGGATCATTGTTTTGAACAACGACATGCGTGATATTGTTCTTCTTTATTTTGAAATAGGGACGGAATTATTTAAGTCAGTCGCAATAATATAACCAGATAATTGCAATTACATACAATAATACTCCACCTTACAGGAAATAATACGCACGATAAAAAGGAGCGCTTATCACAAGCACACACACATTAACTCACGCCTTTATTCCCAGAGTGGGGTAGGCACAGCTACAGAATTTCCAACAACTATAAAAACTTTTTGATAATTCTGTAACCACATTTTACACACTTAGGCGAAGATGTTTACCAGTGTATTAGTGACAGGTTGTAAGCCCATACTATTCTAACAGTACCACACGCCTTTATTACCTTAGTCGGCTTTTACGACATCCACGGGAAGACTTGGAGTGGCACTATTCTAATCCGGCAATCACATATCACAAGCAATGGTTAATGAAATCGCGGAACGTGATGTAAAAGAAAATTTTCAAATTCTTTACAACTAGTTTGTGTACTTACAATTTCTTTCACCAAGATATTATTGGCTCTATAATCACCGTGAGTTATAGTTTTCTTATATTTATCATAACTCAAGTATCGCTGGATATTTTCTGTTAATCTAGGCAAACAATCCGCTAGTCTTCTTCTAGCGTCTTCATCTAGACATTCACTGATTACCTTTGATGAATTATTCAAAAGCCCTATAAAGTCATCATTAAAATTAAAAGGACAAGAAAGATTTTTTATTATTGTTTCGAAATAATCTGGACTTTTTTTTCCAAAGCAAACGACAAACCGTGCAGCCTTCCCAATTGTTGAATAGCCATTTGAGAAAATTTTAGTGGAATTGGATCCATTCTGAACAGAGTTTTGTAGCCCTTTCTGGTTAGATTTTCAAGAATTATCGCTTCGGGTATACTTTCTTGGTAACTTGTTACCATGCTGTATCGTTCAGATTCAGGGATACCAGCTTCGTCTTGTATTTCTTTAAATATTAAAGATAATTCATTGTAAACAAATAACTCCTTTTGATACATACCAGGGACTGATATTACAGTGAAATGGTCATTTGGTACCATTCCTTTGATAAACAAATTCGTGCTTTTCTCACCGTTCTCTGTTTCACCTGTAACATCCACTTCGTAAAGAGATCCAAAATAATTGCCACCAGTGGTAGATATAGCATTTGTAACAACTTTATAGTCTTTATATCCTTTTTTTTTAATTATTTTTTCAACAGCATCTTGAACTGTTTCCGGGAGTTTATCTAAATTTACTTCTTTTTCGTCTGTTTCAGAAAGATCTCCCATTTTGATGTGATGATCCAACAAATGTAAGATAGCAAATGAGCTATACTTTGTCATGATGCGTTTATATACTTGCCTTGAACAAATATCCGGTATCTAAGCATTCATTAAAGTATGTAAAGACACTGATTTGCTTCGTAGGCTTTGGCCATAATTTTCCCACAATTGTTTTTGATTTTGATTATACAAAGGAAACTTATGTTTTGTATTGTACCTTATTTTTTACCTTGTCGATTTACAGTTACTTAAGCGAAGTCAAACAAGATTGTCAAAAGTATATACACGACAAGGATTTCAAAATTAAGTATTTTCCAGAAGATATAATTATGTCTAACATTGTGATAACAATCACTGCCTACTTATTATAAAACGGAGACCCCCACCGCGTCTATCTGTATATATATTCGCTATAATCTCCAAATCGACTGAACGGATTTTGATGCCGTTTTTACCATCAGTTAGACAATTTTTCACGGAAGGTTTTAATGTATAATTAATTCTAGTTTATGTACGAGTGTGACAGAAAACTCACATAAACCGAGGCGAAGCGAGGGCGGGTTACGAGTAGTTACTACCTATAGTTTGCTCTCACGGTGACTTTGTATTATATTCTTTATCGCTAATTTGTTTTTGATAAGAAAGGATCTTAACGTGGTTAAATAAGAAAGATCTTTGTTCAAAATTATCTCATTACATATCTTTACGGTATTTAATCATTTCACTACAACAACAACTCTGAGTTAATAAACCCAGTATACATTTGTAGCCACTACATAGTATAAAACAAAGTCGCTTCCCGCTGTCTGTCTGTCCCTATGTATGCTCAGATCTTTAAAACTACGCAACGGATTTTGATGCGGTCGTTTTTAATAAACAGTGATTCCAGAGAAAGGTTTATATGTATAACAGATTCTGGTTTATGTACGGGTGATACAGAAAACTCCCAAAAACCGAAGCGAAGCGAGGGCGGGTCGCTATATACTAGTGTGCAATTGCTCTTCGAAGCTGCTTCTGGTTTGTACCACTCTCTCACTCGCTCTCATGCGCTCTTATTAAGAGCGAGTGAGAGAGAAGTACAAACCCGAAGCACTTTCTAAGTGCTCACAGCAATCATCTTTCGATCTGTATATCTCTTTCGTCAATCTTCTTTCATCCATCCTTTCCAAATGACCGAACCATCGAAGCACGCCCTTTTCAATCTTAGTCACTACATCTTCTTTTATTCCACATTACTACTAATATCGCAGACAATATAGCCACTTTGACTGCAGTGTTGATACGGTTTTTCTGTAATTCTGTTATTATCCATGATTGTAGGTATAGTTATGAACGTGACAATTGCTATTGTTAAACCAACATATTAAGTCATAATAATTATATTGTTGAGCGTTGAGTGCCCATTTTTGAAAACCTCGACAAACGCGAGTTAAATTCGCGTGGAGAGGTTGCCGTACGCATTGGGAAAATTTCATATTTTACTTTGAATACTATAGAATTTCTTATAGGTTTTTCTGTTGGTTAAGGGTTATTTTTTTTTGTACGCATAATTAGTAGTATGCAATATTTCTAAACTAGATTTCAAAACGAAGTTATTTTTTTTCAAAAAACATCTAAGCTATCATCAATGTAACTATAGTATGTGTCAATAGAAATTGCCAAAGACGTAAACAAATTAGTACTGTTTGACACATAACCTCAAATATTCATCAAGCGTGTTTTTATTTAAAATATCGTATAATTAATAGGTTTTTAATATTAACCCTTAATTTGGCAATGTTCGTCACAGCGAACATACCATAATGACCACTTTTTAGGGTTCCGTAGCCGAATGGCAAAAAACGGAACCCTTATGGATTCGTCATGTCTGTCCGTCCGTCCGTCCGTCCGTCTGTCCGTCCGTATGTCACAGCCACTTTTTTCCGTAACTATAAGAGCTATACTGTGGAAACTTTGTAAGTAGATGTATTCGGTGAACCGCTTTAAGATTTTCATACAAAAAGAGAAAAAAAAATTTTTGGGGTTCCTCATACTTAGAACTGAAACTCAAATATTTTTTTTTTATCAAACCCGTGTGGGGTATGTATGGATAGGTCTTCAAAAATGATATTGAGGTTTCTAATATATTTTTTTTCTAAACTGAATAATTTGCGCGAGAGACGCTTCCAAAGTGGAAAAATGTGTGTCCCCCCCCCCCCGTAACTTCTAAAATAAGGGAATGATAAATATAAAAATAATATATGATGTACATTACCATGCAAACTTCCACCGAAAATTGGTTTGAACGAGATCTAATAATTAGTTTTTTTTTTAATACGTTATAAATCGTAAACCGCATTTTACCTTTCATTCAAACAACTCAAATATAATAAAGAACAAAGAAATACATTTATTTAGATGTATAGTGGTACGGAACCCTACATGCGCGAGTCCGACTCGCACTTGGCCGCTTTTTTTAATCTAAATCAAAAAGGGGTTTGATTTCCCGACCTTTTTATATTTTTTTCCAAATTAAAGGGTTAAGCGTAATCTAATTGTCTAATAATCGTGTGTATTCATAATTATTAAGACCTTACATGATCTTTAAAAGCACGTGGTGATCGAGTAATAATGGTAAATGGGTTCGCTTGGTTATGACCTTCTGCTGGAGTTTCTTGCGGCGCTTCTTCTCCGCAATGATGGTCTTGTCCGAAGCGCTGGTAGACTCACCCTATATTACCGACGTGTAAAAGAGCCCTCACGTGGCCTATTTACTGAATAAATATTTTGAATTTTGAATTTTGTGTTTACATCTTTGCACATTTCAAATTGGCACAGACTATAGGCTATTCTACAGATCCGTTCGGGTCCGCTAAGCCAGCGAGGTACTCGACATCGACCCGACGCTACCGAAAGTCATTCCATTATCAGACCTTACCCAGATAAGCTCCCATCTTGTTTATTAACAGTGGAACGGCGGGATCTGACTGCGGCTCGGACTGTAGGGGTGTCATCTGGATTGATATTCTGTTTTTTTTATTCTGGGTTTGCTCTTAACTAATTATTGTCCGAAGGCCGTAAAATCTGTCGCAAAGATAAAGAAACATTTTTGATATGAGCATAGAAATTTTTAATAATTTACCAGAGAATTTAAGAATTTTGTCGGGAAATAGATTTAAAATGTCGATTAACAACATGGTTGATGGAGAAATGTTTCTACAGTGTCAAGGATTATGTAAATTTTAAAGAAATATGAAATACTTTGAATGACGATATTGACCATAATAAAATTTATTGATAAATTAGGAATGTAAATTATAAAATAGAATTTGTATATACCTACGACTAACATTTGTACGCCTGCTTGCATGCTGAATAAGTACAAGTGCAAAAATAATTATAACACCTTATAATACTGTATTCTAACAAATAAATTATTTTGATTTGATTTGTCGACGGTGATGTGAGCTCATCCAGAAGATGCCTATTCATATTCATATATAAGTATACATATTTTTTGTCTACTTATTTTACAAGCTTTTTTTTAACTTACAATGTATGTATGTATGTATGTAGGGGTTACATCTTGCAAGTTAAATTTTACCGACTTCCCGGTTATCGATAAAACTGAAAATTTGCATACATTTTTAATTCTGATGACAATAGAATAATATAGTACCATCGAGCTGGTCTGATTATGGAGACGCAGGATGGCCATTAGAACTCCTAAATTACACATGATAAACCCGTCGTGATTGGGCTTGTTAGAATCGTCTTGACGAGTAGATGATGACTGTGCAAAAAAAAGTACAGTCGGCAACAAAAGCTTGTCCCAGAAAAGATTTTTTGACAGAAACTTATTTCAGTTTGTGGATAAAGTAATCACTGGCGAATTAAACATATCCCTACATGTAATAAAAAGAGGGTAATTTAAAATAAATTTGAAAGCTAATAGTTAATGAAGAATTATTGAAGCTCCGTACAGTCAAGGAAATTATGTCAAAGTGTCGTAATCAATCAAAACGTAAGAGACTTCCTATGATGATATTTACAATGTCACTTTGACATGATCCAAAGTGGTCTAGGAATCAATTTACCAAGTTGTATGACCCGTTTAGCAAAGAGATGTGTTTAACAGATTTTTTTTAAATAGGGCCGCTTTAAGAAGTTATTACCATACTCAAACGTTACTTATTTTAAAATGAATTGTTTTCTCTGGGTGCAAAAGTCGACCTTTTCTGACGTCGGCCTTTCTTACACCTGTGTACACCCACGATTAATAATCAATATGTGTCGTTATCCCAAAAACGGCTAACTGCATTGTAGTAATCGAAGCATTTTATACTCTATTCGTAACCACATTAGATTTAAAATGCTAATACTATTATTATGCAGTTAGCCGCCTTCTTTGGTGTCACGGCAGATACTTTTTTTTATGGCATAGAGAAGACAAACGAGCACACAGGCCACCTGATGGTAAGTGGAAACTGTGACCCATAGACATTCGCACTCACAAGACTGCAATGCAATCCTAAGACTGCAAATGCGTTGCCAACCCTGAGGACTAAGATGGAATGCCTCTATGCTAGTTATTTCACCGGCTGTCTTATCCCCAAACCGGAACACAACAATGCGAACACTACTGTTTGGCGGCCGGTTAATGGATAAGATGGTGGTAGCGATCCGAATGGACCCTGCACAAGGTCCTACCACCCGCAAAAAATATACTATTATATCACGCTTGTTTCGTCTTTGATATGCCTAGTGCCCGGAATTTTGGGGCCGGCTTTTGACAAGTTGTAGGGAGAGAATACCGCTGTTTATCGATGTTATCGATAAATTGATTTCTAATTTTATTTATTTATGTCTAACCTCGAATTATCGAAACTTGCACAAGAATGTTATTTTAAATCTATTTAAAAAATAGAAAACGCCGTACAATAACAAGTCACGTTACGTGTCTTATCGTCGACGAGCTCACCAGTGAGTTATTTAAGAACACTCTAGCTCTATTCTACTTGGCAAAGCCATGTTGCCTTTGGATTGTTACAGAACGGATTTTAACTTGGCCACCATTACTTGATTTGTGCAACGAGAGTTACCAGTAATAGCCCTTTATTTGCATAAGGTTGATCATTTGCACGAACACTCAAGTAGTTATTAAGAGCTATCGTAACGTTGATAATCAAAGATCGGAATAGGTAGAGCTAATTTGCCTAAACTTGATGCACCTTCATTCAATAATGTATTCCCATTTCACTCACGCATGAATGAATATGCCTCAAGTTTAGGCAAATTAGCTCTACCTATTCCGATCTCTGTTGATAATACAATAACATGTGAAAAGCGATATGGTTTTACCGAACAGAATTCCGCCGTTCTAATTCCCCATGGTTCCCCATCGACCGTCGAGCCAAGGTCGCCGCACCTACTGAATTTTGTTACACAATGAACGTGGAAATAATCCAAGGTAAATTGAATCGAATAAGAACTCAATTAAAATTCAATATCGTTCTACAAATAAATTCGACTTACGACGTTTCGTCAAAGGTGCGTACTTATGCTTGCACCGTGATCAATTACCTGAAAACTGACGCTTCGACTTTATAGTTATGCGTTAAGGTTTAAATTTGAAGTAACTGGTGAAATAGGTTTTATTGATCATGTAGAATCGATAAGGCGTTAGTTTACTTCGAAAGTTGGGCCTACCTTTGGGCTTCACTACATAGTATAAAACAAAGTCGCTTCCCGGTGTCTGTCTGTCCCTATGTATGCTTAGATCTTTAAAACTAAACAACGGATATTGATGCGGTTTTTTTTAATAGATAGAGTGATTCAAGAGGAAGGTTTTTATATACATATAATAAAGTATTCTGTTCATAGTATGTAGCCGTGTGGTAGCCGGATTAGAATAGTGCCACTCCGTATCTTTCCGTGGATGTCGTACTCGTAAAAGCCGACTAAGGTAATAAAGGCGTGTAGTACTGTTAGGCGATGGGCTTGCAACCTGTCACTAATACACTGGTAAATCTTCGCCTGAGTGTGCAAAATGTTACAGAATTATCAAAAAGTTTTTATAGTTGTTGGAAATTCTGTAGCTCTGCCTACCCCACTCTGGGAATAAAGGCGTGAGTTTATGTATGTACGAGTATGTATGTATTCTGTTTTATGTACGAGTGTTACAGAAAACTAACACAAACCGAAGCGAAGCGAGGGCGGGTCGCTAGTATACACATAAAAGGTAAACCTGACTCACTGAATTATATATCAACGCACAGCCGAAACTATTGTACCTAGAAACTTGAAATTTGGTACAGGGGTTCCTTTCATAATGTAAGTGAGCACTAAGAAAGGATTTTCCGAAAGTCGACCCCCAACGGGAAGAAATAGGGGGGGTAGTGGAAACTAATTCTACGCGTACGAAGTCTCGGGCGTCCTCTAGTAGTAACGTATTCTGCCCTCCTAAGCCAATAAGCAGTATCTAAAATTCCATCAACAAAGCAGATCCAATTCTATGTCGTTAATAATAAAGTTGATATTACTACAGGAGGTTTACCTTAGTTACTGCGTTTTTTTTTTTTTTATGACATAGAGATGACTAACGAGCACACAGGCCACCTGATGGTAAGTGGAAACTGTGACCCATAGACATTCGCATTCACAAGACTGCAGAGCAATCCTAAGACTGCAAATGCGTTGCCAACCCTGAGGACTAAGATGGAATGCCTCTATGCTAGGCATTTCACCGGCTGTCTTATCCCCAAACCGGAACACAACAATGCGAACACTGCTGTTTGGCGGTAGGTTAATGGATAAGACGGTGGTAGCGATCCGGACGGACCCTGCACAAGGTCCTACCACCCGCAAGTTTTTTTTTTTTGTTTTTGCTTAGGACGGCTGCATTGTTGACGTTATGGTATGATTTAGTGGTGGTAAGACCTTGTGCAGGGTCTGTCTGGATCACTACCACTATCTGACCCTTAACCTGCCGTCAAACAGCAGTGTGAGCACTGTTGTGTTGTAATATTTTTCAAGTTTACGTTTGTGCGTTACAATCTATGTCCATGGCTTGACGGATTTTATAGTGCGGGGTATCATTTTGATGAATATTCACTTAAACAATAGAGCTCTACAGAGTGTTTTTTTAAAATGGGACAGTATGGGGAAATCCGAATCTAAAGGAGATACTCGTAGAGGAAAAGTGTCCAAGGAGACATTAGGTGTTTTTTTATGTAAACAAATTTGGCTCATTAAAATTTTTGGTCAAGCGTGAGTTGTTCTTAAAAAACTATAAAGTTGGTCAATTTTTTTTTTGACTCGGGTCGGCTCTGTTTCATGTAAGGATTATTTCATTGTATGGAAAGAAAAAAATCTGAATAACAGAAGTTGGTCAAATTTAATGAAAACTAATCTTCATACAGTTCCCATCCCAGGCTATACCTACCCATCTGTCTAGTGCTATTTACTCAATTAGTAAAATAAGGAAACTAAAAGTTTAATCTTAGTTTTTAGTTATTGGCATTACCCTAAATGTATAAGACCGTTTGTTTCTTAATAAACAATAAATAAATTATAGATTTATTAAACATCTCATGCCGTAGGTTACGTGCCATACAGGGTGTTTTTTGTCACCTTTGCCTGCTTTTTTAATAAAATAAAGACTACTTTATCTTTCATGAAATATTTAAGATAGTTTTCATTAATATTTATAATTCACGCCCTGCATAATTATTTAAGTAGTAAAAACCACTAAAAACACTCCTTTCCAAACTTCGAGCGTAAACAATTACCATTTTATACACCGATTTATTTATTACAACAATTTTGGCCAACGTCGTTTTGTCCTTGTTATAGGGGTCGTTTTCCCTAAAATATATCCCCAAGGGTGTCACAAGGGCGGAGCATAAATTCACGCGAAAACGTTATATAACGCTATTTTGGATACATTAATCAGATGCTGATCAACTTTCTGGCTAATTAATTAGGAAAGAAAAGACGGTGTCTCCAGTTTTAATTAGAGAAAGTTGAAAATTTAATTTTGTGGGAGATACGGCGTAGAATGGTGTCTTGTTTAAGAGTGTCGTTTTTAGAGTTCCGTAGTCATACTAGGCACCATTATAATTAGACTGTATCCGTCTGACTCCGTCCGTCTTCTACCATAGTTTCTTTTTATAATATCGTGTGATATATAGTTGGATAGCTATTACAAAACCATTATGTGTTTAATGTATGTGTATGTTATTATATTCTTGTTAGATTTTACGGAACCGTTTAGGATATATTGAACTCTATAAGTGCCATTTCACTATAGTTAAGTGTCTATGAATACTAAAAAGCTGGAAAGCATGTGCAACGAAAGCACATAATAACGAATTTGTGAGAAAAACTATCACGACGAAGTAGTTGATGGATTTTTGAGATACAGACTAAAGTGTAAGCTACCTACTAAAAATCGTCTAAGACGACCAAATAATTTTAAATAGAAATCTAGTTCATGCAAGGTGTTTTTAGGGATCGTTGGTTGTGATTGTAGTAACGGCATCAGAACCCTGCATTACACAAGGTTCGACATGCTCTTGACTTTTTGAGTAAACGCGCGGAGTTACTTTCTCCATACTAAGAGAACCCCGCGTTTGTTTTTCACCAAGTATGGAAAAACCAATTTTGTGAGTATACTCAAAAAGTTGTAAGGAAAAAAAATGGCATGTAATGGCTTCTTTATATCATAGTGATTCAAATCATGCAAGAAAACACTGTTTTTTTTTAAATTAATACTTGAATTAACGGGTTTTTCCTATCACGGACATAAGGAAAAATGACAAAAAATCCTATTAAAATGATCAATATCTTGGAAACCGTGAAACTTAGCATAATAGTAAATGTGGTCAAAAATGATCAGAATGACTGTTACTATCATCCCGTAACACGCCAACACCCGAGTGCCAAACACCCTGTATACAGGCTGATGCGCAATTGCTAACTACGTTTATTAATTTCGTCTTAATTCGCGTACTGTACGTTGACGAATTAGAAAGTGTCAGGTGTTTTAATGTGACATTTTTCCTTATTACCGCTCCAGCAATTAGATGTAAGATGTCAAAACAAAAACGAAATAGAATTGTAGAAATTTATATTTCGAGTATAAATTGCTTCTGTAACGCCCGGAGCGATATCTGAAGAGACCTCCTAAATGATGAAAGTTCCCAAAGTTTGCATTGTTTCGAGCCGTATTTTTCGGGACTTAAACATTCGGCGTTTTGTTAAATTATACTAAAGGCTTTTGAATGAGCTACCTGGCTTGTTATTACAAGTTTTGGTGCCCGAACGAAAGGTGAACTTGGTACAGAAATTATTTTACTAAGTAAATGTGAAATCTGTGACTTCTAAAAAAGTAAAGGTAAAAGTCAAATTTGTACTGTACCTAAATTTTTCTCAATAAATGATTTGATTTGATAATATAAACACTGTTATATGCTAAATCTTTCACAGTTCGTGCTGTCCAAATGTGGAACGAACTTCCGTTGTCCTTAAGACAATCCCCTTCTGTAGTCTCTCTAAAGAGAAATTTAAAAACGCTGTGGTTGAATGAGTCGTGAATCCTAGCTCCTTTTTTTTATCTTTTATGTAAAAACTTATGTTAACTCGTAGAAAACTTACGGCATCAAGTTCGCCTTTTGTGTGTATTATTTTGTGCACCCGGAGCCCGTGTGGTTGCCGGGTTAGAATAGTGCCACTCCATATCTTCCCGTGGATGTCGTAAGAGACGGCTAAGGGAATAAAGGCGTATAGTATTGCTAGGCGATGGGCTTGCAACCTGTCACTAATACACTGGTAAACATCTTAGCCTAAGTGTGCAAAATGTGGTTACAGAACTATCAACAAGTTTTTAGAGTTGTTGGTAATTCTGTAGCTCTGCCGACCCCACTCTGGGAATAAAGGCGTGAGATTATGTATGTGTATGTATGTATAAACATTAAATGAAATTTTAATAAAGAAATAATCAATTATTCGGAACCGGACACACGTTCAAAAGCCAAAATCAATAACTCCAATCTTTTAAGGTTTACACGAAGTCAGAACTGCGTCATTTTTCATCTTCAAAAGTGATTTATACTTAATTGAGATGAAGCAGCGGTCGCAATATCTCCAAGGACACTATAGTGCCGGCTGCTAAGAAGTTAATCCTGACACCTGTCATTCCGGTACATATCATAACCTCAAACACAAGAATAGGTTATAAATTGTACTGAGATGACAGCTGTCAGGATTGACTTCTTAATGGCCGGGCACTATAGGAGCTTATAAACTGAACGATAAAGAAAACTGATCACGTGTTCACTTATAACTTAAAGTTGTAGACTTGTGACCCATTTCTAACGCTGTTGAGTATAAATCAACCCCCAAAAAGGTTCCATTATAAACTCTTTAAAACAACAATAAAGTTAGCTTAAGGAATTGTTTTAAACCGGTCAAAACCACTTCGGGCCGCGATGTAGGGTTCAGTAGACATTACAACAAAAGCTCAGCAATATTATTCAAGTTTGACTGTTTAAGATCGTTTTTTTGCAAAATTTGGCACAAAAGCTGTATGGCGTCCACACGATAGCGACTTGCATGGGCAAGCAGTTTGTGCGATATACCGTTTTGCCGTCTTAACGCATATTCTTGCTTGTGCAAATTGGAATTTGCGCAAGTATGATTGATAACAATTTATTTAAATCCATGAACTTCTCGCGGAACCCTAAGAAGAACGAAAATTTCAATCGAATCGGACTGACCTCGGGGGTCAATTCTAAAATTAATTGAAACGGCAAGCGAGTCCGAAATTCGGAAATTCGTTCCGGAATCCGAACAAAGAGAAAAAACGGATGATTACGTTCGGCCCGTTGTTCACGGGCTCCTGATAGGTATTTTGATGAATGCGAGCTTTTTTGCGTCCGATACGTAAAAAAACATTTTATAACTCCTTTGTTTTTCTTTACACCCTGTATTTTAACAGTACAGAACAATAAATTGGTGGGTAGAGTTCTGTATTTAAAGTATGAATATTAAATTGAAACCGAAAAAATGGCAATATGTAATGACTTAGGTACCTACCATTCGTACCAAGGTTAATTCTGATATTCGACGATAGAATGTTTTACCGACATATTTTTCAAAGAAATTTCTTGCTTACAGACACACATCATCCAAATGTTCAACTGCATTACATCCATTCCTGCCCCCTATTGCACCATTCTGACAATGACAGGTGACAGGTGACAATTCAGTATACATTTCAGAGTTAACAAGTTTTCAAATCACTAGGGTTCGTATAAGCTACCTACTCCATGTATACTGAAATGACACCTGTCACCTCTCATTGTCAGAATTGTGAAATAGGGGGCTGGACAGTTATTTAACTTGCAATGTATGTTTGTACTTATGTGTATGTAATTATGTAAGTGCTCCGATGAACTCCGGTCCCCCTTCAGTTCTAATGACAATACAATAATATAGTACCATCGAGCTGGTCTGATGATGGAGAGTCAGGGTGGCCATAAGAACTCCTAAATTATACATGCCGTTGTGTTAGGGCTTGTTAAAATCGTCTTGACAAGTAGATTACGACTGTGCAAAAAAATAATTAATTGGCAATAAAAGCTTGTCCCAAAAATGTTTTTTTTTTACAGAAACTTATTATTAATTACATCGCAGTGGCAAACGGACACATGGATCTATTCTACGGGTAGTAATCTTACCTTTGACATGTTATCGTATTGTCAACGTTATAGATGATAGATTCAAAAAACTGCCTGTTTAGTATGGTGGGCCTTACGAGATTACAAACCATACTATGACATGTCAAAACCAACACAGACGTTTGAAATGTCAAGACGGTAAATACGTAGTCAACCCAGAGGACCAAGAGACCACTATAGTCTGTGTCAATTGAAATTGCCAAAGATGTAAACAAATTAGTACCTACTGTTAGTTACTACACCTCAACTATTCAAGCGTGTTTGCATTTAAAATGACGTACCTATAATTAATAGTTATTTAATCTTAAACTTATGTTGCTTGCTTGGAATAGTTTATGCCATGCTTTGTCCTTATCTGTAATTGTGACATTTGCATCTGACAGAAAGTGATAAAGCATGGCATAAACTTATTCCACGTTTATAAGTAAGCGGCAAGTGTATAAATCCTAGCTAAGACCTCACTTGATTTTTAAAAGCAGGTGATTATCGAGTAACAATGGTAAATTGGTTAGGTGTGTTTACATATTTTCTAATGTCAATTGGCAGAGACTATATACTAGTTATTTCACAGGATGTTCCCCACACCATATATCGTTTTGAACACTGGCGGCAGGTTAATTATAGTAGCAACCCAGACGCGGGCCTATTATGGGTGTGTTTATCTTTGTTGATAAAACATCTGTCACTTTCTGAACAGTAATGTAAGAGTGACAGTGACAGATGCTTTGTACAGCGCGATTAAAGTGACTATAATATGGGTCCAGACGGAGTAACCAAGATTAGGGAATGCAATTTAATCGGTTATTATCCGTTTTTGTATGAAAATAACCGATTAAAACCGGTTAAACCGGTCAATCCCTAACCAAAATGCAAAGCTTCTAACGCTTCTTTTTCTATTGCTGAAAATATATGTGGTGATTTTAGTACGGTTCGATAATCCACATGGTCAACTGGCATCCCATACATTTAGAGCGATAGAAAAAAAAACTTCAGTAGCGTTTACATCTTGGCTAGGGCTTCACGAACCCTAAATAACGTAACGCTTTCGTAAAAACGTATCGAAAGCTGTCAAAAAGTAATCGACATAAGCGATCGACCCAATCGTCCGGCAGTTTACGTAAATTCTATACATGTTAAACAGCGATAATGATCGCCGAATGAATCTCGTCTGCCACAGTCAGGTGGAAGGTTTATGACCATTTGTAGATATGTGTTACCTTACTTGGAAGTTAATAAGGAGAGAAAATCTCATGTCATTTGCCGTAAAAGAATTACCTTATGATCTTACACTTTAGCCCTATTTTACCTGCTTAGGTATAATACTATATTGTGCTGTTTTTCACCCAATGCACTCTAAATTTCTCAGGCAGAAATGTCCAATAGCCGCAACGGAGAGTCGTTGCATTTTTAAATGAAAAAAGACTTTTATAAAACAATTCAAGAGATACACAGAGCGAAGGTGAGTGGAAGGGTCGGAAGAAGCCGCCTTAGGCGTAATTTTCGAATCAAATCGGAGAAATACTGGAAAAGGGCCAAATCTTAAGTACCCGAAACCGACGTGCGTGCATGACTTGATGTATGAATGTGGAAGAAGTGAAAGAGATTTGTCAGGAACGTAGCAGGTGGAAAAATGTGCTCTCTGCCTACCCCTTTGGAAAACACCTACATAAAGTCTGTATTGCTATTATAAAACGCTTTTAGGATCATACTGTACCAATTTTCAGAAGAGCAGCCTGTGGATAAGCTATACGCAAAAGTAAGTTATTTATGCAACTGTCACATAACATAATCAAGAGTTAATAATGTACAGGTCAATTCACAAGAGCTGGCACGAAAGGATTCAACGAAAGTAATGTTCGAATTTCAAACCGAAAACCTGTTAGTATTTTACACACTTGTATACTTTCGTTCACTCATTCAATTCATTCGTGCCAGCTGTTGTGAATCGACCTTGTAGGTACATCCGTACATCTTTTTACGGAATATAACGGTCCAATTAAAGCATTTGCTCTTATTCTTTCACCCGCTGCGCTCTAGAATTCTCAGGCGGAAATGTCCGATAGCCGTATCGGATAATCTATTGGATTTCTAAACGTAAAAGGACTTTCATAAAACTATTCAGAGCTCAGCACCCCTACCATGAGACCCCCTCCCTCCGGACCATCTGGCCACCAAATCTTTACCACCAGTGGTGACTTGAACCTGCAATTTCCCAACTGACTACCAGTGACCAAAGAACACGATAGTACTCCTATATCACCACCGGTGGTGGAAACAAGCTCATTTGACCACTGGTGTTAAAATTAAACAGAAATAGTAGCACTTCACCACCGGTGGTCAACTTATAAAAAGGAGCTACAAGGTGGGCAAAACAAAACCTAGTAAATCCAAGTACCACATTTATTTGTACTAAAAAATTAACTAAGTTAGAAAGATAAGGGTTTGAATTCACGACTTTTTTTATTTTTGCCAATTTAAGGGTTAAGCTTGTACATATTTATATTACAAATAAAGTATCCTGTTTTCTATCCCACCCTCTAGATCATCTGGTCACTAGTGGTAATTTAAGTGCGGTTTGGCCACCGGTGGTCAATTAAAACGAAACCCTTCCAGTTTTACCACTAGTGGTAAATATCGTGTTCTTTGGTCACTGGTAGTCAGTTGGGAAATTGCAGGTTCAAGTCACCACTGGTGGTAAAGATTTGGTGGCCAGATGGTCCGGAGGGGTACTCTCCCTACTCGCTAGCGAGTTGAATGCTCTGTCCTGTCCCTCGCAGACCTCGCAGTATTCATATAGAGTGTGAGGAACAGAGCATTCGATTCGCTATCAATGAATGAATCAATCATTTATTTGCGAAAATACGGTATTTAAATAGGTCTTACATTTTAATTTGTTCATTGTATTCACCAACAATGTATGCAAATTATTATAATAACCCTAATTAGTTTTGCCATTAAATTAACATATTTTATACTAGATAACATATATTATACTAGATAATATATATTTTATACTAGATACAGTAAAAACAGTGTTTCAGAAGCCACGTGGTCAGATAGTGTTTGAAAGTATTGTTAGGATGCCGTTTAATGTCATCAGGTAAATTATTAAAAATAACTATACACATATTGTACGCGTTTCTTTTATATATGTCCTTGTGTGCGGGGGCTTGTATAACTGATTCACAATTTTGGGCCTTGTCTACCTCTGGATAGCCTCACTGCGCTTTTTGAAATACTCGGTTTTTGTACAGCTAGCGAGTACAGTAATTGTAACTCATGGTAAGGGTACAAAGCTTGATAATGGCACAGTTTGTATGGGAATTTAAGTTATTAACAGTGCATTATTATACTCTGTGTTGATGACATTAGACGTTTTTAGGAGCATACTTAGTACCGATTTTACCAAACGATGTTGACCACTAAACAGACGATTAGAGAGTTAACAGCTGTCAAAATATAAGAACTAAGCAGTCGATTAACATTGATTAAATTTAACATCTTTTACTGAAGTTGGTACTTACTGTATCAATAAAAAACAGCACCTTCTACATAAGCTATGTGCAATAGTTTTGTTTATGAAGCTTATCATTTCTTTCATTATTGTCTACTTAGTTAATACACACTATTATTAACATAGTCTATATACTTACGCATTAAAGCCAATTTGTAAAATCTCAGGTAGACATTTGGTGGTCAATTTGGCAAATTTAAAGTATTTATATAGTAGGTAAATTAAAAAGTAAACAGAACAATTCACCAACCCATTTTCCCTGATATTTGAACACTGATAATTATAGTACATTGTGTATTAAGGGTGGTAAAGAAAGAATTACAAACGAGAGTCTGTTAGAAGCCCGAAGCCGTAGGCTGAGGGCTTTAATGACTCGAGCTTTGTATTTCCTTTACCACCCGTGTAACATACAATGTTTTTCATCACAATTGCGAGGAAATGAAATAAAATCAGACAAAAGATCATATTTTTAACTTATTAGCGGCAGACTACATCATTGTCTGTGACTTACCACAGATAATGTCAAACGTGTTCGGAGTCCGATTCTAGTGACATATGAGATCAATAGTTTATTATGCGAGATTGTTAGAAAATAGTATTCAACTGACATTTCATCTCGAATGAAACTTCATATCGAATGGCACAAGAATTGGGGTCCTGACGTATTGTGATAGTTTGAGTCCACGTATAACATTTAAAAAAAAAGCTATTACGCACTTAAGTAACGTAATGGTAAAAAAAAGGCCCGCGGGTATTATTTTGGTCGATTTTTCTAGCATGTTAGGACACTATTTACGAGCAAGTGTGATGAAAAATTATTAATTTCGCCGAATTGCTCCGACATTAAAATTTATCTTATAATTATTAATTTTTATAAGTATTTTTCTCGCAGCTCCGTCCGCATAGTAGTCATTCATCGCTATTCCCTCAGGAACAGGAACTGTCCAATTGTTCGGGTTAAAAAATAAGAGCTATTCCAGGATACAAGTCTATCTCTGTGCCAAATTTCATCCACATCCTTTCAGCCGATCTGACGTGATTGAACAATAAACTTCTTAACTAAGTATTAGTAAGATATATAGTAAAAAAAGATAAGATAAGATGGATCAAGAAACCGAATGAGCACACATGCTACCTGACTGCATTCTGAGGCCACCTGATTAGCCATCTTAATACTGCAATTCCAAGACCAAAAAATCCTTGCCAACTCTGAGGACAAAGATGGAATGCCTCTTTGCTAGTAATTTCACCGGAACACAATGCACTGCTGCTTGTCGGTAGGTTAAGGATAAGATGGTGGTAGCGATCCGGACAGACCTTGCACAAGGCTCTACCACAACAAACCCAATTATTAATCATAGGTGTTTTTTTTTTTTTTAAATATGGCATAGAGAAGACAAGCGAGCACACAGGCCACCTGATGGTAAGTGGAAACTGTGACCCATAGACATTCGCATTCACAAGACTGCAATGCAATCCTAAGACTGCAAATGCGTTGCCAACCCTGAGGACTAAGATAGAAGCCTCTAAAAATAAGCATCGTCGTTACTGTTACTATGGCTTTGAAATGAGGCGTGACTGGAAACCATTTTGATGGCATCGGTGACTGCCAGGGACGGCGTTTGATCGACCTTGGGTTTGATGCCAGTTTAGATTACTTTCGCATTATCGACAAATTACCGTAAAATCTCGCTTTAAAATGCTCCTTAAGGTTTCACTTATGGTTGTGGTTTGAACGATGTACTAGGGATAGAAATAACCGGTTATAACGGGTTTTATCCGGTTATTTACATATACGAACGATTAATAACCGGTTAAATTGCATTGCCTAGAAGCAACGCCTGAACTGAAAAACAAATTTTGCTCCGGTTGGTCACGTTTCTCACCCCCAAATTAAATCTGATTTCCATCAATTCTCAATATATTGTAGTTACTACAAAAAAGTTTCTCACAAAAAAAACATTTTTGGGGCCAGATTTTGCAGTCGACTGTACTTTTTTTTGCAAAATCGTTATCTGCTTATCGAGACCAAAGTAATGAAACCGAAACCGTTGCTAGAAACATAAAAAAACAATCTCAAAAACAAAAAGTATGAACGATTTTTTTTATATAAAGCCATTTGGTGTTAGATGTTTTTGAACCGACTGCGGCAAAGCCCAAAAGAAAGGCTATGTGTTCGACCAGTAGGTATGTCTAACTATATGTTCCTTCGTAACTACTAAACGGCTAAACCGATTTTAATAAATTATAGGTTCCAAACCAATCAAGTGTCCTTAGTCGTTATAGTTTGATAGAATAGTCGATGTGATACCTCACTCGATTACGTAATGTAAAAAAAAACCTTAAGTACTACTTTGTCGGCGTAATTAAAATGTAAAACTATGCCAAAGGTCATGGCCCACCTAGTATGAAAACTATACCCAGGGTGTACAGAAATGCAATAGGGCGGGAATTAAAGATAAATATGTATACTTTATAATGGTATATGTCGCATTAGTAATTATAAAAGAAGAAACAATAAAGCGATTTTTTTAACTTTTATTCAACTTCATCAATGTATAAATCTAAAGTTACATCGTCCAAAAAGGCTGCAGGTGTATCTATACTTTCTTGATGTCTAGCCCAGGATAAATAGTAGGTAGACTACGCTTGCAATGCGGGCACAACTTCCTATGGTGCGGCGGCCTTGTATACAAGAGCAGTAGTAACCCTCGATACTATCTCGGTAATGTGCAATTGCATGGCAAATTGACCTCGAGCCATCAAATGGAGTCTGAAATAACAGGTTGATACCGATAGAGGTATAGGTACCTGGATTAACTTAACACTAGGGTACTTTTTATCCTGGAAATCTGAAAAGCTCCCATAGAAACAACAATAACCGAATTCCATGTGGGCGGAGCAGCGGGCGAAAGTGTAATATTAATGTGTATTAATATTAGGTATATCCTCGAACTTACCTCACGTGGTATTATTTTTTGTAGTAATAACACGGTGTGATCCCGATATCTTTCGAGGAAAACTCCTGTAAGACTGTGTTTTCTGCGACGTAACACAGATCGGTTACACGCTACACATACTAAGTCTTTCCAAATCAAAAAAATCCAAATCCAAAAGCAAAATCTCCAGTAAACACGTCAAAATAATCAAATCGAACACACAGATCACAACGAAAACCTACGAAGACTGAACTACCCACATTAAGTAGGGATTTCATATAACTACCTAATCAAAGATATATTAATAGCCAATCTTCTTAGCACTGTTACATATTACCTCCATGGTTTTTTTTTTAACTATTTACTTAAAATAAAGTGTGGGTTAGAACTGCATAATTTACCACCAATTTGGTTCATGTACGCAAACATTTTTTGACCGGGTAGGATTATGGGCCATGACCTTACAGCTTTTTCCAAGAGTCTCTAGAGCCGCAGACTATAAGGGTTCCTAGTTTGACTTCGGAACCCTAAAAAACATCCACGACTCGGGAACGAATACTTGTAACTATTATTATACTCTTTCTTGAGAGCCGATTGTGACTACTACTCAAGATCGCATCTCTTGAAGCGTAAGATTGAAAAAGGTTTGAACAGCAAAGGCAATAGAGAGCAATGTCGTCTTTATTTGTGGACTCGCTGTATTTCACAATGGCGTTGGCTTTGTTTTTTTTGTGACGGGGAATCATGCGATGAGATTGTCTCTGGATTTTTTAACAGGCTGAAAGAGAATCGCGTGATTTGGGGACTTGTCGACATTTTTAATGAGGTTACGTCCTACCTATACAGACTGAAAATATATACAGAACTCACTTTTTGTAACTAAATGTAATATAAAACTGGAATGGAATGAATATTATTTTTACCCGATGTAAAATAAGAGATGTGTCGGTATACATATATGCATCTGTATGTCTGACTATATGTCTGTTACATCGTTGCTCCTAAATAGATGGACTGAATCCGATGCAGTTTTAAAAATAAAGCTAGTTTAATCTGAATTAGGAAACGCAAATAACCGGTTATAACCGGTTATACCCGGTTTTAACCGGTTATACCCGGTTTTAACCGGTTATTTTTATACAAGAACTTTTGATAACCGGTTAAATTGCAATCCCTAATCGGGATGGTTCTTAACTAGGGTTCTTGTTCCAGGTCACAAATACGGTAAAGGTCCGTGTCACACTATTAAAGTCGCAAAAACTACGAAACAATGCTGCTGATAAAAAAAACATAAATTATACCGAATTTTCAGAATTTCAATACCGCTAATCAGGTCTGCAAATTCCTTCACCTCTTGATATACAATAAAATAAATTCCATGATAACTCTTAACAAACCCCAATGCGTCAGAAGTAGGGTTATGTGTATGTATGTATGTATATTTGTGAGGCACGTTCAGAAGCCTAAAACGTAAGTGCTTGTCGTTGTCAGAGTGACTTAGACTATATTTAAATCAAAGTGTATAGGGTCCTCCCTTACATATGAAATTGGTGTTTTGTTGAACTTTGGCTTAAAATACATGCCCTACCCCTATTTCACCAGTAAATTGACTAAGAATTCTAAATTCAATTTTATTTCAAATTACAGCTCACGTATTGTGCTTCGAATTTAGCGATTCATTTGTTTTTTCTTTGACATTCAGTTTAAAATATGAAGAACTTGAAATATCGCGTTATTTACGAATACGAGTTCCTCCGTGCTGCAGAAACGGCTCGAAGGATTAATCATGTGCATAAGCACAGTTTTACAGTGTACCTAAAGGTGAAAAACTTAAGTAAGTCACCTGTTGTAATGTGTGAGTAAAGTGTGCGCGTAGACATTCCATTTTTGAAATTTGTAATATAAAGCATTGTTTCACTAGAGAAGTGAAAATAGTTGATTTATTTTGTATGAAAAAATCTAAAATATATAAAGTCTTAATTGGACCTATAGTGCCCGGCCGATAAGAAGTCAATCCTGACAGCTGTCATCGCAGTACAATTTATAACCTATTCTTGGCTTTGAGGTTGGTTCATACATAGTTCATTTAACATTTATTACTCCTTATGACCTCAGGAATGCGTGATTAAAATCTCTCGCAATGCTCACGAGCACCGTGTATAGATGAAAATATCAAAAAATACAGCAATATGCTTCTCTTAGTCGGTTATTTACTGCAAATAACCTTACACAAAACGCCAGATTTTCCGTTCACGTACCACTTATATAAAATCTCAACAGAACCAGTATCTCAAGAGACTATCGTCTAAAAAGGTTGTCAAGAATGTAACAACATAATAAATGGAAGAGATAACCGACCCTTACGTGCTGAATGTTGTTTGGTACGGTCGGCCTTGTAAGTAGACTGTAGTACTTTATCACTTTAAGACTGCACGAGCGATAGAAAAGAAAATCTTTAGTAGCCTTTGCTAGGGCCTCGGTAGTGTTTTCTTTTAAAAAGGGGGAACGAAGTCATAGGAACTCTTTCTTTGGGTAAAGCAGGATGTACAGTGACGCCCTCATTACTTATATTGTGTTTTCTAATAAACTAAAGTATTTACTTAAAATTGGACGAAGTGTTTTTGTACTACAAATAAAAACACACCTTATAAGGTATATCATATAGTTTAATAACAATTCACCTTTGAGTTATCAACTTAACGGAAAAATGTGGCCACCTTTTCCCGTTAAGCTGACTATTCAAAGGGTAATTGTTATTAAAGTTTGTTACGTATCCCATAAATAGTGTTTTTACTTGCACTACAAAAACATTTCGTCTGATCCCAAAATTTTTTTTTAGTTAATTAGAAAACACTATAATAGTAATGAGGGCGCCACTGGACGATCGGCGTTTGCTCGGCGCAGTCTTAAATGTGGTTTTTACGCTCTAGCGCGGCAAACACATCTCCCGGTTAATACTTGGTATGTCGAGTTCATGAGAATCACCTAACAGGGCCCCTATTCTAAGTGGTATTCATTATATTGTCTTTAATCTGAGGTTAACGCTATCGAAAACGATTTTCGTAAACTGTCTGGCAGCTTACGTCAATCCTATACATTTTCGATAACGATAACGATCTCGCCACGCATCTTGTCTAGGGCCACTGTTCCGAGATTCTAGGTTATCGTATTGTTAACGTTGTAATCCTAATAATAGTTCATAATTTTTATGTGTATTACTTTTAAAATAATTATTTATTACTCTATTACCTACCTTCTAATTAATGTAACTTACTTTTAAGTATTATTATATTTTATCATTCAAAAAATGACCTTCTGCTAGAGTTTCTTGCGGCGCTTCTCCGCAATGATGGTCTTGTCCGAAGCGCTGGTAGATTCACTCTATATTACCGACGTGTATATGAGCCGTGTTTACTAAATAAATATTTGGAATTTGGAATTTGGAATCTTATTTACTTGAGAGAAATGTGGAATAAAAGAAGATGTATTGACTAAGATTAAAAAGGGGGTGTTCTGTTGGTTCGGTCATTTGGAAAGGATGGATGAAAGAAGACTGACGAAAGAGATATACAGATCGAAAGTGAGTGGACGGGTCGGAAGGGGCCGCCCTAGGCGTACTTTTTCGAGTCAAATCGGTGAAATACTGGAAAAGGGCCGAATCTTAAGTACCCGAAACCGACGTGCGTGCATGACTCGATGTATGAATGTGGAAGAAGCGAAAGAAATTTGTCAAGATCGTAGCAAGTGGAAAGAAGTGGTGTCTGCCTACCCCTCTGGGAAACAGGCGTGATTTAATGTATGTATGTATGTATGTCTTTACTTGACAGTAATGGCGGTTGAGTCAACGGTCCCCGGCATAAACCTCGGCACGCGGCATTACTAACGAACTAAAGTGTTCGTAACGAAGCGACCGCAGCTGAAACTGGAAGCTGGGAAAACGGACTGGCCTAAATCAGAGCAATATTGATCCATATTGAAATCATACTGCTCTTAATTCCTGCTGTGCTAAATCCGTCCGAGTAGCGGAATACGTAATGCAAGGTAATATGGCGGCGATCGATAGACAGTTTTGGCTCGTCTATTTTTAGTTAACCGAGAAAGGATTAAGCTTAGGGGATGTTTTGTGAAAGAATATTTATTTTTATAAAAATATTTCATTTACCCGCGTGGTTGCCGGGTTAGAATAGTGCCACTCCATGTCTTCCCGTGGATGTCGTAAGAGACGGCTAAGGGAGTAAAGGCGTATAGTACATACTGTTAGGCGATGGGCTTGCAACCTGTCACTAATACACTGGTAAACATCTTAGCCTAAGTGTGCAAAATGTGGTTACAGAATTATCAACAAGTTTTTAGAGTTGTTGGTAATTCTGTTGCTCTGCCTACCCCACTCCGGGAATAAAGGCGTGAGTTTATGTATGTATGTATGTATGTATTTCATTTATTAGACGAATACTTATTACAACTTGGGCTAATATGGCTGCGTTTATCGCGAGACAAAAATGTGGATAAAACATTCGTCACTTTTTGACACGTAAAGTACGAGAGTGACGGGTGCTTTATCCACATTTTGTCCCGTGATAAACGCAATCATGCTAGGCACGCTGAACACAAGTCAAGATGTATATATGTTTATAAGCAACGGTGACTGCTTACAGTGAAAGGTGACATGTGACATTTCAGTGTACATGGCGCAGCTGATATGAATTCCAGTTATGTATGAGCGTATTAACTTTGCAATGTATAGCGAGTTGTCACCTGTCACCTATAATTGTCAAGATGGTGAAATATAGAGAGCTGGTGGCTCGTTTGCCTTTTATGGCTAAAAAAGTTATTGAGAACTACTAACTACTAACTAGCAAGGAAAAGGTACACGAGAAAACATGTTGCCTTATGGTAACTAGGGATCTGAGACCCATAGACGTTTGTAATCTTAAGAATACAATCTCAAGATTGATTCACTAATGTTTTACCAAATCATCATTTGACATTTGATATCATTTTACAAACTATCATTTCGCAAAGAGATACCTCCCGCCGCATTATTTTACAATTTCGTGTGGTAAAAAGTCTAACCTAACCTAACTTATTTAATAAGCCCATGTAACCTTTGTAATATGTAATGATTTAAGCACAATTACTACAAATGATGAATGAATGATGTATGACTAGCATAGAGCCATTCCATCTTAGTCTTCAGGGTGGGCAACGCATTTGCAGTCTTAGGATTGCATTGCAGTCTTGTGTATGCGAATGTCTATGGGTCACAGTTTCGACTTACCATCAGGTGGCCTGTGTGCTCGTTTGTCTTCTCTATGCCATAAAAAAACACGTTTTTGCGAAATGGAAGTTTGTCAAATGATGATTTGGTAAAAGTCAGGATACCCTCAAGATTGCTATCCTCGTCCAATTACGTAGCTAAGCCTAAGCTCTAAGATGGAGTGCCTCTTTGCCAGTAATTTCACCGGAACACTACAATGCGAACACTGCTGCTTGGTTGGTAGATAGGATAAGATGGTGGTAGAGATCCGGTCGGACACAAGGTCCTATCACCACAACTATTCTCCTATTTCGTAATTTCGTTTCCAGAACAGGGGGGTTATTATGACATGGTTATGCAGCTCATTTTACGGTGAGCGTAAAATGAATTGCACAGGTACGTCATATAATAACCCCACCCCACAGGTTGGACGTTACCGGCGTGAAACGTTTTTATTTAACCTGCTAACAATAGTTATTCGTTCAACAAGAGAGCAAAGTTGGTTTTTGCTGCGAGTGATGATTTTGAATCCCGAGTAAGCGAAGGATTCTATTATTGAATCACGAGCGTAGCGAGTGATTCTAGGTTAGAATCCTGAGCGTAGCGAGGGATTCAAAGATACGAGACGTAAAAAACTTTGGTCTCGTGTGAGACATACAACTTTTCACCTCAGCAGCGAGAACAACACAGCGTGAAGCTGGTAGGGCCAACGCAGGTCTTCCGTTGTGACCATTTGGTGAATACACGACTAAATAACGACACGATCGCATATGCATCAATCACAAGCATTTTTGTAAAATACTAATAAAATAAAAAGTGGAAAAAATAAACATGAAACCGATAAAACCTGTCACTCAACTTGATAATGCCGTAGTGCAAACACAACTTTATACAGCTTTATGTAGTCTGTGGCTTTAAAAAAAACCTAACTAGGCCTTGTCTATGGCTATTGGCTATGGCGGAGAAATTAACAAAAATTACATCGTCATTTACATTACATTACTTTTTTTTTTTAAGTACAATAATCCCGCTATTTTTGAAATGCGTTCTGAAACTGCCCCCGCGGTTTATGTCACGAAATTAAAGATTGTTAAAACGATAACAAAATTATGTAGATACATAACTTCTACATAATCTACTTATTTATTTTTCATTAATTTTGTCTTCAAAACATTAAATAAAAAAAATGATTGTACCTACTGTATAAAATAGTTATAATAAAGACATTTCAAAGTTTAACAGATAGTTTTATTTGCAATTTTACGGTTATGTGTGCATCCGAACGTGCGTTTCTTTTTGGGCCTACTATGTGTGGAATTTGAAAATCGAACTTCGAATCAAGTTGTTTCTATCTCTCGCTTTTTTCCTATCGAAGTGAAAGTGACAGAACAAAGTGAAGTTCAATTTTTTCGAATGTTGTGAGTAGCCCCAGCACTGCTCACGGCATTTAAAAAAAATAATTAAAAAGCTACTTTGCCTCTCGCTCGCAGCAAAATTGAATTTTGCTCACTGTTTTTAAGCAGCAAAACCTGCTTGTTTGAGCTGCTGAGGTGAAAATAGTATTTGTACTTACATTTTTTATTTATTTGTTTTAATTACTGTATTTCACTCGACGCAAATATTTGCATATTATTTGCAATGTTTGCATGGCTGAAATATTAATTTTGCACAAAATACTGTTGTTTCGATATTGCAATTTGTGAATTTTATAACAACTGTTAATACGTATTCAGCATTTTTTCCGTTTCATTTAAAATGAAATACATTGTTTTAAAAACATGTCTGTTTTTTAGTTATTACCTTCATAAATGTATGGTCTTGCTCCATCATTTCTTGTTATTCTGTTCTACTCATCTAAGCATGATATTTTTATTATATTCATCGATTTTTAATTATTTTCACTCGCTCTTAAAATGTTACTTTACCACTCCAACCAACCAATCCAATCACGGTGTTTGTGAATAGAGGATTATTACATTTAAACCTATTAGTTAAATAAGAAAGCATTTAAAAAGTCACTTTACATAAAACAAAACCAAAAAAAACCGCGGATTTTTTGTAAAAAACATCTTTTTTTTTCTCGCATTTTAATTGAAAAGTAGAGTAGGTATTTAACGCAAGACTAAACAACCATAATGACACTTGAACTAAGACACCCTCGCTCCACTTGGGCGGCTAAACATCTCGTGTCATTATGGTTTATTTTAGTCCCTTGTTGAACAATCTACTATTATATAATGCTAAATTAAATATTATCATTATCATAAGCTATTTTAAATAAAATTCATGTTTGTTGAGTTTCTGGCGGCGTTTTTTCTCTTCTTTATTGCTACTTGTTGAATAACCATCTTTTATCATTTTGTCGTCATATCTTTTATTAATAGACGACTATCAGTTTTATAACTGTAGTCTAACTCTTAGGCAAGAGTGATATATTCGATACTCCCAAACTACCACAGCTCAACTCTGCAACATTACACAGCATGTTCAATATTCAGAGCAACTTCGATTATTTATTGATATAGTACTCGAATGTTGTGGACCGAAGTTTGGCCCAACATTATACATCATGTTTATCTCTAGGGTCATAATGTTTCGTTCTAGTTTTCTTACCTACACACGTACCACACCAAAATATGTAGCTCGTAAGTTTATACGATGGATACGTGGTGTTATTATCCATGTAAAATATGTTATGGGGTAATTATTTAAACACGACAGTTTTTATTCAATTTAATGTATTTTTTGTCCTGGTACGAGGTATTAAAGAAAAAGGAATGAACGGTGGTGTAAATGGATGTGTATAAAATAAACTCTGTGAGTAAAGACGTTCGTTTTTATGGAAAAAAATGACCTAAGGTTTCAAATGGAAGCCTGAAACGTGAGTTGTGTTTTTTTAAATGTTTTTCAGACTCATATCATCAAAATGGATGAGAAATCTTTTGACATTTGAATATCCAAAAGATTAGAGTTCTATAATAAGCTTTTACAAGAACTATAAAAAAATACGTCATGTCGACTGAGCAAAACAATTAAATTAAATTACACCTACTTATCCCCAAACGAGGAGATATCCTGAAGGAGCAATTCAGAAAGTCCCCCGGGGAAGTTCCCGATTAAGATCTTTTTTCCGTAAGTCCGGAATTAATTAAGATTGGTCAGAAACTGTGGGTGATTTTAACGATCGCGATTTTAAGTTGATGATAAATTTATTCCTGAATTGGATATTTTAAAAATTGTGCCTTGTTTAATGGGAAGCAATATGTAGTTATGTAATAGTACATTACTTAACAAGGTCTGTAAAAGAAAGAAAGCCCGAAATCGCAGGTATTTGAGACCCGAGCCGTAGGCGAGGGTTGTAAATATGCGATAGAGGGCTTTCTTTTTTACTGCCCGTGATGAGTACACAATTTTACGTCTTCACCTGGCCACAATGCGAGTTTTACCGTGCGCGAAGCGTGCGATAAAACTCACATTATGGCCAGGTGTTACGTAAATGTATTTAAAGAGCATTGGGTAAATTTGTTTGAAGAATATTGTAATTTTTTTTTCAGCGGCCACGGATGATTTTAACATATTTCGAGATCCTTTAAAATCACATAGATATATATAATTTATGGCGTTTAATAATATCGGAGCCGAGATATTTAAGATTTAAGTGTTCCGTTTTTGATACTAAAAGTACGCCCAGGTAAGAATATTAAATATCTCACTCAGCTCCGATGCACTTAACAATAAGTATTACATTATCTAACAAAACATGTTTATTTTGAATTATTCTATCATAATTTACCACTTTTACAAATGACAACACTTATCCCCCCCCCCTTAAACAGTGACCAATTTTCTAACGTTAACGTCTATTTTAATGAGATTTTTAAATTAAAAACATAGCTAAGCTAAGATCCTATAGCCACTTATTATTTGACGATCTACAGTTGAGGATAAATCAAATTCGTTTAAAATTCACTATAAAATTTGCCCTAAACGAAGACACAAAACTTTTCAATCGTGAAGCTTATAAAATGTGGCAAAAAGAGAACATCCTGTAACTTCATACTTCTTATACTTCTTTTGTCATTCTATTGTTTGTATAATCTTACTTCTTTTGTCGTTTTTTCCCGCAACTTCATATTTCCTTTGTCTTTCTATCGCATTGGGACTATTTTATATGTAGTTACTTTAGCATATATCTTACTCCTATATCATTATTAAAATTATGTTATATATTAATTAACCGTTGAATTGCATGATCCTGTTTAATATTTTTTGTAATTCATGTTTGGCTTTAATAACCTTTATTCCATATACGGGCACTTTTACACGTCAAGAATCTACCAGCGCTTCCCAGGAGACCACTGCTGAGAAGAAACGCCGCAAGAAACTCAGCAGTCAGTAATTTTTTAACCATATTTCACAATACAATGATACTTATGTAGTCTAGCATTATATAAAACTATAAATATCATGCGTAGTTCAGCAGAAAAACATGTCAAAAATATTACGAGAGAGATAAAGGGAGAAAAAGGAAAAAAAGGGAGAAAAGGGGGGGTGGGGGGGGGGTAAACTCTTGCACATAAACAATTACAAGACGTGTTTGCATCAATATAAATAATGTTCATAGGCGAACTTATACTATACGGGAGTTCTTCCAGTTAACCTTGGAATATAAGTCCCTTGAATAAAACTGTATTTCGTGTGCAATATCAAAAAATCTCCAAACGGTATTTAACCTTGTGATGAATATTCTCAAACAATTTAACGTCACGTTCCCATTGGCTTAAACGCGTGCCCATCCGTCAATGAACCACAGATAATAAATCAATTTGAGGGGCCATAGATAACGCGCTGCGATGCCTCATTTGTCTACGGCTGTAGACTATATAGGGTGTCGCACGGTTGTTACACGGAGGAAAGAAAAAAGAAAAAAGATTTTTATTCAGGAAGTAGGCCGCACGTACCGAGTGTACTTTTAATATTTTAAATAAGAAGATTTGCTTCATGTGGGCTTTATTTTATTGTTAAAAGTGAGTATGTGGGACGCATTCAAAGAATTAAAAATGTTACTTACCACAACAACAGGTAATCAAACCGACGAAGTGTAAATAATTGTATTTTTATAAGACCGATCAAACGGGTCAATACGGTATTTGACTAAAGTCAAATCAGCTTCTTTTTACGAAATGTCAAATACTTGATTACTATCTTGTGACGTCACAATCAAACAGCGTCCTTAATGTTGGATTTTATGAATTTAAAAATCTTAAAATAGCAATTATAAATAAAATATTGATATTTTCCTGGTATTTTCATGTTTTTTTTCACTCTTTTTTTAATTTCATTTCACTCTTGTCAAATACCCTATTATAATGATCAACATCGTGAACACCATGAAACTGTACGCTTACACATACACACACACATTAAATCACGCCTGTTTCCCAGAGGGGTAGGCAGAGACCACTTCTTTCCACTTGCTACGATCTTGACAAATTTCTTTCGCTTCTTCCACATTCATACATCGAGTCATGCACGCACGTCGGTTTCGGGTACTTAAGATTCGGCCCTTTTCCAGTATTTCACCGATTTGACTCGAAAAAGTACGCCTAGGGCGGCCCCTTCCGACCCGTCCACTCACTATCGATGTGTATATCTCTTTCGTCAATCTTCTTTCATCCATCCTTTCCAAATGACCGAACCATCGAAGCATGCCCTTTTCAATCTTAGTCAATACATCATCTTTTATTCCACACAAACACTGGTCTTTTTCTGGCTTAACTGGTCCCGTGAGATTATTTTCCCATCTTAGGCTTCGGTTTTTACATTCATATATTCTGAACCCAGGGGGCCTAATGTGGCTACGTTTATCACTTGATAAATTTTGGATAAGGCATCCGTCACCTTCTGACACGTAAATAAGTACACGTGTCAAAAAGTGACGGATGCTTTATACACATTTGACACGCGATATAGAGGCGGCCATAGGCCCGCTGGGAATAATATCAAATTAATCAATTTGTGTGAGATAAATTCCCTTATATTATATTATATTTATATTTAAAAGGTTGTTACTATGCACATTGTATTATACCTACCCGTATTAAGCCCGGCCATTAATACAGGGTGTCCGGAAAACATTGAACGCGTAACGGCTGTTCGCAAAAAGTTAATGGTTCCCTTTAACACCATCCTGTATTCGTATGAGTCGACATTTTCTTTTCGCTTAGTCGTTCAACTGAGTTTACTTAAGTAACATTTGCAATTTTAACTTAAGCTAATAGGCACATTTTTAGATCAGACAAACAAATTAAGATAAACAGGTTACTTTTAAGGAAGATATTTTTTTCTTTGCCCTATACAAGATGAGGTACGAATTTGGCTACAATTGATAGTATTTGACTTTAATTTTGTAGCAGCAAGATTCATGCCTCACCCGTAGTTGGGTACGTAAGTAGCTTCTGTAGCATAATAGATATTAAAATGTGCAATCTTATGATACAAAAACACAGAACTGCAATATCAAAACTAATATCGTCCTAAATGTAGAGGGTGTTTGCGTTTTATTTCAAGTTTATGATAGATCGTCCAACTATAAATCATTTTCACACAGAGAACGTAGCGTAATGACTCAAACACGCCCAGAAAGAGTTTTTTTACTAAAATAAATTCGATTATATTGACACTGTGTATTAGCCACAGAAACATTATAAAGTTACTTTCTTCTCGAAAGACAGAAAGTCCTGGAGCTCTGTTCTACCTGGTAAAACCATGTCGATTTTGAAATATTCAACCCTAACGAAGGAATTAATAAATTATATTTATTTTCCAAAGTCACAGTATACATTGCATGTTTTGTCAAAGTACAAGGAATATTGGAATCGTCAAAAATATACAGAAATATATATATATACGACTAGCTGTTGCTCGCGACTCCGTACGCGCAGAAAAATAAAATATAGCCATCAGGGATAATGAATGGAAATTTTTTTTTAATGTGTCCCTTAGTTTTGGAACCTATTCAATTCAAACCAACAAACAATCTAATCTTTCCTCTTGATAATATTAGTGTAGCAGATTTTCGCTACGTAGCGGAAAACCCCTCCTACGGGGCTACAGCGTAGCACTCGTAGCATTGGCTGCCGGTGAAGCAATTCAAACATGACGCTTTTTAAAGGTCACGTGCACGAAAAAAAATGTAAACTTCATAAACAACTATTGCGTATAACTATTTTCGCTATCACCATCTTATCCATTAACCTACCGCCAAACAGCAGGGTTCGAATTGTTGTGTTCCGGTTTGGGTATAAGACTATGAAATGACTAGCATAGAGGCATTCCATCTTAGTCCTCAGGGTTGGCAACGCATTTGCAGTCTTCGGATTGCATTACGGTCTTGTGAATGCGAATGTCTATGGGTCACAGTTTCCACTTACCATCAGGTGGTCTGTGTGCTCGTTTGTATTCTTTATGCCATAAAAAAAAAACATGACGCTTAAGTGACCAACCACTAAACTAAGGCCGACTATTCAAACAAAAAATAAACATACTTAAATAATAACCATGCACCTTCATTCAATAATGTATTCCCATTTCGCTCACGCATGAATGAATATGCCTCAAGTTTAGGCAAATTAGCTCTACCTATTCCGATATCTGATAATAACTCTAAGAACTTCAAAGTTCCTTTACCAACTTGACCTTCGATGAGAGTAATCAATATACCTACTTGGAAACCTACCGACACGTTGTTTTCGTACCGTTTCATGAAATAATAATGTATTATTAGTTGCTACAATCAAATCACGTGCAGCTTAGTTCAGTTTATAGTTACACGTTCTCAAATACGTGACTCACAAGAATCTCAAGTCACAAGGCATAACACGTGCTTTCAAAGTTATGTACTGTTTAACTTCAAGATGTCACAAACCCTCTGACTAAGGGCCTGTTGTTTGATCAGTAGTTAAACTAATTAATTGTTAAAATTTGAAAAAGGAATCGAAAATTTGAAGGAATCTCAAGGAAATGTGTCAAATTTTCAATTCCTTTTTCGAATTTTAACGATTAGTTAGTTTAACTACTTATCAAACAACAGGCCCTAATAAACGTTGAAGTAGCGGTGGTATACCTATACAATGTTTTGTCCTTATCTGTCAAATTCGGGTCCATATTGGCTCATATAAAATTGGTCTTTAGAATTTTTATTCAAATACCGATTTGTGACTATACTCATCATTACTCCGAAAAATTATGCTCATACTTTTTTAAGGCCGGCCTTACATACGGTAAGTTTACTTACGTAAGTAGGGACGCAGTTATTTGTTAGAATAAGATAGAAATATCTTTTTCTCATTCTAACAGATGGCCGTGTCCCTACTTACGTAAGTAAAACTTACGAGTGTAAAGCCGGCCTAGTCATAATCATCGCAACTCATAATACATTTTTTCAAAAAACTGTTACTTTTTAGATTTTTATAAATCTAAACTAACCTAACCTAATTTTATCTACACGTAAGATATTTAAGAAATTCTGAAACGTGTACGTTGCCATGAATATTGACGGTATAAGTTCAGATGATTATAATATAAGTTCCGATCGTTAGTATTCAAAAAAAATATGAAGTGTATGAAGAGTGATCATTAGGCCGGCTTTACACTCGTAAGTTTTACTTACGTAAGTAGGGACACGGCCATCTGTTAGAATGAGAAAAAGATACTTCTATCTTATTCTAACAAATAACTGCGTCCCTACTTACGTAAGTAAACTTACCGTATGTAAGGCCGGCCTTAGGTTGTAAAATTATATGAGATACATTTTCGGAGTTCCAATTATCTAATTTGCAATTTTATATGAACTTTGGCGCACCCGTCCAATTCAAATGTCACAATGACAGTTAAGGAGGTTACCCAACGTTTATTAGTACGGGGGCAAACGTTTCCTAGAATGTCTTACGTAATCGATTTGCGTTCGTTTATCGAAATCGCTTCCCATTAACGATTTCAACGACGAAGAAAATGGCCACTTTTCTTTTGTCTTCGTAGAAAATATTCATACCTACATTGATTATGAATTCGGTTCGGTTACTTTGTGGGTCTGTTTAATGGAAATAATTATAATGGACAATCGATTACCTTAAAATGATGTAATTACGTGAAGGTAACGATAAATTAATTAGTGTTACGTTTAGAGTTTTTTTTTATATTTTATCCTTTTGTGACCAGTTTCTTGGAAACGTTGAACGACTCTTTGTGCCGTAGAAAGTGACACGCCTATTCTGCCGTCCTGAGCAAAAACGCAGTAACTAAGATAAAGCTCCTGTAGCAATATCAACCTTATTACTAACGACATAGAATGGAATCTGCTTTGGTAATTGAATTTAAGATACTGCTTATTGGCTTAGGAGGGCAGTATTACTCTCGCTGTACTACTCTGACTTCTGCCTTCTTTCAGCATAGTGACGATTCGAGTACATTCTTCTGGTGTTAGCGACATGATAGTAATTTAACAACGATCGTGAAAGACGATTATGACTGGCTTTTATCATTTTAATTTGACAGATTGAAAACAAATAAGCAAAGTAAAACATGCGTGATTTGAATTTATTACCAAGTTCAAAGTTTTTTTATTATTTTTTTCAAAATACGTGTATACATTACCTATATTTAAAGTCCTATAATAAACGATATTAAATTCTCTTTGCACGTAACATTATTAATTTGCAAGATACAGATGATTTTGTCGCTGACCCGTGTTATTTGTCCACGATTGTATTTCTGCCAATTGGCAGAGACCCGATAGGGACACCCACCGTCCGCAACGCGTTTCAAGTTTAAAGTTGTTTCACCGACAATTTTTTCATTGAATGTATCATTTCACTGAATTCCACTTCATCGAAGCCTAACTTGTGCAAAATGTATTTACAGAATCGTTAACAAGTTTTTAGAGTTGTTGGTAATTAGGTATGTAGCTCTGCCTACCCCACTCTGGGAATGAAGGCGGAAAGTATGTGTATGAATGTAAGGATATTTTCTGCTGAAGCTGTGTTATTTTCAGGTTATCTCAAATAAGAATAATTTGGACCCGTTCAGTTAGGCTTTGGCGTTAAGGGAGGCTGCGAGGCTGCCGTTCATGCTCTTCGACCTCAGCGACGACCAATGCGAAGTGTTACTAAAAATTGATGTTAAAAACGCCTTTAATTCGGTAAATAGGGATACCCTGCTGTCTGAAATATAAAATATAATCAACATTCCTGAAATTTACAACTATCTTCTTCACTGTTATTCAGATCCAACGAAGTGGATGTACCGATCAAACGAGTTGTCATCTGAAGTTGGTTGTCAGCGGGGGGGATCCCCTGGGGCCAGCAATTTTCAGTTTGGCTATTAATCCTTTAATTCAACGTGTAGGTAAGTTTAACCATCCAGCGAGGAAATGCTGCCAGCATCTTTGGTACAATGCCGCAGGGGCCATTCTTAGATTTAATGTTTTATTAAATTTATATATTTCGAGTTTTTATTTAATTTTAGTTTTATTTTTCAGTTGTTGTGTCATGGTTGTTGTAAGTATTATTTTTATGTCATTAATAAATTAAAATTATTAAACTTAGAATAATGTAGGTTAGGTAATGTTACACTTGTGATTATCACAAAATGTTGACCACAGCCTAGCAGCCTGTTGATGAAACGAAAATTCTGCGCATCACGTTCTATGAAATTAGTTTCGATGAAACAAGGGTAAACCAAGCGAAACATATCATAAACGACAGACTGCATTCCAGTTAATGGTTATTTTATTATGTTCGAAATGTCCCGTTATTTGAGACACGTAAAATGGATAGCTTTAAGCATCGTAAACTCGTTTTCGCGTTTATTACCCGATTTATTTGTTATAACACGGTTTATAGGTTATTTTCAAGATTTACTTATGGTGGAAAGTTTGATAATGTGAGTTAACATGTCCAAATTAGATTAAGCAAACAATAAGAAAGCAAATAAGAAGCGTAGTAAGTTTTAGTTGGGTTTAACAGATTTCAAAAACCGGTTAATTGTATGTTGGACCCGCGCACCGAGGTTTTCGTACCGCCGCACGGTAGGTATTATAAATGTTTCTTTATCTGTATCTTAAGGTATTATTATATTCCGAATTGAATTCGATTTCAAATCGAAAATGCGCGAGCTTTACTTACCCTTGACAAATGCTTAGTACTTTGTTTTCTATTAAACCCCCGAGCAAAAAATGAGGGATGTTATAAGTTTGACGTGTATGTGTGTGTTGGTGTTTCTGTCTGTGGCATCGTAGCTCTTAAACGGATTAACGGATTTGGATGCGGTTTTCACAATCGATATCTGAATAGAAATAGTGTAAGTTTATTTTTTCAAAACAACCAGGTTCGATTCCCTAGCTGGATACAGTTTTTTTTTCAAATATATGAATGCAGTTTTTCTTTTTATCAAAATCGGTGACGTGGTTCCTAAGAACAAATCTTCGTATGTCTTATAGTTTCAGACTTTCCCATACTGACCGATTTGAATGAGACACCCTGTATATACCTACTACAAATGAAAACCTAATCAGTTCAGTCTATAATATTAATTATTAATATGCAGTAACCCCATCAAAACACGATGTTAAAGCAAACATTAGGTGTATGACACGAGTAATCTGTTCCGCAATAAAGGCGCATTCAGACACGTTGACAAACGCGTTTCAACCGCGTTATTTTAACCGCCATAAGGCTTAACAGATAAAGAGACATTTCGCTGCTTAAATACAAAAGCGCCATAAAACAAAAAAAGATACAATACAACAATACAATACAAAACACTTTATTGTACACCAAACAATAACAATACAGAGATACAGCATATATATAGTAGACATACAGATATAGTTTGATTTAAAACTTAAAGTATATAGCATTCCGAATTTAAATGCAACAAAAACACATTTTGATTTGTGGCCCTTTAGTATTTAAGCAACGATTTATTCGCAACAATACAAAACAACATTAGGTACATAGATACAATAAATAAGACACAGAAACAGTTGCGAAACGGTCCCAACTCAGCTTGGTGAAGAGACGGAAAATGACACACGTAACACAAAATAACATAAAATTAAAAACATCAAGGATCAAGGAACAGGGCACAACTTAAAACAATATGGCTTATGACTTGGTATCGTATCGTCAACTACGTTACGGTAGCTCTTATTTACATAACAGTAATGGCGGCCAGCGGGACTAGTATCGCGTGAGAAGAGTTTGGATAAGACATCCGTCAGCTTCTGACACGTAAGCACAGATGTAATGAATAATCCTTTCCTTTCATTTTTGGTCGGATAACTTGGTAATTATCTTGTTTTCTCAGTTGGCTTATTGATGAGTACTGAAGCTAATTGAGAAAGCTAGATAAATACGAACTAATCCGACAAAAAACGATGGGAAAGGATTATTCACTACATCTGTACGAGGACATTTGACACGTTCGTTTTCCGTCTCTCCATCCGTCCTAGCTTTATAGAGAGCTAGATCTTTTGAACCGTAAAATATAACAAGTTATATTTAAGGTGAGTCCGACTCGCACTTTATCTGTTTTTTTATGTTTTCTGTAGTCAAAAGCACCACCATCTATTATGACCATCGTGTAAATATATCTAAACACTAGCAACCCGCCCTCGCTTCGCTTCGGTTTATGTGAGTATGATATATAGCCTTCTTCAATAAATGGGCTATCTAACACTGAAATAATTTTTCAAATCGGGCCTGTAGTTCCTGTGATTAGCGCGTTTAAGCAAACAAACAAACAAAACTCTTCAGCTTTATAATATAAATATACCGTAAAATGTTCCTACTTTGCTCCCCCATGGGTAACTATGCTCCATAGTGACCATTTCGTTTGTTACCTTATAAGTCATGGTTGATGACAAATTTGCTTAAAAGAATCGATGTATACATTTAGCTACAAAGTAAATGAAAGCAATAGAATGATTTATAATACAGATTACCTACCTCAATATAACCATGGAGCATAATTACCCAGGGGGGAGCAAAGTAGGCACATTTTACGGTAGTATAGAATATATAAAACCTTATTATCAGTAGCATAGGTGCTTGTAGATATTTCTAACGCCTTGGGAACATTACAACATAACATAACAAACAACTGGTTTTAACATAGGTAATAAACAACTTAAACATAATATAGGTAACAACTAGACCAGAGGTTGTTAAACTACGGCTCAGGGGCAACTCCGGCCCGCAAAGGGCTTATATCCGGCCCGTCTTTTCTTTAGTGAGAGCGTATGGCCCTTTGAAATATATTTTGACAGCACTGAACTGCCAAAGTAGCCATAGCTTGATTTTTAACCGTAACTTTTATAAGTGTTATCAAGTAGTAATAGTCTATGCTTTTAGGTTTAAAAAAATGTAAACAGTCCAAACCACGTGACATTGTTAAACAGCCAATCAAAACTGTTTTATCGAACTTTGACGTGTCAGTGTTCTGCATCTATTAGATGACGAACTATATCACGTGGTCGTTTTGCTTATATTTTTATAAATACCTAAAAGTATAGTCTATAGGCACAGGTAATAAACATTAATGCCTAGCCTGCATTCGATGCAAATTTTATCTGAGCATTTAATAAGTCTTTTCACACGACAAGCGGTTGGCCTGCGTTTTCCACAAGCAATCAGCATTGTGAATGCTCCTTTATTACTATGCATCGACTAACCACCCACCAGTTTGGAAGAGAGCCAAACATAATAATAGCTGTTAGTCGCCCGAAAGAAAATTACCAGTATGTGAATGCAGTTGGCAACATTTAGACAACTTACTTAATTCGGGGGGTAGGCAAATGCTTTTCCATACTGATGACGTGGTTAGCATAGGCTTCCGTACCCAAAGGGTAAAAACGGGACCCTATTACTTAGACTCCACTGTCCATCCGTCTGTCTGTCAGTCTGTCTGTCGCCAGGTCGTATCTCATGAACCGTGATAGCTAGACAGTTGAAATTTTCACAAAAGATGTTTTTCCCAAATTGTAAAAACAGAATAAAATAAATATTTAACGGTGGCTCCCATACAACCAACGTAATTTTTTGGCTGTTTTTTGCTCGATATTAATAACGGCAACGTTTGAAATATTCACAGAATATTAAAAAAAAGATAAAAGATGTTTATTCAGTAAGTAGGCCGTACGGGCACTTTTACACGTCAAGAATCTACCAGCGCTTCCCAAGAGGAGACACTGCTGAGAAGAAACGCCGCAAGAAACTCAGCAGTCAGTCATTTTTTAAACATATTACAAATGGTACTACTTAATCTAGCATTATATAAAGCAATAAATATTAAATTCAATATAATATCCAATGACATGTGTAGATCAGCAGGAAAACATGCCAAAAATCTTACGTGAGAGATAAAGGAAGAAAAAGGAAAAAAAAAAATCTAAAACCCACCTACTCATATGTGTGTTTATAACTTATAACACGGTGCAAGATGACCACATAAAAGTTTCGATATGTTTTCCTACATCAACGGTGTCCCCTAGACAAGATAAAGCTTTTGCAATTGATCAAATTATTTTTGACTATGTTTCGGGTTTAGACCATGCATTTTTGTCTGTTAGATAGTCCTCGACCCTATAATACGCTTTAGACATTAACGACTTTTTCAAGTAATTTTTAATTGCTGAAAAGGGTAACTTTAAAACTACGTCAGGTAATTTATTATAGAAATGAATGCATTGACCAACAAATGATTTATATACTTTACGAACGCGGAATTTACGAATAGCGATTTTATTTTTATTTCTAGTATTTAAATTATGTATAGGTATCAGAATTCTTGGTGAAAGAATCTAAATTCTTAATAACATAAATAATATTTTCATAAATAAATTGAGACGCTACAGTTAAGATATTAATTTCTTTAAAAAGTTCTCTTAAGGAGTCACGGGAATTTAAGTTGTAAATAGAACGAATGGCCCGTTTTTGTAAAACAAATATAGTTTGTATGTCAGCAGCCTTACCCCGAACCAGAATACCGTACGACATGACACTATGGAAATAACTATAATAAACTAAGCGAGCTGTCTCAACATTGGATAATTGTCTAATTTTCCTAACAGCGTTCCAATTATTTGATTGTACATTCACTTTAAAAATAAATAATATAATATTTCTTATAACAAACGTGTTTTTTTTGTCGTGTGACATTGATTCGAATACACATCATCATCATTCGAGTACATTACTGATCAATTAATATTAATAAGCAAGATTATTTTCCTTTGATTGTTAAAATTAAAATGCACGTTTGAAAAAAGTATTACTCATGTTTGATTGTATTTTTCAGACGTACCTCTAATTTGTTTTTTTCGAAAATTACATGTCTTTTATAAGACAGATACAAAGTTTCGAAAAAAACAACATATCAAACAATTTTCATCCCTAATACCTACCTACATAAGACAACATCGCAAATTTTGGAACAAAGTTCGTCTATAAGGCGCTCGTCCCACTGACGGTTAGGAAGTGATTAACTATCGATAAATAATCGATATTCAATCACTTCAATCTTGCTCAAGAAACGAACAATAGATATAGATCCCGTGTCAATAAAAGAGACGGATATATTAATAGTTGATCACTGGCTGCCACTGCCGGCGAGAACTCTCTCGACTAGTTTGTCGAAACAAAAGATATAGATCCCGTGTCAGTAAAAGAGACACATTATAGTTGATCGCTGGCTCTACTCAATTCCGGCACTGCAGCACAAGTTGTATTTTTTCGCTTGTCACTTAGTGCGTCTCTATCGTTACCGACTAGATAGAAAGGGAGATCCGAGCGAAAAACAAGTCGCGGACAACATGTGCAACCCGTGCTGGTCATCGTAGGCGATGGGACAAAGCGCCTAAATATTTTCCGTTACCGAAAATTAAACCCATTAATATGGCTTCGTTTATCACGTGACAAAGTTTGAATAAGGCATCCGTCACCTTCTGACACGTATATAAGTACGAGAGTGACGGATGCTTTATCCACATTTGACACGCGATATAGACGCAGCCATACTAGGGCCGCAGGACCGCTAGCTTTGTAGACAGGGTCACCAACCTACTATACTAACTATAACATTAACCTGGAATCAAGTCAATGTCAGTGAATTTGTTAATTACCGCTTGCCTTAAGTAATTAAACGCTGGCCGTTGGTAATTATTAATAAATATTTGATTATTGAATATAAACGTTCGGTATCCAGCTGGCGTAGACTGTTAAAGGGCAAATTGCCCTAAATCTTTTATTGTCATGGTTAATATAGCAAAGTTATGTACAGAGAAAATATTTAATTAAATTTGAGTTGAATGAACTTCAGTTTGTAAGAGTGAGTTTAACGTTTTGTTTTAGCTTGTACAGTCTTTTTACACGACTGCCCAAACAAAAAGTTTATTTTTTTAGGGTTCATTATGTATGTACGATTCCTAATTCCCCCATAACTTCTAAACGATTTAAATGTGTGTGGTATCGTTAGACTCCTTTCACCATCCCAGGTGACATAGGATACCTAAACTGTTAAAATTGAAATAACAACAAACGCTAAAAAAAAGACTCCTAATTATTACAATAAAGATACCATTTGAAAGATCTTTATGTGACCATCTCAAATATATACGAATATAGTAGCATTAATAAACGCCGGTCCGCAGTCTGTTTAATTGCCACCAATTTCGCCTTGGTAGTGAAAATACAGTCGCCTGTTTCCAAGAGGGGTAGGCAGAGACCACTTCTCTCCACTTGCTACGATCTTGACAAATTTCTTTCGCTTCTTCCACATTCATACATCGAGTCATGCACGCACGTCGGTTTCGGGTACTCAAGATTTGGCCCTTTTCCAGTATTTCGCCGATTTGACTCGAAAAAGTATATATCTCTTTCGTCAATCTTCTTTCATCCATCCTTTCCAAATGACCGAACCATCGAAGCATGCCTTTTTCAATCTTAGTCACTACATCTTCTTTTATTCCGCATTTCTCTCTAACTTTTTGGGTTAAATAATAAATTAAATAATACACCTTGAAGTAAACAATAGTTGTAAACTTAAAGAGGAGCTAATCGAAGTTTGCTGACGCAAGGGAAACGCCTCCTAACTTAGATTCACTTCAACAAACTTACTTATCTGCAACTTAGCACAAGTTGTATTATAGTTGTAGCTGCGCGCGAGTCCCAACAAACGACTTTTTAACAACGATCAGGGGTGTGATTCTCTCAAGAAACAAAGGTGAACGAATGAACGAATGATGTCCAAGCGGCGAGATTAAGTAGTCCCGTCAGTGCGAACAAAACACATTGTAGCGCGTGCATTTTCAATTTAGCAGCATGGTTTCTGCCGATGGATCCAACGTATAAGACTGCTTAATTGAAAATGCTCGCGCTAAAATGTGTTTTGTTCGCTCTGACGGGACTACTTAAACTCGCCGCTTGGACATCACTCGTCCGTCCGTTCGACCGTCGTTGCTTAGAGAATCACTACCCAGCTTTATGCCACAATGTGGCAAAGAGGCGGCGTAGAAGTACAGTTTGGGGGTACTGTACCTTTTTGGCTACTTGAGGGCTTCAGCAGAGTCAGTTGATTCAGAGAGTACATACAAACAAGAGTTTACGTTGTGAATAATGTATTGCAAATGACTTTGTGACATTTGTAATTTGACAGATAAAAGCTGCTGATTAAAGCTCACCCCAACCGTAGAGCTGCTACGGTGTAGGCACGCTACGACATTTGTAGCAACAGTATTCGAGGCGGTTAAAATCATATTATATCGTCTTTGACCTGAGCCTCCATACTAAGTGGTAAAAACCATATTATCGTCTTTGTTTGTTTCGACTTTTAAAAAAGTGACACCATTTCTAAATATTCCTTGGTTTAAATACCTTTTTAAAGAAATTCTGGCCGAGGGGTGTCATGTTTTGGCGATTATGTGGCCGCCGGCTAGCTGACACCGCGAAACTGTTTTTGTAATTATGTTTATTAGAAGTTATATATTTACACTAATCTATACTAATATTATAAAGCTGAAGAGTTGGTTTGTTTGCTTGACCGCGCTAATATCAGGAACTACTGGTTCGATTCGAAGAAATCTTTCAGTGTTAGCCCATTTATCGCGGCTATATATATTTTGCTGTTTTTTTGCTAATGTTGTATAGATACTGGTACGGAACCCTTCGTGCGCGTGTCCAACTCGCACTTAGCCGATTTTTATATTTGGTTTTACGGCAGCGCAATTACTTACCATTTGCACTTAATTTAAACCTTGTTTTCTATATTTCGACGACATTTTTGACGATTATATTGTGTCGAAATAACAGATTGCGTTTGAACAACATTCTCTTTAAGGTCTGTCAATAATTAAAATCGAATAAATATATTTTTGAGCTATGTATTGTTTCCTCCCGAAATGCAAATACCTTATAGACTAACGTATATAACAAAGCGACCCGCCCTCGCTTCGCTTTGGTTTATGCGAGTATGATATATATATAATAATAATAATAATATCAGGGGACTATGTCACACCAATTGACCTAGTCCCAAACTAAGCTCTAGGCTTGTACTATGGGTACTAGACAACGATATAAATACTTATATAAAGAAATATATACTTCAATACATAGAAAACATCCATGAATCAGGAACAAATATTTGCGCTCATCACACAAATATCTGCCCTTACCGGGATTTGAACCCAGGACCTCTAGCTTCGTAGGCAGGGTCACTACCAACTAGGCTATAGCCTTAGCCTTCCTCGATAAATGGACTATCTAACACTGAAATAATTTTTCAAATCGGACCATTGGTTCCTGAGATTAGCGCGTTCAAGCAAGCAAACGAACAAACTGTTCAGCTTTATATTAGTATAGATTTGTCAGCTTTGACCAGCCCCACGTTTCACCATCATGAACATGACAGATGACAGGTGACATTTCAGTGTACACTAGGCAGCTTATAGGAAACCCAGTGATGCACCAGCGTGTTAACTTTACAATGTATACCGAATTGCCACCTGTCACATGTCATTGTCAACATGTTGAAATAGGGGGCTGATGGTTGGTAGTCTTTTTAAATGTTTTTAGTTTACAAACAAAATGGTCGCTCCCGTAGGATTAGCCAAAGTGCTGTTTTACGAGATTCTGGGAGGTAGAAACCATATCGTGTGTGACCTGTTATCGTATTTTCAACGTTATGATAGCTCTTATTTACAAGACAGTAATGGCGGCCGTGTTTATTTATTTATTTATTTATTTAAGTGTGTTAAAAACAATACCATGCCAAGTCAAAGATAGTATGGTTTTTACCGCCTATAGAGGCTTATTAGACCTAGCCAGGATGCAAAGGCTGTAACGTTTCTCTTTTTCCATCGACTCGAAATGTATAACATTTTTCTATTTTCGAAAATAGCTAACTCGGACCCCAGTAACGAACAAATTATTACTTTTAATTTTTGTGTAAATGTTATGGGATCTTTAGAAACCATTAACGAGTAGGTGTTACGTTGACTTCAGTTTTTGGAACACGGTTTATATGCATGATAATTTCAAAAACAATTGACTATTTATATTTTTAACCGAGTTTAAAAATAGGTAGTTTTCGATGCGTCTTGTTTATCGTGGCTCGATTTCTCAGTCGATTCAATCAATCGATTTTAGTGTTTTTTTTTCAATAAGTAGAGTACGAGTATATAATAAGGATTTATTATGCATAAAAACCTTCCTCTTGAATCACTCTATCTATTAAAAAAACCGCATCAAAATCCGTTTCGTAGTTTTAAAGATCTAAGCATGCACAGACAGACAGCGGGAAGCGACTTTGTTTTATACTATGTAGTGAGTAGTGATACTACCATTGAGGTAAAATTTTCGCCAATTGTTATTTGGAGGTTTTTTTAAACATTTACAGTAATAAATTTGTAATTAAATAAAAAATTCCTTATAAATAGAAAGTAATTTAAAAAAAACCCAGTCCTTAAGACACTTCTACCAATACGTCTCCTTTTGACAAAATATATTATTTATAATACATAATTAACGTATTTAATTAATTAAAACTACTCAAATCGTAAAAAACTTACCCTTTCAGCCCTCACACACACGACACTAAACTTAAAAATAAAAATCGAACGTGAATTCGGCACAGAAAAACACTTAATTGTTTTTTTTATCGCGTGACAGTTCGGGCTACATTTTTTTTTCGTGTCCGTTAGACGCGCGTGGGGGCGTCGGGGTCCGCCGAGGTACTGAGGGAGGGAACCCCTTCGTGCCGTACTACGGGTCAGTAACATAGAGTAGAGCGGGCAGAGATGCCACGCGTGTGGTATATCTATCCCTATGTTGGTAGTGACCTTGCCTACGATGCTGGCGATGCTTGGTATGGGAAAATGATTGGGTAATTGTTTCTAAAGCCTTTGATGTTTTCTATGTATTGAATATTGATTTGCTTGATTGATTGAGTATTAGAACTTAATGCTACAAGCATTCTCTACCAGTAAACCTTAAGGTGAAGCAGAAATAAAAAAATAGGTAGGTGCAATTTGAGTCGTTGTCAGCCATAGTACAAGCCTAGGGCTTAGTTTGGGACTAGGTTAATCTGTGAAAGATTGTCCCTTGATATATTTCTTAAAATGTTTTCTTTGATCAAAATTCGTTTAATCTTACTGACGTTTTATACAATTTTTCGTTTCTTCTAATCTTCCTACATCAAATGCGCATGTACCCATATTACCTTATTCCTGTTAAGTATAACGTTTAAATGATATAAAATAGTGTAAATACATCAATTCATCAAAATATAGTTTTTAGTATACTAATTCTGACTAAACGGAAATTCAAAGTTAGGTTAGGTTAGTGTGACAAGATGATTAGCGCTAACTTAAACGATTTCCGGAAACTGTCAAAATATATGGAATTAGCGTAAGCGCTCGAAGCGACCGTCTCAGGCAGATTAAGTCAAATCTATCCATTTCGATAACGATAACGTTCGCCGAATGCATCTTATCTTATGGAACCAAATAACTGAATTACTTGCGGTTTTAAACATAACTTAGAAAGTTAAAGGTTCCAATTAACTCCCTAGACAGGCAATACGCGTATTATACAAACAGATTTTTTTTTTTTTTGTAAAGGGAAACATACAGCAGATATATTACAACTAAATTAACAAATGTTCTTAATTCATTAGCCAAAATAGTTTCCACCTATAGTTAATACAATTAATTTTGCTCAAAGAGTTAACATTATTATAGGTAATGAGTAAATATAATTAAGTAGAAAACATAAACTAATACTACAACTTAAAACTAAATTTTGAATTTTGAGATATAAATTAGAAAAGTAAATTAGTAATCCAATAGTGAAAGAAACAGTACCAATATACTTTAAAGTTTACAAATTATTCGATAACCTTCTTATTGCAGAAACAAATTGATGATACTTAAGTCCGAATAAGTCAATATGAGAATATTTCTTATTATAAGAGTTAGACCAAAGTAAGAAATTAAAATGATTTTGTACTAAACGATTACAAGGAAATGTGAATAATTATGACAAATTATTTTTAGACCAAAATGACAAATATGTAGTCAAAAAACATAAATTTGGCATACGTCATGGTTTTGGAAGTACCTAGTTTTTTATATAAAAAGCATGAAATTAACGAATATAACCAGTATATAATAGTAATGTGGAACTTTGACTCTCAGCTGCTCTGAATGTGCGGCTATTTAGGGCCCCATTCCATTGAATTGACGAATCGCCGTCTGAAATTTCAAACAAGGTAATTTAGCATTGGCCAAGCAGGTGCCATGGTTTTATCAATATCCTAGATCAACAATCCATATCTTTTCATCCATATAGCCTAATGGTTATCTGTGGGATAAGTGATTGTCTATGGGAGAATAGGTATTTGTATTGTACTCAGGGACAATTGCCGGTTGGTGTACAATCACTTTACTTAATTAAAGTTGTCTAGGCCTTTGTGTGTTGGCTTCAGCGACTTGTACAGTCGACTACAAGGAGATGTACCCAATTTTGAACCTTATTACAATGTGATAAGGTGAAGCAAATGATACATCTCTTTGTAGTCCACCGTACCTACGCCTTCCAGAGTAATAACATTATTTACGAGTATAATATTATAATGAATGAAAAATAATAGTTAAAATATTTTAACATACTCATCAGTAAATTATAAACTTTGATACTCTCTATGAGTCATTGTAGTATTAGGCACATTCTGTTGACAAGTTACAATAATAATCTTTGGTAAGTTTTGGGTACGTATGAAAGAGACGGAGATACGAAACAGGCCATAGGAGTGAAAAGGTAATACTCACTGGTGTTGTTTAACCAACTTTTGTTTCTTTTGAAAGTAAAACATGAGGTTTCGCGGCTCAGTGTAACGACTATGGAAAAGGTCAAAAGTATCTGATAGATTGTATCTTTCTTTTTCGATATCGCTAATGAATAGTGTTTATTTTAAACCCCTGAAAAAAAGGAGGGCGGTATAAATTTAAGGTGTGTATCTGTGTGCAGTATTCCCAGTTTCTTAATTCTAAATCTCGGCTGGCTGTCGCTATCACGCTTGCACTGATAGTATATTTGTCACTCGTGTGTCATAGAAAAACGAACATTGCCGAAAACTATTAAGAGAATGGTAGCTCAGGGGTGTTAATTCTCTCAAAAACAACGGACTGTCGGACGAACGAGCGAAATCGCAGCGGCGAGTTTAAGTAGTTCCGTCAGGGCGTGCATTTTCAATTTGGCAGCATGGCTTCTGTCGATAAGAACATAGACATCGGATTATATGCACTATTAAAATGACAAAATATGCATTAAAAAAGGGTGAAATATGCACAATATATGCACTATAAAAAAACCATTTATAATTAGTATTTTCATTTATTTATATTATAATTTATAATATAACTTATAAATATATATAATTATAAATTATAATTTATAATTTATTTATTATAATTTTTGTGACACTAAACAATAATATATTTTTCCAGGTTTTCTACGGCAAACTTGTGACGTTTGTCACTTAGTATCAATTTATAGGCTGAAAAATGACCTTTCGACGTCAACTGACGTTATCGGACAGAACTTGAAATTTGGCGTCGACGGCGGCATAATACAACACGCCTAACACGTATAACTACTGAAATAAGCACTGTTAATGATAAAGTACCAAAATATGCCAAAACGCTATAAAATAGAATTATATGCATTTGCATATGCAAATATGCAAATGCATATAATCCGATGTCCAGAACAAACATATAAGGCTGCCTAATTGTGAATGCACGCGCTAAAATGTGTCGCACCCTCTGCATCCTCGAACTTATCGCCGCACTTGCTATCGCTCGTGCAGCCTAAATATCTCGGGCAATTGATCACTTTCATCCCTTGGTTAACAATCTACTAATGTGTTTAAATATGGGGATAAGACCGCCAGTGAAATTACTAACAGCTGCATTCCATCTTAGCCTTTAGGGTTGGCAACGCATTTGCAGTTTTAGGATTTGCAGTCCTGTGTAAAAAACAGTCAAGTGTGAAGCGGACTCGCGTACTGAGGGTTCCATACAAACGCACAGTAGGGATTATTATATTCCAATTTCAATTCGATTTTGAATCGGATCACCGAGAGCCCAACTCAAAAAACGGCCAAAAATCACGTTTGTTGAATGGGAGCCCACTTAAATATTTATCTATCCAAGTCAGAGATGAGCATTAATCGATTAATTTTTTTATCAACTAATTAATGATTATACAATCAATTGTCCAAAATTAATCACTATTAATTTAATCGATGGAATTTTCGATTAACGATTCATCAATCGTCATTTTAGTCGACTAAATTTCACGATTAAATCTCTATTCAAAATTGGATTTCACACTTTACAAAAATTCAATATGTCTTGTCATTGTAACACGCTTGTATCAACCGTTAATAAAATAAATAATACCTATCTATATTTTTTTTGTAGTGGCGCCAAAACAAATCTAAGCGAGACAACTTTTGTAAAAAAAATCACTTGAACACTACTTATTATGTCAATATAAATTGTGTAACTTTATGACCTGTTTTTGTGGCAATAACGAACAAATCACACAAGTGTTTAGTATTTATCACCCACTTGGCGTTTGCATATTTTTTGTGCTTAAAGTTGCGTGTGAAAAGAATGTTTGGCTGGACTTAACTCTGATTGGTTAATTAGGATAGCGTCAGTTGTAAGAAGTAGGGATGATTTGAAACTTGGGAAACATAGATGATATAGACTGAGTAGTTACCCCCGGGACGCGAACCTGAGACATCGAGAGTTGTATCGTAACGCATACGGTTAAACCTAAGTCTCACTTTTTTTTTGTTAAATGTTTAAAACTAGATTCAGTGTTTTAGTTTTGTGAAAAGAGTACTTATGGACATTTAAGTTTAAAGACAATTTGTGTTTGTGGTTAGAATATTTTATTTAGTCGAGATAGATAAGTATTTCGATTTAGTTTCATTAATGTCATTAGTTAAATGTGTCTATTATGTAAGTTTTAATTTTATGTATTTACAGTATTAGGGGCGAATGATTTTTTTAGTATTTTGTGTCTTTTGATATTACTTGTAGGGTCAGTAGTTTCTACAAGTCGTCTAAACAATTAGTTATCAAGGGAAGGTTTACGTTAGGTATCATTTAATCTCATCTTGTGGATAAATTAGATTAGGTAAATAGAATAGGTATTACTAACTTTTTTATGCTTGCTTAATTTATTATGAGCTTTGTTATTTCAGACTTTATGAAATAGAGGGAAGAGCAGTCCTATCTCACTCATTATCTTTAATCTGCTTTACCTTTGTTTTATTGAGTGTGATGTAGCGCTTTATTAAATAAGTTCTTGTTCCATGTTTGTGACGAGCTAAGGATTATTAACAAAAAACTATTTTTGTGGTTAACTATACATTCATTTATTCTAAACCCTTACAAGCATCACACGTGGGATCAGCCCAGATAGCGGCTTGAACGTCTTGCGAGTCTGGTTGTCTAATTCCACTGCAAGCTCTAGGAATTCATCTTTTGCCATTTCATTTCTTTACCACTATTTAAATTCAATCCACTTGCATTAGCTAACACACTGATAACGTCACACCACTACACGGGCACTAGGTATTCACTCAAGACCTGGGTCATTTAGGTGTTTATAACCTTTACGAGTAGCCCTGAGGTACAGGCTATAAACAATTCCCGGGCTAACTGCCTAGTGTGAAGTTTGGTCAATATTGTAACCTTTGTTATGGGGTTAACTTCAGTAATTGTTAAACTCATCTCAATGATATTCAGACTATCTTGAACACGCCGACAACACCCCCTAGTCGTCGTCACAAACCGCGGCTGCGTAATTCGGATTAGGGACGCGTAAAATCATAGTTTTAAGAGCATAGTATAAACATAATTGCATGAGCGTGCTTAAATATATTTATACTGGGTAATTTACTTAGGAATTTAGGTAGCGATAGCATGACCGGTAGTGTTAGTGAGATCAGACCCCATCCAAAGTGTTCCAATTTGATTTTAATTTTCTTGTTCAATTAATTATTCCAATTACTTAAAGAAGTAAATTTGAAGTTAAGGTCATTGAAGTTCTTGCTTTATACGATCTCGTAACCCGGTTGGGGTTAGGTAGACAAATATTATATTGTACTCGTATTACTTACACATACAGGTAGGGAATATTATTTTATTTTATAACTATTTGAAAGTGCATTTAAATAATACGCATACGGAGGCCTCACGAGCAGTAGCGGTGGGGTATTCGATACTCCAATTCCTGGGTGTTCAGGTATCTAGAAAGATTATCGGTGAGTCGTTTCCATTTTATAACTTCCGTTTGTTTATTTTGTGTTATCTTGATTGTATTGTTTCTGTGTTTATAGCTTGTTTATTGATCAAAATAGTTAAGGTTAATTCTGGTTATAACATTCTTTTACACAACGTAGAGGGTCCTAATTTAGTTTTATTTTATTTAAAAAAAAAATCTAGACGATCACATGTTTTAAATTTTGGCCAATTTAATTAATTACACAACGTAGGAAATTTTATTCGATTCTGTTAAGCCTCGGGTATGGAGTGTTACAGTTGATGCCGTGTGACCAGGATATAAGTCATTCAAATTTGAATAAGTTTTATTCAAATACTTATTTAAAAGAACTCGGGTTACTATGACTTAAAAAGGTTGTTTTGATAGTTTTAACAGCCTAATGAGAATTATTTTATCACTTGTTAGAAAATTTATAACGGTAGTGAGCATTTCTATTAGGAACTGTTAATAAAGAACAGTCTAATGAGGATTATCTTATCACTTGTTAGAAAATTATAACGGTAGTGAGCATTTCTAGTAGGAATTGCTAATAAAGGTACTTTATGACTCATTAGAGTTGTGGGTTCGATTCTCATTCGTGGTTGATGTATGAGACGTTTTATCTAAGTTACATATTTCTAATTAGGTGTATGTTATAATCGTAGGTTCGATTCCTACGAAGATGCTTGTTGAATGAAAATAAATGAAAGCTTTGTTAGTCAGAGATTTATCGTGCTACAATCAAGTTGTAATTGTAGGTTCGACTCCTGCAAAAATATAAATAGTTCATTTATGTAGTTATTAGGTACTTAGTTGGAGTTATTGAAGGTTTTAATCGTGGGTTCGATTTCCTGCGTAATAATTTAGTTCGGGGCTATTTTTGCTTTTAGTATGTATTAGATTAGGGGCGCAAATCTGGAATAATTTTAATAATTATTTAGAGCTTGTGTTTTGAATACGGTTTCGATTACCGTAAATTATGCAACTGGCGTGACAAGTATATGAAATTAAAACTATAAAGAGAGTGTCTTATAAGTTTTTCTTATTGATGTTAGAATTAAAACATAACTTCAACATCTTGTGTGTTGCAAATTTAATTGTTAAGTACTATATTGATATTTTTATAGCTAGGGGCGTCGTTTTTGAAAAATATGAAACGATATAGTGATACCATTGCAGGGTTGTCACGGATTCGATTTCCGTGCATTATTTTTATTGTTGGTGCAATCAAGGTTATAATAAAAGTGCATGAACATAGCGCAAAATATAGTTCCCATGTTAAAGAACTCTGAATAACTTAACAGTTATCTAATGTGCGTTAAAGTTGATTGCTAATTTGTCGTTTTTAAATGAATGTTGTGGTATGTGGGTTATATTTAGCTAAAATTAATGGTATTAAAAGCCTACAAAAAAAAAAAAAAAACACGGATTCGATTTCTGTGAATTATTTAGTTGGTAAAAGGAAAAATGTATGGAGTGGGAGTGCTATTTACAAAAGTACTAAATTACCGTATTAAATTATATTTATACTTAAAGTAGTGACATGCTAGTTCGATTGCAGAGTAAGTTTTTTTTATTATTTGACTGTTGTTTGCAAATTGTTATTTTTAATATTTGACCTGTCTTATCTTTGCAACGGTACTCAATCAGGGCACCTTAAGTTGATAAATGTGTAAGTATGTTTGTTCGTCTGTCATAAGTATGTGTACTAAGTATGTTTGTATAGGGATGCAAAAACATAAAAAAAAAAAAAAAAACTTGAATAGTAAAAAGGTAGTTTTGACATTCGTTTAAATAGTAATTTAAAAAAAAGTTAGTTTCATTAAGTACCTACTGACATTATAGCGAGAATATTTGCGAGTGTCGTTAAGAATATCAACCAACATTACTCAGAGCTAGGGGCGTGAAATTAAATAATTAAATATAAATAATAAAATACAACATTTTAAATTAAAGATAGGTAAACTTATTTTTATATTATTAAATAAATAGTAAGGATATCTTATTGTTGATTTCTCAAAATTTAACACTCTTCTAGCGCTTAATTTCTCAAAATCAAAGGGGCGAACTGTAACACGCTTGTATCAACCGTTAATAAAATAAATAATACCTATCTATATTTTTTTTGTAGTGGCGCCAAAACAAATCTAAGCGAGACAACTTTTGTAAAAAAAATCACTTGAACACTACTTATTATGTCAATATAAATTGTGTAACTTTATGACCTGTTTTTGTGGCAATAACGAACAAATCACACAAGTGTTTAGTATTTATCACCCACTTGGCGTTTGCATATTTTTTGTGCTTAAAGTTGCGTGTGAAAAGAATGTTTGGCTGGACTTAACTCTGATTGGTTAATTAGGATAGCGTCAGTTGTAAGAAGTAGGGATGATTTGAAACTTGGGAAACATAGATGATATAGACTGAGTAGTTACCCCCGGGACGCGAACCTGAGACATCGAGAGTTGTATCGTAACGCATACGGTTAAACCTAAGTCTCACTTTTTTTTTGTTAAATGTTTAAAACTAGATTCAGTGTTTTAGTTTTGTGAAAAGAGTACTTATGGACATTTAAGTTTAAAGACAATTTGTGTTTGTGGTTAGAATATTTTATTTAGTCGAGATAGATAAGTATTTCGATTTAGTTTCATTAATGTCATTAGTTAAATGTGTCTATTATGTAAGTTTTAATTTTATGTATTTACAGTATTAGGGGCGAATGATTTTTTTAGTATTTTGTGTCTTTTGATATTACTTGTAGGGTCAGTAGTTTCTACAAGTCGTCTAAACAATTAGTTATCAAGGGAAGGTTTACGTTAGGTATCATTTAATCTCATCTTGTGGATAAATTAGATTAGGTAAATAGAATAGGTATTACTAACTTTTTTATGCTTGCTTAATTTATTATGAGCTTTGTTATTTCAGACTTTATGAAATAGAGGGAAGAGCAGTCCTATCTCACTCATTATCTTTAATCTGCTTTACCTTTGTTTTATTGAGTGTGATGTAGCGCTTTATTAAATAAGTTCTTGTTCCATGTTTGTGACGAGCTAAGGATTATTAACAAAAAACTATTTTTGTGGTTAACTATACATTCATTTATTCTAAACCCTTACAAGCATCACACGTGGGATCAGCCCAGATAGCGGCTTGAACGTCTTGCGAGTCTGGTTGTCTAATTCCACTGCAAGCTCTAGGAATTCATCTTTTGCCATTTCATTTCTTTACCACTATTTAAATTCAATCCACTTGCATTAGCTAACACACTGATAACGTCACACCACTACACGGGCACTAGGTATTCACTCAAGACCTGGGTCATTTAGGTGTTTATAACCTTTACGAGTAGCCCTGAGGTACAGGCTATAAACAATTCCCGGGCTAACTGCCTAGTGTGAAGTTTGGTCAATATTGTAACCTTTGTTATGGGGTTAACTTCAGTAATTGTTAAACTCATCTCAATGATATTCAGACTATCTTGAACACGCCGACAACACCCCCTAGTCGTCGTCACAAACCGCGGCTGCGTAATTCGGATTAGGGACGCGTAAAATCATAGTTTTAAGAGCATAGTATAAACATAATTGCATGAGCGTGCTTAAATATATTTATACTGGGTAATTTACTTAGGAATTTAGGTAGCGATAGCATGACCGGTAGTGTTAGTGAGATCAGACCCCATCCAAAGTGTTCCAATTTGATTTTAATTTTCTTGTTCAATTAATTATTCCAATTACTTAAAGAAGTAAATTTGAAGTTAAGGTCATTGAAGTTCTTGCTTTATACGATCTCGTAACCCGGTTGGGGTTAGGTAGACAAATATTATATTGTACTCGTATTACTTACACATACAGGTAGGGAATATTATTTTATTTTATAACTATTTGAAAGTGCATTTAAATAATACGCATACGGAGGCCTCACGAGCAGTAGCGGTGGGGTATTCGATACTCCAATTCCTGGGTGTTCAGGTATCTAGAAAGATTATCGGTGAGTCGTTTCCATTTTATAACTTCCGTTTGTTTATTTTGTGTTATCTTGATTGTATTGTTTCTGTGTTTATAGCTTGTTTATTGATCAAAATAGTTAAGGTTAATTCTGGTTATAACATTCTTTTACACAACGTAGAGGGTCCTAATTTAGTTTTATTTTATTTAAAAAAAAAATCTAGACGATCACATGTTTTAAATTTTGGCCAATTTAATTAATTACACAACGTAGGAAATTTTATTCGATTCTGTTAAGCCTCGGGTATGGAGTGTTACATCATGTGTACACTTGGAAAATAGTTCTAGTAGGTATGCTGTGTGATGTAAACTTGTTCCGGTAACACAAGATAGTTTTTACAGTGCAGTACTCTAGGGTCTCCTAAATAAGGGTTTACGGCTTATAACCGATTGATCGGATCTAGGATGCAATTTCCCGGGCTATAAGTCCGTTATTTTATTATAGATATGTATGACTTACAATCCCGCGAGCCTTTTTGTTACCTACCTTTATAAAAAGGTAAATTACTTTTAATTTAACACTATGTATATTACTATTGCTTAAACTGTAGCAATCTGTCAACGGAACTCGAAACATAGACTTACAAAAGAAACTTACTTATTCCTAATATTAATCGACTGAAAATTAATCTAATTAATCAATCGATTAAAAATTTAGTCGCTGAGAATTAGTCGACGATTAAATTAATCGGGACTAAATCAATCGAAACTTTCGACTAAGATTGATCAATCGACATTTTTAATCGTTAATCGAGATTAAATAGGTTATTCTTAATCGTTAATCGTTAGTCGATTAATTTTGCCCATCACTGTTCCAAATATCATAAACCCTCTATGATGCGTTCAAGAACCGCACATTATGACCACCATAAAAATAGACTTTGTTAGAACAAATTTCTTATATCTGTAAGCATGATATTATTACTAAATAATAACATCGATTTCAATAACATTATTTCGTTCAAATTTCGAACATCTCTGAAAAACAAAGAAATTTGATTTGATCTAGTCAGTGGGGTTAGACAAGTTGCCATCGTTCACGAACGCTAGCGTTAGGCGATCACTTTGGTGATCACCTGTCACTTGGCGTTGTCAAAATTAAATAGGCTAGACAAGTTGCCATCGAATGTAACGCTAGCGTTAGGCGATCACTGTCGACATGCGTTGTCAAAAATGAAAAATCTAGCCAAGGTGTATGCCCACGATGAATACAACCTCGCTCAACAGTCTAGTTTTTTTTTCTAAAAATGATAAGTTTGTCTATACTTTTCGACCTTAAAAGTCAAGTTGACGCTGTCGCAGATGTGCATTGGAAATAAACATTATCTAGGTACGTATTATGTTGTATTTGTTACATTATTTATTTACATGTTGTTTTTCATAAAATGTTATGAGATTGTGATTGTGTTGTGTGTTATTCTAAGGTAAATTATGTACGTGTATGTATGTGTTATGAATTCTTGTAACATGTAAGAAAAGTTACAAGTCTCCCAGGCACTTGTTAAACAGTTTCCCTATTTAAATCAATAAAGATACAGGTTTATGTTCAAATCACGTGAAAGCGGGTTGCGCGCAGCAGGGGCTCATAGGCATACCCAACTATTTTTACATGACCGCCTAAAATAAGGAGTGTAATGCTTTCAGGGTTAATGTATGTATGTATGTACGATTCTTTATTTATTTAGTGTAGTTGTGTTTGACTTTCTTTCAGCTACACCTTAAAATCGGATAACATTTGCTAAAATTGCGGTACTATACTAATCGTAATGACATGGGCAGAATAGTACACTAGCCTGTACTCGATACAATTAACTGGAGCAGCGTGTTTGTGATATAGATATACAGTTAATTTTTAATTTACAGGGACCTAGACTACTTACACGTGATTGGAACTAAGAAAATATTTATGAAGTCCACTGAATACCTATAATGATATTCGCAAATGCAGATCATGGTGTGTATACAGTTTTAATCCGTATTTTCAGTATTTTACCTAACCTGGCGGACGTTACCTGCCTGGATACGCTGGCTAGGTCCCACTTCAAACTTCCTCTGTCAAACTGAGAACGGCGGCTACATCATTCAAACCAGTGAAACGGCGTAAATATGTCTGCTTTTAGCCAAGTCTACATGTTTGTGCCGGGCATTGGGGGAGGCGTGAGATAACTCATTAAGGAAATTTCCTCATGCCTAAATGATCGGGTGACCAGCTACTTGGGCCAAAGATTAAGCATTAAATCTATGTAAATAATTTGCTTTTTATTCATATAAGTTATTGGATCTCACTAAAGTATCTGCAAAACCACTATAAACTAAATGAGAATAAGCACAGTCGCCAATAATAATTTATATTTCACATTGCGTTACGCTCAAAATTATCTGACACGCTCTCTGCCTCTAGACGTGTCCAATAGTTTCAGCCCTATATTGGATAATATATTATTGTTGGAGACAGCGAGTACATAATCTTTCTTAACCTTTGTCCAACAATATTTCAGTATTTTAGCGCCCTTACGAATATTGTACTTAAATGTAAAAAAATGTTGATACAAAGTTATAGTTTATATTCAAGACGAAAATTATGATAACTCATTTGTTTTAATTTCAGAAAAATCAACACCACTGTCTCCAGCCACTTCGCCCACCAATATTACCACACAGTATACATTGTCTAGAAGGACGGCAGTGCTGATTCACTGGATCCGTACTATCCGATGTTCCTGTGATGTCTGCGTTAATACAATTATGTACTTTTCCATAATTTCTGCTCAATAAAATAATCAATTCATGTTGCCTTCATTCCTATAATACCTTCCAAACATGCTCGTTTTCCCATAATGTCGGATGTCGTAGGTCGGTTGAAGTAAATGTAAGCAACTAAAGTAGGTACGACTTTAAACACATCGCAGCAAACAAAGTGTGCAAAAATATCTCAACACACTCTACATACACTGCTTAATTAATTGAGTTGAGTGCGGATATTTTTGAACGCCTACTCCGATATTTGATGGTGACTGTACGGTCACGAGCGTTAATTTGACACCCATTTCAAGAAAAATATGCTTGAAGTCGTCAATTTCATTACAGATGTCAAGTCATTTGTAACTTTTAGGAAACTCAACCTTATTATTGTAGAATGTCACATTGACTTTGAACCTAATGTGGGTACCAAATTTAATCTCGTGACTGTACGAGTTTTGTTAAGATGACGTTAAGGCATTCGTGGCCATGAGGCACCGTCTAAGAACGAAGCAGAAAATATATACAAAGACTAGGAGGTCACAACATAAATGGGAATGATCTCGGAAATGGATTATGCTAGGCTGTCAGGATAAAGGGCAACCAAAAATTTTAACAATGTCAAAAAATTACAAGACAGCTACTTATTGTGTTGCTACATTGATTCAATACAAATTGTCATATGTTATATATTTTTGCATTTTTATAAAGCATAATATATTTTTCAAAATAACAAAAGTAAATAAATTTCCTTTTTTGCATTAATGTTACATTTTTGTTTGGTTCCTACAGTGCATTTTTTTAATCCATCAGCAACACTGACTTAAAAAAAATATTAAATAAAACTCGTCAGATCTTGAAGATGGCGCTACAATCATAAGGCGCTCGTTCAAGCGCTTACACCGTTGACCAAGAGTCTATTATTCTTTAATCCACGCGCCATATTAATTATGTCAAAAAAAATGGAAAAGCGCACCATATCAAATGTACTAAGTTGCCATAGTACTTACTTTATGTACAAAATTCAGCCATTTCCTTTATCGCTTTTTTTTGGGAACGATTACACGTCTTTCAGCCGCCATATTAGTTAATGCGACCCCTATGCGCAGGCAGAACGACATATATTTGGCATCAGGGATTTGCCCTCTATCCTGTCAGGCCAGAATAATCCATTTCCGAGATCGTAACCAAATTAGTAGTGACCTCCTGTAATAACAGTGGTGGCCACATACCTAATTAGGAACGCTTGCATGTTTCCCATATAATTGCCTACAAATATACTTTCAATTTTGACAGCAAATCAAAAAGTTCTAGACCTATTTTATTTTTAGTTACACTTATCGTTAATTAATAAACTAAGGCTCAAATTTGTGCTGACGTGTCCATACAAAGTTTTTTAACATGAAATTGATAAAATATTCGTTTTTAACAGCGACAAACTGTACCTACATACATTTAAACCTTAGATTATTATATAATGATAAGTGTAAACTAAAATTAAAATTGGTCAAGAAATTTTTTATTGGTGGTCAAAATTCAAGTCATAATTGTAGGCAATCGTACGGGAAAAACGCAAGCGTTCCGAATTATATAGCCACCAGTGTATCTCCAAGAAATGAAACTTTACTAAAATAATGTACTTCGATATTGTTTTGAGTGTTTAATACTTGAAATAAATCATATTTTGATTCATAGCATTTTTTTGATGTGGTTTTAAACATAATAAATTAATAGTAATTCAAACTCATTTCACCAAACAATTAAGTAAAATCCTGTCTCTAATTAGTAGGTCTCATCCTGGTTTTGGCTCCAATTATAAAAGGACTGCTCTGCACCACAATATAACCTAGAGGGCGACACCTTTGAGACATTGAATAGAAGTTGAGATACTCCTTCCATACAGGCTGCAGGCTCCGTGTAAAAATGAAACACCGGAGTGTGTAATTCTACGTTGATAATAGTATATGGACATCCGGCATCGTCAACCAACCGTCTGAAGGATTTTCTTTATTGCCTTAAACACACAAAAGTTATTTTATCAATAAATTGTATGATATCGGTTAGGTATACTTACTTGACCTCGTTATAATATAAGTAACTACTATTTTTTTCCGAAAACCATACTACTATATATTTGTAAAAAGTTTTCAATAAAAGTAAAAGCGTTCCCTCGGTTAATTTGAACCTTGGGCGGGACCTCGTGGATAAAAAACATTACACATATTCAGGGAATGAAAAATCCAATACTTACATTAAATATATGTCATAACTTACTCTTGTCTTATACGGGACCTAGCTAGATCCGATTGTAGGAAGACATCCACCTTTTCAAGACTGTGTCGTTGTTGAGAGCATCCACCACTTGACGGATGCACCTACTAGCGGTCCGTTGCGTTAATTGGTTGGAAACCCCGTGATCCTCTGATCCGACCTTATCGCCAGAAAGCTGAGAGCACACAGCACCTGAAACAATCGTAATAAATATCTTTAATGGGACTGACAAGTCTCATTGTACGTATTGTTTATATAATGCACGTACCAATTTATACATGTTAAAATTAAAATGATGCTTACCTTCAGTTCAAGGGGAACCTCCTTCAATATCCTCAACGAAGTCAGGGAACGCAAAAGGCTGCAAAGAACTCTTAATGAGACCTTGCTTAACGTAAAATGTTCCTGAACAGCATTTCATGCATCCCGTCCGCGGCCTCCAGGCTCGCATGAGAGATTTCTCTGGGTCGGCGCCTGGATAAGATCGTACTGTTGTGAGCAGCGTAAAAGTCTCAGCGGAAGCATTTTTAATAAGAAATCAAAGTTCAAACAATATATTTTATGCGATCGCGAAGCGATGATGACAGTGATGACACGGACTCAGTTGACAGTTTCTTGGTCGTTACGGCCGTCCTTAGATACCGCCCTTAGATACCGACGTTTATATCGCACTGCTAGATGAAAATAGTAGTAACTCAAAATACAATGCATGTCAAAATCAACTTTAATTCAACTTCTTTGAACTTAAAACCAAACTAGCAATGATTTTGAGTTAATACTGTTTTGATCTAGCAGTGCGACATGGTGATAGTGCTCGTGTTCTATTCGACCTGTCAAAAGGGCAACTTGTCTAGCCTTTGTATCAAAATAGTACCGCGTAACGACCGTAGTCGTCAAACCTATCGAGTGATAGTGATCACTTTTCAGCGTGTCAGTTGTAACGAGTGATATATCACGTGACTTACGTCATTCCCATACATTTTTCAATGACAACACATGTCGCCAGTGATCACCTAACGCTAGCGTTCGTGAACGATGGCAACTTGTCTAGCCCCACAGATCAGTTGAGATGACGTTTAGTTCGAAATGAATTGTCAATTTGCATATAAATTTGACAAATCGTTCATTGAATACAAAACGGACACATTTCAAAATGAGTCAGTGTTGCATTTTAAAATTAGAAGCTATTCGTATAAAATTTTTAGTGCAAGAGCAAATTATTTTGGAATGTGTCAGTTTTGTATTCAATGAGCGAAATGTCGCACGTAAGTAAGATAATATTGAACGATATGATAGTTGGAGCCGACTCTAGTTTATCTCTGAATTAAAAAAAATCTATGACAACTGTCAGAAAACTTTTCAATCTTTCCATTACCGCCATTACCTACCGGTTAAAATTTGATTTGATGTATAAAATTTTACGATTTGATGAATTTAAACCATAAAATGAGCGATCAAGATGATATAGATATTTCGGCGACGCCTCCTGATATCCGTGACAAAGCAACTTACGTCATAATAATACTGTTAGTGGCCCTGAACAATGTCGGCCATAACATTCGGCTCCTAAATGCATCATGAGGCTTATGAATTATGTGGGTAGATAAAGTAGTGTATGTAACTATACATAATTAGGCATTAAAATACGAACGACGAAGCTTTAACATTACCCTTTCCAGCACTTAAAAATTACTTAAAAAAGTCGTTAATATCTAAAGCGTACTATAGGGTCGAGGACTATGTAACAGATGAAAATGCTTGGCCTAAACCCGAAACTTAGTCATTCATAATTTGTAAAATTGCAAAGTTGTTTGTCTAGGGGACACCGTTGATGTGGGAAAGCATATCAAACTGTTATTTGGTTGTCCTGTGTTTTTTTTTCTCCTCTTCCCCCCCCCCCCCCCCCTTTGTCTCTCTCGTAATATTTTTGACATGTTTTCCTGCTGAACTACGCATGCTATTTGATATTATTGCTTTATATAATGCTACATTAAGTAGTACCATTGTAACATGTTTAAAAAATGACTGACTGCTGAGTTTCTTGCGGCATTTCTTCTCGGCAGTGGTCTCCTCTTGGGAAGCGCTGGTAGATTCATGACGTGTAAAAGTGCCCGTGCGGCCTACTTACTGAATAAATATCTTTTATCTTTTTTTTATCTTTAAATACTTGTGTTGTGTTATTATGAAACTCGCCTTCGGCTCGTTTTATAAACCCACACTCGTGTTTAATGCCCTTCATTATGTACAGTCACATAAACTACTATTATTTTAATGTTTTTACTATTTGTGAAAATTTCAACTGTCTAGCAATCACGGTTCATGAGGTACAGCCTGGTGACAAACAGACAGATGGACAGTGGAGTCTTAATCGGTACAAGGTATTAAATTCTTAATAAAACTATGTAACCAAGATTTCAATTAAGTTCTGCCTATTCGTTAACAGCTCATTAAAAATAATCATAATTTAATTTCAATATCGTTAAAAATAAATTGAGTTTCAGCAGAATTATTCAACTATAATGATACTAGAGAAAGAAACAAGGCACTTTTTAAACTACGAATTGTTTAAAACTTGATATAAATTATACATGTAGTCATGTTGCTTTTAACACATATCTTAGTTGGTAAGTATTAACATTAACCACCAATAAAAAAAGCGGGAGTAATAAGTTTATCGTTTGTATCTGTGTTTGTTGTATCGTTTCTGTTTAAGGCATCATAGCTCACAAACGGATGGACTGATTCGGATGCGACTTTTTTTGATAGAAAATAGGTGTAATGCATGGTTCTTAACGAAGTTTTATTGAAATCGGTTGAGCCATTTAAAAGATATCAGCTTTGAAAGGAGGCGCCATTGTATGTTATTGTTATTGATATTTTTAGGGCTCCGTACAAATAATTAAAAACTGAACCCTTATAGAATCACTCGTGCGTCTGTCACAGCCAATTCACTCCCGATGTACTGGCATTCAGGTGAAATTTGGTAGGATGGTGTAATCCTATGACCCAAACACAGTGCAAAGTAAATAAATATTATTTTAAAATAAGGGTTATTTTCGGGGACCAAAATTGGCCATTACACCCCCCCCCCTTTCTTGTAGATTTAAAAACCTAAATAAATACCTTAGAAAAAACAAATTACGTATGTACGGAACCCTCTTCACGCGAGTTCCACTTGCACTTGGCCAGTTTTTTTCGAAAGGATGGCGACATCCAAACTTACTAATATTAATAAAGTAAAAGTACCTACCTTGTCTGTCCATTACGCGTTCACGGCTAGATTTTAGTAAAAAAAAGACGGCATAGGTCAGGAATGGGGCGTTGAAAAATGGAAATGGTGTCGGGGTGTCATATGCAAAAACTCAAATCTGCACATTTGAAAACTATTGTTTTTTTATAATTTTTCGTGACGTCCTTTTTGATTTATAACCTAAAATATACAAAAAATGAACGTTCCCTTATCTCCAAAGTTTATTGACCAAATCGTTGCTTAAATACAAAAGCGACACAAACCAAAATGTGTTTGTGTTGCATTTAAAATCAGAATGCTGTTTACTTTAAGGTTTAAATTAAACTATATTTGTTTTTGAATTATGGCGTTTATGTATTTAAGCAGCGAAATAATCTAAAAAATCATGACTTAAAGATAATACCTATGTATATTTTACATTAAAAATAAAATGAAGTTTTTTTTCAGCTACACTTTTCAACATAGCCATAGCAAAAGATGTAATCAAACCAGAACTAGGTCTAAAGAGTGCCCCTAAAGTCAAGCCACGTTTTAAGGACATTATAGAGAAATACGAACCATCGACAGTGTGGGAGCGGATGGACTCGTTACGGATGACCAAAAAAATTAATCTAACGGCAGAAGAAGAACTCAGTTACATGGTGAATGGTAAACGAATCGAGTTGTACATACATACATACATAAGCTCACGCCTTTATTCCCAGAGTGTGGTAGGCAGAGCTACAGAATTACTAACAACTCTAAAAACTTGTTAATAATTATGTAACCACATTTTGCACAATTAGGCTAAGATGTTTACCAGTGTAGTAGTGTGTAGTGTGTTTTTGTTTGTTTTGAAAAGGGGTTTTCATACAAATCATGGTGTTTTCATCGAAAATTGACCGCTCCTTCTTGAGCGCCGAAACTACGAGGCAATTTTTTTGAAAAAAATACAAAGTAAGTACATATAGTTCATCATCATCATTAAATTTAAGAGCTAGGCTCTTGTCGGTGAAGTAATTGCCACTTTTCTCTACTCTGTGCTAGCTTTTTCACCTCCTGATACGACACGACATTGGCCTTCTGTCTTATTTGGTTGAAGTAAGTAAGCCTAGGTCTTCCTTTTCCTCTTTTTCCTTCGACTTTACCCTCTAAAATGTTCAAAAAGAAACATATAGTTCATTGCTTGTAAATTGCACAGGAAAACCTATAAGAATTCTATCAAAAAAAAATGTACGGGACCCTCTCCATGCGAGTTCAACTCGCACTTGGCCGGTTTTTAGGGTTCCGTAGTCAATGAACAATGAATGTAATTTCGCCATGTCCGTCCGTCCGTCCGCAGCCTAGCTCAGAGACCCTTAGAGCTAGAAAGCTGTAATTTGGCATGAATATAAATTTTAGTCAAGCCAAGAAAGTGGTTAAATAATTTGTTGGATTTTATTTTATTGTACCTACCTCCGCTACACGTAACGTGGGGATGTATTTTTTTTCTCGTCTACCCCGAGTCGAACTATATACTCGCTATCACTCGTGCAGCCTAAATATCTCGGGCTGCAATTGATGACTTTCATCCCTTGGTTAACAATCTACTAATTGTGCAATGACGATTAAATAAATAGTACATTGTTGCCTAGGCGCGGAAAGTAAGGGTTTTCCTGACGAGGTGGTTAGCTGGCCGAGCAATAGCGAGGCCTGCTAAAATACGAGTCAGGAAATCCTCGTTTCCGCCGCGGCATACATAATGCTTTTCTCAAACATGTGAGGAAATGATACAAATACATAATTACAAGTATTTTTAAAAACTTATGACAAATTCGGAGAGAATGTTTGTTTGAAAACTACGAGTATTAGTGAAGATAGTTTCACGCGCAACTCGCCGCCGCGCCGCCGGCCCACACTGCACCCACAAGTTGGGTGTGCGGGATTTTTTTCACGTTGCTTTCGATTTTGTATGCAATAGAGAGCACTTTTAATAAACAATATGGACATGGACGGAAAGTGTTTTCATATGATTTTTTTACTCCTAGGAGTAAAATGAGGCACTTTCCGTCCTTGTGTTTCAATCGGAAAACCGTTCTTTCCGAGCATGTTTGAGAAAATAAACGTTGAAGGCAAACTATCCGTTATGACAAAATGATCTTTGACAAAATGAAATACAAATAGCAAATAGACGAATCATTCTTAACCTATTTTTTTAAGGTATGGATCCCACCGATGAATTACTGAGGCTAAAGGTCGTCAACGGTGATGCCACGATCCCATTAAAGCAGGGGAGGCGCTTCTGGTCGCCTGCTGGCAGGCAGACGTGGGAAGACGGTGACCCTTGGGAGTTGAATAAACGTCTTAACGAGCTGATGAAGCAGGCCATCTATCAGACGAGAAATAAAATGACTATCATGCAAACAATAAGAGATAAATATAGGGGTGAGGGGCTCTACAAAATGGGGTACATGATAGCAAGATGCGACTTCCGCGCGAAAACCTTTGCTGCCTTCTCCTTCAAGGCTTTGCAGGCTTGCCATCTCCAGGTCCAGCACCATTGGAGGTCGCGCGGCATACTAAGGCTATACTTTATCGATATAGTATACACAATAGAGCGGAGCTTGCATATATGGTTTGAAATGGACTTGATGCACGAACTTTTAGAGAAGAATCATATCAACGCCAAATCTATACTTTCTAAATATCAAAAGAGAAAGAAGAACATTCTCAGCGAAACTTTCATTTGGTAACTTGAAGAGCTTCGGAAAAGTTTTACGGTTCGAGCTATATAAAAATTATGGGCCCGTTCAGACGGACAGCATTTCAACTGCAACCCAACTGCAATCTGGCTGCACTTTTGTAATGCAGTCGTATTGCAGTTATATTGCAGTTGGTACGGCTGCAATATAACATTATGAGCAGTTCTATTGCTGTCGTATTGCAGTTGCTCCAACTGCAATACGACTGCATTACAAAAGTGCAGCCAGATTGCAGTTGGTGTGCGGTTGACAGAACTGCATAACACCTGCAAGCGGACTGCACAATGAGTTTGCAGTTCTGATGCAGTTGGTCCAACTGCATCAGAACAGCCCCGGAACTGCCACTTTGCAGCTGGGTTGCAGTTGAAATGCTGTCCGTCTGAACGGGCCCTATGACTTGATAACTAATTATGTAAACATTTTATATTTAAAAAATATGGGAAACAACTGCTATATTGTTTTAGTTATAATCAAACTGGCTTCGCCAATTTCTAGTAGAGCTGCCGCATATTGCCCCGACTGTGTTTTCCGACGGTTCCAAATGCCGAAAAGGAGTAATTAAGCAATTTTACGTAACATGTTAGTTTTTTGAATTTCAAAGAAATTCTGTTTAAATTAAAATTATTGTAAAAGTTAGTGCGGTACTTACCCAGATATGGATATGTTTTTCACCAGTTCTCAGGACTGTCCTACGTTATTAATAAAGGTAATTAAACTAATTAATAGTCAGGCAGTTTTTCTTGCAGTACCTAGGTATATAGAATTAAAGGGACCAGCAAAACATGAAAACCCGAAAACCCGACGAAAATAAACCGAATATAGTAGTAAGTACCTATAGTGTAACCATTTTCTTAAGACTGCACCGAGCAAACGTCGACCTTTTTGTAGCGCAAGTAAAAACACAATTTATGGGATACTTAACAAACTTTAATAACAATTACCCTTTGAGTAGTCAGCTGTAACGGGAAATGGTGGCCACTTTTTTCCGTTAAGTTGATAACTCGAAGGTGAATTGTTATTAAACTATGTGATATACCCTATAAGTTGTGTTTTCATTCGTGGTACAAAAACATACTGACCAATGTCAAGAAAATACTTTAGTTCATTAGAAAACACAATAATAGTAATGAGGGCGCCACTGTACATCCGGCGTACGCTCGGCGCAGTCTTAATAGCGACCGGCATCATTCGTTTTTCTGACACACGAGTGACAAATATACTGCCAGTTGCGATTGCAAGCGGGATAGCGATAGCCAGCCGAACGGTATTAAGAACCGAGAATACTGTACACACCTAACTAACCATTAAAGACAGAGCAGAGAGAAAAAGAAAGAGATGTATATATGTGTATTATGTCAACAACATACGATTCTAGTGCGACTCTCTTTCATGCAATATTTCAGATTTCTGAAGTGTATAGCTGTGTGTTGCTGTGTACCTATGTACGAATATTAAAAAAAAAATGCTTCTTTCCAGCCCCCTATTCCACCAACTCGACAATGACACGTGTCAGGTGACAATTCGGTATACATTGCAAAGTTAACACGCTGATACATCACTGGGTTTTAACGACACTTGACACTACATAATTCCGAATTAATCAAAATTCCGAATTTTCATAATTTCGAACGCAAGTTTTTTGATTAAAGAACTTACCTTTTTGTTATCGCTTATAAATCAAACCTAACCTAACCTGTGTATAAAAATTAAATTATGCATTTAATCTAAAAAAGGTTCAGCTTTCGAACAAATGAATATTCCGAAAAAAGTAATTCGAATTTTTAAGGTGTCGTATCCTTTAACCTACCGCCAAGCAGTAGTGTTCACATTGTTGTGTTACATTGTAAGGATAAGACAACCGTTGAAATTGCTAGCATAAAGGCATTCCATCTTCGTCCTAATGGTTGGCAACGCATTTGCAGTCATAGGATTGGACTTTTAAATTCTCTAAGCCGTAAAAAAAAACCACATTATAACATACTAATTTAATTGAATGCTATCTACAAATTATATCCAGTCTTATGTCAAAAATACGTACATATAAAAATAAACTACTCGTTTTATTCTAGTACCTACAGTGCAGTAGGGGAAGAATTAGTTACAGCAGAGGCGATTTTAAGACTGCGCCGAGCAAACGTCGAGCGTCCAGTGGCGCCCTCATGACTATTATTGTGTTTTCTAATTAACTAAAGAATTTCCTTGCAATCAGACGATACGTTTTTGTAGCGCAAGTAAAAACACAATTTATGGGATACGTAACAAACTTTAATAACAATTACCCTTTGAGTAGTCATCTTAACGGGAAAAGGTGGCCACTTTTTTCCGTTAAGTTGATAACTCGAAGGTGAATTGTTATTAAACTATGTGACATACCCTATAAGTTGTGTTTTCATTTGTAGTATAAAAACATTTTGACCAATTTCAAGAAAATACTTTAGTTTATTAGAAAACACAATAATAGTAATGAGGGCGCCACTGTACATCCGGCGTACGCTCGGCGCAGTCTTAAGTCGAGTTTAACATCTAAATATAAAGGTTTTTACACACCAAAAGCAGAACAGAGAGCGCGTCTTAAACGCAAGTCTGCGCCAGTGTTTCTATTGGACGAGGAAGGCAAACAATCACACGAGCCTGATGGTATGGTTCTTCAAGGATCAAAGATATGTTCAATGCCACGACAACCAAAAGTACTATCAGCCAATAGGAACCCTGACTCACTATAGAGCTGTGTCAGAGTGACGTTATGATTCAAGTCGTAAGAAGTGTCAAACAAATTGTTTTATAATGTCACTGTGACACCGTTCCATGGTGGGTCAGGGTTCCATTAGGATGATAGTATTTAAGCTCGCGCTACTGGACGTATATTCCAGGGATTGAAAACCGGTTTATTTTCCGTAGCGGTTAAAGCCACACTATTAGAGCCTAACCCATAATAAAGGTTACGCTTACAGGGAGCGAAATGCATTTACCGGTTAGAGAGCTCTCCTTCCGTGTGAGCCGAGACAAGGGTGAATGACGGAAGCGCTCTCTAACCGGTTATAACCGGTAAATGCATTTCGCTCCCTGTGAGCGTAACCAATTCGTTGGAACGTAACCCAAATAATTAACCGGTTTAACCTAAATAAATACCGGTTTATTTGTAACCCGTTACAATCCCTGGTATATTCTACTGGGATAAAACCATACTCATTGACATGTAAGACCCCGTTCACACGGAGACATCCGATTTTTTTACTGGAACTGTTTTTTGTAGGATCCAACTTACAATTAGTGGCAATAGTATTTCAATGCACACGTTCACTCAAAGCCTGCAAAATATGTCATCCAATTTTGTGACCACAAATCTGTTCGGTCGTCCGATAAAATGCCGTATCTAATTCAATTAATTAATTAAAATTATCAATTAAGCCCTTAACTATGTACAATATTTTTGCAATTCACCCGTATATCTGTTAACGCTGTGCCCTGCTTTCAGTGTGTCAAAGCCTTTAGAGTAAACAAGTTTTCCTTAAACCAAGTAAAATTGTCTAGAGTCAGTAATTATAATTGGAAGTCTGTAGGCAAGGGCGGATCCAGAGTTCACCCCCCCCCCCCTGGGGCCCCTGGAACGTTGAGGGTCACAGGAACCCAGAATACGGCAAACACGTGTCGTAAACAACAAGTTTCATGGCTTTAGAGGGTCATGACCGAGACCTTCATAACGTTATAATAAGAAATATCGATATTATAAATTTATAACGCTATATTTTGTTAACTTAGTCCCCTAAACTCTAAGCTTGACACTTCGCTCATTGAATACAAAACGGACACATTCCAAAATAATTTGCTCTTCCATTAAAAATCGTATTCCAACCGCTTCTAATTTTAAAATGCAACACTGACTCATTTTGGATTGTGTCCGTTTTGTATTCAATGATCGACTTGTCACTATAATTGCTGTAACAATTTCATATATGGCAGTTTAAACATGTCATTAAATAGACAAGGTACTAGTGTACACATTTATCAACTCGACTGTACTATGCCCAAATAATTTATGTACTAAATTATCTAGCCGCGATTAGAAAGGGATTAGAGATGACAGGTTGTACCATATACAGATGTAGTGAATAATCCTTTCCCATCGTTTTTGGTCGGATAACTTCGTATTTATCTTGCTTTCTCAGTTGGCTTATTGATGAGTACTGAAGCTAATTGAGAAAGCTAGATAAATAAGAACATATCCGACAAAAAACGATGGGAAAGGATTATTCACTAAATCTGTACTTATACTTACGTCAAAAGGCATATGAATTGACAGCTGTTCCAATCCCAAACTAATTGAGGTTTCATAATTAATGATCGGCTACCAGTAACAATTTTTCGACGAAAGTATAACATAGATATGATTCTATTTCAATTTTATTACAGAGGTTTTAACATGTTGTAAACGATGACATCCGTTTACAACTACGCACCTCTCGGTTACGTATCAGAACGCCTAAAATTAATAAGTCTAATGTATCATACATAACTAGCGACCCGCCCTCGCTTCGCTTCGGTTTATGTGAGTTTTCTGTAATACCCGTACGTAAAACAAAGTTTAGCTATCTATTAAAAAAAACCGCATCAAAATCCGTTGCGTAGTTTTAAAGATCTAAGCATACATAGTGACAGACAGCGGGAAGCGACTTTGTTTTATAATATGTAGTAATGATACCTAAAATAAATAAATGAATATTTATAAGGGGACCATCTCACACCAATTGACCTAGTCCCAAACTAAGCTCTACGTTTGTACTATGGGTACTAGACAACGATATAAATACTTATATAGAGAAATAAATACTTAAATACATAGAAAACATCCATGACTCAGGAACAAATATTCGAGCTCATCACACAAATATCTGCCCTTACCGGGATTCGAACCCAGGACCACTAGCTTCGTAGGCAAGGTCACTACCCACTAGGCCAGCGCGTTTTTTACAGAAACCGAAAACATTTCAGGATTTTTTAAAAGGCCATTGCATAGAACTCATTAGGTTAGGTTAGGTTAGTTTTATAACAATCCTGAAACTTGTACGGTTTCAATAAGAAAGACCATTAGGTATTATGAACTTGTAAGGATTATGAATTTATGATACATCAGGCTTATTAATTTTAGGTGTTCTGATACGTAACCGCACCTCTCACATCTGTTGGTGTAGAAAGGTCTCTTATATAAATGGATCATCAAATTCATCAATGTTAAAAGGAATCGTTTGACAATATTAAACAGAAAAAAAAACGATAATTTACTTACAAATTAAATTCAGTGAGTTTTTAACAATATATTTCTTTTTTTTTAACTACGCAGACTTATCCATAATATTCATTACGTTTGACGTTAAAGTGACATAAAACGCTGCTGGTCGCCGATCATACTCGTTATACACACATCAGTGGCCTGGACCAGATGAATCGTGAGAACGTTATCATACACCGGATTGACGGGAGCAAAAATGTACCAGTGATTCATGTATCGATTAAGTTTATCGACAACTTTTCTCGTGACATATGGATCTTACATTTCTTGCAATAGCAAGTCGTATCGTTATCTTCTATATGTGAATCATCAGCTTTCCATGAAGATAAAGGATCTTTTTTTCTTTCAAGGCATTTTTAACCGAGTTATAAAACAAAAAGTTTCTCTATTTGTCGGAATAATAATAATAATAAGTTTATTTCATTTAACAACTTAAGCTTACAAGGTTGATGAGACCTCCTATTAAGTATGTAATACCTGTGTCAGTATGGAATGCTTAGGAATATTATTGTACTGAATAAATTTGTTATTCAATGTAATTTCAATGGTTGAGTCAATGTCAGACAGCGGTTGATTAAAGTTGCGATAAGTATAAATAAAAGAGATTTGCACATAATTACAAGGTATTCAAACTTGACCATTACTTATGATAATGATTAAAAATAACTTTTTATCGATGTCGATAAACTTAGTCGACATTTAATGAATAACTAGCACTGGTAAATTTTTGCCCCCGTCAATCCGGTGTATGGCAATCATACTTATCATTATAGAAAATAATACAGGATTGAAGTAAGCTGCCAAACGGTCGCGTCGAGTGCTCATGTTCAAATCAATTCTATTTTTGGCTTTTTTGGGAAAATAATGACCCAATCAATGATTTGTTGATTCTGCCAATGTAGAGGTTCGATACTGCACTGCGATTGGACTTTCAGTTTTGTTCAGTGCGTTTATGGAGTTCGGTAGGAAAAGAAACTGACTGACATGTTAAGACTGCACCGAGCAAACGTCGAGCGTCCAGTGGCGCGCTCATTACTATTATTGTGTTTTCTAATTAACCAAAGAATTTCCTTGCAATCAGACGATACGTTTTTGTAGCGCATGTAAAAACACAATTTATGGGATACGTAACAAACTTTAATAACAATTACCCTTTGAGTAGTCAGCTTAACGGGAAAAGGTGGGCATTTTTTTCCGTTAAGTTGATAACTCGAAGGTGAATTGTTATTAAACTATGTGATACACCCTATAAGTTGTGTTTTCATTTGTAGTACAAAAACCTACTGACCAATTTCAAGAAAATACTTTACTTTATTAGAAAATAAAATAGTAATGAGGGCCCCACTGTACATCCGGCGTACGCTCGGCGCAGTCGTAAATTTGACACGTAGGTTCTTTCCTTATGAGGTCAAGGTGCACAAAGGGATTTTTGGAAATTTGTCCCCTACAGGGTTAAAATAGAACATAATTATAACCTCATAAGGCCCTGTTTTATACAAGTAGTTTGTTGTGAGGAGTGAACGTACCATCAAGGCAATAAAGTTCAATTATGTTTATTGATAATGCCATTTTCAGTTTATGAAGATAGGAAAATGAACTTTATTCCTATAGCAACATACTTCAAATAAAATTGCCTTGATTATACACCGTGTTTTTTTTTATTTACGATAACTTCGGCATATTACTAGGTATATCCATAGAAACTAATTGGTAGATTAGATTTTTAAATATTGCAAAAAAATTTTTTTTTCTGTTTAGAACAAAGTTATTGAATATTATATCTTTGATCATTCTAAAAGGGCCTTTAGAGTTAACTAATAGTGAGTGTCAAATAATACGTCAATGTTGGCGTAACCATGGAATTAGTAAGTAATAACGTACATCTGGAAGGTGCATTCCACCGATAACGCGAGCCGAAAGAAATGTACCTGTATGTGGATCTGGGGATCTGTGTATTCCGTGTGGTCTCCTATAATTTGAAATTGACACTTGAATGACAACTTAATACTAGATTTTGTTTGAAAGCTTTCAATGCTTGTATTTTGTTCTACCTGCTCTTATTAAGAAGTTCAAGACGGCAGCTACTTTTTCTCAGTCTGTCCACGGATTCATTGACGGTTGACGGTTGACGTCTCCAAAATCGATATCTGGGCATCTGTGTGGTCACAGATGCCCAGATATCGATTTTGGAGACAATCAGTTGAATAACTAAAAAGTTCATGATGGCGGCTACTGTTCCTCAATTTGTCAACGTATTAGTTGTCGGAGACCACACAGATCCAAAGATCCACAGATATCGATTTGGGAGCAAGTTGAATAAGTAAGAATAAGAGTAACAGTTGAATAAGTAAATATTGTATCGTTTACTGCCCCACCGGCTTGTAAAATTAATTTGTCCGTAAATTGCCATTCAAATATGGTCACCTTTAGAAAGGGACGCAGTAAGCTTTAGTACATTTCTTTCGGCTCGCGTTATCGGTGTAGTGCACCTTCCAGATGTACTTCAGTACTTACTAAAAGATAAAGATAAAGATAAAGAGACATTTATTCGCAACAATACAAACATTAGGTACATAGATTATTATTATTATTACTAATTACATGGACGCGTATACAAACCTAACAATTGGAAACTCTTTACTCATAAGAATTAAAAGAAAATTGTTGTTATCAATTAAGAGCCTTTTATACTAGTTCAACGTGATTAACTGATTAAATTTAAAAATTAAATATCTTTAAAACCGTAAGAGTTATCATTTGTCTATCTTGGGAAATTAACTTTATTTGACCTAAAGAACGTTCCCTTAAAGTTATCGTAAATAAAAAAAAACACGGTGTATTATACATCCTATTGCACACTGGGCCTTACGAGGATTAATATAATAATTTTGAATGCTTATACATTCTATACACAGTTTTAAATTTATGTTAGAATTAAGCATGTTTTCTAGGGCTACAGGGCTCTTTTAAATTTAGTTAATATTAAGTGAATTTACTAGGGCTTCGGACCAGACCAGCATTGCTGAGTTGATTTTTTAAATTCACTGATGATTAAGTAACAATGAAAATTAAATATTGATCTCATAGAACTGTAAAAACCAGTGAAAATTGGCCATTTTGGTAAGCTTTGGACACTGAATGGAATTCAAATAATATTTTTCATTGACACTCTGACCATAAATTTGTAGTGGCCTGTAGTCTGCAAACAATATACATTTATATAAATATGTATATCAATATCAAGCCGAGAGCTTAGTATAGGACAAGGCTAATAAGTGTAAGATCATCCCTTAAAAAAATACTTTACTAGAAGGCTTTTTCCCATCTGTCCTTATTACCTAGGTATTAAGAGGAATCTAGCCTAGTCTTACTGGCAGTTTGTAAATAGTAGTGAAAATGTATTACCTACATGGAGATATTGCTATAACAATCACTTTGTTTTCGTTTGAAACATTTTTTAAATCCAAGCATGCTATTGGTTAAGTTTGGATATCTTCATTCGCTGAGTCTGCCTCCGCTTTCCTCATTTTCTTAGCCTTTATATCAGCCATGGTCTGTTCTATAGACCGCTGGTCCTTTTTATTTTCACTCGGTACTTCACCGTAGCTCCTGTTCATATTAGTCTTCTGAGCTGCATTTAAAGCTGCATCTTCACCAATAAGATGTGCATATTTTTGCTTGTAAAATGTCCCGCTTAATTCCTCCTGACCACGCTTGCGTTTCCTATTCTTTTCCTCTTCAGACTCCAAAGCAGCAAGTTTTTCTCTATCTATACGTTCTTGTGCCATTGTAGTTGCTTTATCGTTACTCCAAATCCCACCAGCACGGCGGACTGTCAACTCATCCTCTGACGGACCCCTTTCTTTGGTATAAACTATTGAGTACCGGTCAATACCATCTTGACCAAACGAGAATACTTGAACGCCAGCAAACTCGGCCACATCTCTTATTATTGCTCTGTATGTTTGGTCCATTGGTTCAAATTGTAAGTAAGGTTTAGTGCCTTCTTTTAGAAAATTGCTAATCTTTTCTTCTGCTCGCTTCCTAAATCTATGCAACATGTTTTTCTCTTCTTTTTGATTCCGTTCCAAAGTTTCTTTTTGTTTTTTGGCAGCATTTTTCTGTGCTTCACTAGCTGAAGGGGGTTTTTGCATGGAATTTAATATTGAATCAAGAAGATCCATCTTTATAGACTACGTTTTCAGCACAAAATGAAGTGTAAGCTAATATTTCACCAATGCGTCTGCTCCAATTGGAAGATATTTTGAAGTTATCAACTAGTGAATCTGTATTTAATCCTTTAAATGTAAGTACGCTGAGGGATGTATCAATTTGTGCACAGACTTCACTCCCAAAAGTCAAGGCGTCATCCGCGAACTCCCGAAGTTTTTGCAGCGGAGGTTGAAGTGGAGTTCCCTTAATAAGAATTATTCCATCACTTAAATCTAGTTGCTCACAACTCTGTTGGAAGACCCTATGTTTATTGCAAAGTTTCTCTAATAAATCCTCTATAGTGGACCTGAAAAAAAAGAAGGTTAATTTTTAATATTGTGCACAAAAAAGTTCTTATCTCTAAAGTCGATGTCAATAGAAATAGCAAAAGATGTAAACATAACCGAACGAACCAATTCACCATGATTACTCGATAACCATGTACTTTTAAAGATCAAGTGAGGTTTTTTAAAAAATGGGTTAATCAAGACCAGAATAACAAATCCCAATTTAGTGGGTGCACATTTAGAACAGCAAATATCTTTTTGCCACCTTCCGGCTCCATCATCAAATCACCTCCACGTTGTATTATTACTCTCAGGGGGGCCAATGTGGCTGCGTTTATTGCATGATCAAAAATTGACGGATGCATTATCCACAGTTGACACGTGATATAGAAGCAGCCATACTAGGCCCGTAGGAGTACTTACGTATTTAGAATTCAAGCCATATATGATAAAGAAAGAGCAGTATTTGATCCAGAATGACAGGTATACAAACAAAACAAGTTTAATAATAGCTTGTAATAAGGCATACAATGGAATAAAAAGGTATCCAAACTTTGCTCCTTTTATCTTAATCATTACACTTGGTATACAAGAGGTCAAGCATGCTAAGGACTATGTTATGAACTCAACAAGTCTTACTCTGCTTACACTGATACAAACCAGTGCTCTGCTGCCTGGCAGCAGGGTTTTAAGATAATATGTGGTAGAAATCCAGAAATGAACTGCACTGCATAAGATCTTTTAATAATTCATGATGACACATTGTCATTTGCTAGTTTTTATGATATTGAACTATTATGTAAGAGATAAAATGCCTAACAACACAAAATTAGTATATTTCCAAAAATAAGTCTATTATGAAATACATACTTGAAATTGTCTACGTCCATCTTTAAAATTTGCAAATATCTGTCCCTTAAACAAACTTATTGAAATTTACAAAATACTTACAAATTTTGTCTTAATTCTTGAATTTCTTCCGAAATTAGGTTATGTAAAGACGCGCACAGCTTATTCTGTAAGCCTTCAAAATATTCCAATGGCGTACCGGTCACAACGGCACTAAAATAATAGGTAATAATGTTTTAACACCGCTCATAAATATTGCAATATCAATTTAAGTAAAACTCAACTCACTCTCTGATGTTTTTACACCGATAAATAAGCTTATTTATAGTTGCTGCGCACTTTTGGCAATCTCTCAAACACGTTTTAGACGCAGTATGGAATTCCTCAAAGAAAGAAAAGAAGTCAATGATTTGCTTTTGAATTTTCGATTCCATGGTAGGTGTAACACATTTTCGTGGAGGACTATCGTATCGTATACAGTATTTATGATTATGACAATAGGAAGTTTATTTAATGGTGTGCACTGCTCTAATTAAGTGCAACAAAAATCAAAATAAAAGTTTGTTTGTAGTATAGTCTATAATATACGCTGTATGCACACACAAGCATTTTGTGCTGTTTATAAAGTATATGACAACATTTTTATTGGTGCAATGCGCCCACAAATAAGTAACTATACAAAAGTAACCTAGTAAAAAAAATATAAAAAAACATGTTCTTTTTGAGTTCTGAAAGGTTTTACAAATTAAAACATTAGGTTTAAGAGATTAATTTTAATTTCTACTTAAATAGGAAATTATATGATGTATTCAAAGCTATATTTGTAAACAGCCGCTATTCCTAGTGTTGTGACATTGTCATCGAATCGAAAAACCGGTAGTGACAGTTGACATCAGCGCTCTCAATAGTGCTTGGCAGATGCGATTCGTAAAGAAACTTATTTCGTTTTTATTCGGTAATAGTCGTACACTTTCGGCTACTGGTCGATTGCGGTCGGATGGTACTGTCAAAACTGAGCCAATGGATACATCGCGTTTTCTTGAATCCTATTGGTTGAAACTCAAGTACCTGCATGATGATGAAATGAAAACCAGTCTATACTTAATATCGACGGGGAATGCACGCCCGCATTCATTGCGATTAATCTCGATAAAAACAAGTTATTTCAAAAATACAAGGAACGTGTAACTTTTGGAATAGATTTTAGTTTACTGGTGAAAGATGAGTGTAAATAGTGTGGTCTAAGTTAAATTTTATTTCTTAAACTAGTGCCGCTGTTTTGGTGAAAATGAATGGCAAAATGCATAGTGAAACCGGCGCTTTCTCATCTGACGGCATGCGAGCCGAAATATTGAACCCTTTTGTACACAAATTGGAGTTAGACAACACATACGATAAAATAAAGGTGCGGAAAGATTATATAAGTATAATATGCTTTAATAAGTTACACAAATATCTTGTAAATATTTTCAAGACTGATTTTCGCTAAGGCGCAGGCTCGGAGCACTAATCTCTCGCAATGAGCAAATAAAATGAAGATAGAAGTCAATCCTGGTTCATGAGCAGTTAGACTTAGAAATTAAACAGTACCTACCTAATGAAGGATTTGTTAGTTTTGTCCAATACACCTGTGATAACAATAAAATATTAGTCATTATACTTAGGTAGCATAAACGGGGAAGCGATTGCCAAATCAGTAACGACAAACGACGAACTGGCTCAGGAAAACCTTGAATTCTATTTGAATGGCATGCTAATTTAATTTAAAATGAATCATAGCGATTGTAGACATGATTAGACCGTAACCTTATTAGTGACAGAATTTTTACAGTTCACTATAACTTGTTTTCGGCAGTCACGCATTAGAAATCACATCGAATTTCTTTCTAGTTTACAGTTTTACTTCTAAATCTTTGTATAAAAGAGGAAATGTAATCAGAGATACAGCTTATAAGTAACTGTAGCTAATAAGACAAGTAAACAACTAATTATATTGATAGCTTTCTAGCAAAGTCCTATTTCATAGAGCGGAAGTCTTGTTTAAATGCCCTTTCATTTTTAGCGTCGAATATAAACTGATACAAATGCTATAATAACCATAAATTCATCTTGGTGGAAAGCAACTATGAAGTACCTAACTGCGCAAACAGTTATATTACTCTAACGCCAAGAGAAAGTTGTTCCGTACACACGATTCTTTCCATCATATCAGACGCTAAACGTGTAAGCATTTTCTCATTGATGCCAATGTTAGGGAAGGTCGTTGACACATCGTTTAATGTTTGGCACCTGCCGAGCCCAATCATCATTGGGTTTGATTTGATGTCGCATCAAACAATGTTTTGTTTATTATTATTATTGTTTATTTATTAACCCAAAAAAATAGTCTGCAAAACTGTCACAACAGTTTGACTGCAGCTGAGTCCTTTTAAACTTAACAACTTAACACGTAACAATTTGGTTCCTTAATACTAGATTTATTCAAATTTATTTTATAATTTAATTTATAATAAATGAAGTAAATGTTTTTTATTATCCGAGATACACAAAAAGGGGTTCAAGGAATCAATATGTACTTTAAGCGAAATAATACCAGGTGCACATGATCGTCATATCGTCATATTTGACTAAATGTCGGCTGTTTAGGCGTCAATTGTGGAAGTACCTATTACACGTAACAAACGTAGAGTTTAATGTTTACTTGGCTAGCAATGATTTCATGGTTGGCTGCGCTACTCGATCGATGTCATGTCACCAAACTGTGATGTTTTGCATCGCGACATGAAATTATTAACTTTGTTAGTTATCTCCAAACGGGAACTAGAGCTTCACATTAAGTAGAAACACTTAACGGTTTCACGGTTGAGACTCGTTCTTATATGTAAGGCCCAACGCCGATTTGAATGCCAAGGTGATTTCTGAGCTGCTTTATAACAAATCAAATCTCGGTGAGCCTCAACCTACGCTCTGATTGATTTGACAGAGATATTTCATTGCCCTACTATGTTTTATTAAAGTTGAGCACCGGTGCGTAAGAAATCTTGGCCTCATATTTAAAACAAACAAGAAACTCGTTATGTTAGAACTGTAGTTTGGAATACCTTCTACCTGTTAGATGAAAGTCAGTTTACGGATATTGCAACACCAACATAATGGTTTTGTTTATGTAGTCGCATGCGTCGTTACGGCATCATAACAACGTCGAGATTTTTCTTCGGAACTTTGCAAATGAGCTCTAATGATTGATCAAATTGAAATTACGCCTAAAAACCTTCTTAAGAAAGGAAACTCTTGGATCCAGTTACCTATTTATAGTTATTTAATTGCCATGAAAAAAACTCAACCTATTAGGTAAGTACAGAACTAATATGGAAATACATCATGTTGAGTGGAGTTATTAAAATATCACATGCCACAAGCAAGAGTATCCTTTCATAAGTTTTTTGACGATGAATGAAAATCGAAATAAGTAGGTTAAATATATTTAAAGTCATTTGCTTCCGTTATATCAACATGTGATACGTTACTACATTTTGCGTCAGCTCATGATCATAAAATCCGTCTCGTTTTTGCAGACGGCGATATTCACAGTAATACTGCTGCCTTTCCGAGTGATCGTCATCGTGTACCTCATAGTGACTGCCTGGTTTCTCGCATGCATCGGCCTTTACGGTCTGAGCGAGGAAGATCTGAGACGGAAACCTATGACAGGATGGAGAAGGTATAACACCTTAATATGGTTTACCCTTGTTTTGTAGACACTCATTTCATAGAACGTTTCACTTCGCAGAGTTTTCGTTTCATAGAAAGCTATTTTCTGCTGAACCCATGTTGATTTCAGGTCGTCTTGTGATGGTAACAAGTCTAACCTAACCTAACCTACGTGAATAATATTTAAGATAACCTGAAAATTGCTTTCTATGAATCGAAAATTCTGCGAAGTGATATGTTCTGTGAAACGAGTGTCGGTGACACAAGGGGACACCCCTTATTATCTATACAGCTAAGTATTATTCGGATCCATTTGTATCCGCATTAGCCATTCGTTAAAAATGGTTCGACAATATTATGATTAAATAATAAGACATTGCTTGGCAAAAAAGGTTTGGGTTATGAAGGCTTGACGACGCTGTTCGGAATGAGATTGGCAACATGATTTAAGTATCCTATCACTGATAAACACACTACAACTATAATATTCTATGTCCTTATCTGTCATTGTAACTTTTGCATCTGACAGTAAGTGACAAAACAGTGTAACTTTATCTAAGATAGCTTTATAGTCCGTGTTTAAATATACTTCACCTAAATATACTAGGTACTGTGACAACTGATATAAATGTATTTTCATAAATACTTAGTAGATACAATTCTTGCGAATTTTGTGATCACTTCGGTCATTTAATTGAACAATCACCTCCTGAGGCCCTACTTAGAAAATAAAAGTTCGAAGTAAAGTTAGCTCCATCTCTGTCACTCATTATGGGAGACTAAATCGAGAGAAAAGGATGGAGCTAACGTAACTTCAACCTTCGATTTTCTAAGTAGGGCCTCTGTTATTTGCCTTGCTGTGAGAGTGATCATGATCGTCCTACTTTGTGCTTAAATTGTGGTGTTTCTCATTTGAAAACAATTTTGTTACAACAGTCACTTTACCATACTCTTTTTTGCCAAGTTAGGTGTTATTTGATGAAAACGTGATTTTTTGATGACTACCTCTATGGAAAATTGGGTAATCCCATTTGAACTAATTACTTACTTTGAATGACTGGTTTTGTAATTCAAAACTTCGTGTTACTCTATACTAAGCAGAAGGTAAAACACGGTTCGCAAATTATGGTAATCACTTTTTTTAGAGTAGGTGCAACTACAACTCAACGGAGCGATGTAATGAACTGTTATTATGAGAGAAAAAGATTTAAAATTCAGCTTTTTAAAAGTCACGTTTTAAAGTTCATTGCAAATCCAAGTTTATTTTATAAGTGGGAATTAAAAAAGACATAAGGCAGAAGCACGTACATGGCAATGGACGTAATTATCCTCTTGTCATACAAATAATCAAACGTAATTAAATCCAATTTTAAAGCATAGAATTAACACGACCATCGCTATAATTACGTGGTCTAAAATGGAAGTGAAACCGCTTAAAAGTTCTTGACTTTAATGTCACAGAGATGTTTCACTTGAAGTATTCGTTTGTAGGAAATGGCTCAAGGTGCATTTAAACAAAAGTTCGGCTTACCATGAAGGTTGTCTGGCGAGTTACATCATTATAATTTGGTTAGTGGCACTAACTGAAATTCGTTTTCAATGTGGCTTGTAACTTTGGGTGTGAATCTTAATCAAATATAATAAAAAGGTATTAACTAATATAGTTACGTTTGACTTATGATTAAGTTAGGTATTTGAGCTTTGGCATTTAAAAATTCCAAGGTAACTAATATTTTAAGTTCAGTAAAACCTAAAAATACCCTTACAATAAATCATTAAAGTGTAACAAAACAATTGTATGTGTACGGTGTACCTATTTGATCATTAACTTTATGCTCTTAAATAAAGTAAACAAATAATTTCCAATTATTTATCGTTTCGTTAATACTTTGCAAAATGCGTTACATCGTTTATTTTTAGCTATGTAATTTCTCAATAATCAAAATTTTATTTCTTGACTCAGTTTAAAACTTGTTTTGAATAGAGCCGCTATGAAAAAAAATAGTACTTTTTTTGCGTTGAAGTAACACAATTATTCATACATAAACCATGTTAAGTAAGTACCTGGATGACCTTTGCTCATTCCTTTTTTTTTGGTTAGGTTTCTAAAAATGAAAACTAGCTAGATCGATTTATCGCCCTCAAAACCCCCTACATACTAAATTTCATGAAAATCGTTGGAGCAGTTTCCGAGATTCAGTTTATGTATATATGTATACATGTATACAACAATTGCTGGTTTAAAGGCATTAGATAGATATTTGACCGGTGAGAAAAAAGCAGTTTGAACTCTTCGATGTAGGTGTGACATTTTATTTGGCTTGCTTATGTGTGAAAACATCTCTTCACACTCACGACCTCGATGACATAGAATGATTCGAGGTCACAACATGACCCTAATGTCACTATGTCATTATGATTGCACCTCAATTTGAATATAATAGATAACAGTGGTTAAGCTTATTACACCTTGTAAGCTCTTATTTATTAGTCACAAAGTAGGTAGGTAGGTATAGTCGTATTTATAAAACCAAAAATAACGTTTTCTTGATAATGATAAATTTTTCCATTCGTTTTATGATGACAACACCTGTCAGCACAATCAAAAACCGTATTTATCGATAATAACCGGTTTTGGTAATCGTAGGGTCATAAATAGTAATGGCGGCAAAATGAAAAATGGTCGCGGAATTCCGTGCATCAAATAATCGACTGAAAAGTCAATGCTCTTTCGAAGATTGCTTTAATGGACGTAGTGGTTGTTAGCTATTTTTAGCCGTTATAAGTTTAATTGTGAAGGTTTCGACAATCTTTGGCAGTAAAGGACCTCTTGCATTTAGTTGTGTACAAAACTAATATGGAATTAACGTCGAATTTCAAATATAGAATATCGAACATTCGAACGGTCTATACAGAACTTACAACTACGTGCGAGAGGTCCTTTACTTAAGTTTTTACCTATACTATGGTTTGATAGTTGTGATAGATCCCTGTGCGAGGCCCGTTCGGATCGCTACCACCATCCTTTACTTTTACCTACTGCCAAGCAGCAGTGTTCGCGTTGTGTTCCGGTGTGAAGATGAGACAACCGGTGGAATTACTAGTATAGAGTTTCATCTTAGTCCTCAGGGTTGGCAAAGCATTTACAGTCTTAGGATTGCAGTCTTGAGATGGTTGTTAAGAATTCAAATGTCAATGGGTCCAAAATATCACTTACCACCAGGTGGCTCGTGTACCTTCTCCCTCCTTGCCATAAAAATGACTGCTGTACTGGTAGGTGGTAGGTAGTACTAGTTTATACCTTCTTCGTCATTTGAAAATTTATATCGCAGTAAAAAGAAAACCTCTTACAGTGAGTTATCTATACTATATACTATAACCCCCTTACTTATAAACGTGGAATAAGGTTGGAATAGTTTATGCCATGCTTTGTCACTTTCTGTCAGATACAAATGTCACAATTACAGATAAGGACAAAGCATGGCATAAACTATTCCAAGCTTATTCCACGTTTATAAGTAAGGGGGTTATATTATAAAGCTGAAGAGTTTGTTTGTTTGTTTGCTTGAACGCGCTAATCTCAGGAACTATTGGTCCGATTTGAAAAATTATTTCAGTGTTAGATAGCCCATTTAGACATACTCACATAAACCGAAGCGAAGCAAGGGCAGTCTCTAGTAACAAGTAAAATGGCTTTTAATTTCTAATGTACTTACGACGGTCTCTTTTTTTTTATGGCATAGAGAAGACAAACGAGCACACAGGCCACCTGATGGTAAGTGGAAACTGTGACCCATAGACATTCGCATTCACAAGACTGCAATGCAATCCTAAGACTGGAAATGCGTTGCCAACCCTGAGGACCAAGATGGAATGCCTCTATGCTAGTCATTTCACCGGCTGTCTTATCCCCAAACCGGAACACAACAATGTGAACACTGCTGTTGGCGGTAGGTTAATGCATAAGATGATGGTAGCGATCCGGACGGACCCTGCACAAGGTCCTACCACCCGAAAATGCCTATGCGCTTGCGGCTAAACTCTATGCCCCGTCTTGCCCTTTATGATACACTAACTGTTCCCGTGCCCACTTAATTGAGAAATAAACATAGTTTTTTGGGTTAATATGTAGCCTATGACATTCACAAATAACGTGGCTTACTATTGGTAAAAGAATTTTCAAAATCGGTTCTTCAGATCCAGAGATTACCCCCTATAACGTCACAAGCTTTACCTCTTTATAATATTAGTAAAGAAGTATAGATTATAATTAATTTATTAGAATGGTCTAAGTATAATACACGCGTTATACCGCTGCAGCATCGGCAACTGGGTAAAAATTGGGTGATGTTACCAATTATTTTACTTGTGGTATTAGGACCTTGTGCAGGGTCCGTCCGGATCGCTACCACCATCTTATCCATTAACCTACCGCCAAACAGCATTGTTCGCATTGTTGTGTTCCGGTTTGGGGATAAAACAGCCGGTAAAATGACTAGCATAGAGGCATTCCATCTTAGTCCTCAGGGTTGGGAACGCATTTGCAGTCTTAGGATTGCATTTCAGTCTTGTGAATGCGAATGTCTATGAGTCACAGTTTCCACTTATCAGGTGGCCAATGTGCTCGTTTGTCTTCTCTATGCCATAAAAAAATGTAAGTTTAACGTGTGTTTCTGTATACCCGTGAACAGTAAAACACAACCGATATAGCTTACCGATATACCTGCGATTTTTTTCGAAACGCGGGAACCAATCAGCATGATCTACGCGTTGCGCGGTTGTATTCTGTGCTATTATTGGTTATTAGTGACGCCATGACTGCTGAGTTTCTTCTCGTCAGTGGTCTCCTCTTGGGAAGCGCTGGTAGATTCTTGACGTGTAAAAGTGCCCGTGCGGCCTACTTACTGAATAAATATCTTTTATCTTTTATCTTTATAAACTCTTAATTGTACAAAAACACAGAAATTTTAGTCCTTAAAGGGACAAAGTTCGCGTTTGTTCATTTCTTTTATGTAAATATCATAAAAGAAATGAACAAACGCGAACTTTTGTCCCTTTAAGAAATCTCTTCTAGCTAGCCTTTGGGTGATACCACGTGTTATTGTATTATGAATATTTATTTCTATTGTTATTTAAAAGTCTTTTAGATTCGTTTCCAAACCTCCACGCCAGGGTCATTGCGACTTTAATGTCTATATGTTTAATGTCTCAGTGTCGCTACTCTGTTATTAACACGATAAGTACAGCCATTGTATTTCCCTCCAGGTTATGGTTATATATTTTGGTGCCAACTATACTTATTATTACCGTATAGCTGGGCTACTTTACCCTAAAAGGGTACTTATTTACTATGCTATTTATCCCATAATGATAGGTTGGCATAAACAGTTTGGAACAAATACGAGAGGTTCACATTAAAATTGGCAACATGATCCAAATTTTTACTCAACATCTGATGCCTAACATAATTAAGGTGATATGGCCACTTGAGAATAATTTATTTCCACCTGTCACTACATCTAAATATTGTTGCCACGCTATAACCTAGGTATTCGACAAGCCCCCTATTTCACCGTCCTAACAATGACAGGTGACAGGTGACATTTTAATGTACATGGCGCTCCTGATATGAATCCCATTGATGTGAAAACTTGCTAACTTTGCAATGTATACCAAATTGTCACCTGTCACCTGTCATTGTCATGATGGTGAAATAGGGGCCAGGGGTTCTAAAATGGCTCCGTTTATCGCGTGATAAATTTTGGATAAGGCATCCGTCACCTTATGACAGGTGAATAAGTACACGTGTCAAAAAGTGACGGAAGCTTTATCCACAGTTGCCACGCGATATAGACCCAGCCATACTAGGCACGCAGGTTACAAATTAGAATTTTTGTACGTCTATTCTCCGAATCATTTCTTGAGATGCCTATAATTTTATTTGAAATATATATATATAGCTGCATCTGTGACGCGATTTGAGACAAATGACCAAGATTATTTTAAATTGCAACGCAAATTATATAATGTCTTTATAAAAACGTGTTTTGAGAATGCATAGTAGGTAATTGCAAAAACTTGTTTTATCTTCAGACTGTCACTTTCTTACTCCATAATTCGCAACGATCTGGGTCTGGTAAACGTACAGTCGGTCAAATAAATTGTCTCTTAGGGTCGTATTCAAAATTCAAAATCTTTATACAGTAAATTGGCCACATGAGGGCTCTTTTACACGTCGGTAATATGGAGTGAATTTACTAGCGCTTCGGACAAGACCATCATTGCGGAGAAGAAGCGCCGCAAGAAACTCCAGCAGAAGGTCATGGTCATGTGGTCATGGTCAGGTGGTGACCCGATCAACGACGCCGCCGTAAGCAAAGACCTTTGAGCAAGCACGACATGTTCATGCTGCCGAAAAAAATAAATCAATAAAGAAGTCGCTGTCGGGCGAGAAACATCACAATGTGTTCTCATTTCTAAACGGTCTTGTGCACAAGAACCGATTAAAACTACAAAGAAAAAAAAACATTGGGTAAACTTCAATTCTGAGATGTCCATCTGAAGACACGTCAAAGTAAACGTCAACACATAGAAAGCTGTCAATTTTGACACATGAGGCGAGCATTAGAGAGTCGAGATCGGTTTATAAATTAATAAAGCCATTAGTCGAGATTGAATTCCGTGTGCATGTTAAAAAGCAATGAGGTCGGTAAGATGCGTTTATTTATTCAAAGGTTATTTTTTTAAGTTATCGTATGTTACCTACTTTTGTGAACATCGTCCATTGTGTATGAAAATTAACCAAAGTATCAGTAATCAAGGACCAATGTTGGACACTTTTTTTTTCTGGTCCGCTTCCCGATAGGTATGGGCAAATACTTGTGTGATGAGCGCAAGTTTATTTCTGAGCTTAATATATTTTATATGTATTTATTTAAGTATAGATTTCTCTTATACGCACTGCTGGATCAAAACAGTAGTGAAGCTTACTTACTTTAGAACTAGGTCATTTTGTGAATGAATGCTTCGTAATTTTTATTTATATTTTATATCATTTTAAAGAAGATGACCGGGGAACGCTAAGTAAACGAAATAATATGAAATACCCCAGCTACTTAGCGGTCCCCGACGTGGTGACGCTTGAATCAAAATATTAATACCAACTTATAATTACACTTATAGGGCCAATCTTATTGTTTTTTTACTTTTTAGAGGTTTTCTTTACAGACTGTTTTGAGTCAAGGGTTTTTTAAATTTTCATATTTTTTTTCGAATTATCAAGACCAGTTTCTACCTATTTTGTACTCCTTTTTCTTTCCCATAGTTAAAATTTAATTTATTTATTTATAATTATTTACTAGTTAATCTACTACTATCTATATATATAAAAGGAGAAACTGACTGACTGACTGACATATCAACTTTGGAAGGGACGTAGCTTAGGTACCGTAGAGGTGCACTAAGAAAGGAATTCCCGAAATTCCCACGGGAACGGGAATTAGCGGGAAAATTATTATCTCAAAAAAAATGTTTTGCCCAACGAAGTGGACACGGGAACAGCTAGTATATTATATATTCTTTAATTAAACGCTGTCTCTTCGCTCGTGTGTCACGTTGGCGGCACTGAAAACCAGCGTCGCGGTTTGTACTGTGACATAGTGCTGAGTGGTGTCAATTTCTACGTCATAGAATCACCCATGGCAACATTATCCTACAATAGGGTGTTTGACAACAGTGAAATTAAATTGGTTTTTTATTAACAACAGATAAACATTATAAAAATACTAGGGAAACATCAATCTTTTATTTATGCTTGCTATTTTAAGATTTATAAATTCACTAGCGACCCGCCCTCGCTTCGCTTCGGTTTATATGAGTTTTCTGTAACACCCGTTCATAAAAAAATCATTTATTATACATGTAAACCTTCCTTTTGAATCACTCTATCTTTTAAAAAAAACCGCATCAAAATCCGTTGCGTAGTTTTAAAGATCTAAGCATACATAGGGACAGACAGCGGGAAGCGACTTTGTTTTATACTATGTAGTGATTCATTATAATCCAACAATAAGGACGTTGTTTGATTGTGGCGTCACAAGATAGTAATCCCTATAAATTCCATAGTAACGGAGCGGTTTTGATGTTTCATAAAAAGAAACTTAATTGACTTTTGTCAAATACCGCAAATATTGCATTTTTTGTTTCCTTCTTTATTGTTTTTATTTTGAGTCTTGTGTTGCCATCCTTTTTTTAATGATGTTTTTCTTTGTTGTTTTAATGCTCGTCGAATAAATGTTAGTATTTCTATAAATAAAATTTGTACGACTGTCTATACTAGTAAGCTCTCGTGTTTTCTATAATGTGATCATTATACTCGTACTTGCATATGGTATAGCAATGTAAGTGCGAAAGAGAAATCATATGAGTATTTCTCAGTTGCACCTCATTAGCGGTTATTCATCACGTTTTATTCTGTGGGGTCTATTAAAGAAGACAGTTGTAAGATTGATATCGATGGTTCATTACATTAATTATTATTGGTTTGATATAAGTATTACAATGATACGATTGTGATAACGGTTTTCAACTTTTTAAAGACCAATTAAGAACGGCAAGGAAATATTAATTACACAAGTAATTATAAGTATTAAAAGACAGTCATAAGAAGATTTAAAAAAAAAACGAAAACGTACAAATCTAGTTTTTTATAATAACTACAACGTCATCGAACGTTTTCGAATCAAATCAGAGAAATACTGGAAAAGGGCCGAATCTTAAGTACTTGAAACCGACGTGCATGCATGACTCGATGTATGAATGAGGAAGAAGCGAAAGAGATTTGTCAGTGGTGTTATTATCTCAAAAACAACCGACGGTCGTCTGATGGTCGTCCGTCTGGACGCGCAAAATCGCAGCGGTGAGTTTAAGTACTTAGGGCCTGTTGTTTGATCTGTAGTTAAACTAACTAATCGTTAATATTCGAACAAGGAATTGAAAATTTGACACATTTCCTTGAGAATCCTTCAAATTTTCGATTCCTTTTTCAAATTTTAACAATTAGTTAGTTTAACTACTGATCAAACAACAGGGCTTTAGTACCGTCTGAGCCAACAAAACACATTTTAGCGCGTGCATTTTCAATTTGGCAGCATGGCTTCTGTCGATAAGATCGAACGTATAAGGCTGTCTAATTGAGAATGCACGCGCTAAAATGTGTTTTGTTCCCTCTGGCGGGACTACTTAAACTCGCCGCTGCGATTTCGTTCGTTCGTGGTTTTTGAGAGAATAACACCCCAGGATCGTAGCAGGTGGAAAGAAGTGGTCTCTGCCTACCCCTCAGGGAAACACAAGGGACATCGATTAACATTCATAAACAATAAATAAATAAATAAATAAATAAATAAATAAATATCAGGGGACAATGTCACAACAATTGACCTAGTCCCAAACTAAGCTCAAGGCTTGTATTATGGGTACTAGACAACGATATAAATACTTATATAGAGAAATATACTTAAACATATAGAAAACATCCATCTCAGGAACAAACATTCGCGCTCATCACACTAATATCTGCCCTTACCGGGATTTGAATTTGAACCCAGGTCCGCTAGCTTCGTAGGCAGGGTCACTACCCACTAGGCCAGCGCGTCGTCATAATACGAAAGTGTTGCATAAACACATCAAAGACATAACCCTCATCACACAAATATTTGCCCTAACCAGGGATCGCCCCCGGGAGCGCCGAGACACATTTACACAAGCAGCCGCAGATCAGCTTTCTCAGCTGGCTTATTGCCGGGTCCTGAAGTTAATTGAGAAAACAAGATAAATACGAACTTACCCGACAAAAGCGGGTGGTAGGGCATTGTGCAGGGTCCGTCCGGATCGCTACCACCATCTTATCCATTTACCTACCGCCAAACAGCAGTGTTCGCATTGTTGTGTTCCGGTTTGGGGATAAGATAGCCGGTGAAATGACTAGCATAGAGGCATTCCATCTTAGTCCTCAGGGTTGGCAACGCATTTGCAGTCTTAGGATTGCATTGCAGTCTTATGAATGCGAATGTCTATGGGTCACAGTTTCTACTTTCCATCAGGTGGCCTGTGTGCTCGTTTGTCTTCTCCATGCCATAAAAAAAAAACGATGGGAAAGGATTATTCACTACATCTGTAATAATATGTCAAGTCTACTGTCAACCCAAAATGCATTACACAATTAAATTAGGAAGAGTGGCAAACGGCTTAACATTCCCGGGTTGTGACTGTACATGTACGCTTTTTTAAATTTCCCGTAGTCCCGTGATTGGTACAAACATAGTGTACTGTGTAGAAAGACGTGTACTTGTAACAAAAACAAAACAATAGGGTGTTTCGAAATACCATGACGGCAGCGGATTTTGTGAAATTTATTTGTCCTTGTGACAAGTATTGTAACAACCTGTATAAAGAATGCCGAACTATAGCGACATATTACGATTAAGTTAGATATAATATAAAAAAAACTTTAAGAGAAAAAAAACAATCAGTGGTGACTTTAGTACTTTATTTTAGTAGGGGAGGGGCATGCATTGAAAATTGGAAACTTCGGATGCGCCATCCTTTTTACTCGCCAGTCATGATTAAGTCAAGGGAAAGGGATGAAGCTAAAGTAACTTCTAAGCTTTTATTTTCAAAGTAGGCCTCCAGTGCTTAGCGAGGAACTTTTGTGTTTTTGTTTTCGAGTTTTCTTTGTAATACTTTTCCATTTCCTTTGATTAACGCTTATTATGTTCATAATTCTAACTAAGCAGCTTGAGGTAATGTTCATTAACAAACAAGAACTAAGTCCGTGTAAACACTACTTAGTAGGTGTAAACGCAGCCTTAGGTACACTTGGTGCCAATGTTTCATTTTTACTGCCTTCAAACTACTAACACTTTATTTTAACCAATGGCTGAAGTTTAAAAAAATGCGCACAAACTGTGCTTCCATATTACATTTACAATGTACATTCAGAAGAAAGATACTCCATTCCAATTCCTAAATGACGTGCATTCACTTCAGCCATTGCCTTTTTTCAGCAAGCTGCGATTTTCGATCCTTTCCCTAATGCGATTGGTGGTGGTGGCGGCTGGTTTCCATCGAGTCAAGATCCTGGGGGAGCGGCATACTCCCAGTGATCCTAGGGAAGCGCCAGTGGTGGTGATGGCACCGCATTCCAGTTTCTTCGATGCCATTGCCATCGTCTGCCTTGGAGCGCCAAGTGTGGTGGCAAAGGCGGACACAGCACGGATACCTTTCATCGGACGTATGTCGTAACGAGTTATGTAATGACGGATTGACGGCTAACCCATTTGTGTTTGGTTGTGCTTTGTTTGGATATGCCAGTTCGATATATTTGAAGCATGCTGTATATCGCAGAATTTGTTTGAAAGCGCTTCAAATAGAATAAGTAGATAGTATTGCAGGAAAGTTAACTATAAAAGTACATCAATGAAAATTATAGTTAGTTTTGTTATGTTTTGTTAGGTTAGGTATGTAATATATTTTTTCATTAACAAATATGGCGTATACAATTTGGTTGAGATCTTGTAGGTACAGGTAGATCTTTATTAGACGGTCTCGCTATTCCAAAAACTGACGTGGATATAGCTTGTTAATAGGTACAAAACTAGAAATTTTATTAGTATATTAAGCCTGTAGTGTATCTATGCAGTAAATATTTAAACTGTCTCAAGGACACCAGAGTCCTTTGAAAATCGAAGTTCGAAGTTACGTTAGCTCCATTCCTGTCTCTCATCATTCGAGACTAAATCAAGAGAAGGAGATGAAGTTAATACGGTGTGGCTGTCAATCTGGCAGCCGTTGCCACTTTTGCGAGGTAGTAACCCTAGTTAGTCTTGGGACTTGACAGGAATGTGATTCTCTCAAAAACGCAGTCGGACAAAACATATTCAAGCGCGTGCATTTTCAATTTGGCAGCATGGCTTCTGTCGATGAGATTGAACGTATAAGGCTGCCTAATCGAGAATGCATGCGCTAAAATGTGTTTTGTTCGCTCTGACGGGACTTTTAAGAGAATCACACTTCAAGGGTAATTGGTGCCACCACATCTGGGAGTAGCCGTGACCCAGTGATTCCTTAAGTATTATTATAAATACTAATATAGTATAGTCTTATCTTATCTTATCGTGTGGTAGTGAAAGATACGGTGTTACAAAGCCATTATAAGTCATAATTTGGTAAGTGCGTGTTGACAAACCCTTTAACATTAGACTGTCTTAAACCCCGCTATGTTTACTCCATAGATGTAGGAAAACATACCAATAGATCCCGTGGAGCCAAATGTCAAGCGTACCACCTTTTTCTTCTGTGTACAACACAACTTGTAGCCAATATCACTACATAGTATAAAACAAAGTCGCTTCCCGCTGTCTGTCCCTATGTATACTTAGATCTTTAAAACTACGCAACGGATTTTGATGCGGTTTTTTTTAGTAGATAGAGTGATTCAAGAGGAAGGTTTTTATGTATAATAAATTTTGTTTTATGTACGTGTGTTATAGAAAACTCAAATAAACCGAAGCGAAGCGAGGGCCGGTCGCTAGTTATTGATAAACCGCACATCGCTGACTGCAAACTTACGCACATCAATGCAGAGTCACACACTAACTTTATGAGAAACAATACATTTGGACTAAAAATTTTATATGAACATAATGTATGATGCAGTTTTTTTTTTAAATATATTGATTCGTGACAACCTCCAATGTAAGTGTTTATAATTTGACATGCCCTGTAATTTATACTATAACATAACATTGAGAGATTAAGTGTGAATCTGAATCTAAATCATAGATAGAACATAGACGACGTTACTAGGGAATGCAAATAACCGGTTATAACCGGTTTTAACCGGTTACTTCACCGGTTACATTAACCGGTTACTCATACAAAGACGGCTAATAACCGGTTAAATGGCATTCCCTAGGCGTTACACAAGACGTAGCTGAGTCTTGTGCCAATATTTAAATTATTCTTAGTATAACGTGAATGTTCTCAATTGTCATTACGGTCGGGTTATTCCCACCTGTTACCACCAATTTGTTACCACTGGTAACAGTTACCCACCAATTCCCACTAGTTACCAGTGTAACAGGTGGGAAAAAAATTCACAACCCACTGAACTAATTGGTGGTAACAACTGGGTTTTTTTTTCGCAGTAATTACCACCAATTTCTTTAGTGGTAAGAGATTTGGTGGTAACTACTGGGACATTTTTTCCTAGTAGTTACCACCAAATATTTTAGTGGTAACAAATGAGAAAAATATTCTCACTTGTTACCACCGAGTACTTTAGTGGTAAACAGGTGGGAAAAAAAACCCTAGCTGTTACCAGTGGTAACAAATTGGTGGTAACAGGTGGGAATAACCCTCGCGGTCTTGTCCATATTTGCGCACTTACATGAGACGACGAGTAAATAAAAGTATTAAGTCATATCTCAAAGGCCAGGAGAAAGCGTAATACACTGTTAATGCCGACTGAATTAAAATTGAGCTTTTTATCGCAGCCTGTCTGTCAATTTTATAAATGGAAATGCATGTGATTTTTTTATCTTAATGGTTATGTTTACTTTGCGTTGTTAACGTTTTTAACGCATGTCATACTTTTTTAAAGTGAAAGCTAAGTTCTTAATATACATATACCTAGGTACTACAATTAATAATTCCAAGAAGCAGCGATAAAATGTACCTCGCGATTTGTATTAACTACAATTTAATTTTTAAATATCAAACTCCAATATGTAATTGAAATTTGGTATACGAATTTAAAAATTAATTTAATCGGATTTATTGTTTGATTCGGAATTTAACTTTACGAAATTATTCCTCACCAAGCTTAAAACTTTCGATATTAACGTTGTAATAATAAACAAGCGACCCGCCCTCGCTTTGCTTCGGTGTATGTGAGTTTTGTAACACCTGGGTAGTGGTTCTCTCAAAAACAACGGACGGTTGGACGGACAAGCGAAATCGCAGCGGCGAGTTAAAGTAGTCCCGTCAGAGCGAACAAAACACATTTTAGCGCGTGCATTTTCAATTTAGCAGCCTTTTACGTTCGATCCATCGCCAGAAACAGTGTTGCTAAATTGAAAATGCACGCGCTAAAATGTGTTTTGTGCGCTCTGACGGGACTACTTTAACTCGCCGCTGCGATTTTGCTTGTCCGTCCAACCGTCCGTTGTTTTTGAGAGAATAACACCCCTGTGCGTAATTAAAAATTTACATAAGAAACCTTTCATCCAAGAGGATCGCTCTATCTATTGGTGAAAGCCGCATTAGAATCCGTTGCGCATACGCAGATTGAAAGATCTAAGCGTACACACAGAGGAACAGACGGCTGGAAACGACTTTCTACTAGCTGTCGGCGCCCGACGTCGCTCGGTTTTTTTTTTCATACAAACCTTATGAAAAACAGTTTTAGTCCTAAAACCTACTGAATAGACACACACAATTTCATAAGAATCGGTCAAGCCGTTTCGGAGGAGTTTTGTTACAAACACTGTGACGCGAGAATTATTAATATTAAACTAGCGACCACACTCGCTTGGCTTCGGTTTATGTGAGTATGATATATAGCCTTCCTCGATAAATGGGCTATCTAACACTGAAAGAACTTTTCAAATCGTTCCTGAGATTAGCGCGTTCAAGCAAACATACTCTTTATAATATTAGTATAGATGTAAAGATAACAGAAGTACGAAACCAACAAAAATATATAACACCAAACACAAATGGGCCGTCATGAACATCAAATGGTCCGCTAGATTTTTGTTGCAGTTTGCCTGGCTTTTCGTTAGCGTTTTGAAAATCATATTGTTGTGGCTCCATTATGCTAAAAAGGGTTAGCAAGTACTAAGTCCTTAAGGGAGTTCGCGATATTGTTTTATTTTTTTAATATTGTGAGGTTTGGTTAAGACTGCACCGAGCGTACGCCGGATGTACTATCAGCCCAATGGAACCCTGACCCACCATAGAACGGTGTCACAGAGACGTTATGATTCAAGTCATAAGAAGTGTCAAACAAATTGTTTCATAATGTCACTGTGACACCGTTCTATGGCGGGTCAGGGTTCCATTGGGCTGATAGTACATTACTGCAGAGGTCGTGATGTAAGGGATTTAAGGAAGAGTTTGGGGTAGACGGCCGAGTCATAGACGAGGCCGGATAGAACGAGTCCTTCAATCCCTATTCCGGCCGAAGATTGTATAGTGCTTTTCTCAGGCAATGTGAGGAAATATTAAAAGTACATTAATGCAATTTGTTTGACACTTCTTATGACTTGAATCATAACGTCTCTGTGACACAGTTTTATGGTGGGTCAAGGTTCCAATGGTCTGATAGTACAGTGGCGCCCTCATTACTTTTATTGTGTTTTCTAATAAACTAAAGTATTTGCTTGAAATTGGAGGGCACGTTTTTGTACTACAAATGAAAACACAGCTTATAGGGTATTATCACAGTTTAATAACAATTCACCTTCGAGTTATCAACTTAACGGAGAAAAGTGGCCACCTTTTTCCGTTAAGCTGACTACTCAAAGGGTAATTGTTATTAAAGTTTGTTATGTATCCCATAAATTGTGTTTTTACTTACACTACATAATCACATGGTCTGATTCCAAGGAAATGCTTTAGTTAATTAGAAAACACTGGACTCTCTGTGTTTACTCGGCGCAGTCTTAATCAAACTAAGTATTTGGTTTACTACAGTACAAGTCAGATAAAAATTTGGCGGGAAAGAATTGATAAAATAATTCGACTACAATAACCAATCTGTGGCAATGCTTTCCCGCCAATTTTTGATTTGACGTTACGCCATATTGTTTTGCATTGTTCCATATGCATGGTTTTTCCTTTAATCAAAACTTCGTAATAAAATGCCGGGTTTTGTGCTGCACGTGTTCTATGAAATGGCTTTTTCTTTAATTTCGCTACACCTTGGGCTCTGTTTTGGTAGTTAGTCGAAACCTTATTGCTCGAGCAGATAGATGTTTTATACAATAGTAGTTTTTGTGTCGTGTTTTTGTTGTTTGTTCTCTTCTCCTTTCAGGTTGGCATTCTGTTTAACACTTCGTCGAACACTGATAGTAATTCAAACCTAAATTAAGTTAATTTTATATAAAAAAAACTTAATAATGCTATAAATACCTAATCCATTTGTTTACGTACTGTTACAGTCGTGTTTATAAATATGTATACACTTTAGTATAGATGAATTAGCGAGAGCGTGGAATTGCATATGTAGTGGTATTGTGTTTATAGGCAAGAGAAAGAGAGAGAGAAGTACTTTAAGTATTTTTCTCTCGCTTTGTCTTGCCTATACACACACAATACCACTACATATGCAATTCCACGCTCTCGCTAATTCATCTATACTGCCCTCCTAAGCCAATAAGCAGTATCTTAAATTCAATCACCAAAGCAAATTCAATTCTACGTCGTTAATAATAAGGTTGATGTTACTACAGGAGGTTTATCTTAGTTATTGCGTTTTTGCTTAGGACGGCAGTATACCTTGTCTGTTTAATGTCATGTTTAAACTGCCATTAATGAATTGTCACAACGATTAAAGTGACAACGTAGTAAAGTGTATACAATACATATTTATGAACTCGACTGCACACAGCTGTACTGCGACAGGGTAAATTAAAAGCTACATCAAGTTCGACTGTACCCAATTCTGTCTTACCTACGGTCGAACTAAGGAGTTTGTGTGTTTCACGTATAAGAAGCTAGAAGGACAAAAGACGTTACCTATCAGTTTTCCAACAATGAGTCAAGGCTTTATTAAATAAAGTAGAAAACCCCCCTAAAGCCGTAAATTTGACCAGTTTTAATGTCATTAATTGCATTGTTATGTGATGACTTCACACGGCACAGAGGGCCGCCTGGCGTATCGCCTAAATGTTTTGTTCGAATCTATAATTTAACCCTACAATACATGACACATGTCAAACCAATTAAACTTTAGTTGTAATAATAATTTTAAAGCTGCGACATCTATTATACAATATCTAGATAACCATAACTTGTGTGTGGGGCACATTGCTCGTACTGTGGGGTTATTATGACGTATCTGTGCAATTCATTTTACGCTGTGAGAAAAGGACAGAGTTATGTAACTGCTATAGCTCCGTCCCTTTCGCTCACCGTAAAATGTGCATATCCATGTCATAATAGGCCCCTTGATGGCCGATGGGGCCACAAGCTTCTCGAATGGCGACCACGTGTCCATGTGACCACGAGATGGTCCTAGTGAAGGGTGCGGGATCCTTGGGGAAGGCCTAAGTCATGCAGTGGACGTCTTTTGGCCATGTTTGGCTGAAATTATGATGATGAGAATGAACCATAACTTAATTTGCCTGCTGAAACATTACTAATGGGCGGACGATGGATGCAAATTACGTCAAAATCATGTCAAACGATAGACGTAATATGGATATGACTACAATTGGTTTGAAAAAGAGAACATAATTGCAAATTAGTTATTTAACTTTATTGTTGTAGTAAATAATAGATGTATTACATAACACTTAATACTTTTAAGACTCTCAAGAGATGATAATTTACATGTGGCCAATACTTTCTTAATATACTAATTATGTACTAAGGAGGATAAAGGTATTATGTACTTACTGATATATGTATAATAAAAACTGCATATAATATTATACATAAATATTACTCGAAATTTAAGAAAAGTCTTATCATTTTATGCTTATCCATCGTCCGCCCTTTAAACATTACCTAGTCAATACTTATACTTGCTTTGTAATGTCCTCTCTGCGATTCTATAACTAATACGTTGGTAAGAAGGCTAAAAATATTTTTCAGTAACAAATAAAAAATTTCCTCGTGAATTACTCTATTGATGAAAACCGCATTAAAATCCGTTGCGTAGTTTGAAAGATCTAAGAGTAAATACAGAGAGACAGACTGTGGAAAGCGAGTTTGACACGTCAAAAGTCTACCAGCGCTTTCTAAAAGAAAACAACTGTTTAGAAAAAGCACCGTAAGAAACTCAATAAATAGTCAGCCATTTATTAACATAAATACATTTTATCTAGATTTAATCTAGAATAATATAAGACTGAGTATCCAATAAAAATATATTAGCAGTTGACCAGTAAAACCTGTCAAAGCTCAGGTTAGTAGGTTAAGTATCTATTTCTAAAAACAATGTTAAATTTGATCAATGTTAACACTAATAGTCTGTTGAGTTGTTAACATCGTTTGGTAAAACTGGTAGAACAGTTATCTTGTCTGTAATGTGGGCTCTTTCGGATACACTTCGACCCTTAGTATCTTTTGTGCAATTACCCTCGAATGTGCAGGTTCCTCACGATGTTTATCCTTCACCGTAAGAGCATCGGATAATGCACTTAAGTTAGAAAAAGTCATTGGTACATGGTGACTCCGGGGGTTCGAACCCGGTACCTTACGATCACGAGTCGACCCCTTAAGCCACTAGGCCAGCGACGCTCTAAAAAGTACGTAAGTACTAAGTACCAACAGTATATTAAGACTGCACCGAGCAAACGCCGAGCGTCCAGTGGCGCCCTCATTACTATTATTGAGTTTTCTAATTAACTAAAGAATTTCCTTGCAATCAGACGATACGTTTTTGTAGTGCAAGTAAAAACACAATTTATGGAATACGTAACAAACTTTAATAACAATTACCCTTTGAATAGTCAACTTAACGGAAAAAGGTGGCCACTTTTTTCCGTTAAGTTGATAACTCTAAGGTGAATTGTTATTAAACTATGTGATATACACTATTAGTTGTGTTTTCATTTGTAGTACAAAAACACAGCGTCCAATTTCAAGAAAATACTTTAGTTTATTAGAAAACACGATAAATGTAATGAGGGCGCCACTGTACATCCGGCGTACGCTCGGCGCAGTCTTAATATTGATTAAGATTTTACATCGTCAAATTGGTAATAAATGGCTTTTTGACCAATATTAAGGAGATCATGGCCATTCTACTGGGTACAATATCGCCTTTGACATGTTATGATATTGTTTTTTTAACATGGCCGCCATTACGGTCAAGTAAATAGAAGCTGCAAAGCTACCGTTACTATACGATAGATGTCTCTCATTACTACTAGAGGACGCCCGCGACATCGTACGCGTCAAAATGGTTTCCCGCTACTACCCTTCTTCCCGTTGGGGGTCGATTTTCGGGAAATCCTTTGCCAAATCTGTAATCTCTAAGACCCAGCAGTTTGGGCTGTGCGTTGATATGTTAGACAGTTTTCTTTTATAGTAATAAATAATAAATAAATATAAGGGGACAATCTCACACCAATTAACCTAGTCCCAAACTAAGCTCTAGGCTTGTACTATGGGTACTAGACAACGATATAAATACTTATATAGAGAAATATATACTTAAATACATTAGAAAACATCCATGACTCAGGAACAAATATTCGCGCTCATCACACAAATATCTGCCCTTACCGGGATTCGAACCCAAGACCGCTAGCTTCGTAGGCAGGGTCACTACCCACTAGGCCAGCGCGTCGCATAGTATAATTTAGATACATTAATGGCGGACGAAATAAAAGCTATACCATAGCCATATGGTTTAACCCAGTATAATAGAGGCCCCTGGCTGGGTCGATGAAATCGCATCTATAGAATGAATGGTCTTAATCTAAATCGAAATGGAGTAACGGTTTCATTAGAACAGTTTAATTTCGAATTAGATCACATGCAGAGTGGAACCGATACCTCCTAATTCTTGTATCAATCGAGATAAAGTCGCATTCGAGATTTATAAAAATAAAATCGAGTGTTCCGCATCTGTGTCTTATTTCTTAAAAATAGTATACTTAATTATGGTTCAACAAAAGGTGGCATTATGCTGACTTGAAACCTTTTTGACACCACAACTCGTGCATTTCGTGTATTTTACTCCACGTTTTTTTTTTCGGTGTCAAATTAATTATTGTCTTAATTATTGTCGTTACTGCTATATTGTAGAAGCATTAACACCCGAGCTTTCACATTATATTAGGTTACTTTATTTATTTGGCAGTCTGAATGAAATAAAATACGTTGATAAAGCCTTCTCTGAGCCACTAAATATATATGTAGGTAATCAATCTATAGCAAATTTGAACCCTAAAACTTCAGCCATTTCAAAGAAAAGCGTATTGAAAGACAACAAAGTCATATATGTAAGTTCCCTTTTCAGTATTTGGTACCGAACCTCTAAAAAAACAGGGAGAAGGCAATAAAACTTACGGACCATCTGGCGGTAAATGGGCTTATTCCCATAGATATTGGCAATTTTATGTTGGCAACCCTGAAAATTAATATAGGATACCTCGTTTCTCTCCATACTTTCGTAATACCAAAGAAGTGGGCTAACTGTAACGTAGTCGAAGCATTCTAAACTCTACTCGTAACGACACTAAATTTAAAATGATTATACTATTACTATATTAAGGCAGCATAGTGAATTATAACAGTGCTAGCACTGCTTGACCGTAGGGTTAGTAGGTACGTAAGATCCTACGTAGCGATCTGGGAATCGGTTTTTTGAATCTCGTCGTCTCGTCGTTCATTCATTCATTCATTCATTCATTCATTTGATATCATACAGGTCGATTCACAAGAGTTGGCACGAATGGATTGAACGAAAGTAATGTCACCTATCATAGTGTGAGTGCCGTCCTTTGAACCGAAGTTCGAATTTCAAACCGAAAACCTGTTACTATTTTACACACTAGTATACTTTCATTCACTCATTCAATCCATTCGTGCCAACTCTTGTGAATAGACCTGTACTCGTAATTGTAAAAATCTGCCACAAAGAGATTCACACATACTTTGGGTACGGAACCGTATAAACCAACCCAGTGGTTGTAACTTTCAAAAGTACTAACCACTTTTAAAATTAAAATTAAATCTCGAGTAAGGCTTCATCTCGACGGATACGAAGATTGGATGCCTTTATCTCTGAACCTTTGTTCGATAATAAAACGCGTGAAAAATAGAGTCATTCCGTTTCTCGCTGTCGAATTAAGTTGCCTCGTCCAATTGTAATAGTAGGCGTACGTGTTATTTTATTGAAACACCAACATGTTATCATTACGGAGAATATTCATTTTACAGAACGGCTATTTTGGTTACAGCGGGCCGATTATGGTGACACTTATCCACGCGATAAAACGTTTTTATCTCAAGATCATCGATATTATATCACTGTCGACGTAAGCTAATATGGTGGCATCGGTTACATTGCATTATCCACTTTTGACAACGATATGACGACAAACGTCATATTTTATCGACTTTGCTTAATATGGGTGGCCACTTTGGATCGACTTTTGACATCTCAATTCGATAAGTTTATACAAGTGCCGGGTTGGAGACGACAAGACATTTCATTTTGAAAAATACTCAAATTCATGTAAAATTTAAGCGTAAGTATTGGTTTTATAATATTTTTACTTATTAAAAACGGTTTAGTTACTTACAATAAAGGCGTTTTACATTATAATTGGTATACCTAAGCTGTATTTTGTTGTAGAATGTCTAGATACTACTACTACAGTCTCACGCTGCAAACGGAGAAGGAAAGACGAAAACTACAGCACAGGACGATTCGAGACGCGTCGAATCCTTTCGAGCTTCCGGAGGAAGAGTTCCGGCACGTCTACAGAGTCTGTAAGGAGATGGCTCTCCATTTATGTGCCGAACTCGACGTCGGCCTCCAGCCGCACAATAATGACGGTTTACCCGTCTATATTAAGGTAATATTTATTGTTTATCATACATATTATACCTGCCGAAATGCATAATGTTACTTTAGGCACAAGGTACGTGTGAAGAGCCAGAAAATTATTGTTAAAGTAATTCGTACAAACGTACCCTTTCACAGGTTCTAACATCGTTGCATTTTCTGGCGGATGGTAATTACCAACGCGGAACAGGGCAGGACCACGGTTTGTGCATTGCACAATGCACTGTGAGCAATTATCTGGCTCAGTTTACGGACGCTGTAATCAGAAGGTAGGCATGAAAGTTGAAATAATATATAACATTATCATTTTCTAACTTGTTAATGACCCAATGGACCTATAGTTGTGAAGTGAAGTTTATTTACTTACTAACATTTTCATATGTGCTACTTGCTTTAATTTTTTGAATTAAAAAGTCCATCAGTTATAAGTCTTCCTCCGGGATATAACTATCTCTGTACCTATCAAATTTTTATAGGTACATATTAAGGCTTTGAACAGTATAGACCAAACAACAAAACAAACAAGCACACTTACACAATTATAATATTTGATTTAACCAGTGCTGCAGTGTTATTAACACACCATCCCGTGGGAAAAGTGCTTTTAATTTATTTTATATTTTGTAACTTTTTAGTGTAATAGTACTAACTTTCGTATATTTGGGTTATCTTTTATTTAGTTTTCAGGGTTGGTTCCAGTTTGCAAAATCTTTGTGGGTTGGTTCCCGTTTGCAAAACTACGTCCAATTTGCACATTGGGGAGTATTTTCTTCTGGTTAAGTAATATTTAATTAAATAAATATCTTCCAAAGTCAGAGCGACCAGAGTTCACTCTATATACTTGTAATATAAGTGGGATGATGACATTGATGACTCCCTATACAGTAGCCAGCTATCAATATGGATTGAATAAATGTTTTAAAAAACAAAGAAACCGCCCTCAAAAACATGTGAAACGATTTTTTGTTTTTTAAAACATTTATTTTATACTTTTTATTGATCATAATTCATAATAAGCTGTTATGCAAATTCTAGACTTGTCACTAAATATTCTAAAATCGCTGTATGTATGCCTATAATATTTGAAGAGTTCCCTCAATACCTCACGGATCGCCTGATCAGATTTATATTTGGTGACAGTGGGGCTACCTCGTAAGAATACTGTACAAACCAAAAAATATTTTTTTAAATCGGAGGGCTATTAGACTATTTAATAATGTGGGAACCTATGATATAGGTGCTAATATTGAAATTAAAAGATCTTATCGTAATTGGGTTTTTAATAATTGAAATAAAAGCCCACTTATTAATAATCATTTAATATAATTAAAAAAAAAAAGAAATAAAAAAGATTCATGGCTCCTCCTCTGCTATAATTTGCGTGTCCTCCAGCCTGAAAAGAAAAAGGATATCATTTTATATTTTCATATTTCTTATTTACATATTATTTTTCAGAACACTTGATATGGAGCTGGCTGCCACAAACAGCAATGAAATCCTCACCACCCAGCAGCTACCGGCAAATGGGCTTTTGCTAAGAGTGGCCCAAGAAAAAAGGGCCACCATAGTAAATAATTATTTTGCTTACTATTGTGTTTTATTCCATTCCCATACAAACAGTTAAAGTAGAAAACTACATTTTAACAGTATAAAAAATACGATCAAGCTATCTGTACCAAACTCAATCTTGAATTAAGATTAAGATTCGGTTTCAAGTTTTCATTACTAAAAGACAGTATTAATAGATAGAATATATAGAATTTTGAATAGATCATTCTGTCATAATAATACCTTCATAACTTTTAGGTATGCCCACCCACCTAAAAAAATATATGACTTATAAATGGAAACAGCAACACTTTTACCCCAAACCCCTTTAAGAAAAATACATACATACATAAACTCAGAATTGGTGCAAGTTCTTTGTGTATAATGTAATGTGGTAAATAAGGCGAAGTAGGCTAAAACTTAAATGTTACCCGAAAAATATGACTGTATAGTGAAATAAACAAAATACTTACGATTTTCCATGATGCGACGGATTTGTCCGGGCCAAACTCTCACAAGATAGAAGCCAGATTTTGCCACTCGGACTCGTGTTTTTGAGATCCGAGTGGCCCACTGAACTTCCCGTTTGCGAATAAGGGGTGGCTGGCCATATATTCTATAATTTTTCTCTTTTGTACTGCTGTACAGCGACTGTAACACAACATGATTGTTTTAATCATTAACAATAAATAAAGAAATTGACAATGCACTTAAACTCATATTAGTTCACAATGTTAAACTTACACTTTGTTGTTTGGCTCATTTTCGGTTTCTTCAAGAAAAAATTCGGACCGAACTAAAATTCGTATAATGTTATTATATTATACAAACTTTAAACTTTCGTAGGTACTAAACTACTAACCATAAACTAATAACCATAGAATATAGAACTACCGAATCGAGATGTCAACATAACCCATATATTTTTAATAGTATGGCGTCCGGCTTCTTTCGATGACTAATTTATAACTTCCCATTTTAGAAGCATTATATAAAGTCCGCCATTCAACATCCAACATGTGCAAAAATGTATTGATTTTGTGACACTAGCAACTTTTTTGCAAATTGGTAGTAATCTCATGTGATTCTTGTCACACTGGGCTTAAACACAATAGTCGTCGCTATATCGGCGCAATAACTTTATCGACATTGTCAACCATATTAGGGATTTAGATAAAATAGACGACTTTGTTAAAATTTTATACATATCGACACGATAAAAAGGTGCCACGCATAATTGGCCCGCTGGAGGAAGATTAAATTTAAAATTAAAAAAAACCCCCGACTCAAAACAGTTCAATTTATTTTTGTATTTCACTCTTTTTACTTTTCGCTAGAAACGTCTCTTAAGACATGAAATAAATAATAGGGGGTTAATAGCTAATAAATAAAAAGAGGGGTGTGAGTTTATAACGTGTATCTCTATGTCTATATATCTAATTGTCTGTTTGTGGCATCGTAGCTCCCAAACGGTTGAACCGATTTAGATGCGGTTTTTTTTATTTGAAAGCAGGTTTTTTAGCGGTGGTTTTTAGCAAAATTTCATGAAAATTGGTTTAGCCGCTTAAGAGATATCAGCTCTTAAAGTATGTGGCTTCATTAAATCGGGAGCTTTTAACCCCCTAAAACCTCTATATCTCAAAAACGGCTGAACCAATTTTGATAAAACATTCTAAGAACCACTGCCAAAAAACCTGCTTTCAATAAAAAATCCTAATCGGTTCATTTGTTTAAGAGCTACGGTGCCACAGACAGACACACACACACACACACAGACTTCCATGTCAAACTTATATTACACCCTTTTTGTATGCCTGCGTGGATAAAATAGCGTTCGAAGAATGAAAAATACAATCAAATTTAGAATTTATTACGATTCAAAGTTGGTTAGCAACGGTCGAGTGTTTTATAGCTTGTTTTTTGTTATTTTCTAATACCTATCTCAAAGACCGCGCTTCCTCTTAAGAAATAAATTACAATACGTAGATGACATTGTTATTTTGAGCTAACGGAACTGTATTGTGTTGTATCCAAGCTCAATTACTGTCGTCGCTTGGAGGTCTATTAGTGAAATAAAGATAGCAAATTGTAGGCTACATCCGTACCCTTACTACGAGTTACTCTAACGTCGCTAGCGAGTCGAAGCCTAGTGTAGTGATTCTTTTAACAACGACGGTCGGACGGACGAACGAGTGAATGTCCAGCGGCGAGTTTAAGTCCCGTCAGTGCGAGCAAAACATATTTTAACGCCTGCATTTTCAATTTAGCAGCATGGTTTCTGCCGATAGATTGAACGTATAAGGCACGCGCTAAAATGTGTTTTATTCGCTCTGACGGGACTAATTAAACTCGCCGCTGCGATTTCGCTCGTCCGTCCGACCGTCCGTTGTTTTTGACAGAATAACACCCCAGCACGGTTTCTGCCGATGGATCGAACGTAAAAGGCTGCTTAATTGAAAATGCACGCGTTACAATGTGTTTTGTTAACTCTGACGGGATTACTTAAACTCGCCGATGCGATTTCGCTCGTCCGACCGTCCGTTGTTATTGAGAGAATAACACCGTCCCTCGCAGACCTCGCAAGTATTCTTATAGAGTGCGAGGGACAGAGCATTCGACTCGCTAGCGAGTACGGTAATTGTAACTCATGGCACAGATCAAAGAATACAAGCTCATGGTAAGGGTACCGAAGTCATTTTCTGTCTAATAGGAGTACCTTGAGGCTCAGGTTGTTACAAGTTATTATTTAAGTTTCACTTATTTTCGTTAGCGTTAAGTAATCAAGTGTGGGTCATCAGTCATCAAGCTTCGAGGGTTTCGTGTCAGTGCTCAATATGAACGCGAGAGGTATAGATATAACTAGGGATAAAAATTACATTTTTCTTTTGTTGAAACTTTTTATCCTTCCTATAAAATAGATGTAGATAATTTTTGAAACTAACAAATAAGAGATTCATCAGAAAAATGTAATCATATACGTGTAATACTTGTTTCATACGTGTATATTTCATATTAACAATCAAAGTGAAATAATCTTGCTTCCTAATATGAATCGAACAGTAATGTACTTTATGTAATCCAATCAATGTCTCAGTGTAACATAATAATGCGCGAAATACATCGTAAAATACACGTAAAAAACTTAAACAGGCCAAAGATTCAAAAGAAGATCCGCAGTCCGCAGGGAAAGATTATATACTTTAATGAAAAATACAGTCATTTTCAACGCTATATAAGGCTGCGTTTACACCAGAGCTGTGCGAGACAGCGAAGCGGTGTTGAAAAATCCAACAATAGGATAGTGAGGCCAGTAAAACAAATGAATCCTATTAGTCGATTTTTCCACGCAACACCGATTCACTGCCTCGCACAGTTCTGGTGGAAACGCAGCCTTATACGACTTATGAGGTCGTAAATAATTGTAAATCAACAAAGTTAAGAAGCCACAAGAGGCACGGAGAAGTTACCAAAGAAAGCATTTCCTTAAATAACTAGATTGGCGGTAAAAAATAGAACGACCCAATTAAAAATCTTATTCCTAGTACCGTTACCGAAGGTCACCTTGGCAATAACTGAAATTAGTCATGTGCGTGTCGCACGCATTATTGTAGGGTTCCGTACCATACAACGCAATAAAATAGTTATGTATTTTACTTTGAAGACACGTTAGCCTTATCTTATCTTACAGATGAGCCCTTTCGGATACACTTCGACTCTTTAGGATCCTTTGTGAAATTACTTCTCAGGCGCTAAAATGTGTTTCGTTCGCTCCGACGGGACTACTTAAACTCGCCGCTGCGATTTTGCTCGTTCGTCCGACCGTGTGTTGTTTTTGAGCGAATAACACCCCTGAACAACAACGCCGCCGCCAACGTTTAGGTAAAATATCTATTCGAATTTCCTATATTCGATTTTTTTCCCCGTGTGGTAGCCGGATTAGAATAGTGACACTGCGTATCTTTCCGTGGATGTCGTAAAAGCCGACTAAGGTAATAAAGGCGATGGGCTTGCAACCTGTCACTAATACATTGGTAAACATCTTCGCCTAAGTGTGCAAAATGTGGTTACAGAATTATCAAAAAGTTTTTACAGTTGTTGGAAATTCTGTAGCTCTGCCTACCCCACTTTGGGAATAAAGGCGTGAGTTTATGTATGTGTATGAATGTGAATTTATAAGTGTTACTTTCTAACCAATTCGCTACGGAACTCTAAAACTACAATCAAGTTAGGGTGTGACCTCAATGGAGTAACGGAAAAGAGAGTTCATTTTCATAAACCAGTTAAATGACGTCAGACGTAACAAAGGCGAATGAGTTATTGATCAAATATATCGAGGTCGACTAAGGTTTTTACCAACAAAGGCTTTGATTTGGTAAATACAAAAATTACTATCAGGGGACAATGTCACACCAATTGACCTACACCCAAACTAAGCTCTAGCTGTGTACAGTTACAAGATTTAATTTAGTACCCACCTTAGGTCCAAAGTCAATCTGAGATTCTACAACAATAAGGTTGAGTTTTTTTAAAGTTACAAATGACTTGATGGCACTTGACAGAAGAGCGTGGAGCTAACCCCATGTGCTTCTGTTTAGTCCATTAGAGAAAATACTCTGTTACCGAACAATTGCCTTCGCGTGTGATACCCATGGACTATGGGTATAGTTATACTTTTCTAAGAGCTGGGAGCTAACCTAGGTAGACGCCTGGTGAGGCGTATGGCAAAATCCGCTACTGTTTTTAATACCACTTGAACCTTATAGTTTATAGCGGACGGTAGCTAATTGAGCGGATTAAAATTAAATTACCCTTAATTATTAATTATTATTATTCATATTATTTAAAGCGGATTCTTACCTATTTCCGTACGTTCTGAACCGCTTAAGATAAGTTATTTAAGACCATTTAGACATCTTATAAAAATACCACTATACTAGACCACGATAAACCTACTTACATGTTTAGAGAAATACATAGAAAACATCCAAAACTCGGGAACAAAATATCCGCGCTCATCACACAAATATCTGCACTTACCAGGATATGAACCCAGGACCGCTAGCTTCGTAGGCAGGGTCACTACCAACTAGGCCAGCGCGTCGTCAATCGTCATCGTCGTAATTTTATAAAGGACTAGCTGTTGCCCGCGAAAGCATCCACGCAGAATAATTAAACATAGCCTATATTCATCAGGGATAATGTAGGATTTTAATTGTGAAATAATTTTTCAAATCGCTCCAGTAATTTCAGAGCCTATTCAATGCAAACATACATAAACTCACGCTTTTATTCCCAGAGTGGGGTTGGCAGAGCTACAGAATTACCAACAACTGTAAAAACTTGTTGATAATTCTGTAACCACATTTTGCACAATTAGGCTAAGATGTTTACCAGTGTACCTACAGTGTGTGTGTTAGTGACTGTTTGCAAGCCCATCGCATAACAGTACTACAAGCCTTTATTCCCTTAGTCGCCTCTTACGACATGCACGTGAAGACACGGAGTGACACTAATCTAACCCGGCAACGGCACAGGCAGGTTTCCGTCTCTATAATATTAGTGTAGATATTCAAATGGTAACTGTGCAGAGTGCGGAAACTAGTTTTGTCGCCTAAGAGCATGTTGGAACTGGTTTTTAATCTGGTCAAATGTTTGGGTGAAATCGAAACGTGACCTTAGCTAAAAATAAAGTATAATATAGTCTACCTACCTAAACAAATCTGAGGATTTTAACTTATGAGGTTTCTTTATTTTCGTCTTGTGTGACATAAGTTTTTCTCATGGAAATAAATTTCTGTCAAAAAAAATAATTTTTGGGACAAGCTTTTATTGCCAACTGTACTTTTTTTTGCACAGTCATCATCTACTTGTCAAGACGATTCTAACTAGCCCTAACACGACGGGTTTATCGTGTATAATTTAGGAGTTCTTATGGCCACCCTGAGTCTCCATCACCAGAGCTCGATGGTATTATATCATTGTATTGTCATCAGAACTAAAGGCGTATGTAAATATTCAGCTTCATCGGAAACCGGGAAGTGGGTCAAATTTAACTTGCAAGATTTGACTCTTACATACATACATACATACATACATTGCAAGTCAAATAAAAGCTTGTAGAATTGAGGCAGACGAGCAAGTCACCTGATGGTTAGTCATCACCGCGACCCATAAACACCCGCAATACCAAACGAATCACAAATAATAAAAAACAACGTGATGAGAGAAAAACCGGCCAAGTGCGAGTCGAATTCGCGCACGAATATTAGACACTATACCAGTTGCTGTTATTAATATCGAGCAAAAAAATTCTTTTTGCTATATGGGAGCTCACTTAAATATTTATTTTATTTTATTTTTAGTATTCGTTGTTATAGCGGCAACAGAAATACATCATCTGTGAACATTTCAACTGTCTATCTATCACGGTTCATGAGATACAGCCTGGTGACGGACAGACAGACGGACAGTGGAGTCTTAGTAATAGGGTCCCGTTTTTACCCTTTGGGTATGGACCCCTAAAAAACGCCGTTGTTGTCAATTACCCCTCTCACATACTTAGCCGATGAAACCAGTTATCTCACAACGTTTTTCTTCACCGTAGGTTTTCGAGTACTTCTTGGAAAGACTTACTGGTACATGGCAACTGCTAGGGTTCAATTTTGGTACTTTACGATCACAAGTCGGCACCCTTAGCCACTGGACCACCAATACTTTAAGCACCAACCATTTTCTGTAACTAAAAAAAAATACATCTAAAAAGTGCCCCAACCTGCCTTGAGAAAATGACTGGCTACTAGACTTGGCGAAGGCACTACCATGCCCTCTGAATTAAGTTTTCTTAGGTTTGAGCAACGAGTATTTTTAAGTTTGGAAGCTTGGCACGGAGCCAGCCTGGCGAATGAACAGTCCGCGCCGCGCTGAAAGCTTTCGATGAATAATTAAAAAGCTCTCGACTGAAATAAGTTCTAATAGTAGACTTAGGGAGCTTCGGAACAGGATATGTCTTTACGGCATGTGGCCGGAAATTTGAGTTAGCCTAGGTGGTAGTGTAACTACGAAGCTAGTGCGCCCCAGGTTTGATTCCCGGTATGGGCATGTATCTGTGTGATGAACGCATTTATTCCTGAGCCTTACATGTTTTGTGTTCGTTGAAGTATTTATTTCTCTACACATATAAACATTTTCACTTATACCCTTAAAATGTTACTTCAGTCTCTGCACATCGGGACGCATTGGCAGTCTTCAGATTGTAGTCTTGAGACTTGAAATGTGTACGGGTTCGGATGCCACTTACCATCAGGCCTCAGTGCTCGTGTGCCTACCCCTGGCCATAAAAAAAAACAATCTTAACTTTCAATGCGTTTTCAACCTTGAGGACTTAGATGGAATCTATGCTATATAAGGTGCTTACAAATTATTCACGGATATTTTTACAGCTGATAGTACTCGGTTCTCGGAGTACATTTAAGTATGAAACATCATAGGTTTACTTATGTTTTTTTGGAGAAAACTAGGAAACAAATACACATACATACATAAGATCACGCCTTTATTCCCAGAGTGGGGTAGGCAGAGCTACGGAATTTCCAACAACTATAAAAACATTTTGATAATTCTGTAACCACATTTTGCACACTTAGGCGAAGATGTTAACAGTGTATTAGTGACAGGTTGCAAGCCCATCGCCTAACAGTAACATAGGAAACAAATTTGCTATGTTAAAACACCCAGTTAATAATATAATTAAATGAGACCTCTTTAGACATTCTAGAACCTCTTTAAACTATCATTCAAGTGGCCTCTTGAAGTTAATAAATAAAATACTTGACATTTACGAAAAACTACTTTTGACAAACAGGGTTAAACATCTTGACAGGTACATAATAGGGGTGATTATTTTAAAGATTAATTATAATTTATGTTTTTTGTTCGGTAAATTTCATCTAATATACAAATTACAGTTAAAAATTAATTATTTTAATGTTTTTTTTTTTTTTTTTATGGCATCGAGTAGACAAACGAGCACACAGACCACCTGATGGTAAGTGGAAACTGTGACCCATAGACATTCGCAATCACAAGACTGCAATGCAATCCTAAGACTGCAAATGCATTGCCAACCCTGAGGCTAAGATGGAATGCTTCTATGCTAGTCATTTCACCGGCTGTAATAATAATAATAATAATCATTTATTTCAAATTAAATGAACAACAATATATAGTATAAAAAGCAAAACAGTCAAAGATCTAGGAAATAAAAATCTACAACAAAAAAAATCTACAATAGGATCTAGAGGTCTAGGAAATAAAAATTACATATAATGTATTATCTCTTAAAATATCGCCGTGACTAATTTGTTAGCACCTTATTCCAACGGTGGTCTTACCGCACCGGCACACAGTAAGTCCTCGAGGTTGGTATCTCTTTGGATGTGAAGCTGCGGCTCTTCAAATAAAAAACTTTATTTATCTTGCGGGTGGTAGGACCTTGTGCAGGGTCCGTCCGGATCGCTACCACCGTCTTATCCATTAACCTACCGTCAAACAGCAGTGTTCGCATTGTTGTGTTCCGGTTTGGGGATAAGACAGCCGATGAAATGACTAGCATAGAGGCATTCCATCTTAGTCCTCAGGGTTGGCAACGCATTTGCAGTCTTATGATTGCTCTGCAGTCTTGTGAATGCGAATGTCTATGGGTCACAGATTCCACTTACCATCAGGTGGCCTGTGTGCTCGTTTGTCATCTCTATGCCATAAAAAAAAACAATTCTTATTAAGCATTACTTTTGTGGCTGTTTAAAAACTTTGAAATTTAACGAAATGTAATTTTTGACCCTAGCGACTCGAAAGGTTGCCGACCCCCTGTTCTAGAAGCAAGTGTACTCCATACGTAATAACACATTGTATGTACGTTCATAAGTTTATATATAGGTACATCGTTATTTGTTGTGGAAATAGTTGTTAGAAAGGCGGAAGAGTTTGGTTTACGTAATTCTGAGATAGTGTTTTATACTTCGGTTTGTTTAGCTATATTAACAAAGTCATACGAAAGAAAGCTTTATAGAATACAATAATACTCGTTATAAATTATATACATACATTATATAAGTAAGCTCAAGCCTTTATTCCCAGAGTGGGGTAGGCAGAGCAACTCTAAAAACTGGTTAATAATTCTGTAACAACTCTAAAAACTTGTCAATAACTCTGTAACAAATCTAAAAACTTGTTAATAATTCTGTAACAACTCTAAAAACTTGTCAATAACTCTGTAACAAATCTAAAAACTTGTTAATAATTCTGTAACAACTCTAAAAACTTGTCAATAACTCTGTAACAAATCTAAAAACTTGTTAATAATTCTGTAACCATATTTTGCACAATTAGGCTAAGATGTTTACCAGTGTATTAGTGACAGGGTGCAAGCCCATCGCCTAACACAGCCTTTATTCCCCAAAAAATATATTATAATTTATAATTTATATTTACTTTGATTTCAAATCCGTAAAACACCAAATAAATTGATCAGAGGACAACCTAACACAAAATAATACGGCAGTAAACATACTAATAAATACAAAAATTCAAACAAAAACAGGGGGCAATGTCACACCAATTGCCCTAGTCCTAAAGTAAGCTCTAGGCTTGTACTATGGGTACTAGACAACGATATAAATACTTACAGAAACATGTACTTAAATACATAGAAAACATCGATGACTCAGAAACAAATATTCGCGCTCATCACACAAATATCTGCCCTTTCCGGGATTCGAACCCAGAACCACTAGCTGCATAGGCAGGTTCACTGTCACTACTAGTGATGGGCGATTTCTGAAACATTGCACCACTTTCCTTAACTGCGAAAATAACAGCTTCTGAAAGTTACATAATTAGATGGAAATTATTCTAACACAAGTAAATTTCGTTTAAATTTCATGAAAAGTTGGGTAACACGTCGAAACTATAGTAATTTTCAGAAACAAAACGATTTTCATTTTGGTAATTTTCAGAATATTGCTTGAAATTCTAGGTGAAAGTTTAACTTTCGAAACTTATAGAATATTGCAGAAATTAAAATAAAAGTTTCACTTTTAAAACTTACAAGCCGCCCATCACTAGTCACTACCCATATTGAATAAAATTCCTGATGGGTGCCAGTGAAATACATTGGTTATTTTCAAATTAGTTTATCTTTTCCGGTTAAAAAGTCTCTCAAATTGACCCTAGTCCCAAACTAAGCTCTAGGCTTGTACTACGGGTACTAGACAACATACACAAAGAAAACATCCAAGACATAGAAACAAATACTGGCGCTCTTCACACAAATATCAGCCCTTACCGGCATTACGCTAGACGACGCGCTGGCCTAGTGGGTAGTGACCCTGCCTACGAAGCTAGTGGTCCTGGGTTCGAATCCCGGTAAGGGCAGATATTTGTGTGATGAGCGCGAATATTTGTTCCTGAGTCATGGATGTTTCCTATGTATTTAAGTATATATTGCTCTATATAAGTCTTTATTCCCCGTGTGGTAGCCGGATTAGAATAGTGCCACTCCAAGTCTTCCCGTGGATGTCGTAAAAGCCGACTAAGGTAATAACGGCGTGTAGTACTGTTAGGCGATGGGCTTGCAACCTGTCACTAATACACTGGTAAACATCTTCGCCTAAGCGTGCAAAATGTGGTTACAGAATTATCAAAAAGTTTTTATAGTTGTTGGAAATTCTGTAGCTCTGCCTACCCCACTCTGGGAATAAAGGCGTGAGTTTATGTGTGTATGTGTAAGTATTTATATCGTTGTCTAGTACCCATAGTACAAGCCTAGAGCTTAGTTTGAGACTAGGTCAATTGGTGTGAGATTGTCCCCTGATATTTATTTATTTATTTATTAGAACCCGGGACCGCTAGCTCCATAAGCATGGTCACTACCAACTAGGCTGACGTATCGTCAAAATGGTTAACAGCTGATTGAATGGTGGAACCGGAAAATATAGTCACATTGGTCACGTAATGTCCGCTATAATAAACTTCTGAGTAGATTACATGAGCGTTGCGGCGCTACATTTTGACGTGTCGTCTCGGTAACTTTCGTTTCTCACTAGCTTACCCCCATTCATTGCCAATGACGCCCATCGGCGTCATACTTTACACTAAAACAATGCTGTCGACGCGGCGTTATATTTTTGGTGACGACTCCATAGAAATGTAAAGAAATGTTGTTTTGAAATTATAACTTTGTTAGTCTTCAAAGTAGGTTGTAGCTGTAAATAAGTTTCTGTGAAGAATTTCATTTTTGTTGCCGACTGTACTTTCTTTTGCACAGTCGTCATCAACTTATCAAGATGATTTTAACAAGTCCTAACACGACGCGTTTATTATGCGTAATTTACTAGTTCCTATGGCCACCCTGAGTCTCCATCATCAGACCAGCTCGATGGTACTATATTATTGTAATGTCATCAGAACTAAAGGCGTATGCAAATTTTCAGCTTCATGGCTGGCAGCAGCATGGGTCAAATTTAACTTGCAAGATTTGACCCTTACATACATATTTACATACATACAGACATTGCAAGTTAAATAAAAGCTTGTAAAAATACATAAGTATATTGTTACTAAAATTTATTAAGTTTTTGAAATATTTATCTATGTTGGATATTTCGACAAAAGTATATTTAACCTTTGTTTGACTTTTGTTTTCGGCTTGAAGCCGTCCTAGGTGTATCTTACGGGTTAGTCGAACAGTTTGAAATGGTATGTTTTAATATACTATTACAATCACTTTTTTTCATTGTATATCATTTTATTGTTGTAATTTATTAGAAAATGCCATCCCAAATTTAAAATTCTTATGTCATTATATGTCTGCTAAATAAATAAAGATATTTAAACAAAACTATTAGGTCAAATACAAAATTAATGAAATTGGTGTCTTAAAATTTCCTATTCTTTCGAATTAGAAAGTGAAAACCGTGTTTTTTTTTGGTCAATCCTAATTGTGCAAAAGGTGGTTACAGAATGGTTAACAAGTTTTAAGAACTGTTAATAATTCTGTAGCTCTGCCTACCCCACTCTCGGGATAAAGGCGTGAACTCATGTATGCTTTCAAAAATCGTGGGAATCGAACTTGATAAGGGGGGTGAAAAATGTTAACGCCCGGAGCTATTAGCTAGCTAATTTGTATTTTTGACAGCTACGCGATTTTATAGGCACTTTCCAATCCTCTGAGCTGTCATAACGTTAACATTATAAGAACAATAACCATCCCATTAACCGACATCAACCCGCCTAGGGCTGCGATAGAGCAGCAAAAAATCTATCGATTTAATATAGTATTTACCGCCTAGGCAGTAGGCCTGGGTAGTGATTCTGTAAACAACGCCGGTCGTGCGGACTGTCGAGTGATACCAAGCGCGTGCATTTTCAATTAAGCAGCCTTATACGTTCGACCTATCGTGCTGCTAAATTGAAAATGCACGCGCTACAATGTGTTTTGTTCGCAGTGACGGGACTACTTAATCTCGCCGCTTGGTATCACTCGACAGTCCGCACGACCGGCGTTGTTTACAAAATCACTACCCTGGTATGGGTGCGTTTATCGCATGACAAACTCTGGTACTTATATACCACGCGATAAACGCAGTCATATTAGGCCCCTCTTTCGCTGTTCGGAAGTTAGTTTTAAGTTCTTCATCATTGGATTTCATTCTAGGGCCCTAAAGCCGATCATATGCTTCATCGGTAAGATGTCCTACCTGGCGGGGGGCATGGCCATCAGCATCAGAGGGGAACAGGCCAGTAGGAAGGAGGCCCCCATCCTTGTGGTCGCCCCCCACTCCTCATTCCTGGATAGCTGCATTGTCTATGCCACGAGGATGTCCTCCGTGATAGTGAGGAAAGAGAGCATGGACAACTATGTTGGAAGTATGTATTTTTATCTGTGGCGTTATTCTCTTGAAGTGAACAAAAAGGGACGGAACCAAGATGCAACTGCTACAAACGTTTCTCTTTTCTATCACTCAAAATGACATTCTCGTGCGTTGCGTTATAAATCACGTGGTCAACTGTCATCCCATACATTTTCAGCGATAGAAAAGAAAAACGTTGGTAGCTTTTGCATTTTGGCTAGTGTCTCGGTGTGGTGACGTCGTATTTTTCTATATTAAAGTAAAATTAAGTGAAATTCTCAAGAGGATTCGGAAGTTGAAAATTTCCATACAAAGTGCGATAACGTTTCTCGTCCCTTAAATCAAGAACGATTCTTACGATTTTTGAGTACTTATATTGTAGAAATTATGAAAAACTAGGTATGTACGTCCTATTATAAAATATTGCTTGGAAACTAAAAAAACTTAGAAATATATCCAAGAATCGTGGAAATCGGACTTGATTTAGGGTGAGAAGCGTTATCGCCTGGAGAAAAATTTTTATGGGATTTTTTTTACAGCTACTTTATTTAAGCGTTAATTTTCATAAATATAATTACTAACCCTCTGCATATTTTTTTTCATATTTTTGTCTATGTTATGGTCTATTTATATATGTGAAATGCAATCTTCATTCATTTATGTTGTAATTTTTATTATATGCATACATGTATTTTTAAATGTATTGTAGGCCTGATCATTATCAAACATTGCACGACAAATGTGAATACATCAATAGGCACAATGATGCATTTGAGAATTATTCCTAATTTTACTTTAATTGACAAATAAATAAAAAAACGACATTGCCGCTTATTGTAAGGCCTGTAAGCCTGTTACACAAGTAACGATATAACTTAACGATTTATGTTTTTTTTAAATATATGCAAGTCTTTTTGACCTGCCAACCCTGAAGACGAAGATCCTTCAATAGGGCCAATTTCACCGGCTGCTGAAGTAGACTTTTATTTAAGCGAATCAGTTTGACAGCTCAAAAGACAAAACGTTACCCGATTTAGTGCTGTTTGTATCGATATATAAAAAAAACGATGTTTTGAAAGCTGTCATCTTAGTACAAAATATAACCTCAAACCACACTCAAACTCATATTTTGTACTAAGATGACAGCTGTCAAATCGGACCTCTTAGAACGGCCAAACTGTAGGATACTTACCAAACACTCAGTTCAATACTATGTTTAGGTTATTTAGTATTACTATGTATAATCTGATATTGCTGTAGCAGTAAAATGCATTCGACGAATGTTATCGATATCGAAAAATAGGATTGACGTAAGCTGCCGGACGGACGGTCGCGTAGACCGTTTATGTCAATTTCATACGTATTAACTGTTTTCGAAAATGGCTGACGTTTACGTTAAGAAAGTTGTTAATGGTAATATACATACCTAGGTAGTATTGGCATGTATATATCTTACCATCCGTTCGGATTAGTCCGGACATGTCCGGACTTTTACAGTCTAGTCCGGACTTTTTCCGGCTCTTTAATTTGTCCGGTTTTTTTTCATTACGTAAAATATGAGAAGTCAAGTACATATTAAATGCCTACAAGCCACACCACTATAACTAAGTGAGTAATGTTTCCATTTTGTGACAGAAAAGTTCGGGCTTTTATCGAAATGTCAGGCTTTTTTCGATCAGGGCTATTCGAATTTCTGAATGGAGCCTAGCTCAGGGACTCTTAATACTAGAAAGCTGTAATGTGGCATGAATATGCATATTAGTCACACCCACAAAGAAGTAAAATTAATCTCAAGAAAAAAAAAAGTATTGTTTGGTAATAGTTATTTAATCTTAAACAGAATGTAAAAGTATCAATCAACCGTGTAGGTACATGATTAAATATACCTCTCGCGATGTTTAAAAGTACGTGATTACGGTGTTATAATGGTAAATAGGTCCGTTTGGTTTTGTTTACCCCGACTGTATTATTTCCTTATTATTACATACTATAAAATTTCTTACATATCTAGCAACACTATCAGTCAAACTAGTTCACATAAATAAAAAAATACTTAAGGCGGTAAGTAATATTTCTATCAAACTCGCAATAAATCAATACTTATATCGTTATGTGTATAACAGGCATAACAAGACCCGTGCACCCGAAAGCACTACATAGCGGTACGTATCTACCTTGGCACTAGCGAGTAGCAACCAAGGTAGAGACACGCACGGCACGTAGTTCTTAGGTCACGGGTCAAGTTATACTCGTCGGTGATTTCGTCGACGATTTAATCAAGAGAATAACAGCTGGTGAAAAGGATGTGGATGGTGATTGCTTGGTACTGCTTTTTTACTAACGACTAACGTTTAGCTCTAAAACTTAATACTAGTGTTAATTTAAAAAGATCTAAGTTAACAATCAAGTACAAAATCACGCTCATTGAATAAAAAACGGACACATTCCAAAATAATTTGCTCTTCCATTAAAAATTGTATTCCAGCCGCTTGTAATTTTAAAATGCAACACTGACTCATTTCGGATTGTGTCCGTTTTGCATTCAATGAGCGATAAGTTACAAAGGCTCTATTCCAATCAGTAAAATCTAATTGCTTTTGATATGTTATCGTATTGCTTTCAACTCGGCCATTACTCTCAAGTAATTAAGAGACAATGCGATACCATGTCAAAAGCAATATGGTATTACAATGTGGAATACCCCCAGGTTGTATTACATAGTTAAACGATATCGCATTTTGTCGGATATGTTCGTGTTGGTCTTGCTTTTTCACCCATGGGTGCTAAAACTGACTGAGAAAGCAAAATAAATAGGAAGTTTTCCGACCAAATACAATGTCGTATGTTTATTCTCTACATCATCAGTACCTTTGCCATGAGTTACCATGAGTAGAGTGTGAGGGACAGAGCATTCGACTCGCTAGCGAGTAGGGTAATTGTAACTCATGGTAGGGGTACAGTGGGGTTATTGTGCCATGCCATAGCTATGCAGTTCAGATTACGCTGAGAGAAAAGGACAGAGCTTTATAATGCTATAGCTCTGTCCTGTACGCTCGCCGTAAAATAAATTGCATGAGGTAGATTATGTCATAATATCCCCTCAGAGCCTCTTTTCTACTGGGTAAATGTCATACTGCCTTTTATATGTTATCGTTTATCGTATTGTCAATATTTTGACAGCTCTTATATTTGACAGTAATGGTGAGCAAGTTAAAGGGCGTTTTTCAAAAAAGTGTACTTAGTTAAGAACAAAAATTAAGAAAATTTTACGTTTCCGTTGCGTCACGAAAATTAGTCATACATAAAAAGTATAGGTAATTTTCGTGACGCAACGGAAAAATTAAATTTTCTTAACTTTTTCCTTAACAATGTACACTTTTTTTGAAGAACGCCCTAGAACAATACGATACCAGCCCCCTATTTCACCACCCTGACAATGACAGGTGACAGGTGACATTTCATTGCACATGGAGTAGCGTATATGAATCCCAGTGATGTAAAAACTTGTTAACTCTGCAATTTATACCGAATTGTCACCTGTCACCTGTTATTATCGGGATGGTAAATTAGGGGGCTGGTAAAATGGTATATTATTCTACTATGTAGAAAAGAGGTGAATTCAAATAGTTTTCTAAATGTTGTCTGTAGTGGGAAAAGTGATCAGTGTTTTTTTTTCCATTACTCGTCTTGTCTTATTACTTATAGCTAATTTTGGAAATATCCTCCATTTACCTACAATATGGACAGAAACATACTTTAACTTCAAATAGGTAATAAAAAAATCAATTGAATATAGCTTAATACTCGTAATTACGAATAAATGTTGTAAGTGAAAGTTTGAGGGAGGAGAAAACTTTTTTAATGTTTTTTTTGTAGTGCTGGAATAATGACTTACCGCCGTAGTCAAAGATTTAAGAGGCAACCGTTCATTCCTTTTCATTTGTTCCTTTTTCAAATTTGTGAATAAAAAACCGTAACTAGTGGCCACCATAGACTATCATCATTCCGACTGACAACCCGAGAGGGTCGCAGCTATCTGTTAGAATGAGAGACGTATATAGCTCTCATTCTATCAAATAGCTGCGTCCCTCTCGGCCTGTCAGTTAGCTTGATAGTCTGTGGTAACCACGAGGAACGACTTAATCGTCATTCATTACTTGACCGTTAATAACTTAATATAAAAGTCATAAATGAGTCATAAAATCTTCAAAAATCTCATTTCTGCAGAAAATGTTCTTATTCGGGCCCAACCAACCGACCTACTTCCTTCCCGCATACCATGGCATGTCCGGCTTTACAGCGGCTGAGTGTTAACTTGACCTCTAGAATGATAAGCAGCTCGATGCGACCTGGATCAAACGTACTAGCCTAGATTCGATCCCATTAAACTTTACAAATGCACAACGTTGAAACGTTTTTCTATGAAATTCCCTACCTAGGATACCTGTGGGCCTAGTATATGCGTTTATCGCGTGACAAAATGTGGATAAAGCATGCGTCACTCTCGTACCCAAACAAACACAAACGTGTCAAAAAGTGACGAATGTTCTATCCACATTCTAGGCCCCCTGTGACCCTAGTATGGCTGCTTCTATATCGCGTGTCAAATGTGGATAAAGCATCCGTCACCCTCGTACCCACAAACGTGTCTAAAAGTGACGGATGTTCTATAGCCATATTAGGCCTCCTGCTCTGACGCATCACGACAAAACAACACGACAATCTGTATACTTTCGTGCCATTCTCCCAATTCTTTTGAAATAATTTATGGGCAGACATGACATAGATTTCGTTTCTATTGAGACGATTTAAATGAGCACAGAATTGATTTCCTTTGGCTTAAAAGCCGTGGCTCGCTGCATTGTGGTAGTTAAATGAATGATTCTATTGAGAACTAAACACGTGCGAATGTATTTTAAATGTATATTTGGAGCTGACTTTGTTAAGCCTGGGTAGTGATTCTCTCAACGTCGGACGGACGAACGAGTGAATGTCCAAGCGGCAAGTTGAAGCCCCGTCAGTGCGAACAAAACATATTTTAGCGACTCCCTTTTTTAATTTAGCAGCATGGTTTCTGACGATGGGTCGAACAGCTGCTAAATTTAAAATGCACGCGGTTAAATATGTTTTGTTCGCTCGGTCCCGCTTACCTAAACTCGCGCAGCGATTTCGCTCGTTCGTCCGCCCGTCCGTTGTTTTTGAGAGAACAACACCCCTGAACTGTACTAAAGTTATACGGAATTGTAGCATGTGGGGGAGAAAAGGGCTTATTAAATAGCTTCTCATTATTATATTTTATACTGCTGTATATTGGCAGTGGTGTGAAATTGAGCAGTGGACTAGTATAGGCATGTTGACATTTTATACATACGCTTTTTAGTTGGCCATTGCCTGGTTTTTGTACAAATCGAAATAATCACGTCATTTAATTTTAATTTATAGAGCTAGCATATTTAAATATGTTTTACTCTTCCGTGAGCCTAACAACCTAAAGCGCTTGACCTAGGGTCTTGACATTTGTAGGAAACTACGAGTAGAGGATGCCCGCGACTTCGTACGAGTAGAATTCGTTCCCCGCTACTTCTTCGCTATTTCTTCCCGTTGGGGGTCGATTTTCGGGAAATCCTTTCTTACTGCACCCCCAGACCTTATATGGAACCTACGTGTCATATTTGGAATATCTAGATCCTGCGGTTTGAGCTGTGCCTTGATATGATAGGTTCCATAGTGGTCCAACTCCATTCCAGTATTTTTAATTCAGTGTTTTTAATGTGGGAATTGCAAAACATTTCCACAAGTTTGGAAATCTTCTCACGAATTAACCGAATACATTAGTTATCGGAAACTTTTAAGAGATTAGAGCATTCTCGTATTTTACACGTGTCTCTTATAACGGAACGTATAATGAAATTGAAACGACCTTTTTTTTAAACGCAACTTTGATCAAGCGTATAATTTGTATGTCAAAAAGATAATTAATAAAACTGGTATTCTGTCAGTTTTTGTAACTTATCTGACAAAGCTTGTAACTGTCAATAAATACATTAAACAAATAGTCGGGTTTACAAAACCTTTTAGTAAAGGGGTTTGGGTAAAAGTGTTTGTCATTTGTAAAAGTCATACATTTTCAAGGTGAGCGAACATCAGTAAAAGTGGTAAATGATGATAGAATAATTCAAAATAAACATGTTTTTTTATGTAATGTGATACTCTTAAGTGCATCGAAGCCAAGATATTTAATATTACCTGGGCGTACTCTTAGTACCAAAAACTGAACACTCAAATATCTCAGCACCGATATTATCAAAACGCCATAAATTATATTCTATGTGAATTTTGAGGTCCTTTAAATAACTATGTAAAAATCATACATGGCCGGTGAAAAAAAAATTACAATATTCTTCAAACTTTACCCAATGCCCTTTGGGTATTAAATTATGAGTAGTAATTAAGAGAAGTTTATTAAAGTCACATATGGGCGCGTCCTCATTAACATTAAAAATGTGAAAGTTCGTTTATTTGTTCGCGCTTCAACAAAAAATTAATGTTTTTATTGGTACAGAGATATTTTTCGGAAAAGTAGGCACCCTATGTTTGTTTTAAGGTACTATTCTGAACAATCTAACAAATCCTGAGGGAATTAAGATAAACACCGCTATAGCGAGAACCCACTTTTTATGCTAAAAACATCAAAGCGTCCGAATGTTTAAAAATATTCACTTGGAAAGAAAAAACTTAGGGCACTGTAATTTTAATTCCAAGCGACAATCTTACGTATTCCTAGTCCCACACAACACAATGTTAGTTTTATTATTTTTCATACAAAAAACTACTGTTATTTTTAAGGTGTATCCCAATTTCTGTTTAAAGGTATCGGTAACTTAATACAGCTTTTTTGAGTTCGTAAGACTTAAAAGACCAAAGGAGTTAAATGCAGTTTTTATTGACGTGTCGATTTCTATCTCTTCTCTCGATTGGTATCTATACCCTTACCATGAGTTACAATTACCGTAGTCGTTAGAGAGTCAAATGCTTTGTCCCTCGCAGACCTTGCAGTATTTTTATGGGACGGTAATTTGGAAAGTAGCATGGTTTCTGTCGATGAGATCGAACGTATAGGCTGCGTAATTGAAAATGCACGCGCTAAAATGTGTTTTGTCCGCTCTGACGGGACTACTTAAACTCGCCGCTGCGACATTCACACCCCAAAGCCCACTGACCATCCGGTAGTATCATTTGGAAGTTAGAGATAAATTCTTGAGAAATCTCTAGTCCATTAGGCACATTTAGGCTAGGACGTAACAGAAACGAAAAGCCCCTGGGTATTAAGTCTATACATCCAACATTGCGTGCACGAAATGACGTTATTTACGAGTAAGTGATGAAAAGTAAATTTGCTTACACGGTAATTGACTGACCTCATCACACTGCGGTACGGCTTCCTTGCGCCTTACTTACGTGTAGATAAGTCGCGTCGAACCGCCGTTTGCACGTGTTTAGGCGTCTACGAGTAGACATAATGTAAAATAGACGCGATGGCCAGTAAGATCACCTGGTAGGATCCCCTACCTATTAATTTCGTACGTGAGGGATCCTACCAGGTGATCTTGCTGGCCATCACGGAGTGGTGGCCTAGTGGGTAGTGACTCTGCCTACGAAGCTAGTGGTCCTGGGTTCGAATCCCGGTAATGACAGATATTTGTGTAATTAGCGCGAAAATTTGTTCCTGAGTCATGGATGTATTCTATGTATTTAAGTATATATTTCTGTATGTAAGTATTTATATCGTTGTCTAGTACCCATAGTACAAGCCTAGAGCTTATATAGTTTGGGACTAGGTCAATTGGTGTGAGCCGTGTGAGATTGTACCCTTATATTTATTTATTTATTTATTTATTAATATTAGCAAAAAACGGCAAAAAAAAAACACGTTTTTTTCATGAAATTAAATATTTATTAAATTTTCATAAACTACGAGTATTTTGATTATTGATCGAAAGTGAGTGGACGGGTCGGAAGGGGCCGCCCTAGGCGTACTTTTTCGAGTCAAATCGGAGAAATACTGGGAAAGGGCCGAATCTTAAGAACCCGAAAACGACGTGCGTGCGTGACTCGATGTATGAATGTGGAAGAAGCGAAAGAAATTTGTCAAGATCGTAGCAAGTGGAAAGAAGTGGTTTCTGCCTACCACTCTGGGATTAACCCTTTATAGGGCAATTTTAAAACCTGGTACTAAAAAAGACCACTTACAACTAATACTTTTAGTATTTTTTATTGAAAGGATTTTGTGTGAATACGAGGAATGTAATGAGGCTAGCATTCAGGTTTATTTTTAGTTTTGCCCTATAAAGGGTTAAGGCGTGATTTAATGTATGTATGTATGTAATTATTTTTTAAGTGAATATACAACTACTTATTCTGGGAATATTTCAAGCTTATACCTTGTGCCGTTATTAATATCAACAGGGTCAATCAATCAATAGGGTCCCGTTTTTACTGGTTTCGGGTTAAGGCCATGCATTTTTGTACCCAAGACCTCTAGCTTCGTAGGCCGGGCGCTACCAACTAGGTTAGCGCGTCTAGTTCAATAAAGGTCCTCATTAATTAATTTCGGACCCTTTTCATGAAAAATATGCTTGAAGTTGCCAATGTCATTAGAGATGTCAAGTCATTTCTAACTTATAGGTAACTCGACCTTATTGTTGTACAATGTCAGATTGACTTTGGACCAAAGGTGGGTACAAATCTCGTGATTGTAGTAACTTGTCATGCGTTTTACTTCGTGGATAGTCACAATGTGACCTTCTACGTCGCGGCTCGATATTTCTGGAAACCTCCAGTTTCGTGATTATGTAAGCCTGAGGCTTGCCGTGTTCTTAGATCGTTAGGAATATCAGTACCCGGAGCACGAACTTTAACCTTTTATAGAATACGTAACGTTGTATTTCAACTAACGTCTCGCTGCTTAAATGCTAAAGCGCCTCAAAACAAAAACAGAAGTAGTTTGATTTAAAACTTAAAGTATATAGCATTCCGAATTTAAATGCAACACAAACACATTTTGATTTGAGGCCCTTTAGTATTTAAGCAACGGTCTGTTTGACCGTATGGCTAGTCGTTAGTGTAGACCCTTACAGGTTCTGAACTCCTGGTAATAGGGTGAGTAAACACCCTCATCTGAATTGTCAAATTAGAACAGCTTGACGAACTGGATTCCTTCCTTCCTTCCTTCCTTCCTTCCTTTAACCGTTGATTAAAAAAACCAGCCAAGTGCAAGCACTCGCGCACGGAGGGTTCCGTACCATTAACGTTGGTAGTTTAGGAGCCCCACTTTTTTTTTAAGAAACCATATTCAATAGTCATGAATATTTCATGCGTCTACGTTGGCGTTATTACGAGTAATATCGAGCACAAAACGGCAAAAAAAAAAAACAGGTCTGTTGTATGTGAGCTGAAATAGTCATTTTATTCTGTTTTTAGTATTTGTTGTTATAGCGGCAACAGAAATATATCATCTGTGAAAATTTCAAATGTCTAGTTATCACCGTTCATGAGACTCATCACTGTTGACACAGACGGACAGTGGTATTAGTAATAGAGTCCCCTTTTACCCTTTGGGTACGGAACCCAAAAAAATGACTATCTGTGTCATTGTACTATCAGCCCAATGGATCCTGACCCACCATAGAACGGTGTCACAGTGACATTATAAAACAATTTGTATGACACTTCTTATGACTTGAATCATAACGTCTCTGTGACACAGTTCTATGGTGGGTAAAGGTTCCACTGGTCTGATAGTACTTCCCAAACAGATAAACTGATTCGGTTATTTTAAAAGAAAGATAAATTAATCATTTATCGTTTCATTAAAATCTGTTGGGTTACTTCATTTATAAACAGACTAGCTTCTCCCCGCGACTCCGTCCGCGTGGAACTCGTTTATATCTTAGCTCCATACAAATTTTCACCCTCTATTTCACCTCTTTAGGGGATGCTTTTCGGGATAAAAACTATTTTATGTCATTCTTTGGGACTCAAACTATCTCTATACCAAGTTTCATCTAAATCGGTAAAGAGGTAACAGACAGACAGACACACTTTCGCATTTATAATATTAGTATGGATTTAAACTCATATAAACGTTGCGGTGGGTCAATCGTCCATATATATTGTTCACATGCCTTTGAATAAGATTGAGCTATTGCGTGTTAGACGCAACGTTACTTTCCATAGCGTTACGAATTTGAAATCACGACTAACAGTAGAATGTTAACACACACATCTATGTGTAGGTATATACGACGTCGCTTACGGAGCTAGCGGTCTCCCGGGTCATATATAAATGGAAAAGTAGTTTGACTCCGGCACAACGAGTTTCTGTTACCTATTGCCGCTCGGGTGCTACGGTTGCGTCGATGCGTGTCGGTCGATTCGCTTAAAAACGACGGTCGATCGTACGAACGACTGAATATCGCAGCGGCGAGTTTAAGTAGTCCCGCCAGAGCGAACAAAACACATTTTAGTGTGTAGCCATGCTGCCACATTGTAAAATTCACATGCTAAAATGTGTTTTGTTCGCATTAACAGGACTACTTACACTCGCCGCTGTGACATTCACTCGTTCGTCCGACTGACCGCTTGAGAGAATCACATGAATACATACGCAATCAAAGGCTGTGAAGGGCGCAGACCTGACTAAAGAGCTTTTTACACCTTCTTAAATTAGTTACTAACAAGAACTAGAGGGATGCCGCAATACGTTAGATACGTATGGAGATATCTCCATCTCGTTCTAACGTATTGCTGCGTCCCTCTTGTTAGTGACTAGGTACCTAGGTGTTATAAGCGCATAAACCCCGCAATTTAAGGTTATGTTTTTTAACTTCAAACCAAAAGTTTGCTCTGCATTCTCCATAGTAAGCTTCTTGCCTCAAACATATTTTGTACTGCGTTGACAGTTGTCAAATAATCGGGCATTAATGGGTTTGACTATAGTTTTAATACGTTATGGTTATTCCAGCAAATATAAATGTAATTTTGTAAAGGTTAAGGAAACAAGAAACGTTTTGAGTTAAGGATAAAAATATTAACCGGATGATTTTATCAACAAATTCCGAACTAGTTATGCGAACTTTATTTCCTTCCTGATTAAATAATTCTGACATTTGTTCTCCTGTACCTATTTTAAATGGAATTCAACCAACTTCGATACAACTACTTATTTTACTTTTCGTACAAACCAAATGTGTACTGCATAATAGATATTGTAAAAAAAAAACCGTCAAAATTTTCATTTTTGGGACAAGATTTTGTTGCCGCCTGTACTTTTTTTGCAGTCGTCATCTACTCGTCAAGACAATTCTCACAAGCCCTAACACGACGGGTTTACCATGTGTAATTCAGGAGTTCCTATGGGCACGATGAGTCTCCACCATCAGACCAGCTCGACGTACGTACGTACGTACGTACTATATTATTTTATTGTCATCAGAACTAAAGGCGTATGCAAATTTTCAGCTTCATCGGAAACCGGGAAGTGGGTCAAATTTAATTTGCAAGATTTGACTCTTACATACGTACATTCATACATTGCAAGTTAAATAAAAGCTTGTAAGATCGAACTTTGTCAAACCCCGCTTTACAATAAAACTTTACCAAAAGCCCTTGGCGCCAGAAATAGTCGAAAGTGTATAGAATCTACGTAAGCTGTAGTATGGTTACGTTTATCGCGTGACAAAATGTGGATAAAGCATCCGTCACTCTCGTACTTACGTATTATATACGTGTCAAAAAGTGACCGATGTTTTATCCACATTTTGACGCCCACTGTTTATGTTAATTCTATACAATTTGTCACTTTTCGACAATCGTTTACATCAGCTTTAACCTTTTCTACGACAAAGTAATCGTTAATTTTAAACTTTTCACAGATAGACCAATTCCACTTTTATGTTGAAAAATATTCCATGTCTAGACTAGACACGCAAACGTTTATGGGCGGTGGTGAATACTTCCCATCAGGTAACCCGTATGCTCGTTTGTCGCGACCTCTTTTACAAAAAATACAATTTAAGAGACGAAAACCCCATCATAATGACGATCTGTTAAACGACCAAACCGATTTTGATGAAAGTCAGCAAGAAACCATTTGCGATAAAACTCTATTTCTTTTTAAATAAATGCGTCCAAATCGGTCCATCTGTTTGGGAGCTATGGTGCCACAGACAGACATACATATATAGATAAAAAGACACTCAGACATATAGATACACGGGGTAAATATAAAACACCACACTTTTTGCGTTGGGAAGTAAAAATAACACGCAACCAGGATATCTATTCCCATTCATAGTGTGAATATGACATTTGCAAAACATCATACTTACTAGCAAAATATTACATACGCATAACATCATACTAGCAAAACATTATATAGGTACATAACATTATACTGGCAAAACATCATATACTCGTACGCATAACATTATACTAGCAAAACAAGCTATTCGCAAAACATGATATTTACAAATAGTCGGGTTTGGTTATAGAGTCGTAGGTAGGTGTAGGTTATGTTAGATATACAGTCGGCCCGGAGGGCCAAACCACCCACAGATAGGAGTTCCGTCGACACTGTCCAATTCATGTCTTACTCTTAATTACGTTTTGCTAATGTGTTGTTTTGCTACTGTGATGATTTGCGAATGTCATCTTTTGCGAATATGATATTTTGATAATATCATGTTTAGCGAACATGTCTAACGACAGGGAATTCTTCTTAAACAATATGACTTTTGACATGTAACCGTATCGTCGTTATGATAACTCTTATTCACTTTAAAGTAAAAGCGGCCGAAATAAAAACAATACGATAACATGTTAAAAGCAATATCGTTTTACCCCGTTTAATAGAGGCATTCCAGGATAGCGTGAGATGTCTTCAGGTCAATTTTGCCGCAGTATTCGAACACAGGTAAGGACGTACTGCATGCAGTGGTAGATATTAACTTACGTGTTGCATGTGGCATGACATTTTTAGTGTAGCTAATTGAAACACCGTTTTAATATATTTATCGATGTTAAAGATGTTTAGAAATAATACTGACAATTGGTGATGGGTAAATATTTATTAGGAAATAAGAAAACGGTTAATTTTCTATACATATAGAATACATATCGTTCGTTGAATACTAAACGGACACATTCCAAAGTGAGTCAGTGTTGCAGTTTAATTTTAGAAGCTGTACTTATAAGATTTTCAATGCAAGAACAAATTGTTTTGGAATGTGTCCGTTTTGTATTCAATGAGAGATATAGATTTACTGAAGCAGACAAGGTCCTCTGAATTTAACTATAAAGTGGACTGCGGATTGTGAAGAGAGGCTTCAATCGAGAAAGCTGTAAAAAAACCATACAAATTTAGCTCCCGGCGGTAACGATTTTCACACCCTAAATGAAGTCAGTTTTTTGTCGATTTCTAAACAATGTTGTACAACTTACGTATTATGAAAAACTTGTAAATTATAACGTACAGTGGGGTTAATATAATATGGCTAAGCAGTTCATTTTACGGTGAGCGTAAAGGACGGAGCGTAAAATGAATAATAATAATAATAATACGTCATAATAACCCCACAGATGTATGTAGTTTTTCATATCAACGACTTATTCAAAAATCGTAAAAGTATGACTAGGTTATAGGCTTGTAGTAGGTACTGTTAGGCGATGGGCTTGCAACCTGTCACTAATACGCTGGTAACATCTTAGCCTATTTGTGCAAATTGTGGTTACTGATTTGTCAACAACTTTTTGAAGTTGTAATTCTGTAGCTCTGCCTACCCCACTCTGGGATTACAGGCGTGAAGGTATGTATGTATGTATGTTTAAGGGGAGAGAAACGTTACCGCATTTTGTATGAAAATTTTCAGCTTTATAATCTGTTTGTTGAAGCGCCTTGTCTGCTCTGTAATTTTTAAAAGCGACTGTACATACTAAGACTGGTGCCACACGAGCGTTGCCTGTACGTTGCGTCTCCGCTGCGTTGTTCGACATATAAACTAGAACGACATGCCACACGATGGGTTGAAACGGGTCCATATTGGCTTACATAATAGTCCAAATTCATAATCATCGCTAGTCAAAAGTGTATTTTATACGGTTTTTATTTCTGGTTTTGTATAAAACAAACCTAGCTTTTTTTACTTTGGAGAAATGGGTTTACGCAACCCACTTCTAGTCGGGGGCTAGGGTGGGTATGACGGACTCCTGAACAGAAGGCTTAGTCTACCGTCTCAAAAACCAACGGGATGCCGTTTCCGTCGCGTTGGGGCGACACAGATCACTGCGTAGCACTCGACCTTGCGTAACTCTCGGCTATTGGATGCTTTGGCTTGTCTGACGCATCCACAGTCAAATGGCCCGTTAAAGCTTAAAGGTTCCCCGACCCTTGCGCTCAGGCCAACAAATCTTTTTTTTAACGGGGTAGAAATGCGTTACGCTGCCCCGGCCTAGGGTTGGCCATGCTATAGGGGGGTATGACGGATATCTCTCCTCCCCACACTCTCGCACGAGAGTAGAGGGAGCAGCCTACCGTCTAATACCACTCCGGCGTTTACCTCCGCTGTTTTCGGGGGATGGCTAGAATGCAACCATTGGGCAAACAAACCTAACTTTTTTTTTGTAATGACGGACTCTCAACCACCTCAGCTGAGGAGCTGAGGTGGAAGCCTACCGTCTAAAACCTCTCCGGTGTTAACCAAAGGCTGTTAGCGGGGGCACCGTGGGCTGATGACTATGCCACCACTGGGTGCCCCCCAGCCGCCCCAGCCTATTGCTGGGGCACCTGCGCCAAAGGAGGGAGGGTTCGGTTAAAACAAACCTAACCTAACATAACCTCATTTACCAGCTAGATTTTAAATCCTGAAATAAACACCGGTTCAGTAAAAAACACTGTATGACTAACGATGACATTCGGACTAAAAATAATTATGTGAAGCAAAGCGCTGCCGGTTCAATCAATCATTTATTTGTGTTTACAGTGGGGTTATTATGACGTATCTGTGCAATTCATTTTACGCAGAGAGAAAATGACAGAATTATGTAACTGCTATAGCTCTGTCCTTTACGCTCACCGTAAAATGAACTGCATAGCCATGTCATAATAGCCCCCCAGGTCATTACAAAAGATGGTAAAATATGTATAGGTAGCATCACTGTAAATTGCCGGTAGGCGTACACATTTATAAAGAAATACAACTAATGCTATAATATATTGTAACCCGAAGTAATACATTGATTGCCGGTTGAAACACTTGCGTCGTTATTGCGACGTTTCAACGCACCGGTAACGCTCGTGCGGCATCGCCCCAACGTGGTTTACCTATACTGCCCTCTTTAGAAACAACGGCGTATATCTCTTCGAACTGCAAATGTATTAGTGACCTTATTTCTGAATATGGAGGGTTAAATTTACTTTGACTATCAAATTGCACATGCGTCCTTTAGGAGGGCAGTATAACTGTACTTGGCTCCGTTTACCTTGCAGAGTTGATCAACTATACCCAGCCGGTGTACGTGTGGCGGGATGACCCCAACTCGAGGCAAAATACCATCAAAGAGATCATCCAGCGGGCGACCTCGAAAGAGGATTGGCCTCAGGTTAGTTCAATAACTAATGCTTTACCATATTATACAAAAAAACCTGACTCGCGCACCGAGGGTACCGCATATATGGTAACCGCAAAAAAAAAACTAATTTTGTTATGAACTTTATTTTCAATTAGGTCCATTTTGACTAGACTCAATTTTAATACAGTTTTTTTTAAGTTGTTGTTGTAGTTGTTCGCTGTTAAAGTTGTTGGTAATTCTGTAGCTCTGCCTACCCCACTCTGGGATGAAGGCGTGACGGTATGTATGTATGTATGTTTTTTAAGTTTTAATGTTATTTCTCAAATTATCTGAACGTCAGGATTTTTTCAGAATTTTTGATATTAAGTTTATTAAAACTCTGGGAGATACGGTTTAGGCCATAAATCAAAAAGTACATCAGAAAAAAAATATGAAATGTCCAGATTCAGTCCTTCCTTTCACATGACACCCCATTTGTGGTAATCAAACCACTTTAATTTTTTAAATCCAAATTTCAATTAGTATAAAATTCATTTCATATAATTTTTCCTAAAAACAGATGCGGGCAAGCAATATATAACTATGCCAAATTTCAAGTTGATAGCATTTATATTTGCTGAGAAAACCTGTTGTAACATACGGACAGACAGACAGACCTTTTTTACCATTCTGGAACGGAACCCTAAAAACCGTGCAAGAGCAAACATCAATCACACATTCAAACTTTCGCATGTATAATGTTCGTGTGATGTGATACTGTGATAAGCAGGACCCGTATTGTGATCACCTATATCGCGGTGGATAAAGCATCCGTCACACTTGCACTTACAAACTGGACAGAAAGTGACAATTTTTTTGTCCACATCGATCAACCCGTTCATAACGACGACACGCTCACGCGACGACTTTGACGACGCGCTGGCCTAGTGGGTAGTGACCCTGCCTACGAAGCTAGTGGTCCTAGGTTCGAATCCCGGTAAGGGCAGATATTGTGTGATGAGCGCGAATATTTGTTCCTGAGTCATGGATGTTTTCTATGTATTTAAGTATATATTTCTCTATATAAGTATTTATATCGTTGTCTAGTACCCATAGTACAAGCCTAGAGCTTAGTTTGGGACTAGGTCAATTGGTGTGAGATTGTCCCCTTAAGTCTGTCCCCCGAAAGGCCTGCAGGCCTAATGCCGCTGCGTTTATTACGTGACAAAATGTTGATAAAACCTCCGTCACTTTCTGACACGTATATAAGTACGAGAGTGACGGATGCTTTATCCACATTGGATACGCGATATACACGCGGCTCCGCAACATCCGAGAGTGGACTGGAATAGCGAGCGCTTCTCAATTGTTTCGACGACGACAACAATTCCAGAAGTTAGTAGCCGACCTTCAATAGTTGCAGAGACACTTGCAGAAGAAGATAGACGCACACTAGCATAGAGGCATTCCATCTTAGTCCTCAGGGTTGGCAACGCATTTGCAGTCTTAGGATTGCATTGCAGTCTTGTGAATGCGAATGTCTATGGGTCACAGTTTCCACTTACCATCAGGTGGCCCGTGTGCTCGTTTGTCTTCTCTATGACATAAAAAAAACAGCCATACTAGACTCGCTGAGTAGGTTGGTCGCAGAATTTTGTCACGGCCGTCTCGCTGGATGATTCCGTAAACGTAGTGGTAACTAAGGTCGACTCGTAACTGTTTTTTACGCACTGATTCTGTGGTTAATGGCTGTTTTATAAACCCTATTTTAGCTCTGTGAATATGGAACAAATTCCAACAAGACAAAAGTTGAAAATAACTGAGTTCTGTCCACATATGACAAATGACTAAACAAAAATACGAAAATAGAGTATGTCCTTCATATGTCAGGTTTTTTTTTATATTGACGCACATTTTTGGCAAGAGATCCGGTTTTTGCAACCTGTCATCAATACGCTGGTAAACATCTTAGCCCATTGTGCATAATGTGCAAAGATGGGAATAGGTAGAGCTAATTTGCCTAAACTGGATGTACCTTCATTCAATAATGTATTCCCATTTCGCTCACGCATGAATGAATATGCGTCAAGTTTAGGCAAATTAGCTCTACCTATTCCGATCTCTGATAATGTGGTTACTGAATGATCAACAAGTTTTTAAAGTTGTAGGTCATTCTGAAACTCTGATTACATTCTGGGATCTACAGGCGTGAAGGTATATAAGGGTATGTTATGTATGTACGGTCACGAGCGTTAACTTGGGACCCATTTCAAGAAAAATATGCTTGAAGTCGTCAATGTCATTAGAGATATCAAGTCATTAGTAACTTTTAGGAAACTCAACCTTAATGTCGTAGAATGTCAGATTGACTTTGGACCTAAGGTGGGTTAAATCTCGTGACTGTACAGTCGGCGACCAAAGCTTTAATTGTTTTCATTATTATTTCAGATCCTGATATTCCCTGAAGGTACGTGCACCAACCGCTCGTGCCTCATCACGTTCAAGTCCGGGGGGTTCTACCCCGGGGTGCCCGTTCAACCGGTCACCATCAGATACCCCAACGCACGGGACACCGTCACCTGGACCTGGGAGGGGCCTGGCGCGTGAGTACCAACCAGGACCCGTATTTTGGTCGTCTTTGTAGCGTTGGATAAAGCATCCGTCGCTTTCCACTTGCATACAGGTCTGAGAGTGACAGAAGTTGTATCTATAGCCATAAACACGAGCATGTCAGTTAGACTTTATCGATATTTTTTTTGTGTTGGTTCAGTTTTTTATATGGGTCGAATGTATTCGTGGAACTATGACATATCATTCGTAAAAGAGGAATTCAAAATTTTAAGGTGTTCCCGAGTAATAGGTACTACCATTACGCGATTATTTGTTATTTAAAGGTTAAGTTCTGATGGTACCATTTAATTTACAATTTGATAAAGAATACACATTTTTTCCATAACTTTGAGGTTATAGCATAAGTAGTATACTCGTACTTACTCATAAATCATTTTGTTTTTTTCTTTTGTTTTCACTTTGTTAGCATAATTTTCAGTTTTTCGATCCATATTAAGTACTAAAGTATATAGTAACGGGATTCAATTCCTCATTACTACTGATCCTAGGCCGACCTTACACTTAGTAAGTTTACTTACGTAAGTAGGGACGCAGTTATTTGTTACAATAAGATAGAAATATTTATTTCCCATTCTAACGGGTAGCTATGTCCCTACTTAAAAACTAAAACTAAAACTTACGAGTCTAAGGCTGGCCTTAAGTGATATACCATCTCAAAACCTGAGTTAATCTCAAGTCAAAGAAAACTGCCATCACTGAAGCATCTTGAGACGAGCATCTCGCACAAGACATGTTAATTAGAACTCGTGACCGTGCCTAAGGCTGAGCCTTCTTCCAGACTCAAGCTCCTCTGGCTGACCCTGACCCAAGTGCACAGTTCGTGTGAGATCGAGTTCCTCCCGGTCTACTACCCCAACGAGGAGGAGCGGCGGGACCCCAAGCTCTACGCCAGGAACGTTCGGGATGTCATGGCCAAGTAAGTATTTGAGCAAATGGCGGCATTTCAAAAAGGGGGACTACAAAGAGGAAATAAATCCAAATATCATATTTTTTTTATGGCATACATACCGTCACGCCTTCATCCCAGAGTGGGGTAGGCAGAGCTACAGAATTACCAACAACTTCAACAGCCAGTTGTTAATCCTATAACCACATTTTGCACAAACAGGCTAAGATGTATATCATGTGTATATTAGTGACAGGTTGCAAGCCCATCGCCTAAAAATACTACAAGCCTTTAATCCCTTAGTCGTCTCTTACGACTTCCACAGGAAGGTATGGAGTGGTACTATTCTATTCTGCCGGCAACCACACGTCCAGTTTTTATGGCATAGAGATGACAAATGAGCACACAGGCCACCTGATGGTAAGTGGAAACTGTGACCAATAGACATTTGCATTCACAAGACTACAGAGCAATCCTAAGACTGCAAATGCGTTGCCAACCCTGAGGACCAAGATGGAATGCCTCTATGCTAGTCATTTCACTGGCTGTCTTATCCCCAAACCGGAACACAACAATGCGAACACTGCTGTTTGGCGGTAGGTTAATGGATACGACGGTGGTAGCGATCCGGACGGACCCTGCACTAGGTCCTACCACCCGCAAAAATATGCGAACTAGGGATGTTGCGGAAGATAATTTCCGCATTAAATTGAGAATCCGCATCCGCAAAAGTCGCTGAGATTGAGCTACGTGTTTGTGCGTATTATATTAGTGCAGTCACGAGATTTAATTTGGTACCCACCTTAGGTCCAAAGTCAACCTGACATTCTACAACAATAAAGTTGAGTTTCCTAAAAGTTACAAATGACTTGAAATATCTAATGACATTGACGACTTCAAGCATATTTTTCTTGAAATTAGTCCTAAATTGACGCTCGCGACCGTACTACCATGAATTTGTAAATTTGGAAATTATCTATTTATACGATATATGGGGATGTAAAGGTGTCATTCCGCAGCCGACCGAAGACGGCAACGGCAGGCGTCACTATTGGTTTGTAGGTATATCTAAGCACCTTCCGTAGCGAGCGCCACGATACCGGCCGCTCGACAGCAACCTTACGCGTTACTGACGCCCGACCGCAGATCCCAATAGACGGTAACGGCAGGCACCGATGACGCCCAACCGCTGTCCTAGGAGTGACGCCGACGTCCACCGCCTGCTGATGCCGTCTGCTGCTTGCGGTCGGCAGACGGCAGGCGTCGGACGGTCGGCGGAATAACACCTTAAGTCTCAAAACAGCAAGTTTTATTGTAAGAATGAATTTCCATTTACATTGTGTTATGTTATTAATGAATATGGTATAATTTTAGGGCTCTTGGAGTGCCGGTTTTGGACTACACCTATGACGACTGCCGTCTGATCTCGAAGGCTAAGCAGCTCGGCATTCCGGGAGGACCCTCAGTGCGCGAGGTTAGCGAGCTGCGCGCGCAGCTGGGGTAAGATCCGCTAATACACTTAGGTGGTCACATAGTAATTATAATAAAAACACTTGTGTGTTTTCCGTACTATATTTGATTAATGTACTTGACTATTTTTTTACCCGATTCACGAAGGAGGAGGGTAATGATCACATAACCTCAAATATTCACCAAGCGTCTTTTTATTAAAAATAACATAATTAATAGTTATTTCATCTTGAACTTAATATAAAAATAATAATCTAGTGGATAAATCACTGCTAAGACAATTGATGTAAGAGTATGTGATTATCGAATAATCAAGATGAATTGGTTCGTTTGGTTGTGTTTACCTATTTTGCAAGTTCTATTGACGGCGACTTTACAGTGTGGCCATATTTTAATTTCAAGATTTTTTTGCCAGACTATACAGGGTGAAATTTAAGTCGTGAATCGAATGATCACCTCTGTGTTCTACCCACGAATATAAACAACTTTCACTATGGAACCTACTCGGAAATCACGAAAAAAAACAGCTCCTTCATAGAAAAGTTCAATACGTACTCGACCAAAATGTATGAAGGAGCTGTTTTTTTTTTTCGTGATTTCCGGGTAGGTTCCATGGTGAAAGTTGTTTATATTCGTGGGTAGAACACAGAGGTGATCATTCGATTCACGACTTAAATTTCACCCTGTATATGGACGACATAATCCAAACAGCAGTTTTTCAATGCTTACTTTTTGTTGTCTGTGGTTTAGGTTAGAGAGATCACAGTTAGAGCTGCATTTGATCGCGCAAGGAATGCAGTCGCGGTCTCGCTGGCTCACAACTGAGGAGTTCGCTCGGCGTCTTGGAGTCCCCGCGGGGCCGGTGCTGCAGCGACTAGCCGACATATTCATACAGGTATAGTACTACTACTGTCATCATAAGAAAAAAGGGCGTTTGTCTCATAAAATCGCGAATGTATTAGTGACCTTAGGTCTTAAGAAACAGGGTTCAGCTTGCTTTGACCATCAAATTGCGCTTGCGTCCTTTTTATTTAGGAGGGCAGTGTACTACTAGCATTACTTATTAAGACAAAGAGCGGATTTATAAGCGACTAACAGCTTATACAGGGTGGGAAAAACAAATTCTACGCAGAGGATTCTACTAACCGAGAATAAAAGCAGTTTTTCTTATTTAATTAAATGAAAATCCAAAAATTGAGAATTATTATACACCTAACTGATATTATAAATATAATAAAATAAATATCAGGGGACAATGTCACAACAATTGACCTAGTCCCAAAGCTCTAGGTTTGTACTACAGGTACTAGACAACGATATAAATAAGTACATATCGAAAAATATAGAAAACATCCATGACTCAGGAACAAATATTCGAGACACCGGGATTCGAACCCAGGACCGCTAGCTTCGTAGGCAGGGTCACTACCAACTAGGCCAGTGCGTCGACAACTTATCAAAACTTGTTCTTCTTTCGCAGAGGTCAAGTGGTCTGATCTACTTTCCCGACTATCTACTTTGCGCCGCGTTTCTATGTGTGCAGCAAGGGACTCTTACGCAGCTGCTGTCGTACGCGTTCAAGGTAAGATCATTATATTCTCATCTCTACCCTCATAAGCCAATAAACAGTATGTTAGGTTCAATTGCCGATTGTTTGATATTCCGGTATGTCAACTTTTCTTTGTAGCTCGTTGCCATGGTGACGTCTCCTGAGTCACTCTTTAAAACTGTGATTTCAAAGAATATAAGTCCACTAAAAATCAGTTTTATTGGCAATAACAAACCCATTCTTTTATGGGCTTTCTCTTGAGTGTTATAGAAGTATATATTATAGCATTTTTTCTAAGAAACTCTAACACTGTTGTCTCCTGGGTTACGGGACAGAATAACAACAACAAAAAGTTGATCCACCCATATATTATAGCTCCGTTTGTGACGGGTGACGGGCATAAATCGTTTTTTAACCCACGACGCTAAATGAGAGGTGTTAAAAGTTCAAGTTTAACCGTCATTTGTGTGTGCTGTCTGTGGCATCGTAGCTCTATAACGAGTGGATTGATTTGGATGCGGTTTTTTTCATTTGAAAGCAGGTCTTCTAGCGGTAGTTTTTAGCTAAGTTTCATGAAATTCGGTAGGGCCGTTTAAGAGATATCAGCTCTGAAAGAGAGGGACACCATTATAAGTGTAGAAAGAAAGGGCCAGGTCAGGAGACTCTAAACCGACCCCCATATATGAAGAGACATGAGTGTGGAGGAAGCGAGGGAAGTTTGTCTGTATCGTAGCAAGTTGAAAGAAATGGTCTCTGTCTGCCCCTAGGCGTGATAGTAATCTCATCTAGCCTATTGACTTTTATTTGCAGCTGTACGACGAGTCAGGCACGGGGCGAATAAATGCGCTCACCTTTGAAGAAATCGCGGGGCGCTGCCTTGGGTTGTGCCAGGAGGACGCGCAGAACACCTTCCGCCAAGCTGATCAGGACGAGAAGGGCTGGCTCACGTATGGTGGGTATCATACTTACATACTTTAGGCAAGAGTAAATAAGAATGTTGGAAGAGTGGCCAAGGTGAACGTACCACCATAAGATCGGGCAGGTATTAAGAAAGGGCCAGGTCAGGAGACTCTAAACCGACGCCCGTATATGAAGAGACATGAGTGTGGAGGAAGCGAGGGAAATTTGTCTGTATTGTAAGCAAGTGGAAGGAAGTGATCTCTGCCTACACCTACGGGAAACAGGCGTGATTGTATGTATGTATGTATGTTCACTTAAGTGCTTTGTCGCTTTAACGTCATGTGCGATGCTGCACTTATCTGAACAGTTCCTAAGAGAATTAGCGAAAACCACGCTGATTGAACGGTGGGTAACAGGTAGTAAATAATACCTCGTTAGTAGTGGCCCTGCCTACGGAGCTAGCGGTCTCAAGTTCGATTTTCGGTACGGGAGAATATTTGTGAGCAGATCGCGTGTAATCGTTTCCGAGTCTTGGATGTTTTATATGTATTTCTCTATATTATAATGTATGTATATCGGAATAACCTAATAGTCATTTGTCCTAAGGCATCGTTTGTCCGAATTTTTGTATATCCTAAAGCGATTACAGTTTAAATTTTAAAACTTTTTAGTGTTGTTTTAATATAACCCAAACCTAACTAAACCGTAGATTTAATTGGAAAACTTAAAAAGTTGCCTGACTCACCTGAAAACCAGTTCGGACAATCATGTGTTAGGACAAACGTTTTTAGGGATTCTGAGGAAGGTGGGTTGTTTATCACAAATATGAATATGAATTTAAGATCAATTTTTATTTCAGATGAATTCGTTTCCTTTGCGCAAAAGAAGCCCGTCTACTCGTTCTTATTTACCAAGGACTCTGGACTCCAGAAACCCAAGTCTCAGTGATCCGAGCTCGAAGTGCCTACCGTGTGCGCCCTCATTCCTTGAGGCAGAGGTCAAATTCTACACGTAACGGGTGAAGTGGCATGAAGGCGGAAACGTATAGTTGTAAGAAAAATTACAAAGGTCAAACGGCATGATTTACATAGGCATGTAAGCAGGTGGGGTAGGTGGTGCTTATACCTTAACTTGACGCATGGTTATTAACCGTTTTTGTAAGAATATAGCTGGTTAAAACCGTTTATAACCGGTTATTTGCAGTCCCTATGGGGATACGTTATTATTTAAACATGCATAAAGTTTAGGTATGGACGCATTGCTTATTCCGATCTCGTATAAGTGAAGCAATGCTTATAATGCAATGGAATGTATCATGTATCGAAGTACAAGGAAAAGTCGGGGTAAAATGAGATTACTTTTACCAATAGGAATTAAAAAAATATCGTACGACAATATGTCAAGTAATTTTTTTTTTTTAAGCGTAATTATAACTTTCTGAACAAAATGTTATAAAATCAAAATGTGTAAGTTAATAAATTATTTGTTATGTATTTTTAAGTTCGGCAAATGATACAATATAGGTGTAAAGGAATCTAGGTAAACTAGGTTTGAGTTATGTTTGATCGATCTTTTACTTTTATGACATTGAATCTCGTGCGTTTTTTTTAATGTATTTGAATAGCGATCGGAAAGATTCGCCATTTTTTTTCTTATTCCATTAGCTACTTTGTGACACCAATTAGTAGCAGTAAGAAAAAAATGTGACATTAAAAGTCATGAAACAAAGGATGAAATGAATGAGCATTTAATTAAGCATGAAATTGTTTTGAGTAAAATACAAAAGTGACGCAAGGTAAATAATATCAGTCATTGTACAATAAATAGACCGAAATTATATACTAACGTAGTTAAGCTATATAGAAGCTATTTATGATTAAAAGTCCACTGGCTGAGGATGCTGAGATTAAAGGCTAAGATTTTTTTTCTATTAATTTCCAAAATCCAACCTTTTGTTAATCATAGCCCTCTTATTCATAAACGCGCAGTAGCTAAAATGTGCTTGATATATGCACCGTCCTTTTCTGTCGTTAGATATTTCAAATTGACAAAAAGGGACAAACAACACTTTAACTACAATAGGTTTATCGAGCGATTATGAATAAGGGTTAAATCAATATTTTTAGATACACGTTACTGCGATACATTACTTACATATATAAGCGAAGTTTAAACTAGCAATAGAAATTGCAGAAGTTGACTGCTGTCTTACTCTAACTTTAAAATTAGAAAAATACAGAAAAATTGTGCATTTTGCTCTCGAACCGAAGTTAAAGTAGACAGCAATCAACTTGTCCATTTTTTATTGCCAGTCCATTTTGTGCTTTAGACATTTTATCTTTAGATATTTTATATTTAGAACTTAGATTTGAAAGTGCATCGCCATTAGATAGTGTGATAGGATATGAGTAAATTCATTTTTATTAATTGAGGGGTAATTAGATACATGTGTATGTTAAAATGAACCTTAATATACATGCAAGCTTCTTCCAAATAATTGTAGTATCATTGTACGAAAATGTTAAGATGCTCGGCGATCCGACACTTGAGAAACACTTTCGACTCTATAGTCTATACTTTTAGGTATTTAATCAAATGTAAACAATCCAAACCACGTGACATTGTTAAACAGCCAATCAAAACTGTTTTACTGCACATTGACGTGTCAGTGTTCTGCTTCTATTGGCTGACGAACTATATCACGTGGTTGTGTTGTTTACATTTTTTAAATACCTGAAATTATAGACTATTGTATAAGAGCTTCCATTTACAGAGGTCCGAGGGCCTAGCCAAGATGCAAACATTTTACTTTTCTCTCTCAAAATGTATGCGTTGACAGTTGACCACGTGCTTTATCGTAACTCACTATACCTTGTCTACGTTAAAGAGTTAGTACCAGAATAGAATTCCGTAATTGGCCAGCGATAAGGGCACCGCTTGCGCACATAATGGGTGTACGTGCCGCTGCTGCCGAAATCAGTCAACATCTGTCTCTGGTACGGTGCGGACGCGATATAGTGCTCTTCTTTATATTGTTGTTTTTACTTTTTATCTGGCTTGTTTATTGGACGGTTTCCATTTTAACCTGTGACTCAGCCTGTTTATAATTGTCTGCCAACAAACGAACACATGGTTTTATTAATATGAGATATCCTATCACTTTCACACATATTTAATTTAATAATTACTTCTCAATTACATGTCCATGATGAATGAGTATTCATACTCATGAACATGTAATGGTTCTATCAAGTAAGTTGGTCATTTAATATGCCGAATCAACTTACGAACCAAAATCATAAGGAATCACTATCACTATCACTACATATTATAAAACAAAGTCGCTTCCCGCTGTCTGTCCCTATGTATGCTTAGATCTTTAAAACTACGCAACGGATTTTGATGCGGTTTTTTTTAATAGATAGAGTGATTCAAGAGGAAGGTTTTCATGTATAATAAACTTTGTTTTATGTACGGGTGTTACCGAAAACTCACATAAACCGAAGCGAAGCGAGGGCGGGTCGCTAGTGATAAATAAACAAATATTCCGAGCCGCGGCATGTAAGCCGACCCCACCAGTGACGTGCGATTGCTCACGCCAATTTACTAATTTCCTGTCCTTTTCATTTGCATACAAAAGTGCGACAGAGAGAGCGCTTTGCTCTTTAACGTATACAAGGTATAGGTTAACCCATACATTTAGCATCTTCGCTACGCCCTCTATCACCTATTTAAGCGTAATGTAATTATAAATTACAATAGTGTTTATTTACCAGAAAAACAAATTAAAAGATAAAATAACTAAGATGCCGTAAACTGGAGAACTAATTAACTAACTAACAGAGGCCCTTGCCAAGATGTATTAAGCTAGCCAGCGTTTCTATTCGTTTCGTTTTTAACCCAATCGCGTCACTGGGAGATGACGTGATACGAAAAGCCACGTGACCTACCAGTGACGCGATTGGTTTAAAAACGAAATGAATAGAGACGCTAGTTAGCGTAATGCATATTGATAATAGCCTCAGGCGACACTGTTTACTTTAAAGTGGTCTGCCAGTTTTGACAGAAGTTTCTGTGTGATCTAATTATCTCTAAGGTTGACACGTGTCACTCATAATATTATTGCAAGGGAAATCAAACTTGTTGTATAATTATTCATGACGTGCAAATTAACTTCAACTTTAGAGTGGTAGATCACATTTTTGGCTGACTGTACCTTAACAAGTTGCGTGGCGAGATCGTTATGGTTATCGAAGACGTTATAGGATTGACATGAGCTGCCAGATGGTCGTGTCAAGCGGTTATGTCAATTTCATACAATTGTCAAATAGTAGTCTATGTAACTGATATAGGTATATCAAGAGTCCTAGGTCCTGAGGTCCACGAGTGTGGTTTTATGAAACGAGCCAAATGCGAGTTTCATAATAAGATCACACGAGTGTTTTAAGGCTTACTTACGAGTATGTACAGTTGCATACTTACATTACTTTATCTACACACAAGTAGGTACTCTAATACGGTTTCAGAAACCGACGACTTGACGACAAAAATGGCGTCAGAACAAACTTATGCAGTGTCAGTGCCACGAATCTGAACTCTTTAAAAAAAAATCATAGACAAACTAATAAAGTCCCTATTCTCATGTCGTTCGAAATGAAATGTCAAACGATATTGTACTCAAAATTACACCGAGTTGACGTTTATACTAGAATTTGGCCTATTTAAATTGTATTGGGTTTTAGATGTTACAAATTTGAAACTCATTACTTTATAATATTTGGTAACGTAATTTCAAAATCACCTTACAGCTGATTTTGCTGCTACTACCACCACGTAATGCGGGTCATCGCCAACGGGTTTTAAACGTATACTAGAGGATTTATGATATGTGTGTAGATAAAATCGTTTTCGATAGCGTTAAATTACTATGAGTTCCAATTACCCTATTCGCTAGCGAGTCGAATGCTCTGTCCCTGCCACTCTTTAAGAATACTGCTAAGTTGCGAGGGACAGCATTCGACTCGCTAGCGAGAACGTTAATTGTAACTCATGGTAAGGGGAATTAACTATATTTGTATGTTAACAATGTTTGTATCCATTGATTCCAAACTAGGCACAGCCTTTGTCTGGGGAACTTGGGGTACTTCTATATATACGTACTGCAGTACGTGTAAATGTGTATATGTAATGATATGGACCGCCTTAGACCTCCCAATGACTTTAAAAAGGCATTCAATAAGAATACTTACTTTTCACGCCACTGCTCGGAAATATGGCCAAAGAAGGATCGAAATCAGAATAGAAAGTTGCTCTTAGTAGTACAACACAAAAACAGTCCAACAATGTTGAGTTGCAAAGTAAAATGGAGTGTTTTTAGACCAGTTTACTTTCTACTCTGCTATTGGTCGGTTATTTATGACATTAGTAACTCGTTCGGAAATAAATAAAAAAATGTTTGACAAATATGACATTAGAACGTTTAATTAAAAAATTAAAACGTCAAATCCGCTCAGTGAAAGTGTATTTTTGCGATTGTAAACGTGTTTTTATGTAAGTTTTTAAGGCGTACGTGAAAAACGCCTTTGCATCTTTAAATAAGGTAAAAATTAAAAAAGTTAAAAAGGCGGGAATGAAAATTACTTCTGTTCTTTTAATTGGAAACAAACGCTAAACTTTTGAACTTTTGATTGGAAATTTGTACGATATTCAACAAAAATGAGTGATACAATTCCTTGTCATTCAGCAACTGTCCTAATGCTAATATCAATATTACTTTTAATTAAACTGTGTATTATGTCCTAACCTGTTTTATTTCCTTACATTAGGCGTGAAAAGCACATAGTATTGCCTCGGTAGAAAGTGCAATAGATGGACTCGTATCTTCGCGGTCCTCACCTGCGGCTCGGCCCGCGAACTAACTCGTCCATCTATTGCTTACTTTCTGTACCTGGGCTACAATGTACTATTAAGCAGTATAGTGCTTATTTTTTTTATACGGCGTAGATAAGTTATTATTAAGAGGCTAAAATATTTGTCGTGATTTTGATAGTACACGTAGGAGCTTAGGCATTTTTTAGGTATTTAGGCATGAAACATAAATTATTAAAATCCACTAGTTATTCTGTAAGAACATTGTAAATACCATAGGTTGTTATATTAATTTGAAAATTGTTAATTCAGTTTTTTTTATAGATAGGTATACTTAGGGTAAGGACTTTTGTTGGCGTACCCTGGTTCTAGAATCCATGGCGTCGCTATTTCCTAATGATTATAAGACAACACGTTGATTTTAAACTACTTATAGTATTGTCATATTGATTTTGGTATGGAGGACCACTCCACTGTGAAAGCGTTATAAAAAAACAAATATTAGTAGGTATGGATAAACTGAACTAAAATTTAAGTATTTAGTTCTTTTTTTTAAATATGTCAATGAAGGCCAAAATCAAAGTGGGATATATTTATTGCTTGGAGGCTTTCTTAAAAGATTGGCAGGGGGTTGCAATGGACAGGGAGTTGTGGAAATCCAGGGAGTAGGCCTTTATCCAGCAGTAGGACACAACTATAGGCTAAAATAATAATAATAATGTATTATAATAATTAGGTAGCGACTCCATGGATTCTAGAACCGTGTTATCCCACAAAAATCCTAACCGTATAGATATCTATAAACAAGGAACCTACCGCAGTTAGGACCAGAACCTAGACTTTCTTAGATGACCTTAGTCCTTAGATATGCTTTAAACTAATTGGGATTCACCATTTTTTGCGACGTAACCTTATTCGAAAACCGTTTTGAGAAATCTTTCAAATAAAAATGTTAACAGTGCAAGTTTTTATTTTATTTCATTCCCACTTAAACTAATGATATTGCAACTACCTTAAGACTGCGCCGAGCGTACGCCGATTGTACAGTGGCGCCCTCATGACTAATATTGTGTTTTCTAATAAACTAAAGTATTTTCTTGAAATTAGTCGGTAGGTTCTTGTTCTGCAAATGAAAACACAACTTACAGGGTATATCACATAGTTTAATAACAATTCACCTTCGAGTTATCAACTTAACGGAAAAAAGTGGCCATCTTTTCCCGTTAAGCTGACTACTCAAAGGGTAATTGTTATTAAAGTTTTGTTGCGTATCCCATAAATTGTGTTTTTACTTGCGCTTCAAAAACGTATCGTCTGATAGCATGGAAATTCTTTAGTTAATTAGATACTTAACACAATAATAGTAATTTATTTTTTCATTTTTTTACCACGGCGCCAGCGTACGTGATGCCATTCAAGTAGGGACCACTGAAAACCAGCGCCGTGGCTTACCATGACATAATGCTGAGTGCCTCCTTATTAGACACAATTTGGAATTTAGTTTATTATGTAACACATACATACATACACTCACGCCTTCATTGCCAGAACGGGGTAGGCCACATAATTACCAACCACGGTAATACTTGTAATATGTAACCTCATTGCACAATCATGCTAAAAGATGTTTACCATGTGTATATTAGTGACAGGTTGCAAGCCCATCGCCTAACAATACTACAAGCCTTACACAATGAATGAATGAATGAATGAATGAATGATATTTATTTTCCAAAGTAAGTCACAGTATACATTGCATGTTATGTCAAAAGTACAAGAAATTACATTGGAATCGTCAACAATGTACATAAATTTTAATATAATCAAAATAGAAATAAGAACACACAACTTAGTATTTAAGTTGTTACAAATATGTCCGAAGGTGTGTTAAATAAACTGTATATCTTTCTTTCTTTCTTCCTTTCAAATGTTACCCAATATTGGGTTGAATACACACTACTAACCCTGTCTGTATTCCTAGAATCAAATAACCTTGGTGTTTTCAAGGCAAGAGTGAATAGGCATTTTCTGGGTAAGCGTGTACCACCTTCGTCGTCGTCACTTAACATCTGAGGGCCCAGACAAGATGCATTACGCTAACCATCATTTCTATACGTTTAGTTTTTAAACCAATCGCGTCACTGGCACATCACGTGACTTTTCGTTTCACGTCGTCTACCAGTGACGCGATTGGTTTAAAAACTAAACGAAGAGAAACGCTAGCTAGCGTAGTACATCTTGTCTGGGCCCTCAGGCTAGACTGAGGTCAAACGTAAACCAATTAAAAAAAATGTTGCTAACGGAGGGACCCTGTAGTAGGGTGGAGTCACATCTATCAACATCGAAATTCCTCCTCATCTTTCTATTCAGTATTAAATGCGTATAAGTGTAGCAAACCATTTCACGTGCTGAAGGATTTTTTCTCAGCAGTGGTCTCTTGCGAAGCGCTGGTAGATTTTTGACGTGTAAAAGTGCCCGTGCGGCCTGTTTACTGAATAAACATATTTTATCTTTTTTCATGCTTCGATGGTTCGATCATTTGGAAAGGATGGATGAAAGAAGATTGACGAAAGAGATATACAGATCGAAAGTGAGTGGACGGGTCGGAAGGGGCCGCCCTAGGCGTACTTTTTCGAGTCAAATCGGAGAAATACTGGAAAAGGGCCGAATCTTAAGTACCCGAAACCGACGTGCGTGCATGACTCGATGTATGAATGTGGAAGAACCGAAAGAAATTTGTCAAGATCGTAGCAAATGGAAAGAAGTGGTCTCTGCCTACCCCTCTGGGAAACAGGCGTGATTTAATGTATGTATGTATGTATCTTTTTTTTATCTTAACGCACAAGAACGGTTGCTTGCGAACGAGAACGGTTGCTGATCCTTTAGCAGCTGAAAGCATGCTATGATATCTTTTAGCAGCTGAAACCATGCGTGACATCCTTTAGCATGTGAAAGCATGTGATAGCATCACAGATATAAATACACATAGATCCAAATCCGGACTAAAACCTCGACCAATCGTCGGGGTTGGCCGTTGCTACTGACATTCCGCGCACCTGGCCTCACTGAAACCCAGCGTCTGTGAATATGTCGACGACATTCAGAGGCATAAAGCTGAGCGGAGACCATTTTGGCCGTAATTAAACTTGGGATTGTTCATATTTTTACAATTACTCCAATTCAAAAACCATTTCGAGGAATAGGGTTTTAAAGTCGTTCTGCATTATTAAGTTTTTGAAATATTTATCTATTTTGGATATTTCAACAAATGTATATTTAACCTTTGTTTGACTTTCGTTTTCGGCTTGAAGCCCTCCTAGGTGTACTATCTTACGGGTTAGGCGAAAACAACTTGAAATAGTATGTTTTAATACACTAAATATTACAATCACTTTTTTTCATTGGATATCATTTTAATTGTTGTAATTTATTAGAAAATGCCATCACAAATTTAAAAAAATCATGTCATCCATAAAATGTCTGCTAAATAAATAAAGATATTAAAACAAAACTATTGAAATTGGTGTCTTAAAATTTCCTATTCTTTCGAATGAGAAAATAAAAACCGTGAGTAATTTTTTTTGGTATACACTGGTAAACATCTTCGCCTAAGTGTGCAAAATGTGGTTACTGACTTATCAAAAAGTTTTTATAGTTGTTGGAAATTCTGTAGCTCTGCCTACCCCACTCTGGGAATAAAGGCGTGAGTTTATGTGTGTATGTGTGTGTGTATTTTTTTTGGTCAATCCCAATTAAAGGCATTTTTATGCTTGTTTTTTTTATTTGCCAAATAAATAATTTTTAATTTTTCACTGTTATTTTTGAAAAAGATGAGAGATGTTTATTCCGTAAGTAACGCACGGGCACTTTTACAATCTACCAGCGCTTCCCAAGACCACTGCTGAGAAGAACGTTTTATTTGCCTTTAAGATAACGAAACTATTTAAGTTTGCGGTAAATTGAATAAACATTATTACCTACCGGGTACTTAAATTTACCTAATTCAAATAACTATTACTTTGAGCAATAATTACTAATCATATACCCAGGAATATGCGGCGATGTGTCGCGGTTCTGCTGGCTTCATGTAAGTAAAGTTTAAGTTATCTATCTAATACCTTTAAACGAGTAGTCCATCCGTCCGTCCATCCGTCCATCTATCCATCCGTTCTAACTTTAAAGAGCTGTATTTTTTGAACCAAAATAGAGATTTGGATCAGAATATTGTGTTATCACGGAAGATCTACTAGGAGAACTAAATTTTGATACATTTCAAGAAAAAACCGCTGTTTAGAGTTTTTGGAAGGTTTCAATACACATTATGCATTCTAAATTTCATGAAAATCATTGGAGCTGTTACCGAGATCCAGATATATATATATATATATATATATATATATATGCAAAATGTGGTTAGAGTTGATGATCATTCTGTAACTGCCTACCCCCCCTCTGCCCCCCCTGCCTCTATGATGAAGGCGTGACGGTATCTATGTGTATGTATATATATATATATATATATATATATATTATTATTTAATGTCACCAAACAGCAATTTAAAAAGAAAATACTGGATTTGGCTACTAATAATGTTTAATAATATGTATACAATTTATAATGGACGATATCAACTCACTAGACTGTTTCTAGTCTGGTAGGTACTTATTTTGCACTTTGTCATTCTTGTTATTTAGATAAATAAGTTAAGTGTAGTATAATGAATTTCTTTGTATGTTTCAGTGAGAGCTGTTAAGGGAATAAGTGAATGTTTATAATATGAATCAGAAACCTTATTTCCCGCTCACTTATTTCTGCTTGCTTTCCAAATAAATAAAATAAAAAAAAAAAAAAAATATAACGGACGATACGGATGGATAGATGGACGGATGGACGGATGGACGGACGGACGGGCAGCGGAGGCATAATATTACTAATATTTGATTCTATTGTTATTTAACCGCTTGTGATTGGTTCCTGTGCCATAAATCACTACCGTAAAACGGGGTGGGTATGGACCAAAACTAAAATAAGTCCTAACTTCTTACAAATAAGAACAACAGAACTATTAAATGTACAATAACGTTACGTCTATTGGAAATAATTTCAGGCTTTTAATTAGTAACATATGCTTCATTTTAGGTTGTGTCCCTACTCACCCCGTTTTACGGTACTTAGTTTAAAAAGTCATATCTCTATCTGTTTGTATATAAATATGACTAAAGAAGTCAGTAAGTACTTACTGTAGGATAAATGCACTCATCATGGCCAGTGCTCCAGTGATGAGCAATAACCATTTTAACGGACAAAAAGCCACTTTCGAAAGTTTTAATTCTAAAAGAGGTAGGCCGGAATTATTACAATCTTATCTAATTGTACGTCATTAGCGTTCTATATATGTAATTACCCTACTCGCTAGCGAGTCGAAGCTCTGTCCCTCGCAGACCTTGCAAGTACTTCTATAGAGTGCAAGGGACAGAGCATACGACTCGCTAGCGAGTACGGTAATTGTAACTAATGGTAAGGGTACAGGTGTTTGAGGCACCGTGGAAACTCGTAGGTACTTTAAGGTAAATGCGCCTATCACGAACATTGCTCCAATCATGAACAATCCCAATAAAAGTAATTACATAATATAGAACGCTAATGACTTACAATTAGATAAGATTGTAATACTTCCGGCCTACCTCTTTTAGAATTCTCTATCGAAAGTGCCTTTTTGTCCGTTAAAAGAGTTATTGCTCATCACTCAAAAAGGCTTAAAAGCCCTTGATCCGATACCGATTTGGGTGTGGAGTCGATTTTTTTTAACATGAATGGTGCGTTCCTTTATTCAAAACCGTGGATATAGTGTGAGTTGTTACAACTCTATCCACGGTTTTGAATATAGGAACGCACCATAAAGTATACAACCCTTCATTTTATTTGGTTTACCTCATTTTCTATAGGTTTAACCACAGCGGCGCTAGACGATTCCTATTTTCCAAAAAAGGAATCGTACCCAAATATTGAAGATGTCATCAGCTTCAGTGCCATCGAGACAAACGCTACGAGTTCTATACCACCATACCCGACCAGGAAGTTTTCGCTGGACATAGAGAACATTAACATAGAAAAGTTCAGACAAAACAAGGGTGCATATTTTAGTCAAATAGCAGGCCGTCAAATGGATGGGAGCGTAGAGATGGAGCAGAATAATTCACTACCGTCCCGACGTGGTTGGTACGATTATATACCCTATTATGAACATAAACCCCTTCGTTATGACAACGCCACATTTCAAATGTCCAAGACAAGGCTGATGGACTGTATGCTGCAGACGATATACATGGCGAGACATAAAGTTAAACAAATGGAGGAAAAGTGTTCCTTTTCAAAAATAAGCACTGCTTATCGAATCGCTGTATTGTACTCGAAAATCACTATAATCCGTCGGCGTCTATTGATTTTATATAAGTTTATGAACGATAATTATAAACATATACAACGATTAAATGACCCGGAAGATTATTATTACGCTTGGCGATATGAAAGCTCGTGGCGGTCTGTGCATAATTATCTCGTTTTCCACGCCAGGGCAGTGAGAATGCATGTCGACTTCTTGTACCTCTGGTGGGTAATCGTACGGCTGTATAAGACCCACAACCTTTACCGGGATCACGTTAATACTACACCTTACAGTTAAGGCTTACTTATAAACAGTCTTATGATTGCGAATGTCTATGGGTCACAGTTTCCACTTACCATCAGGTGGCCTGTGTGCTCGTTTGTCTACTCGATGCCATAAAAAAAAAAAAAAAAAAAAAAAACATTATTTGTAGTCATAATAATCTTGAAACTGAATATCAAAATACAAGTATGAAAATAACAATGGCGGCAGCACTTAGCTTTTTTATTGGGTAACTGTACATTACATATATATAATATACGTTTTGGAAAAATACTATTTTTATTTATTCATAAAGAGAGAAATACTGGAAAAGACCCGAAACCGAAGTGCGTGCATGACTCGATGTATGAATGTGGAAGAAGCGAAAGAAATTTGTCAAGATCGTAGCAAATGGAAAGAAGTGGTCTCTGCCTACCTCTATGGGAAACAGGCGTGATTTAATGTATGTATGTATTTATTCATAACCAACAAAACCTGAGCCTCTATTCTACCGGATAACACGATATTGGCTTTGACATGTATTCGTGTTGTTTGTAACTCAGCTGCCCTGAACAGGTTGTAGACGCCTTTACGGGGATCTATTTAGGACAGTAAAATTCATCCTATTTAGCAACTCGGAACTGTCAATTCCCCTACAGTCTAATTGACCAGGCCCTCGCCAAGAAGCAAACGCTACTTACGTTTTTCTATTCTTTTGCTCAAAATGTACCTATGGAATGAGGGTCTATATCGAATGGCATACAATTATTAGTCCTATCGTTGTGTCGCATAACGTCTTTTGTCCTAATAACGTGTGGCATACACTTTGTTCCGCATATTTTTGATTGCCCGAAATTGTTGCTCCTATTATCGTTTGTCCTAAATATTATTTGTCCTATCGTTTGATGTGGCTAAGATTCAACTGTCGAATGAATGATGTGCATAATTGTAATATTCCTAATGTTTTATTTACAAACCTAACCTTGTCAAACTTGTTGGTTCTGGCGTTTCGCTCGCTCGTTAGGGTCACAGTTCTACCTAACACTCCTCCTCGCTTCGCTCGTCGTCGTACCTAACCTAACCGAAATCTGACCTGCCTGAAGGTAGAATACGTAACGATTCTGACTTCACGCCTACCATAGTTTGGTTTAGGTGCTGTAATTGTAGCCAGTTTAATAATAGGCAAAATAATTACTTTAGAGTTATCAATATTAGGACAAACTTGCTTTAGGACGTTAAATGAGTATGCGCAAAAATTATTAGGACAAATGAGTAGGTATGCCATTCAACAGTATGCCAAACATTCTCGGCCAAACATTTTTAGGACAAAAAACGTTATGCGATACTACAGGCGCCCATGGAATGATAGTCGACCTCGTGGTTTATCGTTACGCACGGGAATGTCATTCCTTATATTTTGAGCGATAGAAACGAAGAACATTAATAGCGTTTTCATCTTGGCTAAGCTCCCTGGGCCGTGATTCTAGCCGGTCAAAACGAGGCTATAGACCTTCTATTCCTTCATAATCTAGGCCAGTGGTGGGCAAAGTATGGCCCGCGGGCCAACTCCGGCCCGCGAAACCATTTTATCCGGCCCGCCGCGGATACATCGAAATAGTTTGTATATGGCCCGCGATGATTATATTTTGAGGATTCACCCGTTATAAAGTAAAATATTTGAATACATAGAATGACATACATAGATAGATAGATGAATAAGTAAAAGAATCAGTTTGTCTAGCCGCGTAGTTCAAAAAAAGGTTGAGATATTTCAGAGGAGGGCCAGAGTTGCAGCAAAACTGCACTTTTATATAAAACCGTTAAATATTAAAATTTTGCAGTTTTGCTGCAATTCTGGCCCGCCTCCGAAATTTCTCAAGCTTTCTGGCCCCCCACGAAAAAAGTTTGCCCACCACTGATCAAGGCCTCTATTCTATACTTCAGTTTTTTTAGAATAAGAAACCACGACAACATTATATTGCGGCTCGTGAACTGTAATCTCTTTACAATTTGTACTGGAGTAACAATTGATGACACGCAAATAAAGTACCATTAACCTTTTCAACGCTATGTCAAAAACAAAGTCGTCGCTCACACGCCAATGACAGCTAAACACCAAAGATAATGTCAACTTTATCTCATAGCCACTCAGGTTTAATTTGCGCTGTCAACCATGACGGAAATATCCGTCGTTGGCGTTGAACCAGTGGTGCGGATATATCCGTCAATGGCGTGGAAAAGGTTAAAACAATTTTGTTTTGCGACTATTGTACTGTACTATTTGCTAGGTAATAAATAGTTGAACAGACGCAATAAAATTTTATTGTGGTTTCTAATTGTAAAAAAACTGAAGTATAGGCTGTTAAAAACATATCGTGTTTGACCTGTTATCGTATCGTCAACGTTAAGATAGCTCTTATTTACTTGACAGTAATGGCGACCGAGTTAAACACAATACCATATCAGGGGGGTTATTATGACATAGCTACGCAGTTCAATTTACAGTGAGCGTAAAGGACGGAGCTATGGCATTTACATAACTCTGTCCTTTTTTCTCAGCGTAAAATGAATGGCACAATTGGGTGGCGGTCTGGTCGCAAAACAACTATTGTCATAATATCGATTGTCATAACACTTTACGCATAAAGTTGATGCTCATAATTTTTTTATGGCATAAATTATACTAGGCATAATTGTTCCTTGTCATAATTGTACGGAGTCATAATTGGTTTAATCATAATGTAGAAAGGCATACATTTATTTAGTCATAATATTGATAATTATAATTATTTTTAGTAATAAATATAAATGTGAGCTTTGCTCCCGCTTTCGTCTTCGAGGTTATTTTTTTTGTAAAAGAGCGGATGGTTAACTACTTTTATGAGCAACCATTTTATGACCATTATAAAGTATGCTTAAAAAAAATTATGCGCATCAAATTTATGCGCGTTACACAATATGTTCTTAAACATTATGATTAAAAACTTTAAGCGCATAAATGTATGACAATTTACAGTTATGCGCAATGATGAGTATGACGAATCCTTGTATGCCCATCAAAAATATGACTTTAAACTTTATGCAACCCGACCCCTACCCGGCACAATTAGGTCATATTAACCCCACAGGGGGCCTAATATGGCTGCGTTTATCGCGTGAAATTTTTTGAATAAGGCATCCGTCACCTTCTGGCAGGTAAAGTACACGTGTCAAAAAGTGACGGATGCTTTATCCACAGTTGACACGCGATATAGACGAGCCATACTTGGCCTGCAGGTCAAAGATGATATTATTATGGTTTAATAGTTTCCGCTAATGGAATAGAATTCGTACATATTGTTTCCTTTAGGTTAAGTGAAAGACTCACTTGTCATTGGGGCTATAAAAATCTATGGCGTAAAATAAAAGACCATATATTTTTCAGAACGTTTATTTGCCATCAACACTTTAATACAATAGATATACAGTTAGAAACAACGAGCCGATTCAAATAAAATATCATATACAATATACAAATTCCGATGTGACCATACTATAATGTAGATAGGTAGGTATGCCTTATTTTTACGCCCCCTTTTGAAGGCCATTCACGGATATATACGCACTACTGGTTCAATATCCGTTATTGTTGACAACATGAAATAGACCTGAGTCGACAGTAGCTGTTTTTAGCTGTCCAACAGTCATTCGCGTGTAAGTGACGACTTGTATATTTAACATGGTGTAAAGGTGCGCCCTCACCCCTGCTTAACGGTGCGTATATTACGGTGCGTCAAAAACGGCGTCATGTTATTACTATGACCGTAATATACGCACCGCTAAGCATCGATGGGGTCGCTGCTTTAAAAAGGTTAAAACGACTCCAGTGGGCCTAATTATGGTCGTCTGTATTGATGTGGATAAAGTGGACGAAACATCTGTAACTTTCTGACCGGTATGTAAGTGTGATGGATGCTTAATCCACTGCGATAAAGGTGACCATAATACGGACCCAGACATGACTTACTTAATTAGTAAGTAATCGGTTATTGTAGCTAGTAAAACCGACACTTTTATAGTTTTAATAGTCGTTAGTAGCAGTGTCCTTGTCGCTGGCTGAAATTTGGCAAGAACAGTTTAATGTGCCTCAACACAATTGAAATATACACGGTAATGAACTTATACTTATCCCACCAGGGCCTCTATTCCAGGCGGTAAAAACCATATTATCGTCTTTAACCTGTGTATTGTTTAAAACGACCTAGCGTCAACTGGCGCCCTCATTACTACTGTTGTGTTTCTTAACTAAAGTTTTGTCTTGAAATCGAAGGATGTTTTTTTTTACTGTTCAAATGAATATACAATTTACAAGGTATGTGACATAAATTAATGACAATTGGATTATGAGTTAGTAACTATAACTTGACGGGAAAAAGTGGCTACCGTTTTCCGTTAAGTTGACTACACGGAGGTTCTTCTTCTTCTTCAAGTGCCTCTCCAACTAGTGAAGGTCGGCTACTAACTTCTGGAATTGTTGTCTGTCCTTAGCGAGTCGAAACTCGGAGGTTAAAGGTTACTAAACTTTGTCATATAGGTACTTTATACCATCCATATAAAACCATCCGTCGATTTCAAGGCAATACTTTAATTTATTACAAAATACTATAATAGCCACTATTACTATCAAGTAAAACAGAGCTATCAAAACGTTGATAAGACGATAGCAGGTCAAAGACGATATGGTTAATACCGCCTGGAATCTCGGCACAGGTCAAAGACGGTATGATTTAAACCGCCTAGAATTGAGGCCCAAATTATGGTCACGACATTAGAACAGGCTTATAATCTGACATCTTGAAAATGTAACTAGGTGTCGATTCTGGTGACGATAATAAACTTTGCGCCTTACTTATAAACCGTGGGGTAGATGAACCATGCTTTATCCTTATCTGACAAATTCAAATTTCACAATGACAGATGGACAAAGCATGGTTTACCCCACGGTTATTCCACGTTTACAAGTAAGACGGTTTATGTTTAGACAACAATTGAAATACATGATATAAAGATATATAACGTTTACTGTAATATATTTTCATTTCAGTTTAAACTTTGAACAATTTGCTTTTAAATGAAAAAAAACTCAATTTTTAGTTGAACTTTAGAACTGCCAGAAAAAAAAACAAGCATCTATTCAAATTCTCATTCCCCTGGTTAAATACTCGTTTATATATAACACTTCTTTTAAAAGGACGGACCTATCTCGAAGTTTTTTTTTTGTTAAATCAATCTTCATTAACCTGACACCAACCTGATGTCAGAAACCAACACAAGTATAACTTAAAAATAAATAAATAAATAAAAATCAAGGGACAATCTCACACCAAGTGACCTAACCCCAAACTAAGCTCTAGGCTTTTACTATGAGCCGTTTAAGACTGCGCCGAGCGTACAGTAGCGCCCTCATTACTATTAGGTATTGTGTTTTCTAATAAACCAAAGTATTTTCTTAAAATTGGTCGGTAGGTTATTGTACTACAAATGAAAACACAACTTATAGGGTATATCACATAGTTTAATAACAATTCATCTTCGAGTTATTAACTTACCGGAAAAAAGTGGCCACCTTTTCCCGTTGAACTGACTACTCAAAGGGTAATGGTTATTAAAGTTTGTTACGGGTCCCATAAATTGTGTTTTTACTTGCACTACAAAAACATTTTGTATGATTCCAAGGAAATTCTTTAGTTAATTAGAAAACACAATAATAGTAATGAGGGCGCCACTGGACGCTCGGTGTTTGCTCGGCGCAGTCTTAAGTGTAAACAACGCCTTGGAGGCGAGTTTGAGACTGCAACAGCGACTTGTAGCATGCTTTATACATATCTATAGATACATTAAAGCTGAGGAACAAAAGAAAGAAAAAAAAAAGTTATACAAACACTATTACTTAAATAAAAATAACAAATAACGAAAAGGCTACCCAGAGGCCCTTGCCAAGATGCATTACGCTAACTAGCGTTTCTATTCGTTTCGTTTTGAAACCAATCGCGTCACTGGTAGATCACGTGACTTTTCGTATGACGTTATCTACCAGTGACGAGATTGGTTTCTATTCGTTTCGTTTTGAAACCAACCGCGTCACTGGTAGATCACGTGACTTTTCGTATGACGTTATCTACCAGTGACGAGATTGGTTTCTATTCGTTTCGTTTTGAAACCAATCGCGTCACTGGTAGATCACGTGACTTTTCGTATGACGTTATCTACCAGTGACGAGATTGGTTTATAAACCAAACGAATAGAAACGCTAGTTAGCGAAGTGTATCTTGGCAAGGCCCTCAGCTGCTTGTAGCTGGGATGAGCTTCAGCGCTGGTTATCAAACAGGAGAATGGCGTATAGGTTATCTCCATTTTTGTTAAAAACACGTTTAGGTAAGTAGCTAAATCGTAAATCGCAAGGATTTTATCCTCCTCAAACGCCCGTAAGGCTGCGGCTCCACTGAGGCGGAGATGAGCGGAGCGGAGCTGTGCCAATATTAACCAATAGAATCTAAACTAACGTGCGCAAGGCGCGCTCGACGTGACCGCATGCGCCTTCTATTGGTTAATATTGGCACAGCTCGCTCCGCTCCGCTCATCTCCGCCTCAGTGGAGCCGCACCCTAAATGTCATTCAACTTTACCCGACTGCATCGGAATGGAGGGTTATTAAATTTGACGTCGACGTTGCGTCAAAAGCGTTTAAAAGGATTTCTTGTGAAACGACGCTTAAATAGCGCGATCTACTTTTGCGCCTAATTCAACCTTTAGTAACAAGTAGTAGTAGTTTATAAAAGCACAAAACTGACGAAATAACGTAAGATAACGTAGGTATACTTCCATTTAAAAATAGTAATTGACGCGTATTGTACGAGACATATAGAAAAATAAATAAATTAAAAAATGATTTTGCTTATTAGATTAATTATAATTAATAACAACGCATAATTTAAGCTCGACCTTGACAATCTATACTGACCTGCGACATCGCACGCTAACTACGAGGTCAGAGGTCAGATTATATGGTTAGTCAGGAAATTTAGTCGAGCTCACTTATTGCGGTAAAAATTAAAATCTACCGAATTACAAGATTCTTGTTTTTAAGAATAGGCTGGATAGTTACTCCATACTAATATTATGAAACATTGAAAGTTATATCCCTTTCGCTCTAAAAATATTACGCGATCGAGAGAAAGGGACAGCTAACAAAACTACGAACTTCGATTTTGGGAATGAGCCCTTTTGTTATCAAAAGCTGAATTTACATGTAGATAGAAAGTGTACAAAGATATCTACGACTAGGTAACAAACTAAACACTACATCGGGCCTAGTATGGCTGCGTCTATATCGCGTGTCAACTGAGGATAAAGCATCCGTCACTTTTTGACACGTGTACTTATTTACCTGTCAGAAAGTGACGCATGCCTTACCCAAAATTGATCACGCGATAAACGCAGCCATATTAGGCCCCCAGCTATGGTTTACTAACGTACCTACGTCAGGAAACGACCCGATTGCTCCGGACTGCCGTTACCGATAGGTACGTCTAGATATCAAAACGACTTGATTTTTTTTCTTGATTATGACTAAAATTCGTACCGTAAAACGGGGTGAGTAGGGACACAACCTAAAATGAAGCATTATGCTACTAATTATAAGACTGAAATCATTTCCAATACGCGTAACGTTATTGTCCATTTAATAATTGTTCTTATTTGTAACATATTATGACTTACTTTAGGTTGTGTCCCTACTCACCCCTTAATCCCTACTCAGCCCTTAACCCCTACTCACCCCTTAACCCCTACTCATACCTTAATCCCTACTCACCCCTTAACCCCTACTCGCCCCTTATCCCTACTCACCCCTTAACCCCTACTCACCCCGTTTTACGGTAACCACTTTCTCCCCAAACGCCAATATCCAAATCAACCTAATCTCAAAATGTCAGAAATTTGAATACAGGTAGATGCAGGTAGAAGAGCACTGCTTTACTATTCTGTCATTGTATCATCATCATCAGCCCGGGGGCGTCCACTGCGCTGGACAAAGGCCTCCCCCAAAGAGCGCCACAAGTCACGGTCTTGAGCCGCATTCTGTCATTGTATAATTATTTGTAATTACTAAACAGGCATTTTACCTTTTGGTACCCTTACCATGCTAGCGAGTGGAATGCTCTGTCCCTCGCACTCTATAAGAATACTGTGAGGGACAACGCATTCGACTCGCTAGCGAATAGGTAAGGTAAGTTTAAACTTTTTGAACTGAGCTCTGCCACTTACCTGTAAACACAATGGTCATTGTATCTATACAATATTAGTCGGGCTTGCCATTATTCTATTACTGTATTTTGTAGTCTATTGTCTAAAGAAATAGAGTCGGTAATCGATGTTAACCTTCGAAGGTGGTTATTATCTGCTTTTACTGTGAGCTCGTTTTCCTAATTTGTGGTTAACTACACGTCTTTGTATTCTTAAGCCATAAGCTCAGTTGAAAAAGTTTAAACTATAAAGGTACGGATAATTTGGATTTCAGTCGTTTTAAGATTCAGTCGAATGAGACATTATGGGGGGATTTTAGGAATCAAACATTTTAAGTCAAGGTCATTATAACGTTTCGGGTATTATGTATGAATGATGCAAATATTTCGGGCCGTCTCCTGACAAATATACGTGAGTAAGTCGTAACGGTATTTCGTTTCGTAAAATGGTTATTTTAAAAAGTATCTATGCCATTATTTTCGATATTCTTAAACTAGTCATTGCTAAATCACGATAAGAATAACTGTGTTAAGTAATTAAGTTTAACTGTGTATCGCGGAGGTCTTGTTATACAAGTCGACGTCTGTGCTTCAGTACATTCGTCCAGTATGAGTAGACCCATTAGGCCCAATATAAGTAGACTACAACGTTTAAATTTCCCTTATCATGACTTACGTATACAACGCTACTAAAGAGTTTAACAATGTTATACTAGGATATAGTTTATAATGGCGTTTATTAGATATGTTAGGCATTTGAGACTTAATTTACATTTCAACATTTTCAGGAAGTGAGGCTATTTTAAGTCACGATAAATGCGTTAAAAAAATGTTTTACTTTATCCGATAAAATTTTGATATCAATTGTAATAGTAACTAAGTTCATTAAAATGAGCATTTCTTTTGCGCTTACCAAGCATATCATCTTAAATACGGAACCCTTGGTGCGCAACTCCGACTCGTACTTAACCAGTTTTTCATTAGTTATTAATGCATTGCCAACCCTAAGACCTAAGATTTACATCCGCAAGACTTATATGAATGCGATAAAAAAAACGTAACTCCATACTTTCGTTCTACACATTAATTTCGTTCTCTAGCGTTTTTCTTTCACGCACAAGTCGCGACACGCCGAAAAAACGCTAATTTGTAAAGGCCCTTATTGTCTTGAAGTAACATTTTCCCTTATCATAATACAAATATTATCCGTTTTTCTACGTAGTTACAACAGGTATGTGCAGCTAGGCGCTAAAACGTTCTACATCGTTACTATTCTAAGTTTAACCAGAACCCTAGCCAAGATGCATTACGCTAACTAGCGTTTCTATTCGATTCGTTTTTAAGCCAATCGCGTCACTGGTAGATCACGTGATATGAAGAGTCTCGTGATCTACCAGTGACGCGATTGGTTTCACAATGAATCGAATAAAAACGCTAGTTAGCGTTAGGCATCTGGGCAAGGGCCTCAGAGCCCCAGCGAAGATGCATAACGCTAACTAGCGTTTCTATTCGATTTGTTTTTAAACCTCCTGAGGTCCCTTGTACTAAAAATAGTACATAACACGGCCATTGAAATAAGATCTAGCGCAAAGGCAGTAAAGTGGAATTTCTTTTGTTTTTGTGAATAATTATCAAATTAGAAAAGTGACTTTGTTTCATTCACAACAGATTTATATTCCATTGAAAAATATTCTTGTATGGTGGGCCTTAGGAGATTAAAAACGAATCAAGCTGATATGTGGAGTTGACATAAGCGGTAAAGTCACCTACCATCAGCTTGTACGTCAACCGTATTCTGTCGATTTTCGATAATCGCTAACGCTAGCGTTTGCATCGTGACTAGGCCCTCTGATCGAAATAATCTTTTAATAGGTAACAACTATAATTATCACATCAACCGTTATCTAAAATGTTTTGGACAGTGTTAAAAAAGTATTAAGTACACTCTTCAAGTGCACATAGGGTTCTTTTACATATAGCGAAGCGCAGCGTAGACTTTTTCATAACCAAAGCATCTACGTTATTGGCCGTGGATTTAGTTAACACCAAATTTTAACTCCACAAGCGTCTTCTGAGCTTGCGTGTTAATTAACACTTTAACTGTCCCTCGCTGGGATAAAAATTATCCAATACTGTTCTCCGTTCTATAAATATCTTTGAACCTATTTTCACGGTCATGCGTTAAACAGTGAAGACGGAACAAATATGCTTTCGCATTTGTAATATAAAGAAGGTTTTAGGTAAGTTTAATATATTTTGGTACTTTTAATTTATTTTGTCCTTCATAAAGGACACAAGATACTCCTTAAGCTGTTTTAACACTTTTTTAACACTGCCCTAGTTCCCCTAATATATTATATTTACTAGTAAGTTTATTACTTTATTCTATTTCGCAGTCATTCGCAATACATATAATACTATTGTCATGTGTACGTTTACAAATAGATCCTAAGATAGAGTATATTTCCTTATACGGTAAACATTGAGAACAATTATAACATTTCATATAGGATTTACGTCTAGTAACACATCACATAAGACAGCATAATTTATATTATATATAACAGTTATTATCAAACTTTTGGCGACCAAAAAGGTGATTATTGTCTTTAAGGTTATTAAGTTATTTTATGATAATGAAGTAAACTATTTATAAACGTTTAAAATATATTAAATACTACTTAGTACAGATATAGCTGCCATTATTGTCATGATATTAGTATTGTATATTTATTATTTATTGTCAAATTCAACACATTTAGACATTTTACTATAAATTAAGAACAATTATTAACAAAATTTAATTTACGTACTAGTGTCTAAAACATTTAACATTAGACTGACCAAATTCCAAAAAACGATACATGTCTCATCCAGTTGAAAACGTATAGTATACTATGTTACATACTTGAGGACTGATTTTAGATAAGACTAGAGTCTTATAGGTTATAGGCAATACAACTTCTGTTTCCAGCAAAATTAAAACCCTATAGAATAATCTTGGTAATTAGTCATGGTATAAAAGCATAAAATGTCCTACCCAAACGACGTAAGGTTGTACCTACTGGAAGGACTTTAGTCAATCTAATATTAATAAAAGTGACCACTTTTTGCGCGACAAATTATGCGCATCTTTGATCAGACTGCAATAAACAATAATATCTAAAATTACTATTTGTCTAATATACAAAGTAAAATTGTAAAAAAATGATAAAAAATGTTACTTGCTATTAGATATGAGAAAAAGATATGGTACGACACATCTTGATATAGGTAATATCATGTTTGAATTCAATTTTATTTTATTACATCCTTAAAAAATGTGATAAAATATTAGAATAACAATATTGTTACAAACATTAACGCACTTTTTTATTGAAAATAATTTACATCAAGAATATCCATATGGTAAGAGGACTATAAAGATATGTGCTATTATTGTAATCGTTTCTAGAATACAGTACTTTTAAATTAAATAAACCATTGAGATTTCTTTTCAATTGCCCAAAGGTTAGCTGGAAGAGATCCCTTAAGGAGATACGTTCGCATTTGTACATTCTTATTTTGTGTGAATTTAATTTTGTGCAATACAGCTTTTATGCACATACATTATTCACTACGTACTAGACAAGTCACACTCAAGGAAAACAAAAAAAATCGTGTCCGCATAGTTCATTTTATAAATCAGTCGTAGAGAATTTATGTATTTTTTTGGTAATAATCTAGCGGCTCACTAGTGACTTCGTCTGCTTATACCTCGGGAATTATTAAGATATATACACATACATTTTTCCGTGGGAAATCTATCTTTGAAAATATTAAAACACAGCAACTTGCCTAGGCCTACCTGATCTTATGATAAAATCCATCACAATTAGCAATTGATAAAAAAAACACCGATCTAACAAGAATAACTTTTAGGCATTACCTTAAGTTACTTTTAGGCATTACATAAAGCCCAAATGGTAAGTGCTTATTTTGTAACTTTAGACCTTTACCGTTGTGACATCCACCTCAATTCCAATTATTATTGCTTGCACGCCATTCCAACTCTAATCTAAAGTGGCAACTACCGAAATAATTATGTCGTATTCATTAAAGAGTTTTTTTTTAGCAGTTTCAAATAATACGTAAATTTTCCGGGTTATTATCGCGTGACAATATGTGGATAGAGCATCTGTCACTCTTGTATCTGCGAGTCAAAAAGTGACAGATGTTTTGTCCACATTTTGTCACGCGATAAAAGGACCCATAATAGTCCCGTCGGTGTTTTTAATCGTGTCACCTCGGGAAATGTATAACAAGGCTAATTTGCGTATGACGTCAGCTAAACAATCAATTACCTTGACTGTGTACTGGAATCGCAAGGTATTGTCATATTTGCCCACGATTTCGAATCTGGTGTCAAGAGAATATGGTTTTCAGTGAGGTATTTTGAAAGGACGATGGACACAAACGCCCCCACCAACCATCGGAAATGAAATAGCTACGTCTCAGTTACGTAATAGATCTTGGCAATATGATGTTTTTACTGTGACGATGATCACGATCACTTATGAGGTTTTCGTAAATCGTACTCATGTCTTATGGATTTTGTTTAAAAAGTAAGTTTTTTTTTTGTTAAATAAAACCCATTGATATTGCAACTAAAATAGATATTTTTTTCTTATTATGGGTCCTAATGAACATATTGACATGCATCTCACGATTGTTGTAAGGTGGGGACGTTATCCATACAAAACCCCCATAACCATTTCGGTACATTTGAGGAATGAGCGCGTGTTAGGAAAGAAAATAAGTATTTACCATGCAGATAATACCGTAAGCCTCTAGACATATCCTCGTTGTCTACTCTTCATCATCAGTCTCGCAGCATCCTGGCCAGCAGCCTGCCTCGGTGCCATCAGGTTTGGTGCAGAACAGCAGGGTCTCAGCCTTGGAGACGGGTCGAGGTTCGATGCCGTGGAAGTCGCGAAGATCCTCAGCTGGAAACCAGGCTCGTTCCTCGTCGTCGATTATTTGTATGCCGAAATATCTAGAAGAGATTAACCGTGTTGCAATCCTTATCGTATTTTTTTTGTGGCAAGGATAAGGTAACGGAGCATACAAGCCACCTGATGATAAGTAGATCAGTTACCCAAAGACTTTTGCATTCTTAAGACTACTTACAATTTTAAGACTGCAAATGTCTTGACAACCCTTAAGACTAAGATGGAATGTCTCCATGCCACTCTAACCTTTCGGATACACTTCGACTCCTTTCTTTTGTACAATCACTCAGTCTTCTTCACGATGTTTTTCCTTCACCGTAAGAGACCCTTAGGTAATGTACCTAAGATATAATGAAACTCATTGGTACCTACATGTTGACCGCGGGGGTTCGAACTGGGTCCCTTACAATCTCGAGTCGACCTTCTAAGCCACTAAACCAATAACGCTCTTCTCTATGCTAGTAATTTCACCAGCTGTGTTATCCCCACTCCAGAACCTAACAATGTGAAACTCTTGCTAGGCCAAAGGTTTAAGAGTAAGGTGGTAGTGATCGGGGCGAACCTTGCAAGGCCGGATTAAAAAAAAATTAACAAGCAAGAAAAGTTAAAAGAGCCCTCAGAATTGCATTGCCAACGGGCTGGGACACCTACTCCTACCACTGATACCATTAATAAAGATATAGAAGAGAAGCGGGGATAGCACAGCTCCTTGGGAGACACCTGCAGAGAAACAGTGTCATCTAACTTGACAAACTGGCGCCTCCCAAGGAGATATCATTGGAACCAAAGAGCTGTTGACTAAATGAAATGATGATGATCATGACGGTGTCAGTACCTGGCTATGGCTAGCCCAGGGATCCAGAGTACGGAAGCCAGCACCAGCAGCAGTACCAACAGCACCGCCCACAGTGGCCAGGGCTTGCGCACCGTGCCGCCCTCGCTGCCGATCCAGGCGTCGTACCTGTACAGTTGAAGACGTAGATTTTATACCCATCTTAGGTCCAAAGTCAATCTGACATTCTACTACAATAAATAAAAATATAAATATTAGGGGACAATGTCACACCAATTGACCTAGTCCCAAACTAAGCTCAAGGCTTGTATTATGGGTACTAGACAACGAAATAAATACTTATATAGAGAAATATATACTTAAATATATAGAAAACATCCATGACTCAGGAACAAATATTCGCGCTCATCACACAAATATCTGCCCTTACCGGGATTTGAACCCAGGACCGCTAGCTTCGTAGGCTGGGTCACTACCAACTAGGCCAGCGCGTCGTCAATAAGGTTGAGTTTGCTGTTTGTTAAAAATGAATTGGTATCTCTAATGACATTGACGACTTTAAACACATTTTTGTTGAAATGGATCACAAATTAACGTTCGTGAAATTATGGTTTTTGATTGACCGCTACTTAATTTATGTTTGTATATGATTGTATATTTGTATGTTTTATTGTTCCCTCGTATAGCCTGAATCTAAGCATACATAGGGACGGCCAGACAGCGGGAAGCGACTTTGTTTTATACTATATAAGGTGCTAACAAATTAGTCACGGATATTTTAACAGATAATGCATTACATTAAAACAATTAACTTTTAACTGCTATTAAGGAACCTTTGTACATCATTTTATTGTTTTAATTTACCGAACAAAACTATAAATTATAACTAATCTTTAATATAATCACCCCTATTATGTACCCGTCAAGATGTTTAGCACTGTTTGTCAAAAGTTGTTTTTCGTAAATGTCATTATGATTCGGCGGGAAAACTGTAGGTTATCAAATACTAGCGTCTGAATGATAGTTTAAAGAGGTTCGAGAATCTCTAAAGAGGTCTCATTTAATTATCTTACTAACAGGGTGTTTTAACGTAGCAAATTTGTTTCCTAGTTTTCTCCAAAAAAACATAATAAAACCTATGATGTTTCATACTTAAATGTACTCCGAGAACCGAGTACTATCAGATTCCTCTTTTATAGTGATATAGCCCTGTTAACTGCAGATGTTTGAATGAATGTGTTGCCCTACGAATATGAACCTACCCTGATCCTTCCACAGCAAGCTCGGCAAACGAGGAGATGAGGATGCAGAGCATTGCCAGAGGAGAGAGGTACTTCCAGCAGATCAGCCAGTAGATGCCCGGACGCTGACCAGTCATCAGCTCTATATCATCTGCGAATCTGGAAAACAATAGAGATTTGACAAAAAAATACTTTAACACTTCTCATGCTCCTAAAATGTGACTTTAATCTCTGCACACGGTCCGTTTATGGAGGAGCAGATTTGCCAACTTACTTATGTTAACTACTGATATTGACCATAAACACCATATTTTCAAACCGTTGCGTTGCGGCTTTGGAAAATTGCAGAATTAAAAACCTTTGACAAATTCGAAGAGAATGTTTGTTTGAAAACTACAAGTATTCGTTAAGATAGTTCCGCGCACCACGATACGATAATTTAAAAAACAATATGAACATGGACGGAAAGTGTTTCCATACGTAAATTTTACTTCTAGGAGGAAAATTAGGCAATTCCCGTCTTCGTTTTTCAAAAGAAAGGCCATCCTTTCTGCGCATGTTTGAGAAAACCATAATCATCATGTTTTTTTTCCAAAACACCTTTTGTAAAAGTTTCCACTGTCAATTGTTCTTGGCTTGTTTCACTGACGTCATTTTGTGCCGCTATAGAAGTATTTGCATAGAACGACGCGTTTATAGCCTAGATAGTGACGCTACCCACGAAGCTAGCGGTCGTGTGTTTGATATCTGGTATGGGCAAAAAGAAAGAGAGCGTATTTTGTATGATTGTTTATGTGAAGGGTAATATACCGCAACTGTAAAAAAATAGCCAAAGTTTATATACTGTATAATTCAACCCGGGTAAAGTCGCGACTGGCCGATAGTTACAAATAAAATACTGAAGGTTGTTTGTTCATCAAATCAATCACGAGCACCATTGTTTGGACACCGCATCGTTTAATCCTGGGAAAATGAATTTTTGGCCGAAAATTGACATTTATGGGAACAAAGACATCTGTTTTGGTGTTGTAATTCTTCTCGGGAAAACCATGTAAAGTCAAAGAATAAAGTCAAAAGTCACTTTAACAAATGTCCTAAATTTAGGCCGTTGGGCCTTACTAGGTAATACAACTGTGCCTATAGCTGAAAAACTTAAGTAAACGAACTCCGGCATGTACAAAACTAATAGGGAACTTACGTCAAATTTCAAATATAGAATGTCGAACGGTCTATACAGATGTGTTACAACTACATGCGGTCATTACTAAGGTTAAGACTTTTGGTGGCATATCATGGTTCTAGAATACATGGAGTCGCTATTTCCTAACTTTGATTTTGGCCTTCAATATTGTTGTATATTTTAAAATAAATTGGTTCGGTTTATCAATACGTAACGCTTTCACAGCGGAGATATCTTCCTTACTAAAATTTAACTCAACAAATGAATGAACAAATTAAATAAAATAAAATTTTGAAATATTGTTATGGCAATACTGAAGGTCAAAATTAATGTGGTATGTTTCTAATAATTAGAAAGTAGCGACTCCATAGATTATAGAACCACTATATACCACCAAAAGGGGTCCATATTGGCTCATATAAAATTGGTCTTTCGATTTTTTATACAAATAACGATTTTGCTCATACTTTGTTAAGTCATATTTATCGCAACTCATAATGCATTTTTTCAAGAAACTGTTACTTTTTTTCGATTTTTATAAATTTAACCTAACCTAACCTAATTTTATCTAAACGTAAGATATTTAAGAAATTCTGAAAAGTGTACGTTGCCATGAATATTGGCGTTATAAGTTCCAATCATAAGTATTAAAAAATATATATGAAGAGTATGAAGAGTGATCATTAAGTTGTAAAATTATATGAGATACATTTTCGGAGTTCCAATAATCTGATTTGCAATTTTATATGAACTTTGGCGCACCCCACCAAAAGTCCTAACCCTAGTCATACTTAAGTTTTTCATCTACGAGTATACTTGTATGCCGCAAACAATTATACTGATTCTATGTAATTATCTTTCACTGATTTTAACTTGGCAGTATTTAAGAGCTCATAACACTCTCAGTTCCCTCAAAATGTTGGAAAGGAGAGAAATAGCAGTCATCCCGCAACGCCCGCGCTCGTCGAGATTAAAATAACCAAAATAGGTACACACATAAAGGCCACGTTGACCCGACCGCATTTCCCTCGCCAACAAGTGCTTAATATGAGAGCCCGTTGTTTGTTTACCCTTTTTTTGGTCATAACAAATGTCACTGTTGACATAATTATTGATAGTCATCATTTTTATATCGCTGGAACTGTAGCTGTTCAGAATTTCTTAAATATCTATATACATACATAAATAACATACATAAACTCGCCTTTATTCCCAGAGTGGGGTACCCAGAGCTACAGAATAACCTACAAATCTAAAAACTTTGTACAATTAGGCTAAAGCCGCATTTACATTGAGTGATGTTTACCAGTGTAAGTGACAGGTTGCAAGCCCATCGCCTAACAGTACTACAAGCCTTTATTCCCTTAGTCGCCTCTTACGACATCCACGGGAAGACACGGAGAGGCGCTATTCTTACCCGGCACAGTGATGGTGAATCAAAATAAGGCCATAAAACTTAAAATAAACATTACACACATTTACCAAAGTGAACATTAACTTTTTTTTAGATTTTTTTTTTGGTTTTCCTTACTCAGTATCGTTGATACTATCGATCCTCATACAAGAACAAAAGTGTCCCAGATTTTACTATGTAAGTTTTTCCTTCCAGTGCGTCACGTCCATATAAATAAAAAAAGACTGCATACAAAAATGTGACGATCTGGAATGGAATAGGTATTTGGGACACTTTTTTCACAAAAACAAAAAAAACGAATTCAAAAAAAAAAGTTTTTGTAAACCTTTTTTGAAAAACGCCCAATTAACCTCCCGATTACCTGGATACGTGTGTAGACAATATTTCCTTACCTGACAAAATTAAGTAACCGATTTCAAGAAAAATATGCTTGAAGTCGTGAATATCATTAGAGGTGTCAAGTCATTTGTAACTCTTAGGAAACTCAACCTTACTGCTGTAGGATGTCAGATTTACTTTGGAACTAGGGTGGGTACCAAATTAAAAGTTTCTTTTTAACTTACAATGTATGTATGTATGTATGTATGTAGGGGTTAAATCGTGCAAGTTAAATTTGACCCACTTCCTGGTTTCCGATGAAGCTGAAAATTTGTATACGCCTTTAGTTCTGATGACAATACAATAATATAGTACCATCGAGCTGGTCTGTTGATGGAGACGTAGGGTGGCCATAGGAACTCCTAAATTTCACATGATAAACCATGACATGTGTTAGGGCTTGTTAAAATCGTCTTGACGAGTAGATGACGACTGTGCAAAAAAAAACTTAAGGCAACAAAAGCTTGTCCCAAAAATGAAAATTTTATCACAAACTTATTTAAGTTCTTAACTCTACATGCCTGTGACAGACGGATGGACAGTTGACTTTGGATACAACCCTAAAGCCTCCAAATGAAACCTGTGACATTTTATAATTTGATTAAAAATGCAAAGGAATTATCCGATTAATTAAGCTGAGATATTCCGTCAATTTAATTCCTCGCTTGATTAAATTATCCTTCGCCTAAATTACGGAAAGCCGGTCGTTGCCCGGGTACAAATTAAACCGGGTTAATAAGAGATAAGTAATAGTGCTTTTGTTAAACATGCTTGGAAATTATAGCTTTTCTTTTGAGAAACGAGGATGCGAAGAGCGTAATTTTCTCACTAGGAGTAAAATAAACGTATGAAAACCAATTTCAGACCGCTGTGATATTTTGTTTAAAGAATAAAATGGTCTCAAAGGTGCGACTTGTGCGTCTCAATTCGTCGATGTTTTTTTTTTAATATACTAAGTTGTATTATTTCCTTACATTGATTGAGAAAAGCATTACGAGTATATGCTTCTGTAAAATACGGGGATTGCCTGACTTGTATTTGAGCAGGCGAGTTTAAGCAGTCCCGTCAGAGCGAACAAAACACATTTTAGCGCGTGCATTTTAAATTTGGCAGCATGGCTTCTGTCGATGAGATCAAACGTATTAGGCTGCCTAATAGAGAATGCACGCGCTAAAATGTGTTTTGTTCGCTCTGACGGGACTACTTAAACTCGCCGTTGCGGCATTCACTCGTTCGTTCGTCCGTTTTTGAGAGAATCACACCCCTGAACGAAAATTCCATCTTTTAAATAAGCACTGATTTCATTACATGAATTTGGTATGGCGGATATCTCCGCTGTGAAAATCTTACAGACAAACAAATATTAGTAGGTATATTAGCTTATATTGGCACTGACATTAATGAACGTTAAAATCAAGGTAATTATGAATTGGCAACTCCATGGTTTTTAGAGAAAGAACGGAAGAAAATACATTTATTTACAGTTGGACAGTTATTGTGAAACAGTCCCAACTCAGCATGATCATAAATTCGTGTAAACTTTAGTACCTTGTAACTTTAATCGTGATAAACACGATATTAAATAGACAAGGTACTGAAGTATACACATATTTATGAACTCGACTGAACATACATATAATAATATGTGTCACATGTGCGAGTTTGTCTGTTATAACCACGGTGTGTTACCGAAATTTCCTTTTTAGGGTTCCGTGTCCGAAGGGAACCTCTTTGAACACCTCCGCTGTCCGTCCGTCTGTCCGTCCTAACTTTAAACAACTGTACCTATCTTTTGAACCGTAGTAATAGATAACGGGTTGACTTTTTTCCCAAATATGAGTTAATATGGCGGATTCGGTAACAAGTATAAAAAATGAAATAAAATCAAATAATAAAGTGGTTCCCCATACAAGAAAAGTTGAATCATGAAAACGGTAAAACATTGAATCGTTCAATTTGGTATGATTATAGTAAAAATCATGAGGAAAAAATATATGTATGAGTTTTAAATAAACAATGTATAAGTATTATTATATTAAATACCAAAAAATGGTCAAGTGTGCGTTGGGCTCGCGCTGATTCGATTCGAATTCGAATTCAAATCGAAATATAATAATGCCTTCTGTGCGGCGGTGCGGTACCCTCGGTGAGCGAGTCCGACCACACTTGACCGAATTTCCACTAAAACACAATTTTGAAACCATAAAACAACGTAATAGCCCACAGCAGTGATCTATAACCATCGTTTTATTACAAATGATTATAATCGCTGCTATAATGACCGCCATTATGACATACACATAGGGTTCAGACAGCTTTTTCACGTCAAAAGGGTAAAGTTGACGACGCGAGCACAAAAAGGCTATTAATAGCTGGGCGTCGACTAAAGGTCGTCTAAAGGTGCCTGCCCTGTAGAATGAGACTATACTTCGGTTTTTTTTTCAGTCGCTTTTAACCTCAGACAAGAAGAGCATGTCAGACCACGCTCAGTGTAGGGTTCTGAAGCCGTTACTACACAAAACCTACCTCAAAAGCCACAAATATGATATAATTCTCCATATAAAGTTATTTGGTGGTGTCTTACAAGTAGACAAGAAAAAAAAATACTTTAAAAATTAAATTAAGTAAACTTTTGATGTATGTATCACACACATCGCACCTTTGCGACAAAACTGTGACAACTTCTTTTGTCGCAACTTTGAAGATAGCACAGTTTTGTCGCAAAGGTGCGACATGATCATCAGGGTTCCTTTAAGGGATCTCTTCCAGCTAACCCTTTGTGTTTGTTTTCAAGATTTCATTTTACCACTTTGTCGGCGTGACTACTATATACTACTTTGTATATTCATTCCAAATAATAGCATTCTAGAACTAAGAGTCTCTTAGCTAAGCTGCGGACGGACAGATGGACGAACGTCAAATTTATTGAGCGCAAATCCTAAAGAAAAACAACATAATATTAAAAACTGGCCAAGTATAAGTCGGGCGCGGCAGTTATTAAAACACTTCCAACGTAAAACTCTGTTATTTATTAAACGTCAACGTTCCTCCACACAAAACTTATTCTTATAACGTCATTCATGGTAAAAATAAATCGAATTTCGAACAAAACTTGCTTCTTTCGACAAAGACCGATGCGCAATTTTATAGCCAAAATGCAACCTTCCACGCTGGTAATACTGTCGCGAATACATTTCTAACTATAGCACAAGTCTTCTGCCTGTGGAAGCAATATGGAAATGCAAACATAGGGAAGCTACTAGGGACCCATAAGTTATTACGGACCTGATTCGAATGGGGAAACGCTCGGGAAACTAGTCGGGTGTTACAACAGATATACAGCCTTGGCCAAAGGTGTTGAGCACCACGTTTACCTTTGAAACTTATAAAAAAATATTATTTTTCAATTTAAAAAATATACAAAGACGTAAAATATAAAGAAGTTTTTGAAAATGTGCAAATCATTAGTAGTTTCGATTGATTGATTCAATGTTTAATTGTGTTTTTTTTATTATGACTAATCTTTCCGATAGACATACAACTTTCTATAATTAAAGATATAAAATGCAAATTTTAAAGTTTAATTTTAGAGTTTGATGAAAAACGCATTAAAGCTTGTCGCTTTAATTTGCGCAGATTATAGTACAGCATTTCAAACATGATGTTATAAACTGACAAAGCACTAAAGTGTCCGCTTATAAGTCCAACCGTACAACAAAACTAACTACAACTCACCTTTTAACTCCATACACGTACGAGATCCCGACGCATTCGCAAAACGCAATGATCAGTAATGGAAAATTCCCGCTGTACATGTCAAAAAGGAGGAATATATAGCTGCCAGCTCCGTGGGCAAAGGCCATAGACATCAGACAGCATGTAAGACATATCCCTCCGGTTAAATACTCCTTGCGCAAGTTCGGAAATAACTTCATGTCCACTATAGATGTGACAACGCCCTCTAGTGTGCCGAACTGAGAATCTATTCCCAGTGTGAACAGCATCAGGAAGAAGAGAACGGACCAGAATTGGGCACCAGGGAACTGGTTTATTGCTTCTGTGAAGATTATGAAGGCTAGTCCAGTGCCTGATGCAGTCTGAAAAGAAATTGGTTATGTTTATTTGTCATCCTTCTAGCAAAATAATAATACCGTTTTATGAAAATAGCCAAGGTTCAAACTTAAAGAAGATTTATTTAAATGTTTGTCTTTATTCCACTTTTTTTCTGCTTCTATTGCAATTATTTTGATTACAACTCGCCCGCCTTTCATATCTGACATCTTGCCTACTGGACTGTCAAGTAGCAATACATAAAATAGTAGATTGTACAACAAGGGCATAAAACAAACCATTTTACCCCAGACAAAATGCGTTTTAAGACAGAGTTATACAATCTGCTTTTCACTTCGATTACGAGGAAATAAAACAGTGATAATGTAAATTCCGTAACACAACAAGTTTGAGCGAGACAAAAACCTGCTTCCCCCACAGTAAGTATTTCTTTTTATTTATTCATTTTAATTCTATTCATTAGGTACATTTTTAACATAGGTCGAACGCAATACCGCCAGGTCAGATGTTGATATTGTATTGTTTTTGATAGTTTTAAATTTCTTTTTTTATAGATGCAACATAGAAGGCAGATAAATGTAATCAAATAACAAGTTCATTCAACGCCTCGATTGTTTGGCTGTGGGGCTTAATTGTCTAAGGCTAAATAACGACTACATTTTATGCACAAGTGCATACAAGCCGGCGAGTTATTCAAGAGAATAACACCCAAGCGTGGGCCGATCAAGCTTTTCCTAGTGACTAGATCCCGTATTAATAAACTAATCTCAACTCTAATGCTCGTCTCGACATGTGTCAAAAATGACAGTGTTCTATGGTTTGACGTTTACTTTGACGTATCTTGTGATGTGCATCTCAGCCAAGATGAGTTTATTAATACGGGCCTAGGTTTCATAAATAGATCGGCTATTAGTAGGAAATGGGTACAACGGAAACTTCTGAAGGTTACCACTTCCTTTTAGAAAAGAGAACTGTTTTAACGATGAAACGTGTTGCATAATGGGCGTCGTGTATGGAAGACTGCTACATGTGGTTTGTGACTGGTGCATAATGAGATATGTGTACAGTCGCATACATAACTTTATCTACATGCATATCATAACTTTTACAATATGGATTTAAAGTGTTTGTGGTTTCCCTGTACCTTAATATACCTGCAATACAACTACATCGATAACCGATACTTTAATGACGTGCAATACTTTAATGCTAACATTAAAATACGACGACCTTAGTTAGTAGAACTTAGTTTAGGACTACCTCGGTTAATTTATGTGAGATTGATATGTTTTTTCATTTGTATTTGTGTTGCGTAAGCATTGAATACATCTATCTATCTATGATTGTACGTGGGTAGGAGTAGGTATATTTGTATGTTCTCTATGGACTCCAAAACGGCTAGACCAATTATAATGGAACTTTCTGAAAATCTTCGTATTTTTTTTATTGCATAGAGAAGACAAACGAGCACACAGGCCACCTGATTGTAAATGGAAACTGTGACCCATAGACATTCGCATTTACAAGACTGCAATGCAATCCTAAGACTGCAAATGCGTTGCCAACCCTGAGGACTAAGATGGAATGACTAGCATCATTTCACCGGCTGTCTTATCCCCAAACCGGAACACAACAATGCGAACATGAACATGCTGTTTGGCGGGTGGTTAATGGATAAGATGGTGGTAGCGATCTGAACGGACCCTACACAAGGTTCTACCACCTGCGTATGAACCCAGCAGGCAATCCAGAGAGTTTTTATAGCGATCGACTCAAACTTTTTTTTTTAGTGCTACACTTGCGAAACTTAGGCGAGTCGATATTTTCTGATTATATTTCAATTAAGTATTCTTGCGTGTCTAAACCTTTGCCCGCTAACTCATAAGTACGACTAAAGTCGCCACTTCACAGGATATCCCAAAGAATATACTTACATTATCAAGCTCCTTCTGCAAATCACACTCCATCAGCTGAGGCATCACCAGCTTCGTCAGGTTCCCATTCAGGTCCACCGTCATCATCTGCCCAGCCTCCGGAAACACCATGGACTTGTACGCTGAACCAAACACTCCAAGAAGAGTCGCATTCCTATCATCCAAACACTTCTCATACACCATAGTGGCTTTAAAACCAATGATAGAGAAAACGACTATCCCAGCAAACATGGACGTTAAGCAGTTAGTCATGGAAACCATAATGGCGTCCCTATAGCAGTTATTGTCAACAGGATTGTAGGAGGAAAAGGCGATCAGACCACCGAACGCTAGGCCAAGGGAAAAGAAGATTTGAGTGCCTGCTTCTAACCAGACAACAGGATCTAGAATCGTATGCCATTTTGGCGTGAAGAGATGTATCAGGCCGTCGCCCATGCCTTTTAAAGTGATGCCTCTGAAGAAGAAGATGACCAGGACGATGTAGGGGAAGGTAGCTGTGACGTAGACGACTTTGCCTGAAGATGCAATGCCTTTAATCATGCAGAGGTAGACGAGGATCCAGGCAATGACGAGGGCGAGAGCGATCTTGTAATTGAATGTTTGCGGGTAGTTAATGTCTTCGGAGATTTGGAGGGTGGTCCTGTACCAGAAGTACTGGGTAGGGCTGCTTACCTGAAACAAATGAAGGTTTGGGTAAATGTCAGATCCCCAAAAATGGAGCATATGGAACGGCTTGTATTTTTTTTTCGCTCGTGTTCAATTTGATTACGTTAGAATGTTAAAAAATATTGCTGATAGAACACACAATTGTATTCTATTTAAATATTGACTTTGCATACATACATACATAAACTCACGCCTTTATTCCCAGAGTGGGGTAGGCAGAGCTACAGAATTACCAACAACTCTAAAAACTTGTTAATAATTCTGTAACCACATTTTCCACTTTTAGGCTAAGATGTTTACCAGTGTATTAGTGACAGGTTGCAAGCCCATCGCCTAACAGTACTATACGCCTTTATTCCCTTAGCCGTCTCTTACGACATCCACGGGAAGATATGGAGTGGCACTATTCTAACCCGGCAACCACACGGGTATTGACTTTGTTAACGGTTAATACACATTTACATACATTAAATCACGCCTGTTTTCCTGAGGGGTAAGCAGAGACACTTCTTTTCACCTCTACGATGCGATCCTGATAAAATCTCTTTCGCTTCTTCGAGTCATGCATGCGTTAGGTTCGGGTAAAATGGCTACGTTTGTAGAATAACGATAATTAATTCTGGTTTTAAAAAATATAGTGTGGCGCTAAAACAGAATTGGAATGTACAAAGGCGAAATTATCCCTTAGAGTCGATAATCCATTGAATTTTCTATGCATTACCCTTACCATGAGCTACAAATACCGTTCTCGCTAGCGAGTCGAATGCTCTGTCCCTCGCAACCTCGCGGTATTCTTAAAGAGTGCGAGGAACAGAGCATTCGACTCGCTAGCGAGAACGGTAATTGTAACTCATGGTAAGGGTACAGTTATTTTCTTTTTATGAACGTCCTGTTGAGTGCAGCGTGCTTTGTTAAAGCAAACGCTTTCCTTAAGAATTCGCCAAGCGTCCAGTGGCGCCCTCATTACTATTATTGTTTTCTAATAAACTAAAGTGATACTAATAAACTAAAGTAAAGCATAATAATTATGACGCTCGGAGTAGTCTTAAATGGATGTGGCTTGACCAAGACCGAAATAAAATACACGTAGAGTAAGTAGCTCTGCTAATATGACACTGATTTATGTGGCTGCGCGGTGGTGGTTGTCGAAACAGCACCAAAATCAAGTTTATTATAATGCTTTGTCACTTTGATTCAACTGACTTTGTTCCAAACTACTGCAATAATCTGTCAAAAGCGTTAAAGCGACAAGGAAAAAAAGGTATGAAACTGATTATTCAAATCGAAGATATGCTACGTTCATTAGGGGTGGAATTTTTACCATTAAATGTATCGATTTTCGAAGAATTGTCACTAAGTTTTTTGTACGTAGCGATTTTGAGCAATAGAAATATTGAGTTTCAAGTTTTCTCATTAAGCATTTTGTTCTAAGGAATATTGATTTTAGGAAAGGAGATCATTCGATTAAAAGTGAATTAGGACATGCATCTTTAGGAATTTCATACATTACACATTTTGATATTCGAAGTTTTGTGTTAGGAATTTTGTACTTATGAAATTTGTTTTTCGATGTTACGTAACTACTATGCTACGGACCCAAAAAAAGTGCATAGCTACTTATAAGGCAATTATAGTTCCAGACGTAGTTACAATATGACTTATTTCATTAGTTGTTCCCTCGAAACTCAGTGTCCTCGGTGTCCACTGTCCATAATAGTGTTTGTTAGTTATAAAAAACACTATAAACTAAGGTTACATACATACATTAAGTCACACCTGTTTCCCAGGCAGGCAGGCAGGGTAGGCAGAGACCACTTCTTTCCACTTGCTACGATCTTGACAAATTTCTTTCGCTTCTTCCACATTCATACATCGGCTCAGGCACGCACCTCGGTTTCGGGTACTTAAGATTCGGCCCTTTTCCAGTATTTCACCGATTTGACTCGAAAAAGTACGCCTAGGGCGGCCCCTTCCGACCCGTCCACTCACTTTCGATCTGTATATCTCTTTCGTCAATCTTCTTTCATCCATCCTTTCCAAATGACCTAAACTAAGTTAATAACTTGAAAAGGTAATTTAAAGATATTATATATCTGAATACAACTGATTCTGAATATTAATAATGAACTGAATTTGGCTGATGGATTTTAGAACACGAATCATCCATTTAGTTATTTTCATCATACTTGTAATCGGAGCCGTTTCCGAGAAACCACAGACCCTAAATACACATTGGGCATTAGTTTGTTGATTTACTGGGCCGGTAATCTAGGCGCAAAAAAAAAACTATATAATCTTTGATCTGTTATCTATTGTTACGGTTTTGAGAGCTCTTTTTACTTGACAGTAATGGCGGCTAACGTCAAAACAATATCGTAACAAGCCAAATACGATATGGTTTTTACCGCCAGGAATAGAGGCTCTTTGTAACATTTCTTCTGTACAGTCACCAGCAATTATAATTAGCGTAACACAATTGCGTAAAGCAATTATAATTAGCGTAACGTCTTATAGTTTAAATACAAATGCTTGAGAATGGGTTCTTTGTCTTTTAAAGTTCCATATGCTAAAGGTCTACAGAACCTCCTTACTAACGATGTGACCGTTTTTTATCCATGTGTAATCTGTCCAAGCGAAATAAAAAAGGTTGGTAAAAATACTTTGGGAAAAATGAGGGACTGTTCGGAGTAACATTGGTAACATGATCCAATTTTCATCCATATATTCAATTCAAATAAAATATCTTTAAGGTAAGTACAGGTCGATTCACAAGAGTTGGCACGAATGGATTGAATGAGTGAATGAAAGTATACTAGTGTGTAAAATAGTAACAGGTTTTCAGTTTGAAATTCGAACATCGGTTCAAAGGACGGCACTCACACAAATGATAGGTCACATTACTTTCGTTCAATCCATTCGTGCCAACTCTTGTGAATTATACTTCATACCTACATTTCAAATTTAGATCGCTTACAAAGGAACAACGCAATATTAGCTTTTCAAGCGTTCCTTAATTAATCTCAAAGGAAGCGAAATTATTCGCGTTTTAATATTTACCAACGTAACAAACTGAACAACTGGCATTAACAGATAAAAGACGTTCAGTTACAATTTACAATCATTCTATTTGAAGCTTTATTTGAGTAAGTATTAGGTAGATTTTGTAAGCGATATTAAAGAATGTATATCTTTACATTTCCCGCCGTCTGTCGCTCTGTATGTACAGTCGGCCAAAAATGTGGTCTACCACCCTAAAGTTGAAGAATATTTGCACGTCATGATACAACAAGTTCGATTTTCCCTTGCAATATTATGACAGTGACAAGTGTCAACCTTAGGCATAATTAGATCTCACAGAAACTTTTGTCAAAACTGGTAGACTACTTTCTTGCCGATCGTACGCTTGGATTTCAAATTACGCAACAGATTTTAATGCGGTTTTCATCAATAGATAGAGTGACTTAATAGAAAGGTTTTTATGTATAATAAAATCTAGTTTACGTATGGATGTTACAGAAAACTTACATAAACCGAAGAGAAGCGAGGGCGGGTTGCTGGTATGTTCACATACATACATTAAACCATGCCTGTTTCCCAGAGGGGTAGGCACAGACCACTTTTTTCCACTTGCTACAATCCTGACCAAACTCTCTATGTTCGCTGGTATATTTGATTATACAATATTAGCGTCACTTCGTAGTCACTGGTCCCTTAGAAACTAATATATTTTCAGGGTTAATATAGTTTATGAAACTCCCCAAAACCAAAACCAAAAACTGACAAATTATTTAATATATAAAAAACTGTCACAGTGTTTGAAGCAAAAACTCCTGCGAAACCTCTTGACCGATTCTATTGAAAATTTGTGTGTACGGTCACGATCGTTAATTTGGGACCCATTTCAAGAAAATTTGCTTGAAGTCGTCAATGTCATTAGAGATGTCACATCATTTGTATCTTTTAGGAAACTCAACCTTATTGTAGTAGAATGTCAGATTGACTTTGGACCTAAGGTGGGTACCAAATTAAAGATCGTGACTGTACATATATCCAGTAGGTCTGAGAAAAGGATGTAAAGTGTATTTCATAAGGATTGTATGAAAAAAAAATAAGAAAAAAATGCCAAGTCGGTATTATATGAAACACGAGTGACAAATAAAAATTTTCAAGTGCAAGTGAGATAGCAATATAACGAAATATATCGAAATATACCAACTTGAACATTTCACTGCTTTCAGCATAAATTATACGTAACGATTTGTAACCATTATACTCATTCCCAAGTAGTTAATAACCCCTATTAATGTGGGGGGGGAGGATTTCTACGGTTTTGTGCGCGTCAGTGATCGATGGACACAGAGCGCAGGCGCCGAGGTAATAATGACTTGCAAAAACAGAACTTAGTGTTCAAGGCATAGATGTAGGAAAACATTGATCCCATGGAGCCAAATGTCAAGCGCACCATTTTTTCTTCTGTGTACAGTCGACGCCATAAATATGTTTACACTTTAGTACCTTATCTATTTAGCGTCATGTTTAAACTGCCATTTGAAATTGTCATAGCGGGTAAAGTGACGAGGTATTAAAGTGTAAACATATTTATGGCGTCGACTGTACAATACAACTTGTAGCCAATATCACTACATAGTATAAAACAAAGTCGCTTTCCGCTGTCTGTCCCTATGTATGCTTAGATCTTTAAAACTACGCAACGGATTTTGATGCGGTTTTTATTAATAGATAGAGTGTTTCAAGAGGAAGGTTTATATGTATAATAAATCCTGTTTCATGTACGGGTGTTACAGAAAACTCACATAAACCGAAGCGAAGCGAGGGCGGGTCGCTAGTTATTGATAAACCGCACATCACTGACTGCAAACTTACGCACATTAATGAAGAGTCACAAGCTGACACACCTAAAAAGTGGTACACTTTTGAAATTCAATCGATAGCGGTCATATATAGACGACTCTTTTTAACGAAGGGCATTTGTAACAGAGGGCCCAGACAAGATGCATTACGCTTACTATCGTTTCTATTCATTTAGTGTTTAAACCAATTGCGTCACTGGTAGATTACGTGACTTTTCGTATCACGTCATCTACCAGTGGCGCGATTGGATTAAAAACTAAACGAATAGAAACGATAGTTAGCGTAATGCATCTTGTCCGGGCCTTCAGGTGTGAACAGTATGTATTAGCCGTTTTTATACTCCCTCTATGCTTTCCTACCGCTATGGTTCAAAGTAGGTCGGAGATTCTCTTAGACGTTTTGGTGACGAACTCGTGTGATTATTATTGACCGATGTTTGTATTCAAATACTTTTTTAACCGACTTCCAAAAAGGAAGTTCTCACTTCATCTGTACGTTTGAATATTTTTTTTGTATACTCCGTCTGTAGGTACGTAAAAACCTTTGACGACGCGTTAGCCTAGTTGGTAGTGACCCTGCCTATGAAGCTAGCGGTCCTGGGTTCAAATCCCGGTAAGGGCAGATATTTGTGTGAAGAGCGCAAATTTTTGATCCTGAGTCATGGATGTTTTCTATGTATCTATTTAAGTATATATTTCTCTCAGATTTCTCTATATAAGTATTTATATCGTTGTCTAGGACCCATAGTACAAGCCTAGAGCTTAGTTTGGAACTAGGTCAATTGGTGTGACATAGTACCCTGTTTTTTTTAAAGGCCCTTACAGGATCACTTTGTGGTCTGTCCGTCCGTCCGTCCATCCGTCTGTCCAACAGGTGTTCAACTCGTGAACAGGTGGAGGTATCGAGTTGACATTAAAACCATATACTGGTCTACAGTCACTTGAAGCTGTGAAAAAATCAAACTTCTAAGTTGATGTAAGAAAGATACGGCCATTTATGCCGAAAAAAAAGCATATTTTGACACTATCAAGGAAATAAAAAAAATTACAGTATTTTCCGTTGACCTAGTTTTATACTACGAGTATAGGAAAAAATATGAAAACGATACATTATAAATTAAATAACAAAAAATAGTAGTTTCTACAAGGCGGTCCAAATTTTTAATTGAACGTGGAGTATTGTATGAAAATCTTAAATACGGAACCCTCGGTGCGCGTGTCCGATTCACACTTGACCTGTTTTATTTATTTTTATTTCTCCTTTTATCAATTTCCATTACAAAAGTACTATAATATGGAAAGTGGACGTCCTGGTAACAAAACGCTAAATGTACTCGTATGTAATATCCCAATCGCTACTAAACTAAGTCCAATTCAAACAATACAAAAACCCATCGGACCTAAGCATACCCTTTAATGGGTAATTACTTCAACGTTAAAATGGAAGGGTTAATGGCGCTCCGAAAGTGCGTAACGAGTCTTTAAGATAACGAATAGGACTTGCAATTAACCGACCGGTAGCCAAATTAATTGTTTAACTTTCTAGTCGGACATGGAATCGATTCCGTCGAAGACCGTAGGTAGATACTTTTGTGATATAGTGTTGGAACTGCGACTGCGGGAATTCAGGGTTTAAAAGCATTTGCTAAGCTGCAAATGTGTGCTATTTGCTCTATACCTACATACATACCTTCACGCCTCTAATCCCAGAGTGGGGTAGGCAGAGCTACAGAAATAACTACAATTTTAAAAACTTGTTGATAATTAAGTAACCGGGTCATACACATTCGAAAAAACAAAAGTTGTCTCTCCTGTGGTCAATAGTTAAGGGCTTGTGTGCATATAAGTTATGTTTTTATTTGATAGGACTAAAGTAGACGTGACGGCGTTCATGCGGACGTGGGTTCAGCCAGAAAATTAGGCCTTAAACACGTTAACTTCGGGTATGTCCACAGGAAAGACGGGAACCTAAATCTGTGTATGACCCAACCACATTTTGCACAAGGGTAAAAATCAAAATAAATGTACATAAAGACGCTATTTAAATGTCACTTAAATGATGTCTAACTTACAATTTCATTACAAAATGACGTATGTTTGACGTTAACCAACAGTTTCGTTTACGGTGACAAAACTCTCTTTAACTGGACATTTATTTTGATTTTTACCCACAAATAGGCTAAGATGTTTACCAGCGCGTTAGTGACAGGTTGCAAGCCCATCGCCTAACAGTACTACACAGCCTTTATTCCCTTAGTCGCCTCTTACGACATCCGTGGGAAAAATTCAAAAAATTCAAAATTCAAAATATTTATTCAGTAAATAGGCCACATGAGGGCTCTTTTACACGTCGGTAATATAGGGTGAGTCTACCAGCGCTTCGGACAAGACCATCATTGCGGAGAAGGAGCGCCGCAAGAAACTCCAACACAAGGTCATTTTTTTTTAATCATAAAAACATAATAGTACTTAAAACTAAGTTACATTAAGTAAGTAAGGTAAGTTACACTAAATAAAAAAATAAAAAATAAAATAAAAATAAAATATGGAGTGGCACTATTCTAACCCGGCAACCACACGGACCTAAAGAAATGTGGAACGCTTCATGATTTTGCGTGTCATCCTTGCGCAAGGGCCATGTTAATCTTCTCTTTATCTTTCCAATTTCAGCATATGTACTGCCGAAGCAAGTACCTATAGTTTAAGGGCCTTTTGTTTGATCAGGAGTTGAACTAACTAATCGTAAAAATCGTAACTAATAGCTAAATGTCAAGGTAATATTTCAAATTTTCGATTCCTTTTATGAATTTGAATAATTAGGTGAGTTAATTACTGATTAAACAACGTACCTTTAATAAGCAGAGATCGGAATAGGTAGAGCTAATTTGCCTAAACTTGACGTATATTCATTCATGCGTGAGCGAAATGGGAATACATTATTGAATGAAGGTGCATCCAGTTTAGGCAAATTAGCTCTACCTATTCCGATCTTTGTTAATAAGTTACCCTAATTCGTCGGCTCACCCTATATAAACAACATGACACAATTAATGTAGCAGAACGTAGCATATGTCTAATAATTTGATTGAGATATTTCTATCACGAAACAATTCCCTTCTTAATAAGAGTCAGAGATAATCTAGAGAATTTGTAATTCCATCCAATCACTCAACGCCTACGCGCCACACGGCTCGTAGCGTGGGCGTAGAGGCGTAGCACTGCTACAAGATTAGAACTCGACCTTTATTCTACAGTTATCCCAATTTCGTTCGACAGACCACATACGAAATTGTACCTGTAAATCTGAAATCGGTCGAACTGTAGCTGTATTCTACTCGGCAAAATCGTATTGCTTTTGACATGTTATACAGGGTGACTTCAAAATGGGAATACTAAATGGGATCTGTTTTAATCAGCCTTCTTTTCTTTTATTTTTATACATTTTCTAATTAGACTAATAATTAATTTACGTCCTGAAGTATGGTTACCCATCATTTCATTCATCATCATTATCATCATGGTTACCCCACATTAAGTACCTAACTGTCATACCTGTCACTCAATGTTATCTTATCAATCCAATTTAAAAAAAGTGGTAGGGCAACCGCATTAACCGTTTTTTTTTTACAAAGTTAGCAGCATGATACTTAGTAGAGAAGATGTGTATAAAACATTGATTTTGTATTACCAATTTGAAGTCACCCGGTATTATTGTTACGTTAGCACTTTTTTTATGGCTTAGAGAAGACAAACGAGCACACAGGCCACCTGATGGTAAGTGGAAACTGTGACCCATAGACATTCGCATTCACAAGACTGCAATGCAATCCTAAGACTGCAAATGCGTTCCCAACCCTGAGGACTAAGATGGAACCGGCTCACCGGCTGTCTTATCCCAGCTTATCAAACCGGAACACAACAATGAGAACACTGCTGTTTGGCGGAAGGTTAATGGATAAGATTTTGGTAGCGATCCGGACGGACCCTGTACAAGGTCCTACCACCCGCAATAACCCGCACCCGCTCTAATTTACCTAACAATAATGGCGGTCGAGTAACTAACAATACGATAACATATCAAAAGCAATATGGTTTTACCGAGTAGAATACAGCATCAGTGATGTTGTTGACATTGTGACTGCTCTTACTATCAAGTAATAAGTGCTGTTATAACGATGAGTACGAAATCGAAGCAAGTAGGCTTATTCAATGTGGAACACAGGCCCTGTTTCGTAAAGGTCAAAGCGTTTGCGATCAATTATATTAACTTGAAGAGGTTAAGGTCATGTCAAGGACATTAAGCACACCTGTGTAACTTGAAGGTCATGTTCAAGAATGTTTGTTACCTTGAATATTATGATGAGAAATTTGAATTTTGTTCATTTATGTATACATATTTCAAGATTTATTTTATAATGTTTATTTTGTAAGGGTGTTGTTTATGTGTATGGACGGCGGTGGCCTAGTGGCTTAGAGGGTTGACTCGTGATCGTAAGATACCGAGTTCGAACCTCCGCGGTCACCATGTACCAATGAGTTACGGTGAATGAAAAACATCGTGAGGAAACCTGCACATTCGAACAGCTGAGTGTACATACATACATACATTAAATCACGCCCGTTTCCCAGAGGGGTAGGCAGAGACCACTTCTTTCCACTTGCTACGATCTTGACAAATTTCTTTCGCTTCTTCCACATTCATACATCGAGTCATGCACGCACGTCGGTTTCGGGTACTTAAGATTCGGCCCTTTTCCAGTATTTCTCCCAGTATTTGTCCCATAAATATCACGATAAATGCACATTACAAAATAACAAATAAAAATGGTAAAAATTGTTCTCTTCTTAAATGAATTGTCCTTTTAAGACAGATTTAGTTAAACTAATTCCTAAGATAACTTTTAAATTGGTAGAAAACCCGGTTACTTCTTGTCTCGCCCAGTACAAAACGAGGCAAGGGAAAACCATTAAAATGCCGCAAAGTTAGGTTATAATTGCTTTTCTTGGATACCAACTGGTCGACAACTCGCGCAAAAAACAATTATACTTGTATATTTAACGCAGCGTCTGTTAATGTTAACAAAAACCATTAAAGCCTCTATTCAACGCGGTAAAAAACCATATCGTGTTATTTGTTTCTTTGCACAAAATACAATAAAGTACAAATGGCGGACTTAATGCCCAATGGCATTCTCTACCAGTCAACCAGTAGGCAAAACAGGAAAAACTAAGGTCGGTGCGAAGAAAAAAGCGTTGAAAAAAAACTGTTTCAATAAAATATATACAAGATACGGGTGTATAAAATATAAATATACTTAAATACAGATGACTAATTAGCATTTACTCATACTTAAATAAATATAATAATATATATAATATATAAACAGATAAGGCGATGTGTGTTAAATCGATTTACGACTGCGCTTGTTCCAGCAGATGCTTATGAAGCATCCGCTTGAAAGCTAACTTGCTTGGGGCTTGTCTGATGCTCAGTGGGAGCTCGTTCCAAAGACGGATGGCCTTAAGGGTAAACGAATTAGACATAAAACCAGTATGGTGGGGAGGAATAGAAAGTTTAAGAGAACCGTACCGTGTTACCGTATTGTCAACGTTTTTTACCCTTACCATGAGTTACAATTACCGTACTCGCTAGAGTCGATTGCTCTGCCCCTTGCACTCTATAAGAGTACTTGCGAGGTCTGCGAGGGATAGAACTTCGACTCACTAGCGAGTACGGGTGATTGGGATTATTCATATTTTTACAATTACTCCAATTCGAAAACCATTTCGAGGAATAGGGTTTTAAAGCCGTTCTGCATTATTAAGTTTTTGGATTATGTTATGTATCTATTTTGGATATTTCGACAAAAGTATATTTAACCTTTGCTTGACTTTCGTTTTCGGTTTGAAGCCCTCCTAGGTGTATCTTACAGGTTAGGCAAAAACCGCTTGAAATAGTATGTTTTAATACACTATTACAATCACTTTTTTTCATTAGATATCATTTAATTGTTGTAATTTATTAGAAAATGCCATCCCAAATTTAAAATAATCATGTCATCCATAAAATGTCTGCTGAATAAATAAAGATATTTAAACAAAACTATTGGGTGAAATAAAAAAATTATGAAATAGGTGTCTTAAAATTTCCTATTCTTTCGAATTAGAAAGTAAAGACCGTGAGTTATTTTTTTTGGTCAATCCCAATTGTAACTCATGGTAAGGGTATTATAGCTCTTATCTACTTGACAGTAATGGCGGCCGAGTGAAAAACGATTCCGTAACAGGTCAAATACGATATTGTTTTTTGTCTAGAATAGACTGGACGTTTAAATATGCCGAATTGGGTAGGCTTATTATACAGTAATTTTGCGACCCGCCCTCGCTTTGCGTCGGTTTATGTGATTTTTCGTAACACCCGTACATAAACCAGAAATTATCCTACTAATAAATGCGAAAGTTCGTATGTGTGTTAATTTGTTATTGCTTCCCGCTGCAATGGCTACACGAATTTGGATGAAATTTGGAATGGTTTCCCCTAATCCCGAGGTAAAACAATATCTTGTAAGGTAAAAGCACCTATTATGGACAAGGCTCCAGTGATGAACATTATCATTTTTTTAAATGAAAACATATCAATACTAAACATTTTATTCTAATAGTAGTAATCCCGAATAATTTAATATAATCTAATTGTAGCACTAAAAGCATTATCAATCTCAGAGGCTTATATTTATGGAATTGTTCATAACTGGAGCACTGTCCATAATAGGAGCTTTTACCTTATGCCATAAAAAAACGCTTTTTGTAGTTGGTATCTTGCTATCCCAAAAAGAGGTAGTTCATAAATTGACGAAAAATTATCATAATAAAATTATAATTTAAGGGTGATTCTTCGGGGCCCTGATTTTTGACGTCCGAGGGCTTAGTCCAATGAACTCTTAGTTTAGAAGGTTGTTTTTTTTTTCAGAGGTGACTGATATTCATGTTTAACTGGGACACCGGTCGATTTTCGTGTAACTGATTCTAAAAATAGATAAAAAAAATAAAAAAACCCATTATTCTTATTACTCTGTCGTGTCCGTCCTCCATTTTCTTGAAATCATATGATAATAACTTAAATTTAGTCAACTTTATCAATATCTTGAGTGACCACATAAAAAGAAGATTAGTTGTTAAATTAAAAAAAAACAACAAATATTTTTTACATGCAATATTATTCTTATAACTGAGGATTTAACATTTGTCCGCCGTAAAATTCTTATTACTCTGGAGCGGGCTTCAATCAGCTGTATCATAAAGACATTTAAAAACCTAGCGAAAACTCCCACGTGGGCCGGTTTTTAGTCGCGTTCCGAACGTGCCAGGTGGTGGACGTGTCGGCTGATGCTCATCGCTCCGGAGTTACGAAGGCAAATATATCATTACTCTGTCCTTGGTTTACGTAATATTCTTATCACTCTGTTAGTTTTTTTAATAAGTGTGTAATATTTAAAAAAAAATACTTGTGCTTGTTTAACTGCTTTACGTGCTATCTTACCGTAGCATTAACGGTAGCCTTCCAATATGTTTGTATTATGAACCATCAGCTTGTTTTCATATTTTTCTTACTCTTCTGTCCCTTATTGCTTCGGAGTTATGGACAGCGGAATAAGAAAATCGTCAGTTTTCATAGTTTTTTTTCACTTTCGATGTTGTGATTTATTAATTAGAGACTCATGCAGCCGTTTTAACCTGCTTCAAAAACTTATGTTATCAATCCGACACGTATTTAGGTAAGCAATTAATTCACATATCGTCGGTGATACTGCAATACCGCGTAACGAACAATTTAGATAAAATGCAAAATACACCTTATCATGTAAGTCAGTAAGGTACATTTTACAACTTATTGAATTTGTTAGCTGCGCTGTTTTGCAGTATCACCGACGATATGTTAATCTATTAGGGCTCCCAAACAACTAAACAAAAAAATATAGCTGATGTTTGTATGTTTGTTTGTAAATTTGTATGTACCTATGTGTTTTTTCAAGCATTTCCCCGAAACTATCAGTTGGACTGTGACCATTATTTTTTATTAGCTTAAATTTACTTCAACATTGGGAACAGTGTTGAACAGTGCAAGTTTCATCAAAAACCGCTCAGTACAATTTCAAGAAATTTCAATTTCGTATTTTTTATGTATAAAAGTATATTTTTTAAAATAAAACTATAACACTGCTTAAGCACGCCTAAAATTAGTTTTCTATGATGCTTATTAATACAAATAATAAATTATTGTATACCTAGGTACTTCAATAATAATTGCACATGTTTTATTTTTATGTAATTTAAATACCGAGAAAATCACATAATGTTTTATATTTTAAACCTATTCTTACTTCTCTGTCGTCAATTTCTTATTCCTCTGGGCACAAAAGTTAAAAAGTTAATTATTTTCTTTAAGAATTCATAAAAATGAGTGTCAAAACCATATTCATGTTTCTAAATAAATCTACTTTCGTGGGAGAATATATTTATTACTTAAATATGCAAAAAAAAATACGACAGAGGAATAAGACAAAAATCACGACCTCGAAGAATCACCCTTAAAATGGCTTAGTACGATATTAGTATAGTGGAGCACAAATGGTAGAGATGGATATAGAAAAAAAACATTCGTCTCCCATCCAATCTATCACAACAAAATAGTGTCAAAAATATGTTTATTTTTCTTATTAAAATTTATTTAAAAAACAATGAGTACTCAGCTTCGAGCAACACGGCCTTCCTAGCGAAAGCGAGTCGCCTTACCTATGAATATTAAAGTCAAATAGTTCTGTCATTTCTTGCGGGAGGAAATTTGCACACAAATGCAGCTCTGCACACCTACATACAAAAACAAAACGTAAAGATGACAATAATACATAAACAATAGAACAATACACCGACCAAACTTGCACACCTCGAGCTTTTCGCTCAACTGATTTGTTGTTCAACAGATCCGAATTTTGTACGGACGAGCGGACTCGATGTTGGTAAACAAATCCAACAATTAGTTTACAATAAAATAAACCAATTTTGTGTCTTAATGCCATAGAACAGCAATAATACGGTAAAAAATTACTTGCATGTGAAATGTAACATCATATTATTATGTTTGTAAGTTTGATGTCCAAGACCCCTTTTTACAGCAGTAAACAGAGCAATTCGGCACTTTAAGTGTAGGTAACGTTCACTCGCGCGATTGGACTCTGTCTAGTTGACAATCAGAGTGACTACAGATGTATTGAATAATCCTTCCCCATCGTTTTTTGTCGGATTAGTTCGTATTTATTTAACTTTCTCAATAAGCTTCAGTACCCATCAATAAGCCAACTGAGAAAGTAAGATAAACCGAAGTTATCCGACCAAAAACGATAGGAAAGGATTATTCACTACTTCTGTACTAGTTTTATTACATGCGCATGCCCGCTTGGACTTGTACTATGACAGGGGGGAAATGGTGCGAATGCCTACCCCCTTCCGTGTTGCTTGAAGGTACTCAGTCATTAAAATTCTTGGAACCTTTCACAAAAAGCCAAATTATGGGCCCATAAAAATATTGAAGGGGAAACTTTTGTTCCTGATATACATTTTAGACGTCGACCTTAGAAAGAACTTTAAGGATCGGAAGTTACGTAAAAACGAGGGATGGTGCGTAAATTATTAATGAAAAAGATTTCGCATTTTTATTTTTTAAATCTTAGGTTTTATTTTATATCAGTTATAGGGAAGACCGCTACTTTGTACAGTCACCATCAATATTATATTATCGAAATATCTAATACGTCTAGTAACAAAGACGTGTCAGATATTTTCGAGTCCAATGTTGGATAATATATTATTACTTTCCCGCTACTCCCTCTAGTTAAACCCCTTTGGCGATGAATTTCCTAACATTCCTTCTTAGCACCCCTAGGATATCCAAGGAGTATTTTTTTTATTCTTTTATGGCATATAGAAGACAAACGAGCACACAGGCCACCTGATGGTAAGTGGAAACTGTGACCCATAGACATTCGCATTCACAAGACTGCAATGCAATCCTAAGACTGCAAATGCGTTGCCATCCCTGAGGACTAAGATGGAATGCCTCTATGCTAGTCATTCCCACCTTGTACTCTGGATTATCACAAGCTAGTTTTCATCCCGGAAATTCCTCGTTGATTTCGATTATCGTTATTCCCTCGGGGACATTGAAATTTTACGGGATTAAAAGTAGCCTATGTGTTAATTCATACAAGCTATCTCCATTCCAAATTTCTTCAAAATCCCTAAATCCGTTGCAATGTGTAGCGAAAAAATAATATTATATTCAATACAAGTAGCCCCCGTGGCATAGTGCCAGAGATGCTGGCAGCATTTCCTTGCTGAATAGCAATGCTGTACGTTGCCTGGGGTGTTATTCTCTCAAAAACAACGGACGGTCGAAATCGCAGCGGGGAGTTTAAGACTGCGCCGAGCGTACGCCGGATGTACGTACAGTGGCGCCCTCATTACTATTACTGTGTTTTCTAATAAACTAAAGTATTTTCTTGTAATTGGTTGGTAGGTTTTTGTACTACAAATGAAAACACAACTTATAAGGTATATCACATAGTTTAATAACAATAGTGCCACTCCATATCTTCCCGTGGATGTCGTAAGAGACGGCTAAGGGAATAAAGGCATATAGTACTGTTAGGCGATGGGCTTGCAACCTGTCACTAATACACTGGTAAACATCTTAGCCTAAGTGTGCAAAATGTGGTTACAGAATTATCAACAAGTTTTTAGAGTTATTGGTAATTCTGTAGCTCTGCCTACCCCACTCTGGGAATAAAGGCGTGAGTTTGTATGTATGTGTATGTATGTATGTAATAACAATTCACCTTCGAGTTATCAACTTAACGGAAAAAAGTAGCCACCTTTTCCCGTTAAACTGACTGCTCAAAGGGTAATTGTTATTAAAGTTTGTTACATAATATCCCATAAATTGTGTTTTTACTTGCACTACAAAAACACATCGTCTAATTCCAAGGCAATTTTTTAGTTCCATCGACGTTTGCTCGGTGCAGTCTTAAGTAGTGCCTTCAGAGCGAACAAAGCACATCTAAGCGCGTGCATTTTCAATTAAGCAGCCTTATACGTTCGATCCATCGGCAGAAACCATGCTGCTAAATTGAAAATGCACGCGCTAAAATAGGTTTTGTTCGCACTGACGGGACTACTTCAACTCGCCGCTTGGACATTCACTCGTCCGACCGTCGTTGTTGAGAGAATCACTACCCTGAGGAACGAGTCTCGTGGTCACGTCTCATCGACCAGCCGTTATTAATTTGTGCGCGCCCAACGTGGACCTTAGGGCTTACGACTTCAGTCACTAGCGGCCTAGCCGAATAGGGAATCTTCATTTTTTCACACAGCTTCGATAAAAGCTGATTCATTTAACATACAGTTGAAAAAAATATTTGAATTGCTATAAAAATTACCAAGATATTAGCCAACAAAGATTTGTGTCTATGTCTTTCTAGCAATACAGAATTTAACGTGGAGTTTATACGGCCGATGTGTTATATGACGTCTCATAGGGACTGCAATTTAACCGGATATTAACCGTTTTTGTATGAAAATAACCGGTTAAAACCGGTTATAACCGGTTATTTGCATTCCTTAGACACACTGCATATCGGATCTCTCTGCTCCTGTCTAATTAGCAGTTTAAAATGCTTGTATCATCCGTATTTCATGGCCAATTTTATGTTCACTTTTAGTTTTACGGTATTTTCATATTTTGTTTTTTTTTTTTTTTATGGCATAGAGTTGACAAACGAGCACACACGCCACCTGATGGTAAGTGGAAACTGTGACCCATAGACATTCGCATTCACAAGACTGCAATGCAATCCTAAGACTGCAAATGCGTTGCCAACCCTGAGGACTAAGATAGAATGCCTCTATGCTAGTCATTTCACCGGCTCTTATCCCCAAACCGGAACACAGCAATGCGAACACTGCTGTTTGGCGGTAGGTTAATGGATAAGATGGTGGTAGCGATCCGGACGGACCCTGCACAAGGTCCTACCACACGCAAATGAGAAATTCGATTTAAAAAAAATCATGCAGATTCTCTATTGCCATAATACAGTGAGCTGAGGCGGTGCTGGGTGCCGGGGTGTGATGACCATTAAGTATAGTTCGTTCGTTCAAATAGTTTGCATGCTTTAATGCGCCGCCATAATTATTGGTACATAAGATAGGGTTGTCCTATCCCCACACCGGAACACAACAAAGCGAACACTGCCCTTTGGCGATAGGTTAAAGGATAAGATGGTGGTAGCAATGTCCGGACCCTGCACAAGGTCCTACCACCACGTTGGTGGTTAGCGGTGGTCGTTAAGTAAAAAAACTATACTATCAACAAAGGGGTTTGGGTAAAAGTGTTGTCATTAGTTAAAGTGGTCAATTATGATAAAATAATTCAAAATAAACATGTTTTGTTTCGTAATAATAATACTCTTAAGTGCATCGGAGCCGAGATATTTAATATTCTTACCTAGGCGTACTAAAAGTACCAAAACCTGAACACTTAAATCTTAAATATCTTGGCTCCGATAGTATTAAACGCCATAAATTATATATGTCAATGTGTATTTCGAGGTCCTCTAAATAACTACGTGAAAATCATCCGCGGCCGTTGAAAAAAAAAATTACAATATTCTTCAAACAAATTTACCCAATGCCCTTTAACTATAAATAAAACGAACGTTATTTACAGTCAGTAAAAATTTAAGCAGTCAGCATTTAAACCCACCTATTGTCATCGGATTGACGCGATGTTGAACAAGATACAGTAAACTGGGTAGACCTCTAAACAACGGTGGCCATACGAACTCCTTAATGGCTAATAGTAGATCCGTCGATTTTGGACTCAGTTTACCCGTCTTTTATGCCCACTTTATTATCAATAGAATAACATCTCACAAGGGTTCCGTTCTTCGTAATGTGATACGGACTAACACTGAGGCAATCCAAACTAATATTATAAATCCGAAAGTGTGTCTGTCTGTCTATCTATCTGTTACCTCTTCACGCTTAAACCGCTGAACCGATTTAGGTGAAATTTGGTACAAAGATAGTTTGAATCCTGGGAAAGGACATTGAATAGTTTTTTCTCGAAATTCATCCCCTAAAGGGGTGAAATAGAGGGTGAAAATTTGTATGGAGCTATGATATTAACGAGTTCCACGCAGACGGAGTCGCGGGCAGAAGCTATATCAAATAAACTCTCAGCCTTTAGAACGCTTCTCAAACTTCTGGCCCTATACTATAAAGGATTCTATTACGCAAGTCTGGGGAGCCGGGAGGCCACCCCAAAACCGTACCGTACATACAGATAAGTAGTATTGAATAAGACTGGATATTTACGTAAGGGTTGTGGCAGTGATTTCCGCTAAGCTCTGATATGATATCGATTTGGATTATTTGAAGTAAAGCCAGAACGAATACTAACGATTCTTTATAGAAACAGACGGGTAACTCATCATTTTATCGAACACTTTCTCCCTGACCATGATATCTTAAACATTTTTTACGTAGTTAGGTCAGACTACTGACTAAAAACACTTGCGGCGAAAATTACCTTTGACGAAATTATAAATCTGCGTTACAATGCGTTTGTTGACAGCTGTTTCGATAAAGTAATGGTACCCAAGCAGACGACGTTCTTGGTGTAGATAAAAATATATTGAGGCCGTATTATTAACTGTTATAAGCTCATAACCTAAGCCAAATTCCAGTCAGTGTAAGGTAAAGAGCAATAGGAGTTATACAACTCTGTCTCTTTCTTTGGCTTGGAACTTGACAGGTCTAAATGCCGCCCCTTTATTATATTATGGTTGCCCGTCTTGCTTCGTTGTCGTATTTACACGAGCTGTCATAATTTCAACGATATTTACAATAGTAGAAGCAAAATGGACGAAACCTTCAGAGAAGGAAGATGGTTGATGCAAAAAAGTCCGGCTTTTACATTTGAATTATTTTATTTAAATAATTTACTTGACCTACTACGGGACCGCAATAAATAAATAAACAGGCCAAGCACGAGTTGGACTCGAACACGAAGGATTCCGCACCATTATTGTATGCTACAATATTTATTGTTGCAAATTCACACTCTGTAAAAATGACAGATATAGTCACGGTTCATGACTTTCATGAGATACTTCTGACAAGGGTAGCCTCTTTGGGTACTGAACCCTAAAAAAAGCAACATGAGCTAAAACAAGGCAGAATTAAGCAATTGATTTTTTTTAAAGTTAAAGTACAAGACCGCCGCGTATGCAACCATCAACCAACAACCATCAATAACCACCATCAACCAACCAACCAAGTATGTACACTGACGTGAGGTTATTGCTTAACGCACTCGTAATCGCAGTCGGCTTCAAAGTGGAGCAATTGTTTTCATTTTGTATACAGACAAGTAGACCCCGTTATCTTGTCGCACTGACATTACTTTTCACTAGAGCGTGAAGAATGCGTTTTTTATCGACTATCTAAATGTCGATAGTGTATGACACTGATAATTTCAAATTTGTCTCTTTTTGGAGTGATTTGTAAATTGCACCATGTGCAAAACAATTCGTTTCCTACTTTTATCAAGCAGGGAAAATCTTTAGTGTATTTTGTTTTTAAATCTTCCATTGTAGCATATTATTATGTACGTACCTACACACCAAGCAATTAAATAAATTCCACAATTAAACTAACACTATTCCAAAGAACTGCAAGTTATAGTGTCTGTCAATGTGACATGCAATTGCAAATCATTTATCTAAGGTTATCGCTTCTCGTAAAGCCAATAAGGTTATGTACTTATTTGTAAACAAAAAGTTTTAATTGAAATTGAGTATATACACTTAAAAGGCGAAAATTCAATTGCGAAATAAACATAAACATCGATATCAAGAAGGTCGATAATAAAATCATTCAGACTCTACTGAAAAACAATATTTATGCGACAAGATAACGGGGTCTACAGACAAGCCTTCGATTTTTAAAATGAAAACAATTGCGATTGCGAATGCGTTAGACAATAGCCCCTCTGGTCAACGTAACTCCAAACTAATCCCGGCTTTGTCCAAATACCACAGATAAAGAGCGAACTCGCAAGGTTAATTAACCTTAATGTAAGAGTAAATACGATAATAGGGAATATCCATGGTCTTTTTTAAATCGCATATCTCAACAAAATATGAAAATAGCGTAAAAGAGATCAGTAAAGGTGAAATTAAAATTAAAATCGGCCATGAAATACGGATGATACAAGCATTTTAATCTACTTTAGACAGCGATTACACGATCCGATACGCCGTGTGACGTCATGTAACACATCGGTCATGTTAAATTCTGTTTGCTAAAAAGAGATTGGAACAAACTTTTGGTGGCTTTATACAGCTAGACCTTGGTTATTTTTATAGCTATTAAAAAATGATTGTCCTCAACGGTTTGTTACATGAATCATCTTTATTGAAGCTGTGAAAAAAGTCATAAACATTCCCTATTCATTATTTAAGTACTTAAAGTATGAATATCATAAAAGATAACGTTAATGGGGCCTAATCAAAATACATAACGCAAAGTAATCGATTCTCGAAAATCGACAATTTTGACGTAAGCTGATGACAGATCACGTCGACCGCTTAAATGTCAACTCCATACATTTGGACTCCATAGAAAACAAAATAAAATACCTAGTTTTTTTTTATTCACCTTTATAAGTAGGTATTGACTCTGCCTACGGAGCTAGCAAATCCCGGGTTTGATTCCCCATTAGGGGTAAATATTTGTGTGATGACCTCGAGTATTTGTTTTCGATTATTGAATGTATTTTATTTATTTAAGTATTTATTTCTCTCTATTTATATCATTGTCTTGTACCCATCGTACAAGCCTAGAGCCGCACCCAAGGTTATCAGCTGAATATCAGCGCTTGCGCATATCAGCACTTCTTGAGCCAGCGCCCTCTCACCGATATGCCGTGGCATAAAATTAATGAATGAATGAATGAATGATATTTATTTCCCAAAGTAAGTCACAGTATACATTGCATGTTATGTCAAAAGTACAAGAAATTACATTGGAATCGTCAACAATATACATAAATTTTAATATAATCAAAATAGAAATAAGAAGTCAGGATAACAACAACAATACAGAACTAAGAAGTTACTCGTATCACCGTTAAGGATCGTCTCAAAATAAGTCAAACCATTAAGTACAAATAATAAAAAACAACAATACATATTAAATCAAAACAAATTATAAATCAAGGTCCATAAACTAAAGAGTTAAAGAACTGACCACCATAACCATTTATATTAATTAAGAACTTGCACAATATTATGTTACATTGTATTAGATTTTGTATCTTGTTTTTGTTAGGGTTCCGTAGTCAAAATAGGAACCCTTATAGTTTCGCCATGTCCGTCCGTCCGCAGCCTAGCTCAGAGACTATAAGTACCTACTAGAAAGCTGTAATTTGGCATAAATATACATATTAGTCACGCCAACTTTTATTTTTCTCGTCTACCCCATTAGTTGTAGTTGTATGGGGTGTCGTTGGATAGGTATTTCAAAAATATTGCAGGTTTGCCTAAACGGCTTTTCGATTAAGGGATCCGTTTATGAAATATTAAGCTTTAAAGTGCAAATTTTTGTTAAAGTCAAGTGTCCCGTCCCTAAAAATCTGAAAAATATCTTTAATGAAAGCGCATAATTATAACAAATTTAAAAGGAAACCTATCACGACTAAGTAGACTTAATTAGTTACCAAGATACAAGCGACTCAAGTGTTTATACCTACTAAAAATCATCTAAGACAGCACCAAATAACTTTAAATAGAAAATTAGTTCATACATGTTGTTTTTGAGATAGTTTTTTGTGTTTGTCGTAACGGCTTCGGAACCCTACACTGAGCATGGTCCGACATGCTCTTGCCCGGTTTTTTTCTCCTTTTCCATGGCATATACCAACTAGGACAACGCGTCAAAATAACGTTTGATTTTTTTACGTAACACCTGGCCATAATGTGAGTTTTATCGCACGCTGCGCGCACGGTAAAACTCGCATTGTGGCCAGGTGAAGACGTAAAATTGTGTACTCATCACGGGCAGTAAAAAAGAAAGCCCTCTATCGCATATTTACAACCCTCGCCTACGGCTCGGGTCTCAAATACCTGCGATTTCGGGCTTTCTTTCTTTTACAGCCCTTGTTAAGTAATGTACTATTAACATCTGTCAATGACATTTTCTTAACAGTTCGCGTTTACTGAATGACTGAATTATACATATTGCCAGATAACAATGGCGGATAGAGTCCCTGCTCTAAGATAAGAGAACCGTTGATTATTCCGTCCCATTAGGTGCGCCAAGGAGCTGGGTAATTCATTACAAAAGATCGGATGATTTGAGCTCATTTACCTAAAGTTTCATGTTGCCGATAATATTTAATGTAGACTTTATATTTTAGTTACAACAAATCATTCAGTAAATGACGTTTAAGTACTCAGAGACGCCAATTAAATTTAATGCTTGTTTGTGTCGTGTTGTCTTATTCTATTGCTATAGCAAAGAATGTGACAGCAGTAACTTTAATCAAGAATTAAATTTAATTGACGTCTCTGAGTGCGGCTGTTAGTGACGATTTTTAATAGGTACAGTCGGCCAAAAATGTGGTGGTGGTGGTGTGTGGACCACCCTTCGGTTGAAATTCATTTGCATGTCATGATACAACAAGTTCGAATTTCCCTTGCAATTATATTATGTCAGTGACAAGTGTAAACCTTAGCGATAATTAGATCTTACAGAAACTTTTGCCAAAGCTGGTTTCTTGTCTGGCCGTACACAAGTTAAAAAAACGTATTTGAGGAGTAAAAGTAATTTACACGCACGCAAAATAAGGTAAAGGGTTTAAAAATGAACACGTAACTGAAATATAAAGCGGTGCGTCATCAATTCAATATTGCTGAGGTAAGGGACCCTAGCATGTCTACAGTTGGAAGTGTTGGAACATTTTGCTGACTTTTTGAACGCCAACGACACCGGGGGTGTGATGCTCTTAAAAACGCGGTCGGTCGAACGAATGAGTGAATGTCGCAGCGGCGAGTTTAAGTAGTCCCGTCAGAGGGAACAAAACACATTTTAGCGCGTGCATTCTTAATTAGGCAGCCTTATACGTTCAATCTCATCGACCGAAGCCATCCATGCCAAATAGAAAATGCTCACGCTAAAAAGTGTTTTGTTCACTCTGACGGGTCTACTTAATCTCGCCGCTGCTGCGAGATTCACTCGTTCTTTCATCCAAAAAAGTTTATTTGCGAATCACACCCCAGAAGTCGTCAAGTCGTGCTACCTACAACTCCAATGAAATATAGTTTTGTTGTCAGAGATACAGTTTTAAACAGATTTACTGCATGTGAGTGTCACATTTGTGTTTGACGTAGCGCGTTGACATAGGTTTGTTGTGAAGGGTAAACCACACGTTCCAGTGGCGTAGCGTAGCGGGGGCTGCAGAGGCACTTGGAGGTGGCAAAATTTGACAATAAGGAATAATACATCTTGTAAATGTTTATAAACCATTTAATTTCATATTTATTTATTTGATTATATGAATGTAAAAGCCTAAGGGGGTGTCTCAAGACAACGTAGAAATTACAGAATAAGTAAACCCTTTTTTAAAGACCCGTGATAGTTATTATAGTAAAATCCAGTCTTTTTATATTACGATTTAAACGAGAAAAATATGAATTTCGCCTCTTATTTCGTTTCTCATTTCGTCTTGCTCTTGTACGCATTATGCCGCTTTAGGTGCCCTTGACCTTTAAAGCTTCAACGAAACATAATCAAGGTCAAAGAGACTTACAGAAGGTCTTACAAATTATGCGCACTGAGTTAAGGATAGGCTTTTCGTCAACAAAGTCAACGAAGACATTTAAGACAAGTTCACACAACAGGGTGTTCATTGAAGGACCCTTGAAATCTCCGAACCCGATCTACGGACACGCTGTATATGTATAGAGATGACTCTGAAACTTTTTAAAAAAGGACTACGGGTAAAACGTACACAAAAGGAAATAAATGTACAAATATAAGGTAACGGCGCCTATTACCGTGGTACTTAAGGAAGTTTTCAAAAGAGTCCAAAAAATTAAGGTTATCAAAGCTCCTAAGCGACCAAAAAAAATTTTTTTATTTAAGAGTGTTTATTGAACTTTTAGCGTCGTAACTTTTTGGACTCATTTTACTTTATTATATATTGTAAAATAATTATTGAAACCAAAATACCCAAGTATTCTATTACCGTGGTAATACACAGGTTGTGATTCTATTACCGCGAATTCAGCTTCCATTACCGAGGGTATAAAAAGCAGCAATTTTCTACCATCGGTAATAGGCGCCAGACTCACGATTTGGAACTTAATACCGTGGGTTAAAAAATAAATAATGGCTTGGTTCCGTATATTATTTTGTACATCACATTTTTAAGGAAGACTAAATAAAACGGTAAAAATATGATTGTACTTAGGATTTGTATTTCGTTTTTAAAAGTTGTTACAATTGTATATAGATGAAATGAAATGAAATGAAATGAAAATATTTATTTCAGACAAAGAATATCCATAATCATCATATCACAAAGATACTTGGACCTTTTATTTTTTAGGGATTTAAAATCTTAGTGCAGACGCGTCCATACAAAACATTTTTTTCACAAATCCTTATAAAATGAAAGATTCATTTTTAACATTGATAAATTGTACATACATTTTAAACCTTTGTTTATTAGTTAACGATAGTTTAAATATTCAGATCTTTTTGATTGGTTGTCAAAATTGAAAAGTTATATTTATAGGCCACGACTTTAAAGGTAATAAACGAATATATACTAGTATAATTTATAATTAAATACATAAATAAATATAATATACCTAAGTATGAAAAGTAAATGATTTATGATCACTACATATGCAGTAAACACGGAAATTTCTTACTGATGAGTAAAATTCTCAACTTTATCAAAGAAATCTGTACTTACGGTACCCTAAATGTGATAAATTTAATAGAAGACTAAAATGTCACTCGGTAATAGACACTTCTTTAGGAACCTATTACCGACCCACACAAATATTGAATGGGTCGGTAATAGACTCCCATACATTCTATTACTTAGGGTTATCTGATCATACCATCGGTAATAGAATCAATATGGAGTGAATGAAAAATCTAATTCCGACCCATAAAAACAAACGGATACAGTTTTATTTTCATTACAAATCAAAAGTATATAATACAACCTTGGTATAAAACCAAAATTACATAACTGGTATGTAAATACACGATTTTATCTCAATATTTAAACCACTTGACAATTTAAGGTTCCCATACAAACTACAAATTCAGTACTGAAGTTTTCGTTAAAAAATAAGGGTTTGTTGAATACTTTCCATACCACGGAAATAGTTCTTTGAAAGCGTGAATAGATCAAGATTGCAATAACCGTAAGAGAGTATGTATAACCGATCGCATTTACCAAAAATAAAGTATAAATAACCCAAATCAAAAAAATCTATTACCGGGGTATACCACGGTATTAGTATCCACAGCAAAAAATGGCGTCTATTACCGCTGTATTTTATTTTCCATTTTAAACATATTTCCAGGCCAAAAAATGTATAAAAAAACACTCGTAAGTCGTGCAGAAAACAATAAACAACCATTTAAATACCATAACATTAGTTCAATTGTCATAAATATTACGTAAAACACTAAATAAGATTCGAGTTCACTTACGTGTGGCGTCACGCGTTAGTATGGCACGACCTCTTTCTGCGCTGCCGTCGCGGAAACTGACGAATTGCAAGCACTTTGTTTCATTCACACACACTAGCGCTAACAGGTCCGTAAGTCAACTAAATAAGCTTCGTTCGTGTAAAATTTGTTTTTTAGAAAATCGATCGGTTTGTTTATAAAAAGCGTATTTAAAAATACCACGGTGATGGTCGCCGATTTTTTATACCCCCGGTAATAGGCGCCGTTACCTTAAGTTTTAAAATGTTTTCTCCACGTTTACAGCAAAAACGAAAAAAACAGAGAAAAATTACGATATTTTAAAGATAAAAGGTAAAAGACATTTATTCAGTAAGTAGGCCTCACGGCCACTTTTACACGTCAAGAATCTACCAGCGCTTCCCAAGAGGAGACCACTGCTAAGAAGAAACGCCGCAAGAAACTCAGCCAGTCATATTTTACTGACTTCTTAGTCTAGCAGTATACAGGGTGACAGGAAATTCGCCGTATTCCTTGAAAGGGGTTATTCGACAGCTCATTTGTAATGATTTAAGTCCAGTTAACCCGGGGTCAAAACTCATTGGTTTTCGAGTTATTCACTTTTTTTTTTTTTTTTAAATACCCTCTTTTCGACCTAAAACTAGTAATTTTGTAAAAACTTCGTCATTTAGAAATAAAAAAAAGTATTTTTCGAATAGCCAATGAACCATTGATTACGGAAAATAAAAAAAAATTACAAAAAAATGCAAAGTTTTGCAAATAAAAGGATTTGAAGTTAGAAGTTCTAGTAATTATTTTCCAAATTTTGTGACATTTTAAAGCATAGCTAAAAAAAAAAGTACAACACTTCGCGTACAAATTACAGGAATAATTTGCTTAATTCATAAGCTTTCTAAAAAAGTACAATTTATGACATTTTAATACAAAAAAAATACAATTAATAATAATAATAGCAGAACAGCTAGAAGACTTTACTTAGCGTACTTGACTCTAATGGGTTTGTTTGTGTCGTTTTAGATTCTCCGAGGGCTTACTTTGTCTTCTGTTTCTTATCTTAACTTATCTTCTTGATGTAGAAGGCACAGCAGATTGCCTTTGGTGACACAAACAAAGGGTCATTAGTTTAATTTATTTAATTTGTTTGTGTCTCGAATTCGTGGGGTTTTTTGCCTTCAGTTTCTGTCTTAAGTCTTAAGTGATACTTTGATAAGTGATTAAGCAAGGTTAGGATAAAATGAGGAAAAAAACAGTTTCACTATCAAATAAACTTTAATCTTAAAAACTAAAATCAATTACATCACAAATTTTGCTCGAACTGTTTGCCCTGGTTTCGAATGCAAGCACGAAGCCTTTTTCGTACTTCGGTGATTGTTACTCGTCTCGAAAGCCTATCTTTCATTGTCTGTGCCGCCTCTACAATTTTTTGTCTTAACTCTTCTACGTTACGTATCGGTTTATCGTAGACCAACGCCTTCATGTGACCCCAGATGTAGAAGTCACATGGAGTTAAATCCGGGCTTCTGGCTGGCCAAGGGGTTGGGCTGCCTCGACCAATCCATCTTCTTGGGTAGTTCTGATCCATCCACTGTCGTACGCCCCGGTAATAGTGAGCGGGGCAGCCATCGTGTTGGTAAATCATGTTCCTTCTTGTCGCAAGCGGCACATCTTCAAGTAGCGTCGGTAGCTCACCCCTCAAAAAATTTTCATATGCGAAGCCGGTCAATCGTGCTGGCAGAAAGAAAGGTCCGATCAAATTGTCGTGCACGATTCCCATCCACACGTTCAAAGAAAATCTTTGCTGGTGAGCTCCTTCTCTTGATTTTTTTGGGTTTTGACCTTTGGGAGCCCAAAAGTGCAGATTGTGGTAGTTTGTTATCCCGTTACGGTCGAAATTGGATTCATCTGTCCACAAAATTCTCTTCAGGTACTCGGGATCTTCGATATCTGCATTAATTAAGAATCTGCAAAAATCTATCCTTCTCGCTGGGTCTCCCTATTCAATAGCGTGTACTGAAGTAGTGCCGTCTGCCTGGAAACACTGAAGGATTTCTTCTTCTTCAGCAGGATCATTTCGAGGTCTTCCAGCGTCAGCTTGGCGGCGTTGAACTGATCCTCTTTCCCGAATAAGACGGCACGATGAACCAAACACACTTACGTGAGGTAAACGGCGGTTAGGGTAACGACGTTGGTATTCTCTTCTAGCTGCAGCGGCGTCTCCATCGCAGAGTCCGTAACAATAAACGATATCTGCGTATTCTTCGAATTGGTAAGCAGCCATTTGAGAAAGAAGCTTAATTATCAATATCGTCCGAATTGAAAAGAAAGTTGAAACTAACTGATTACGTAGGTCACTCAAAAACTTTGAGGTGCTCGAAATTTTAAAATGCTCCGCACTTTGTTTTTAAAAGGCATCATTATTTAAAAATAGAACGTCGTAAGACATTAGCTGAATTTAAAAAAGAGAACGATTTGAGATGCTCTAAATTTAAAAATGGAACGCACCTTAGGTTTTTAAAAAGAAAATTTATTTAAAAATAGGACACTAAGCCCATAGCTGAATTTTAAAAAAAGAACTGTTCTAAATTCATTTTACTACAACGCTTCCCGTGTTTTTTGGTTGAAACGATGAAGCTTATAACGTCAAACATTTCTGCTATTATTGTTAATTGTAAATTTTTAAATAAAATTAATATTAAAATGTCATAAATTGTACCTTTTTAGAAAGCTTATAAATTAAGCAAATTATTCCTGTAATTTGTACGCGACGTGTCATACTTTTTTTTTTAATTATGCTTTAAAATGTTACAAAATTTGGAAAATAATTACTTGAACTTCTAACTTCAAATCCTTTTATTTGCAAAACTTTGCATTTTTTTGTAATTTTGTTTTATTTTTCGTAATCAGTGGTTTTTTTTATTTCTAAATGACGAAGTTTTTACAAAATTACTAGTTTTAGGTCGAAAAGAGGGTATTTAAAAAAAGACTAAAAACGTGAATAACTCGAAAACCAATGAGTTTTGACCCCTGGTTAACTGGACTTAAATCATTACAAATGAGCTGTAGAATAACCCCTTTCAAGGAATACGGCGAATTTCCTGTCACCCTGTATAAAGCTATAAATATTAAATTAAATATAATATCAAATAACAAGCGTAGATCAGCAGGAAAACATGCCAAAAATCTTACGAACGAGATAGAGGGAGAAAAAGAGGAAAAAAAAGAAAACTACTTATTTGTATATAAAACGGTGCAAGTTGACCTCATAAAAGTTTCGATACGTTTTCCTGGGTGAATTTTTGAGATGGACGTTTTTTCGTAATTTCGGTGGCGCATTTTTTTTTCATCGTTTGGTGATAATTTATATAATGACTAGAAAGATATTAAATTTCTAATCGAAATGCTGTATGAGGCACCATTCTGAAGTTATTATTTTAGTTAAAAACTATTTTTATTTTTTATACCGAAAATTACAACGGTGCCACCGAAATTACATCGTAAATTTACTTTGAAATTAATGATGAATAATACGTGCTTCGTACTTTAGAGGATCATTTTTAATTTTAGCTTTTCGTAACCTTGCGGCTAGCTTTTTTTTTTCCAGTCGCTCTTCTTTACTCTGTTTTGTTTTTGTCATTATTTCTCCTAAAGAAATATCAAAAAATGATTGATTAGTCCACTCAAGAATAGGGCAACTGGCAACGAGGCTCTCTGTCCTTAATTCATTCATTAGTAATAGTCTTCGCATTAACTTGGTTTTTATTTTAGTCAATTTGAAATAGTTCTGATTATAGACATCATTAAATTTTTAAATATCATTAATAAATAAATATTAGCATCGTTATATAAAATGTAATTTTAGCTACGCATTTATGCTAAATCTATGACTGTTTTTAACAAAATCCTATATAAAATTGACTTGACTTGTAATATCGGTGGGAATTTGTAATTTTGGTGGACAAAAACGCCACCGAAATTACGCCACAGAAATTACGTCATAACAGTTTTTCAAAGATATCGGTTGCACTATATACTTTATTAAAAGATGCATTACGGGTTTAATTTAGTCTATAAAGGTATATTATAAATATCAAAAAAATAACTAAAACATACTTATTTAACGTACAGAATTACGCGCTACTGAAATTACTTCACAGGGTACCAAAATACATCGCGAAAAAGACTAACCTCGCTAGCTCTAACGGCGCACAGATACTCGTACATGTCCACTCCATTCGGTCGCGAAAGCACAACTAATGGTCTCTTTAAATAAAAACGTAAACATGGCGGTAAGTCGCTAGACGAACCAGTTATCAGTAGGTATTTGCGAGTCGTTTCGTGAGTGGTCGGCGCGGGACAAAGACAAAGCGGTCTGCCTACTTTTAGGTGTTAATATTTTTGCATTATTGGATAATTATTAAGAAGCGTCATCTAATATTCTTTCTAATTATGTATAATACCTAATTAAGATATTGCGTACACACAAAGTTACGCGAGCTTGTTTGGACAAAACTGGAAGTGTGACATGCCTCAGAGTGGTCATATTCGCGCTATTTTTAAAGTTCAATATTTTTTTTCAGAGATTTGGCTTACATTTGCGTGATGATTATGTATGGCCTCTTAATATGACAGTGTATACGATGAAAAACATTTTTTTTTATATTATTTTATTAATTATTTTTCGTATTACAGCCGTGTGACACCCAAAAATACCTGTTTGAAAATTCACCCTCCTACATCATCAGTGTCCCCTAGACAACGTAAAGCTATTGCATTTGACCTTAAACTACAAGATATTTTAAATTTGTAAGCAAATTACTTGGTCTAATGTCATTATTCAGGGAGAAAATCAAGGAAAACGAAATCCGCCCGTATTTTCTCTAAGGGTACAATCTGTTTGCATCCTCGTGTATTACGCAAATGGTGAGTAGACTATAGCTATATTGGCATTAGCAAAAGAGGGGAGGTTAATCTACCCCTTTTGTCAAAAGGACGCTTCTGAAATTCTTCAATTAACAAAATTCAACCGTTACATGCTAGAAATAAGGACGCAAATGCAGGAGGTTTAAGTTACATAAAACGTTATTTGGAAATGAGCTATAACGAGACATTTACCTTCAGGTGTAGGCTGTGATAAAATTTGCGTTAATCCACATAAAAAATCACCCTTGTTGACAAATTATTAACCAACCAGCTTGAGTTGTCCCGTTAGAGCGCAAATCAACACTTTAGTGAGTGTATTTCAACTTTGGTCGTAGGTTTCGTGGACAAAGCAACTCAGTAAATAGCAATGGGTTATATTATAATATAAATCTGTCTCTCAACGAGCTAGAACCGTCCCTCGCGATTCCATACATCTGCCCTAATACAGTAACCGCAATTTGGCTTTCCGATCCACAATACAAATCTCCTTTTTGCTTACATATTGCAAAGTTTTCTGTAACAGGATTTTCGTCTCAATTTTTGGCGAAAATGAATCTTGTGTTCTTATAATCCGGAAAAGTTAGGTGGTAGAGTGAAATTCACGACTAAATTTTTGATTAAGAACTCACATCGTTTATAGATTATACAAGGATTTATCGTGCCTACCAGGGGTACTTTTTATGGAATATATTTTTGAAAGTTTCAGATGATATTTCTTAGGGCTTAGTTTGCTTTGTTTCTTATGTTTTTTCCAAAGGATGTAGGCGCTAGGATACATACCTACTAACAAGAAAATCTAATAGTGCATCGAAGTCAGGTTTGCTACCTTTGTATTTAGACAAGATTAACCAAAAAACGTTAACACTCTTCTAAGCACGTCAAATCCGTATAAAAACTGATTTATAATATCTTCTTTGGTACGAAAAATACACTAACTCAATGGCGGCAAATTCTATAATATGTAGTTATTTACCCATTTGTTACATTATAAAGGCACAAGAGATACGAGTGGTGAAATTAGGACACGAAGTGTATCCAAAAAGGAATATTTGATAACTTAAATAATTATTATGTACCGTTAAATACGAGTAGTTCTTGTTTTTACGATTTAGGTTCTAATTGCCAGTGTCAAAGGGAGCGCCGCGAGCGGACAGGGTAGAGCGGGTTCTTATTATAGTGGTGATTATTATTTATGTCTTAAATATTTTAGTAGCTTAGTTTTATTTTAATTTAAATAAGTGTGGTTGCCGGATTAGAACAGTGCCACTCCAAGTCTTGCCGTGGATGTCGTAAAAGCCGACTAAGGTAATAAAGGCGTGTAGTACTGTTAGGCGATGGGCTTGCAACCTGTCACTAATACACTGGTAAACATCTTAGCCTAAGTGTGCAAAATATGGTTACAGAATTATCAAAAAGTTTTTATAGTTTTGTTAATTCTGTAGCTTCTGCCTACCCCACTCTGGGAATAAAGGCGTGAGTTTATGTGTGTGTAAGTTTAGTTTTAATTTTGAATTGTATTAATGTTGAATTCTGTAAATATTATGTCATATAGTTCATTGTGCAAAATGTGGTTACAGAATTATCAACCAATTTTTAGAGTTGGTAATTCTGTAGCTTTGCCTACAGAATTACCAACTAATTAATTAATTGCCTTAATTCCCACTCTGGGAATGAAGGCATAAGTTAATGCTATGTTTGTTATATACTATGCCTGAATAGATAATTTATTGTAAAATTCAAGTAAGGATAATTAATCAGAAAACAAACAAACGAAAGAACTTACAAAAACACTTAAAACTACACTAATCTAACAAACCGCTACCAGTGGGCATTGTTCCTAAAATGCTGGCAGCATTGCCACGTTGAATGGCAATGCTTAATCTTTGTGCCAAGTACAGACCAGCATTTTTGTCACGTGATGCGTCGATCAGGCGCTTTGATAAATCTTTAAAAATACGGTGTGCTCCTGGTCCCCACGGTCCTAAAGTTTCGACCCCAAAAGGCTCAAATATGTAACTTCTATCAAGTTGACTGTATTTGTTTGTTATATTAAATAGGAAGCTTTCTTATACTGTAATATTTTCACTTAATTCTGGACGACCCTATGTATGTATGGGTACATAGTAGTACACCCGAATAATATAATCCTATTTCGCGGGCAGTTTTAGATAATATATTATGAAAAGGTTTTGATTCAGCTTGTTTCCCTGCAGGTTCTATAAAAGTGTTTTCCAAAATATTCGCAAGGAAATCGATACACTTGATTTTCTTTACTTTTCAGCGTCGTAAAAAATATCTTGTTGTACAATTTGGACCCTTATTTGAAACTTGTACCTATTTTTAGAAATGTTGGGTTCCCAATTTTTTACTTACTTGTTTTAAACGATACAGAATGTGGCATTAAAGACAGATCCCTAGCACGGAGTAATTCCAGGAATGAGGAGGCTCGAAGGTTCATCTAAATGATTTATGTCTACCAGATGCGTCCTTTGAATTAGTTAAGTAGGCTTCGTAATAATACCTACCTCTTTTCTTCCAACTTTTCTTTTTAGACCTAGTTTTGCTTACCTCTGCATTTTAATTCTTTTTTATCACGACACTAATTCAAGGTTCACTTTTTTTTTAAACTATGGCCTGAAATTAAACAATCCTGGCAAAACGTAACAACTTACTGACCGGTACCTACCTAAGTTTGGTTACCTATTATTTCATCGAAACACCTTTCAACGAGCGTATCATTACTTAGAATTTTCATTTCATCGAACGGGATTTCTCGCCGTAGGAATTATTTTCTTCTTCTTCTTCTTCTTCTATTTATTTATGGCCTCTGTGACTGATTGCCAGCACAATTCTGCCAATGTCAAGATCCGAGCTTTGCACGCGTTAGAAATTTAAATTAAAATAAGAAAATACAATATACAATAGAACGCTAAACCTGAAGAAAAGGACAAACACAAAGCAACCATCACCGATATATTGATTGTTAAGAAAAAAGAATAGCAAAAAGTTTAAGAAACGGACACAATTATGTTAGAGTTTAATATTATTTTTGTCAATAAATTTACAAATTAAAGCAACAATTTTTTTACTGTCAATGTGACATAGGAGAGACGATATATTAGTAGGAAGGGGGATAGAAGCTTTAGATAGAAGGTAATACAAATCACATGTGCTGTTATAAATGGGACAATTGAAAAATATATGGTCCACTGTTCCTATTTCATTTCCACAGTCACAAAGGGGAGAGACTAATTTTAAATCTATGGAGCTGTTCCGGCGAGCAAACACGTCCAAGCCGAAGCCTTATTATAACACTAGTATGTCTTTTAGAAATTGATCGATTTTTGAAGAACCAAGGCCTAGATGGAATCATGGGTTGAATATAAGAGTAATAAGTTTTTTTAGAGGAAGACCATCGAGCAGACCATTTTTTAATTAGGGAATTCGCAGGAATATGGCTTAGATCTGGAGAGAAAATTTTAAAAGAGGAATCATCTCCATGAATTACTGCTACCTTAGCTGCCTGATCTGCAGCTTCATTACCAGAGATATTGCAGTGACTAGGGACCCACACAAAAGAAACCTCCAAGTTAGACGAGTGGCACAAGAAGATACATTGTTTTAATTGACAAACAATGAAGTGACGAGCACAATTTTTAAGAGGATGGAGGGAAATGGCTTGAAGAGCACTAAGGCAGTCCGTGAAAATGACTGATCTAGGGATCTTATTGGCGAAAATGTGTTCCACAGCTTTCCACAGGGCAAGACATTCACCTGAGAAGACTGATGACTCTGGGGGGAGTTTAAACATGGCTGAATACTTAATCATAGGACAAACTACAGCACACCCGACACAGCCTAAATCTGAGAGTTTAGAAGCATCTGTGAAAAAAATTAAGTGGGAAGGGAAATGAGTTTTAACATATTTATTGAAGATGGAATTAGCAGTAGAAGAGTTTTTTGAAATACCGCAGTTATAGAAGACATTAGGAGGGTGAACTATTGCCTCAAATGGAATGGAGAAAAGAGGTAAGGCGAGGCTTCTCTGGACAGGAGCTCTCAGCGTTAAGACTTTTTCAAAGCTGATAACCAGTCTAGGTTTGTTTTTTTTCCGCCAGTACGGTTTGGAAGAGCAATATTGTTGAAGCAGTTTGAGTTTCGGGGTTAGAGGATGGGATGAAGAGGAAAAAACGTTGAACAAATAACGGTCCGATAAAAATTGCCTTCTGAGGTCAAGTGGAGGGTCCACACATTCAACAAGAATAGCTCTATTAGGGGAACATAACATGGCACCAGTGACCACACGGAGGGCTTTCATCTGAACTGATTCCAATGCTTTAAGAGCACCTTTGCTGCATGGCTCAAAAATAAAAGTGCCAAAATCGAGGTGGCTTCGGACCAAAGCGTTATACAAGAGTTTTTGGGAATAGGGATGCGCTCCCCACCAAACCCCAGAAAGGGCGCGCAGAAGATTGATGTTTTTCTCGCACTTTTTTACAACATAGGAGAGGTGAGAGATTCCCGTCATACGCCTATCGAAAACTACTCCAAGAAATTTGATCGAATCAGAAATAGGAATTTCGACATTATTAAACTTAATAGGACACTGGGGGGAAAGACGGCTTCTAGAAAAAATAATAGAAGAGCTCTTAGAAGGAGACAGAGAAAGACCATGATAATCCAACCAGAGCTGTAGGGAGTTTAAGGCGACATTAAGGTTTTCTGAGGCTACAAGAGGACTTTTATCGTTGCTGTAAATGACTACATCGTCCGCATATTGCAGCAATCTGCAAGACATATTAACAGATTTGTCTAGATCAAGTGTGTACAAGTTATATAGAAGTGAGCTAAGGACAGAGCCCTGAGGAAGGCCCTTCCAAATGGATCTTTCCCCATTTATACTACCCTGCCATCTAACTCTTATAGTTCTTGACGTGAGAAGGCAGGAGACAAAGTTAACTACCTTCAGGGGAGTGCTCAGCTTAGACATTTTGTCCCTGAGCACCGAAAGCAGGACATTGTCGTACGCCGCCGACACATCAAGAAACGCGGCCGCTATAGATTCTCCTCGAGAGAATGCAAGACGAATATCCACTGATAGAATGCAGTGACTGTCTGAGACGCTCTTGCCCTTTCGAAACCCAAATTGCATACGAGAGAGGATATTTTCACTTTCAATGAACCAGTCCAAGCGATTTTTAAGTAAGTGCTCAGCAACTTTACACAAGGCAGACGAAAGCGCAATTGGACGATAAGATGAAGCCAGACTAGAATCCTTCCCGGGTTTGAGAATGGGAATTACAAACTGCTCCTTCCAAGATTCCGGAACGCAGCCCCCATCAAACATAAAATTCACAAGGTTCAGATAGTATAGGAGAGTTTCAGAATTCGTTTTTGCCAAGAATGAGTACACTATACCGTCTGGGCCTGGAGCGGAATCAGTAAGAGTCTCCAGCACACACCGAAGCTCAGATAATTGGAATGCAGAGCTCAAAAAGTTATCATTTAACGGAGGAAAAGAAGATTCAGATGTAGATAATTCTGACAAATCAGGAACATAAGGAGGGGCCAATTTATCTAAAAAAGAATCCATCCATGAGGGAGTAGAAGAAAATGAGGAAGTAGTAGGAGAAGCGTCACGAGAAGACCGAAAAATTTTCAATTTACGCCACACGATTGAGGGGGGCGTAGATGGCGATATGGATTCACAAAATCCTTTCTTTTTTTTTATATGAAGAATTTTTTTTGCTCTTGCCTGAGCACGCTTAAATATTATAAATTTTGGCATTGACATGTCAGAACAAAAGGATAATTCTGCCTCTTTCCGCTCATTCACTATGGACGTGCAGTCCGAGTCCCACCAAGGAAGGGAAGGACGACGATTAACACAAGCATTTTTTAAAGGGATTGATTCCTCTGCAGATGATAAAAGACAATTAGAGAAAAGAGAATAAAGTTCTAAGTAATTATCAGAAGAAACAGGAGGGAGAGCACTTACTTTGCTGTCGACAAGGGCAACGTACGAAGGCCAGTCAGCTTTCAGTAATCTAAACCTTTGTAAAGGGGGACACGGGGGAGGAACAGAAAAATCAGTAACATAAGAAATAAAAATCGGGAAATGATCGCTTCCATAGCTAGTGTGACAAATGTCCCAAGTACAAAGAGATGCTAGGGAAGGTGAACACAAGGATATATCCACCGCTGAAGGATTTTGTGAGGGGGAAACACGTCGCGTAGGCCTACCGTCATTCAGAATGCACAGATTTTGAGAGTCCAAAGAGTCCACGAGTCTACGACCAGCAGAATCAAGACAGTGGGAGCCCCAAAGAGGGCTGTGACAGTTGAAATCCCCAAGGATAAGTAGGGGACCAGGAACAGAAGCAACATGCCTCCAAAAATCTGAAATAATACCAGGGTTGGGGTGTGGGATGTAAACAGACATGACAGAAATATTTAAAACTCTACAGGCAACAACGTTAAAAGAAGGATGAGTGGGTAAATCGAACCGAGAAAAACTAAGACCATTTTTTATTAAGAGGGCACAACCATCATACCCATTAGGGTTATCTTGTCTAAGGCAAACAAAACCAGGAAATCTAAAATTATTACAAGGCTTTAACCACGTTTCAGCTAAAGCAATGATGGCCGCGTTACAATCATTATTAATTGAGAGGAGGTCAGCCTTGTTACGGCTGATACTCCTACTGTTCCATTGAACGATATTGAGAGCCATTATGAGACCGGCCAACAGGCTCAGATCCCTTAGGTAAAAGTGAATACAATAATCTCAAGAAATCGGCAGCGTTGGACGGTAAAGTAAAAGAGTTGTTAGCAAACATTTCAATGACTGAGGACACAATTGACAGAAGAGCAGAAACGAAATCAGAACGGGTATTGGGCAAGTCAGGGTTTTGGAAAACGGCATGATGATTGCCTTCGGGGGCCTTTGAGAATGCCACACCATTGCCAGGTAGAGATTGATTGAAGCCTTCTATTACGGCATTATGGGCTTGTTGGTCATACCCATGAGACGAGGCAGGAGCGCGTTGCTTTCTCTGACTAAATACGGTTTTTTTGTAGGAGTTTTGCTGACTAACAACTTCATTGAAAGGACGCTTAGAGGTTGGGTGTTTTTTTTCAGCATCCGCATAAGAAATTCCCTCACCAGACATAGTCAGCTTGATAGAATGCTGTCTCACAAATTCGGGGCAATTTTTGTCGGTAGCTTTGTGCCGCCCGGAGCAATGAAGGCAACTCACATTGTGATCAGGAACACGACATTCATTAGCATCGTGAGGTTGGGCGCATTTAGCACAGCGCGGCTGAGACCGGCACTGAGCTTTAACGTGTCCAAATCTACAGCATTTAAAACATTGGACTGTTGGAAAATTATATATAGACACCTCTAGTGAACAGTTAAAAAGGAAAACTCTCTGAGGAAGAGACTGACCATCGAAGGTCAATACCACAGTTTCCGAAGGGGCCCACTGAGGGACACCACCGCTAAGATCTCTGACTTTATAATTCAGGCGCCTGGCCTTTATAACCTTTCCGAACCCATGAGGAGTTACCATTAGATCTGGGAGCTCCTCATTAGGAAAGTCCTTAGGGACACCCCTAACTATCCCAGTTCGCGAGACATTAAAAGAGGGGATGAACGACCTGTATTTTGCAGTTTCGATAACTGGATTTATGAGGAAGTCATTAGCTTTAACCGCGCTAATGAATTCCACACCCATCCTGTTCCTACCAATTTTTTTTATACCGCCTTCCTTAATACCTGAAACCTTTTTGGCAAACAAGAATTGACCAAACTTTATATGGTTTATATGGACACCCGAGTCCGGCTCCGCAACTTCGCGAACAACGTGAACCACAAAAGGCCCGCTATCCGATAAAATGTAAGCATTTCGGTGGGGCGACGGCGAATTTGTTGGGCTCTGCGAGTGACGCTGCGACTGATTAGGCGCAGATTGAGCAAGAGGAATTATGTTTTGTGAGTCATGCTGAGACACGGAGACTGACTCAGAACGTAACATTTTCGGCGGCTCTGTAGGCTCGGGGGAACTTGACTCATTGGCGATAGCCGAATGATCTCTTTTCCTAACAGGAACTGACTCTTCAATGTCCAAATAGCACGAAGGGGACGGAGGGTCCTCAATAATCTCCATTGAGTGTTCCGGAGAAGATAACCCCGACACCGGGTCAGTGATCCCGGGGTCAAAGTTACCACCAGACGCCATGATGCGACGCGGAACAGCCGGCAACAATCTCACATTAGAGATACTGCCGGCTCCTCCGGTAACAATCACTTACCCGTATATTATAATATACAAACCAACACCAACCAAACACCCACAACAAAACTACACACAAAAAACTACAGGTTTAACGCGTAAAAAATCCACAAGAACTTGAGAGCTCAAATCCGACAACGTGCGCCACTCAAATCCGAAGGTAGAATCATCAGGAATTATTTTGTTTGGTAGTCACAAGTGTAACCTAACCTAACCTATGTAATTAACGTTTAGGATATCCCGAAAATGTATCATGATTTCACCATAATAGCGTTCGATGAAATGAAATTCGATGAAGTGAAATTCGATAATTAATGAGCTACAAAAGTTCGAAAAAAAAAACTAAGTCGTAATACGTGTACAGTATGTAGTGAATAAACATACGACATTGTTTTTGGTCGTAAACATTCGTATTCATCTTGCTTTCTGAGTGCCTATCTATAATTTTATTAAGACTCCGACTATGATTATTCACTACATCAGAGCATCTATTCTACTGGGTACAACCATAACTATTGCCTTTGACTTTGACTATCGTATTGTTTTTAACCCGGCCGCCATTACTGTCTAGTATGTACCTAAAAAAGAGATATCGTAACGCAATACGATAACAATGTCTATGGTAATATGATTTTACCCAGTAAAATAGAACAAGAAGAAGAAAATCGTTTATACAGTGGGAAAATTATGTAGAATAATAACATAAAATTATTTTATAATGCACCAAATTGGGTGCCATGACACTAATTTTCGGGGCAATCAATAGGGGCAAATTGATTTGTGACGTAAGTGTTCTGGAAGTAGCTTTTAATTTACTTTAGGATGGAAAAAGCCATTGATTAGCATTACTTTAAAGTCTCGTATCCCTAAATAATTCTAGTACGTATTTATTTTCAATTTGTTATACTATTTACTTTGCTTCTAATCCATATAACTACAGTAAGTATATTGTAAAGTGTAATTTTGTTCAAGACGTCACAGTTTGCTTTCATGAACTATGTTGGCCGTAACTACTTCAGAGATTAAGATAAAGACAACTGAGTTATATTATTTATGAGCTGTTAATGAAAAGGGACAAAGCTACTAGTCATAAATCTCTGTCATTTTCATTGCCTCGAACTTGTCAGATTTTAATAGCTGATAATACGCGGTCAATAATAGGATATAAATCCTAAGAATTCTGTCATGTCAAATGTAAAAAGCAGTAATAAGCGTTTACAAAGCTCTTATACCAACTACCTTATCGTTAAAATAAAAAAAAACTAAGTACTTACAGCACACTCCGGTTCCGTGATATACGAGCCGTTGGCCAAAAACTTCTTCGGGCATTCAGACCAGGGTAACTCCGCTTGGAAGCTCTGGGCGAAGTAGAACAGGCACCACGCTATGATGGAGTTGTAGTACAGCGCCACGTTGAACGATACCACTGCAGAACTGATCCCAATGCCCCCAAGATACGGAGACACCTGATGCCATACACCAATAGCCCCTTTCCTCAACCGCTGGCCTATAGCCAACTCTAAGTAGAAGATCGGTATTCCCTCAATTGCTAGCATCACGAAATAGGGTATGAGGAACGCCCCGCCTCCATTCTTCTGTGCTAGGTACGGGAAGCGCCACACGTTACCCAAACCAACGGCGTAGCCAACAGTAGCGAGAAGAAAGGTAAGCTTGCTGTCCCATGACTCCCTTTCTACTCCACCTTCAGGTTTGACACCGCGGCCTTCCACGGAGCTCGCTTTGCTCGTCGGCGTGTCAGAACGTCTGTTCGGACTCGTATCTTCGAACGCCTCGTTGGTCGCCCCGTACATAATAGCGCGGTGGGATGAATGACCATTTTCCATAGTCACAAGCCTCCCTCTTAACTCTTTCATCTCCATCCGGTCTATGGAACGCTGGGCATACAGATCCCGCGAGCTCTGACGCCTCATCAGATGAGCTGGGTTCGCCATTTTATTTTTAATTTATTTATTGTCGCTTCAATTTATTGTCGTATTATATTTATTGTCATATCTAGCCTATTATTTACAGGGACTCATTCTCGCTGTCATGGCACGTAATTATGAGTAATAAATAGCACGTGAAAATTATAGCTTTTATAATGCCATTAGGCTTCATTGATTTTTTATTAGACATTTTTTGATAACTTAACACGTTAACGTTATAATTATACTTAAAGGTTTTAGCACTACGGTATTGTTTTTTTTTTAAATAATTATTTTTAAACTAAGCTAAAAAAGCGAAGGGCGGCCGACGAGCAACCGGACGGTACTGGCGGGAAAGCTGCGGGGTGCTGACGCCATCTTGTTCGCGCATGCGCGGGAAATATCTGCGAAAGACCGAGAATGAAAGAGATTTTTTACTGAAAAAAGGATTTATTCAACCTTTCGACGCCGATATCGTAGTTAAAGTTATTGCAATTTGGCTTCAATTTTATTTCAATATTAGTACAAAAGTAAATAGGATGTATTCATTGTTAAAACACTGGTTTTCTTGTTTTCTAAAGCTTAGAAATGTGTTATTGGTTAACCATTACGCTATAAATCAGAAAGTTATCGACAAACGACCAATCTGTTAGCTTAGTAGCGTAGCGTTAGATTTTGTGCGTCGAGAATAAAGGCTATGTTCGTTTGAATTTTATCTGAAAGAAAAGTAAATGAATGTACGTGCGACACTGTGGCCGGTCACCCGACATTGATTTATATCGACACAAAGCAGGGGGTTATTCTCCGATTGGTGACAATATCGATTTCAGGTGAATGCGTATAGGTACAATCAGACCATTGGAACCTTGACCCACCATAGAACTGTGTCACAGAGACGTTATGATTCAAGTCATAAGAAGTGTCAAACAAATTGTTTTATAATGTCACTGTGACACCGTTCTATGGTGGGTCAGGGTTCCATTGGGCTGATAGTACCTAAGTACCTACCTATTAAAAAACACAAAATGTATCCATATAAATAACCAAGACGTATCTAACGACATATCTTATGTTAATATCTACGACATATTTTAAAGTTACCATTTCCAGTACCTAAAACTTACTTGAAAAAGTCGCTGATGTCTAAAGCTTACTATAGGGTCGAGGACTATCTATCAGATAAAAATGCTTGGCCTAAACTAAACGGCCAAATAACTTAATAATAACTTAGTCATAAAATATATGTAAACATTGTATATTGTCTAGGGGACACGGTTTCTGTAGGAGAATGTATCGAAACGTGTTTTTTTGTAGTTGTCTTGCACCATCATCGTTAAATTAAATTTTAATAATAAAAATGAAAAAACTATTACTACTGATCAGCTTTATTAGACACATTTTGCTGCTCAACTACGCTTGAATTTATTTACTTCTTATTGTATGTTATACTCATTGTTTTGTATAATGCTAGGTTAAGTCTTATAATTGTATATTTAAAAAAACGACTGACTATTGAGTTTCTTGCGGCGTTTCTTCTCAGCAGTGGTCTCTTGCGAAGCGCTGGTAGATTGTTGACGTGTAAAAGTGACCGTGCGGCCTACTTACTGAATAAACCTCTTTTATCTTTTATCTTTTTTTATCTTTTATCTATCCAGAAAGCCGTTTAGGCTGCAGAGCGTGTCAAATAATTGACGTATGTATGTCTGTGTAGGTTCTCTCTCGAAAAACCTAACCCTCCTTACGCCGTTGGGTAAAAACACAGATAAAGGAATATAGTGCATAAGTATCATAAAAAAATGGCAACATATTTCATATTTTCGGGTATATTAATTTTCCTACCTATAAAATACCTATAAAAGAAAAGAAAAGAAAAAGAAAATACATTTATTCACCTAACAAACTTATTACTATATAGTACTAATTTAATTTAATTTAAATGTATTCCTACCGAATGGCCGCCAATTTTTCTTTCACTCAAACTGTCTCTTTCTAATACCATTGGAATAGCACCCCGGGAATAATCCATTAGCAGTCAGAGGCTCATATCGCGCGTTAACAATGGGGTGCCGTCCAAAAGAAAAACGACGTATTAGAGTATGAAGTCTAATATGCACATACTACCTTTTGGGTTTAGTCGGCAGTGGAGCTTCGCGTCCTCTCACCCTTGCCGAGATATAATAAACCTTCCTGACCTTCTGTTCAATATCAAGACAAATAAAAAACGACAACTATCTATTCTCCGAATAACAAATACTTTTAGGATTCCGTAACGAAATGGGGAAAAATCGGCCTGGTTTTACTTCATGGGCGTTTTCCAAAAGGACAAAAATTAAGAAAATTTTACTTTTCCGTTGCGTCACGAAAATTAGTCATACATAAAGTATAGGTAATTTTCGTGACGCAACGGAAAAGTCAAAAACGCCATCGACCGCTGCTCCAGAAAGGTTAAAATCTCAATATTTAAAGCATATTGCAATTTCTACACGAGCAGCCTATGGGTGAAGTTCACGTAGAGAACCCTGAATATCTTAAGAGTGCAATATAATAACGCTTTCAGGATGCTAATAGAGCTGCCGCGATATTGTAGTGCATCCCGTATATTTGCGGAGGCGCATACCGATGGCTTCTACGCCGTTATTCGCAAAAGGGCCGCCTCCTTGATGTCTCGTGTAAGTGGCAGCCCTAATAGCATCATCGCCGGTGTTGCCAGCAGCCTGGAATGCCCTTACCAGAGGCATTGGGTGCGCCTGCACGTGTGGGGGGTTTAGGGTAGTTTGGGCTGTTGCGCTGGCAATTGTTTTATTTCTTTCTGTCTTTCTTTGTAAGAATTTGTATCGTACTACCTTATACTTCTTAAGTATTCTGTTCAACTAACACAATTATGGATCGATGGTATGGTCTGAAATAAATGATATCAATTTCAATTTCAATTGTATTGTATTGTGTTAAATGACTGTCTGCGGCGTTTGTTCTCAGCAGTGTCTCCTCTTGGGAAGAGCTGGTAGATTCTTGACGTGTAAAAGTGCCCGTACGGCCTACTTACTGAATAAATGTCTTTTATCTTCTTTTTTTTTATAGAATAGAACATAACGTTAATAACAAAATGATTATTTTCTTTTGCGGTTACCAAGCATAATTATCTTAATAGGTAAGTACGGACTCTAGGTGGGCGAGGCCGACTAGCACTTGACCGGGTTTTTTTTTATAGCAAGCAGAGAGCAAACGAGCACACAGGCCACCTGATGGTAAGAAGTCTACGAGAGATCCCTCAAAGGGATAAGTTTGCCTTTGTAAAAGTTTATTTTGTAAATATTGCATATTGATTTTAAAAGTGTTTACTTACATAATATATACAATAATACAATTTCAAGGCTCCAATACCAACCAGGGTAGTGATTCTCTCAACGACGACGGTCGAACGGACAAACAAGTGAATGTCCAAGCGGCGAGTTTAGTTCCGTCAGTGCGTAGCGCGTGCATTTTCAATTGGCTGCTACTTAGCATGGTTTCTGCCGATGGATCGAACGTATAGGGATGCTTAATTGAAAATGCACGCGCTAAAATGTATTTTGTTCGCTCTGACGGGACTACTTACTCGCCGCTCCGTCCGTCCGACCGTCCGCTGTGTTTGATAGAATAACACCCCTGCAAATGCGTTGCCAACCCTGAGGACTAAGATGGAATACCTCTATGCTAGTCATTTCACCGGTTGTCTTATCCCGACACCGGAACGCAGCAAAACTAACACTGCTGCTTGATAACTTATATTATGATGTACATAAAACAATAACTAAAACCTAAAACTAAGCTTAAATAAATCTAAATGTAAAATATAAAAGTAAACTAAACCATTAGGGGCGGATTCGACCAAACGAGAATAAGGGGTTATACCTTGATTAAGCGCCAAATTTGTATAGACTAATCTCTGAGTAAGTCTTATTCCAGTTTGGTAAAATCGATCGTTAATCTAAGAATGGCCCTGCGGCATTGTAGGTAGCATTTCTTCGTTGAATCGCTAAACTAGGATTAGTCTATAGGAATTGGGACACCTGACGGATTAATACCAAAGATTAATACGAGTATACCATACCTAAGGCCGGCCTTACACTCGGTAAGTTTACTTACGTAAGTAGGGACGCAACTATTTGTTAGAATAAGATAGAAATATTTTTTTCTCATTCTAGCAGATAGCTGTGTCCCTACTTACGTAAGTAAAACTAACGCGTGTAAGGTCGGCCTAACAGCGATCCCTTCTTTGAGAGCGGACATTTCTTAAACGGCTTTACTAACCATCGATTTTACCAAACTGAAATAAGACTTACTCAGAGATTAGTTTATACAAATTCGGCGTTTATTCTAAATATAAGACTTTTTTCTCGTTTGGTCGAATCCGCCCTAAGCAAGAAACATTCCGGTTAAACGAGTTTTTTTTTAAAGGCGTGTCTAAAGGTCCATTCGTTTGGGATCTACGATGCCTCAGACAGACGCGCTTATCGCGCAAATATTTCCCTCCAAAGAGGGTGTTGAGGCAAACATGCACATGGCCTGTTTTTTAATTTAAATTCGCAAGCCTCCTGCCATTAAATATTTAGATTAAAGAGCTAAAGGCGCCCGTGACCTACTGAGGTTGGCTCGGTGCCAAATCCACGGGAGGCTTTCATGGCTGACCTTTATGTAACCATAGACCTATTAGCGCTACAGTTTGTACGTAACAGAGACCTCTGGGTATCGTCATTATAGGATTTGTAGGTTTACTGCTTATAGATAAGACTCTCCGAAATTATAGGTAATTGTGACCCCCTACTTGCAGAGCTCATATTTCATAAATGGCCCAATCGATCTTGCCTACCCCACTCTGGGAATGAAGGGATGATTATGTATGATTTTGATTTACATTTTCATCAGACACTTCGCATTTTTGCTCGAGTCGCTTACACATAGACTGCATAAAGGATAATTTGATAGTACTCAAACAAAAATTGGTATTGAACCTCCCTCGCGAACCAAATGTCTAGTGTTGGAATCACAAAAATCGTGTCGTAGAATCAGACTTAACTATGGCAACACCATCCGACATCTGTCAAACTCAAACTAATTCGCAGGCTATTTCCATCTACGTTTGTGAACAGACAGATTGATTCACGTCTCGTTTGTACTCGTTCCTATCAAACCAAACAACTATTCGGAGATATTGAAGATAAACGTTAAAAATATGTCGATAACAACGTTTTCCGTGACCAGTGCCGTCCCATAAGATAGCGTGCCGGCGTCATGTACTGCTTGCAATGGCTGATCCCCGTGCTCTTGATACCAAAGCCTGTGAACCCAGCACTGATCAACACCCATGTCATGTTCATGGTGCTGTACCTAGTCGGATTCTTCCTGGAGAGGAAACCCTGTACTGTGTGCTCTGTCGTCTTCCTAGCCGCGGTCACACTTATCTGTTATAGCGGAATCGGCAACTGTGTATTTTGGGCTAATCAGTGCGAAGCGGAAAAATATGACGCCTAATATAAAAAGAATCTTCCAGAGCTACCAACTTAAGTGCTCAAATTTTAACCAAGTTTTCCTCTCGCATTAAGGCGGGAAAGTGATGCTCCAAAGGCCCTCAACATTGCCTTTAAAATGTTCTTATCTCCAAATGATTTTGTACTTTTTTTATAATTAATGTTTTTCTTGTGTGTTGTTATTGCAAATGAAATGCGGCATGTGTCACATGAGATTTGCGGAGTACTTATGTATCTACACTGTTAAGTTGGTTATTATTAACATGTAAACATTTGTACAGTTATTGTTATTGTAATGACTTAGTATTATTAATTCGATGACATTGTAAAATACAACTTGGGAAAAACTTGTTTTTATTTTACTCATATCGGACTATCAGTTCATAAATTTTGCAATATGCACAAAACAATCGATTGCACAAAGGTATTGTGAGATGTTGTTCATGTTAATCATTATCGGAAATGAATAATTTGCCAAAGCATAGAGGTCTGGGTAAGATCCAAAAACTTGGTATAATAACTCATGGAATTCAATTTTCTATGCAACTTCTTTGTGTGCAGAAAATTAGCCATAGTAAGTATACCTTTCGTCGCATGATGAAACTTTTTGGCGTTTGTTGTTTATATGGTTACCTACCATTCTGGTCCAACTTCTTGGTCCTTGCCCGTCTGCGGCGAACCTATTTTATATTGTATCCGAGTGAGTAAAAAATGTGCTGTCACCTACATTACCTTATTTACATACTGCTACCATCTTAACAAATTAATGAACTTACTCACTTGGCATGTCAACACCTAATGTGTTAAGTGTTACAGCCAGTGGCGTAACTATAGGGTGGTTGAGCACAAATGCCGAGGGCCCCCGGTCTGAAAAACCGTGAGCACAGGGGGAACCTAATATTTATTTTATCTTTAATAAAAGTGAAAGGAAGGGCCCTATCTGATGAATTTGCCACGAGCCTCAGTTGGTATAGTTACGCCACCTGATTACAGATGGCGATAGAACATAAGTTCCAAAGTTCCATTTTGGACCACCACATTTTCATTTATTCATTTGCCTGCATACTATTTTTTAAAAGAATGTAGTTGAAAATCGTTAACTTTTTTTGAAATACAGTCAACTACAAAGAGATTTATCCATGTTTTCACTTTATTGGTGCAGGTGGATTCATCTCTTCATAATTGACTGTACATAATTATGGGTACGTTACCCAATTTTATAAAAAATAATCCCAGTTTCCCTTGGTCGCCCCATAAATTGAGAATGGCTCAAACATTAGGAATAAAAAAAAAAGTTGAGTTTGTAATTATCAGTACAAGGTATGTATAAAAAAAAATACACCCGAGCAGCACAGGGCACGGACAGCTAGTGTATAGAATTTATGTTTCTATTCTACGTAAGCGATATGTTTTATGTTTTAAAAGTTTACTTTAATTGTCCTGGAATGAAACATACAAAAAAATTACATTAGTTAATCACTCAAGCCATTCTGATTCATTAATTGAACGATTATTTTAAATTTAAACTCCATTGTAGATTAAGGATACTACAGGAGCACTTCATTAATAAGTATAATTATTACAGCAATTACGAGTAGGTACTCTAGGTACAGACATATAGCATTTTAATTATCTGATAAGAAGCAGCTATCAAACTAACCATAATTATTACGTAGTCTTGCATGTTCTATGTATTGTGTTCTATGTATCTAACCAAAACCCTACCCCTGACCAAGAACCGGTCAATTGCGCGTCGGACTCGCGCAACGAGGGTTTCATACTTAATATAATATGGTTCGATTATTATTTATTTATATTTCTGACGACCTCAATGTAACTGCATATAATTTGACATGTCTTGTAATTTATACCTACTGTGTTATATTGAGTAATAAAAACTGAAACGCATAAAAAAATACTCGTTTTGTTCCATTTTATTTTCTATGCAAAAAGTGAAGTTTGACCAGCCTAAGTTTTTGCCGAGAGAGCCCTTTCATGTGACACCCCGTTTGCTATAATCAAATCACTTTCTTTTTTCAACCCCTATACTAGACCCCATTTCAAATATTTAAAAAAATATTTTTTTTATTGATTTTACTAAAAGAAAAACAGATACGGACAAGCGATTTGTACAACTATGCCAAATTTAGTGCATCATCTAAGAGATATCAGGTCTGAAGAAGTCACCATTATACCCGAGGTTTTTATCTAATAAATAGTAATGCTTTTCATACTTACTATCCATACTAATCCATACTAATATTATAATTGCGAAAGTGTCTGTCTGTCTGTTACCTCTTCACGCTTAAAAGGCTAAACCGATTTAGGTGAAATTTGGTGCAAAGATAGTTCGAATCCTGGGAAAGGACATAGGATACTTTTTTTCCCGATATTCTAAGGGGGTGCAATAGAGGGTGAAAATTTGTATGGAGCTACGATATAAACGAGCTCCACGCGGACGGAGCCGCGGGCAAAAGCTAGTAATATTATAAACGTTAAACGAATTGTCTGACTGTTACGCTTTCCCCGGCTAAACTGATGAACCGATTTCTATGAAATTTAGTACGGAGATAACTTCCGGGAAAGGAATTATAGGAAAATAGAACAGTTCACTAAGGAACAGCGATAAACTACCGCGGACGGAGTCGCGGGCAACACCAACTTAATAATACTCCATACACGTAATCGCACTATGCTTACTTTTTTGTTAGCAGTTTGTTTGTTCTTCAGCAGACCCGGAGGGCTAAAAAGCTCAGAAATAGGACCTCCGCGAAAGCGGAGCTCCGTCAACTCTGTTAAATTTGATTTAGAAATAGAAATCATTTTGTGCTACCTACTGTATGAAAATGTAAAAAAAGTCAACTAAGTGCGATAGTAGACATCTCGCTACTAAACCCTTTAGACGTGGCATAAAGGCGTGTAGATACTTCTTGCGTCTAAAAAACGCATATACATACATACAATACAATATAAGGGGACAATCTGACACCAATTGACCTAGTCCCAAACTAAGCTCTAGGCTTGTACTATGGGTACTTAACTAGACAACGATATAAATACTTATAAATATATACATACTTAAATACAGTCCCAACTTAGTCCTGGGTTCGAATCCCGGTAAGGGCAGATATTTGTGTGATGAGCTCGAATATTTGGTCGAATATTTACATAGAAAATATCCATGACTCAGGAACAAATATTCGAGCTCATCACACAAATATCTGCCCTTACCGGGATTCGAACCCAGGACCACTAGCTTCGTAGGCAGGGTCATTACCCACTAGGCCAGCGCGTCGTCTAAACATATAAACTGGGAACTGTCCTAGTAAAAAGGGGTTTAAGGCTAGTAGGTATACTCCGTTCATGTACAGTCATCATCAAAAGTAGCTAAGCAGAATAACATGATCTAGACACGACGTATCCTCTTGTCAATAGAATCGAGTGCAGATCCTTTTTAACCTCTTCGGTTGCGTAGCTACTTCTGCTCTTAACTGTATATATATGTATACCCTTTTTGATTACAATTTAAATCGACTTGTTTCCTTTTTTTTTTATAGATGTAATTTAATTTCCCCAGAGACAGACAGTTATTTATGATAACTTCAAAAATACTTAAGCAGTTTTATGTAAATTGTAGTGTTTTGTTGCCGATTAACTTAGGTCCAAAACGGCCACCAATATTTTTTATAAAGGAAGGAATTATTGTTATGTACAACTTTCAAATTGATGGATCTTCTTGATCCCTTTAGAAAGAGTTGCGACCTTTAAAAAAAAAATGGTTAGGCCATTTTGTACCAGAAATTATAATACATCAACCAACGTATTGTACTTCCGAAGTTACTCTCTGATTTAAGAAGTTATACTTGTTATCACTTGGATGAACAAGACTGGTGTAGAGTATTTTCGCTGGTGAGTGAAGCAGAAGTAGCTATGCAACCGAAGAGGTCAAAATGATCTGCACTCGAATCTATTGTCAAGAGAATACGTCATGTCTAGATCATTTTGAACATGTTATTCTGCTACATTTGACGCCGACTGTACTTACTAACTCAAAAATTTGTTCCCCCATTTATTCAGATCTTGGTAGACATGGGACTCCATGGAAAACTGGGAACTTTGGGAGCCAGGGACACTATTCATGCAATATAGTTTTGAAACTTAAAATTATGTAGCTTAGGACTTGGTTTGCTTACTTTCTCGTGTGCTTTCCAAAGGAACAATGTAGGCACGAGGATAAAGCACTCATCACAATTGTCATCTTATTTTAACTTCAGTACTAGAGCAAGAAACCCAATTTTGACATCATTTTTTATCTTAATCTTTTCAACGCTATGTCAAAAACAAAGTCGTCGCTCACACGCCAATGACAGCTAAACACCAAAGCTAATGTCAACTTTACCTCATAGCCACTCAGGTTTAATTTGCGCTGTCAACCATGACGGAAATATCCGTCGTTGGCGTTGAACCAGTGGTGCGGATATATCCGTCAATGGCGTGGAAAAGGTTAAAAGTTAAAATAAGACAGCAGACAACTTCTGAAGTTTTTAGTGCTAGTCTAAACGTCGTTGAACAAAAGCAACACAACTCAAAATCAATTTCTGTTTAAGAATCCAACCAGAAATATTTTTTTGCTTTATCAGTCTAAATATAATATAACTTTTGAGTTGCGTTTTAATTATTTTTTATTTATTAACACTAACACAGTATGTGAAATAAAACAAGTATAAAATGTTAAATGATGTATTAAGAGCTGTTGAGATGTTCATCTTTGACGGTTTCATATTGATAGATTAACATAGTTTAGTAAACATTGGTTATATGGACCTTAACCTAGAAATAAAGCAAGACCTGAAACAATAAGAAAAAACAGTATTATCATCAAAATTAAAAGCAATCAACTTTTAAGATGCATGGGCATCAGAATTATAAACTATATTTTAGGTAACTATGATAAAGGTGTTAATTTATTATAGAGTACAGTAAAAAATTTAGCCCACCAAACAGTTTGAACTCAGTTTGAGACTGGCTATATGGGTAAAAAGAAGTATTCTTGACACAATAATAAAAAAGCTCTGGCAGTATGCTTATAACTAACTAGAAATTAAAAGTCTTTTGCAAGTCGCTTGTTCATAATGAAACTATCATCTAGTACTTTTCAATTGTTTAGTTAAAAACAAGATAACCTCAAAAATCGATATGAAAATGTTCACATCGAGACTCGACCTATTACTTTTGAAAACATATATGAACTTTTTACCATTTATCTCAGCCTCCTAGCTTCACGCTCAGATTCCAACAGCGTGAGGATGTCGCCATCGCGGACCGGTCCCTTCACGTTCCGGATGATTTGACGGCTGGTCTCTCCGATGAACTCCACCTTGACCTGGGTACACTGCCCCTGGGATCCGGTGCGACCCAGCACTTTGACGACGCGGGCGAGAACGTTGGGCTTGTCCATTATACCTGGATTATCGAGCAAAACTCGGAATATTACACGTGCGCGCTCGGTGGCGTGTACGAAAAAGAAATTTGACAGCAGCTGTGTTGCCAGAAGTACTTTTTTAGCTAAGTTACCGATTCAATGTTGCCAGTGTTCAAATCGATTCTAGTCGCCGTGGTAGCTTCGAGAGTATCGATAAATCGGTTCTATATTTGAAAACTAGTACTTTTATTATATTGGACAAATAAATTGCAGTATTTGGTCAATATTTGAGATAAAAATTTCCCAGGTGAAATACTGTTCTTGAATAACATGTAAAAACCTTCAAATCTTTATTTTTATACCGTTGGATTAACAAAACCTCTGCCAGGATATGTTACTTTTGTTATCTAACTTGTGTTTCGTTCATTTCATACTCGTATTGTAATGCATTGAAACTTGTTTATTTCGGACAAGGGTAAGCTCACACAGAAGATTTTTTTTTCGTTTTTCCCTCGGGAACTTTTCAACTTTTTTGAGATCTTTAGTAGGTAACCTACGTCCATCACCATGGGGTTCGGAGTTTTCATAGCACGATAATTAAGACTAAAGCGAGTTATGGAGTTTACATTTAAATTAGAACTCGCGTCATACTCGTACTCAACTATTTATTGTAGGTATGAATTATTATAAATAAAAAGCTCTCATTTTAAGAACTTTTATTGTATTACCGGAAAAACAAAACATTTCAATAAAGTTTCATCTTTGATAAAAAGTAATACGATCATATTGTGTAGATAAGTATCGTATAGTATTGAGTACGAGTATGTGTATGGGGTGAGTCTTTATTTAAATGTCGACTCCATAGCCCGCTTTAGTCTTACCGTGCTATGAAAACTCCGAGCCCTGTTCATCTCTAATCACAACTATAAAACCGTAACACAAACCTACGTACATGTTATTCGCATACATCTGCAATGGAACCCAGTGATGACACATTCTATCGTCAAGACCAACACATGACTATGATAGTATATGCGTAAATTTTCATGTTTTTAGAAAAAGTCACCTCAGTAGTCAGGATTGAACATTGTACAAAATAAATACAACAATTAAAAATGTAACATTTTATTAAATAATGTCTTCTCATAATCGCGCGTTGTTACAAACTTCACACATTATTTGTTCCATAATTTACTCACAACACACTTAGCAACTAAAACCACTCAGTCTGTAGGCGATAAAAACAAGAAAATCCCTAGCAATCGATATATAAACTGTACTTTGTATTTGTCATGCCCAGGGTTGCCAGCTTTTGCAGTGTTGCCTTGTCAACTCGAAAATCGAGCCAAATCGATAGTAGCGTATAAAAAAGCTCGTAAATTCGTTCCAAAAGGATATCAAAGGCACTATTCCGCGTAAGCATTGGCTCCCCTACCTAGGGCTTTTCTCGTTTGAACCGAGTCACGCACATAGCACAATGACGAGCTTAGTCGTCACCAGCGGATCTCTTTGCCTTCCTCAGGCGTGGTGATTGCTTGGGCGTTTTTGGGGACTTTTCTGTAAACAAAGAAGTGGTTTAGTATTTTGCACAGGCCAGAAAACAGGCAATAGACGGACGAGTTGTGTAGGATTCCTTTTTAAATTCGCCCTCGTGACACTCGGCGAATTCACTTTAAAGATGGCATATTAACAACATAATTAACATTGAATTTGATATAACATATGTCTCATGTAACTTCAATTTGAGTATTTTGAAAATTGGGACCAAGAATAAATGATATTCCATAACAGTAGTAGCATGATGGCTGCAACTAAGACCATTTTTGGCGATATTTTTAAGCAGTGATGTGACGATAAATATTTTACACACCAAATCATTTCGTGATTTTAATACTATGTGTGTGTGTGTATTTTTGTAGTATGAGCCGGAAAGTAAACCAGGGTCTAAAAGCTATTATGATAAATAAGTAGAGGTTGGGGCAGTGTAATGTATTTTTACAAATCGAAGTGGCGTGATTCGAACATAAAACCTTTAACTTAAAACTGTATAATAAAATTGGATGGTCAAAATAGTTTTTAGTCTCATCTGCTCAAACTCTCTTTTTTTCTTTTTTATAACCATTAAAGATTTAATTAATTAACTGGACCGGTTTGACAGTTCGAGTAGTGCTATCCAATCTGTCCATATGTTTAGAAAAATGTTAGTGGTATTGAATTTCCAGTGTCAACAGAGCATATTAAAACATCTGCATTTCCTCAAAACTTTTACATTTCTTACAAAACTGGCAACACAACTGTCAAGTGTCTTTTTAATATGGATGTCTTCCTTCCACAATACTTACTGAGCTGATTAACCACTTCCTTAGGCAGCCAGTCGTAGTCGACATCGTTAGCTGTGCCGGTCTCAAGCGGCTTGGGGGCCGAGCGTGGCGAGCGACGACGAGCGAGCGAGGAGAGTGCCTGCTGACCCAGCACTAGGGCGAGCACGCAGGCCGCGCCAAGGAAGACGTACAGGAAGAAGGTCTCTCCGTCTAGACCTTCGGAAACTTCCACAATGTTGATTGTCTGGTTGTAGACTGCCTCCTGTAAAATAAAATATTTGATTCCTTCTATCCTTAATTATATTATGAATATGAATGTGTTCTTTTGTTTTGTGCTAAGATTTAACACTTCTACCAATTGAGGTGTTTGTTGCATAGATGATTTATATAGTCCGGAGCCGTATTTACTATTTACCCAAGAGATTCTGCGCTAAATAACTGCGCGAGAGTCTTAGCTACCTTTAATATAAATCTAGCATATACCTCAAGTAGGTATATGCTAGATATATAAGCTAAAGAAAAAACTGCAAATGAATACCTGGTAATAGTTCCCGCTGGCATCCCTGTAGTTCAACTGAATGTTTAATCCGAAAGGCCTTCCAGCGAACGCCTCACTGGGGATGAAAGAGTACGCAAAGGTGGCCTCTTGCTTTGGCTTAACTTCCTTGTTGTATGGCAAAGCGGTGAAGTTCTGAATGTAGTAGGTGTAGTCCATCGGGTACCGGAAGGAGGCTTCCATGGTCTCCACAAGGTAGTCTTCAGAACCCTTGTTGATGAAGCCAACAAGGAATTCCACAGGGAAACCGGCTTGTAGGTCTGTTGAGATAGAAAAAGAAACCGTTAGAACTTCAAATATGCTAATAGCTGTGTGATTGAACAATATGTGAACATAAACACGCAACTAATACTATAAATGTAAAGACGTTTGACCTTTCTATAATCAATAAACGGTTGAACAGATCTTAAATAAATTTGGCACATTATATAGTTCTCAAGTTCTAAGCAGTCTAAATCGTGGCCAATAGTTAGTTTTATATAATATTTTGGTACTTTTTTAAAGCTACTGCCTTCGTTCGAAATAAAAGATCAACCTAGGTCATGCAACTCAACATTTTCATTAAAAAATTCGAATTTACTTTACGTCTCTTTTTTTCTCCAGATTGCGTTAAGTATAATTACAACCTGTTGAGTAAAATGTTCAACCCCTATTTTTATCAATTAGTTAATGAGCTATAAAATGTAATTAATTACTTAAATACTGCATTACATGTGGATAGAGCATGACCTCATGAGATTATGTGAGCAGTCCATTAGCATTACACATTACAATAAGTGGTAGTCAAATGCATTGTTATGCAAACATGTATTTAACTAGAGCAGTCATATGGAAGGGATAAGCTATTGAGCCACGACTGAAATGTATGTACGTAACTGTACAAAATGCGTATAATGTAATATTACAAAACACAAACAACCTTAAGTGTCCATTGTTAGTCACTGCTCAAAAATATGTGAGATACTTTTATGCCTCAAGTAAAGTTATAAAGAATTAGATTAATATGTTTGCACAAAACTTTGGATACAATATTATTGCTGGTTTGTCACAGGCGCCCTTAAGGTTAAGATATTCTTGTAATTTAAATAAGGAACTTTACTTCCCTGATACCATAGTAGGCAGCTAACTGTATAGTAATAGTATGAGCATTTTGAATCTAATGTGGTTTTAAATAGAGTAAAGAATGCTTCAACTACAACATTGCAGATAGCCATCTTTGGTATTACGGCAGTTTAAGTGGCTTTTGATATCTCAAGTTTTGCAGGCAAGGAACCAAGTTCGAAACCTAGCTGTAATTAGGTAACCAATGAGTTTCTTTCTGGTTATCAATTCTCTTATGTTAAAAAAAAGAACATAGATTTAGGGAAAACATCACTGCATCACAACATCATATTCAGTTTATTTTTATTTTCCAACTGTTTCATTTGCCGACTTTTTTAAAGTTACAATTATTTTTTTAAACTAACTAACCTTAGTTATATGTATGTTTTATACTTATAATTGGTAACTGAAACCTGCATATTTAGACACTAATCTCTCAGGGTTAAGTACAGTCAGTCATATATACCAATATGTATACATGTATTTGGCACTATAGACATATAGTTATAGTACAGTCACGAGATTTAATTATGTACCCACCTTAGGTCCAAAGTCAATCTGACATTCAATACATAACAGTAAGGTTGAGTTTCCTAAAAGTTAAAGATTACTTGACATCTCTAATGACATTGACGATGTCGAGCATATTTTTCTTGAAATGGGTCCCAAATTAACGCTTGTGACCGTACTTATTAGATAAAATAGAGTACTCAAAACTCAAAACTCATACCAAAAGCACTATCTCCATTGTTAGTTACAGGCTTCGTAAACAGGATTGTGGTGTCTATATCCTGCGAGGACTTCACCACAGAGTCATCATCATCACCAACATCGTCTCCGACCACCTGGTTGTCTTCTCCCTCAATGTCCACTACATCATCTAGTTCGTCTTCTTCAGCTCGTGCTAAGATTGTATTAGCTGAAATGAGACAAAAACCAAAGTAAGTATGGGTTAAACAAAAACCAGACAAAAACCTGAGTAAGTATGGATTTTACCGCTTAAGGGTCAGAGTTGTATCTTACAATATAGTTTAAATGTACAATATAGTCAAAGCCATGTTGGTGCAAGTAAGTGCAAATATTACTTTATTTTTAATTTATTGTTAATATATTTTGTAAAATTTAAATCTGCAAACCAGCTCTTTAAAAAAAATACAAACAGTCAAACATAGAACCTCCCCCTTTTTTGAAATCGGGATAAAATAAATAATACTTGTACACTGCTAAATTCTAACTAAATCAAGGGGGTAATTAATTAATAGAAGCATGTCATGGATATAGGTAATCTTTTACTGTTAATTAGCTCAGCTGCAATATGGTAATGACATAAAGATATAATAAATACATAAAGATTATCCTTATTAAAAACCCTGATGTGTTTAATGTATAGTTACATTGCTTGTAAGATTGGGTCTGTAAAACTATTTAAAGTACAGTAAAACACCCTAAATTAAGGCTCTGCTGTCTACTATAAAGTAGTTCTAAGGTGAGTTACTAGATAAAGGTAATAAACCCAGTAAATCTCTAATTTGACCTAGAACTTAAAAGAATAGGACATAGAAGAAAGGTTAAGATCTACGCAGATTAAGATCAAAAGTCATGAACAATTGACTCCAGTTAGGATTTAAATGACATTATCACATGAAACACTCTCCATTACATGCTCAATATGGTACGAAAAGAACAACTTTCACTCATAAACCGTGATTTAAATTGCCACGTCCAAACGGGATTTTGGGGCCTGATAAAAACGTAACTTACCACTTTGAAAGCAAAGAAGGGCCGCAGGTAGCACCAACAACGTTAAATATAACAGCTTCATCTTGATTTGATGTCTTCTATTATAGTCTAAACCGAGAAAATCGAAGGCGACCGTCACTACAGATTACTGGCCATTCACTTGTAAGAGCCGAACACCGCAAGAAACTCGAGGCAAAATGCCAATTTTCTTTCCAACTCGATTGACGTGGAATGTTTTGTCACTAGTGCTGTGGCTTGCGATAGCAACGTTTACGATTCGTTTATCGATTCTCCATATTGTCATTACTATTTCGGAAAAATATTCATTGATAATACATTATTATTGTTATCAAATTATTTTTTAAGTCACACACATATTTTAATAAGACTAAATTAAAGTAAATAATTAATTTAATTAAATTTTGTTTCGGATGTTTCTAAAATTTAAAACTATTTTTGGATGATAAGATAAAGATAAAATTATAAAAAATATCTCTCAGGTGGGCCCTTTTAGATGCACTTCGACTACTTTAGGACCCTACCTTCTCTTTATATACTAGAGTCATGCAAATTTAACAGAAATCTAAACAGCCTGTTATCTCAAGCAAAGGACCTAAAGACCTAAAAGAAGAAAAAACATACACAACTTTCATCAACAAACTGAAAATATTTTTAATTAAGAATTGTTACTACACTTTGTCAGAATAAGTAGAAAATTAATGAATTAAGTAGATGTATAAGAAAGTATTCAACTTGTCATTTTAATTGTTTCCGTGTTAATGTGAATATTTAACATTTTTAGATGTATATAAAAAGAGAGCTTGATTTTATATTTTGAACTTTTTAGTGTAATATTTGTTAATTTTTGTTATTATATTTATTATGTTTAATTTAGTTTTTAAGATTGCTATAGGTACCCTAAAAGGGTCCATGTTTAGAACTATAAGAAGAAATGTAAGACCTCTGTAAACACCATGGATGCAATAAATTGAATATAAAATGTGAAATATAGGATCTTTTGTGCAAAAATTACCTTCTTACAAACTCAGCTGTTCGGATTTGCAGGTTTCCTCACGATATATTTCCTTCACCGTAGGAGCATCGGATTGATAGTTAATGTACATACTTAGAAAAACTCATTTGTACATGGTGACTGCGGGGAATAAAACTCGGTACATACGATCTCGAGTCGACCCTATACGCCACTGGTCCACCGATGCTCTCATGGATTTCTTTAAGTAAGTGGGATTTTACTAGGCTAGGCTAGCAGCAAATTCATTGAAACTGGTCAACTCCTTTGGGCCAGATAACTTGAAGAATGTTAGGAGCTCGGACAGATAAAATGTCTGAATACATAACATTCTTCAAGTTATACCTATTGAAAGTTAATTTCAGTGGGGCCATCGTTGCAGCCCATTCGCAATACCTACATTACCTACATATCTTGAATTTTAGGCCAAACGACTGTGAGATATCTAAGACTATTGATAAATATAATATTTGTAGATGTCCCTTAATCTTCCATTAATTTAATTGACATTTGTATTTTTTGTACTAAGCGATAATGTTTGACATACATAAAAGTTTTTTTTTTAATAAAAGTGAACACATGTCGCTTCTGGTGGCCATCAGCGAACTAATATTATTAAGATAATTCGAGATAAGATTAGACTCCTTTCGTATAAACACAAAAACCTAATTATACAACTGAAGGTTAAATATATTCAACGAAGTCAATGGTCATTCAGTATTTGAATACAAGTGTTTTAATTCAGTCGCATTTCTTCATTTGAATTGGAAAGTTGTAACGATTTAAATCATGGCAAATAGAGGTGCGTTTAATACTAAGAGATTAAATATTTCTAACATGAAATAACTAACTACTTAAGAGTTTTATAAATGATATTAATAAATAAATATAAAATAGTTTATGCATACGATGATATTTTTTTTTATTTACAGTGGCATCTATTTGCCAAAACGTAATTACTAAACGTTGTTACGGTACGGTTACCATACCCCACTATGACTTCAAGCCCAACACATATTCCGTAAGTTGAATATTGAAATAAATTATTTTACTAGTTGTTGTGTTTTTTAGTTGTTGCCGTTGTTGGTAATTCTGTAGCTCTGCCTACCCCACTCTGGGAATAAAGGCGTGAGGTTATGTATATGTATGTATGTATTATTTTACTAGTTGTAAATGTATAAAAAAAGCTTTTGTACGGTCAGGCTTAAAATAAAATAATTAATAACATTTCTTTATTATTTTTTCAATAAATGTAATGGGGAAAAAGGTATAGGAAATTATAATTCGATTCCTAAATTTATAAAGAGGAAATATCTTTATTTTTGTATTTTTGAGTGTGTGTGTATGTTTGTAATGAATAAACTCAAAAACAACTGTGCCGATTTCAAAAATTCTTTCACCATTGGAAAGTTACATTCACCCTGAGTAACATAGGCTATTTTAATTTTTCTGCGTGGACGGAGTTGCGCTACTACGAGAACCTAGTAACGTATAATTTAAACGGAAATATATTTTAGATTTCATAGTATTTACACATGAGCAAAGTAAATTTATTAATGCATAGGTACTCATTTGAATTTTGTTGTTTTACTTAGTAATTAATTTCACCCAGGGACCATCGTACGAAAAAACTGAAAATATCAAAGCTAAAAACATACCACCAGCTGTGTACAATCTGTATAAGAAGCCTATTTTAATTCACCAAGGACGTATGCAATGGCTGTTTGGCAATGATGGAAAGAGATACTTGGATCTTTTTGGAGGCATAGTCACCGTGTCTGTTGGGCACTGTCATCCGTAAGTAAAACTGTTTTTGCTAGCTTATTTTATTACCAACTACGGCTGTGATTCGTGTTGGCCCTCTGTATCCTCTGTCTAGACCTTATATACCCTCTAGGTATAGGCTCGGATAGCCAGAGATGATTTTTCTTAACAGGATTTCTTGTAAATCTTAATTGGATGGAACTATGTCAAATTAACGCGATAAGTCAAATCAGAAGAAGGTAGTTTCCAAAAATTTCCTTCATTAAGTACGTCATTTTAACACTGTTTCATAGTGCCCATCCGAAATAAAACTGCGAGCGAGATAAATAAGTAAAAAATGCAGTTAATGTTTAACGCTTAATAATACAGCTGTCAACACACAACACTGCATGTTTAGTTAAAATTACAACACAATCAATTAAAAACAAAATGTTTTCGTTCGTTTTGCACCTTCTACCACAAACATTGATATTGTTGATAAAAGATTTAGCTGCTTTATTTAGTTAAAATAATAATTACAATCTTATCTAGGTACAATTAGCAGCCAGCCCCTGATAATTCAATTACAAGGTCACATCTTAAATCTGTACCTCCAGTGTAAAGGGGTTAAACTCAAAAGTGTTGATTTTTCAGGAGAGTTAAAAAACGTTTGAAATCTGTTTTCTTCATAGTAAAACGTAAAAAAGTATATTTTTAGCTGTCATTTTAGGTAGTAAACAGGGTAAACTATAAGTTAATTGTTAGTTTACGCTCTTTTTAGTAGTAAAAACAAATAAATTTGCTTTTATAACTTACTTACATCCTTTTACACGAAAAATTAAAATGTGTAAAAGGGTTTAACTAGAGTTTAAATTGTGAAATTAATTGCTTAAGTAAATGTGGTATTGTGTAAAGAGACTTTTTTGAGAACAAACTTTGTACAAGTTTTTAAGAACCGCTTAAACATTGTATATTTAAGTAAGTTTAAGACAAACAAAATAAGATAAAAACAAACTAATCATTTATTCATGAAATAAAACAATGAAATAGAAAACAAAATGGAAAATAAAAACAAAAATTTGGTACAAAAAAAATATATAGTGAAACAAAAATGTACGAGGGTTGCTATGAATATTTTTAGTTAATTAAAAACCATTAATTTTTTTTACAAATTACTTTAATATTTTTCAAAATATACTCCTCCAAGTTCAATACATCACCTCATTCTATAAAACCAATCCTCAAAACATTTAAAAAATGCGTACTGCGGAAGGTCAAAGAAAAGTCGCTCAAATTCTAGTACTGCCCCGTTCGAGTCCGGCCACGCATGATTTTCTTTTTAGTGGGGAACAAGAAATAGTCGCACGGGGCCAGGTCAAGACTGTAGGGTGGATGCGACACCATCCATTGTTATTGCCGCGGTGTGTGCAGGTGCATTATCTTGGTGAAAAAGAATTCCATGAGTGCCGCTCTTTGGACGATCCTCACCAAGTCTGTCAAATGCCTGGGGTAAACAGACCTCTGTGTACCACTGGCTAGTAAATGTTCTTTGATCTTCGAGTGGAACTACAGCTACTGGCCCCCCGCGGCGAAAGAAAACGGCGATCATTTTTTTGTTCACACTACGGCCACGAACAATTTTTAATGGCGGCCCGTCTTCCTCATACACCCATTGCATAGATTGTTGCTTTATTAGAGGGTCATAGCAGTATATCCAGGACTCATCAGTAGTAAGGATATTAGAAATCTGTTGGGAATTGCCTCCGTCGAATTTTTTGAGCATAAACTGGCACCAATCTACTCGCCGGGTTTTTTGCTCTTCGGTCAGCATTTGCGGTATCCAACGCGAAGCGACCTTCCTGACGCCAAGATGATCATGTAAAATGCTTAATACTGCGGGTGATCCAATACCAAGTTCATGCTCTATTTCCCGATGGGTATTATTTCTGCGTTCTTTAATCAACCACTCGGCTTTGATCACGTTTTCTGGCGTTACAGGAGTCGACGGCCGTCCCGGTCTCGACTCATCTTTGAGGCACTCCCGACCCCGCTTAAACTCGCGGTACCAATATGAGATTGTGGCTAACGATGGAGCAGACTCCCCAAATGCGTCGTTTAAATTTTTATTAGATTCCTTAAAGGTTAAGTTCCTTTTGTAGTCGTAGAATATCATAGCACGAAACGATTCTCGCGACAGCTCCATTGCAAGAAACAAAACTGGACTGAAATTTTCAGCAAAAAAAAATAAAAAAAAAGTTGCAAGCGGCCAGTATCAAATTTCATTTTACAAAGAGGTTAATAGCTATATTACCCTTAATTTGCCATACACTTTTAAAAGTAAATGTTGTTAGTTTTTATACAGCTAAAAACTTTCGTAGCAGCCTATGTAGCAAACATTCGGAGAACATAATATTATTTCGTCATCTGAATCTGAAATTTCAGATGGGCCACTACTTGAGTCAACTACGTTTTCGGGTTGTTTTTGTAAGCAAATTGACGCCACAGCGTCAAGAAGGGCAGATAAAATTTCAATGCATATATTTTCTGGTGTCAATGAAACTATATGACGGCCTCGTGTCGCAGCATTGTGTACTCGTTTAGTACCCCTGAAACAATCATAAATTTATAATTTAAAACTTAAAAGAGGTGTTAGATTGGCAGTACCTACTTTTATACACTTCTTTGTTAAATACTTAATTATATTTACTAACTTTTGCCTGTAACCTCGTCCGCGCAGAAGTCGTTTATCGCTACTCCTTCGGTAACTGTTTCATGTATTTTATGTCCTTTCACGGAACTCAAACGATCTTCATACCAAATTTTCATCAATTGAAATTTGGTAACCGTGAAAGCGTAACAAATAATCAAAGAAACAAATAAATAAACAAACTCACTTCCACTTTTGAAATAGGTATTAGTAAAGATTGTTTATAATTTAATTCAACTACAATGAAACAGTAGGTTTAATTTTTTCAATTCTTAACGAAGGCTCTACCCCGCTACTTACTAAGTTTATGAGAATTTTTATATTATACCTTACCTACCTAATTAAATTAAGCAACTTGCTTGATTCCTTTATAGATTTAAACTTAGTACAAACTTACATACATACACATACATACAAACTTACTATACACAAACATACCAACTTATAACTTACATTTTATTTAGAATAGAATAGAAATCGTTGACTCGGTGTTAAAATAAAATGGACATAAAAAACAGCAAAAACATTATAAAAAGTAGAGTAATGCAAACTTAGAATAGGTACTCAATCTAAAATTAACACCGAAAAGGTTGCCACTCAGCATGGTGTCAGGCTTTAGCTTTGATGCGACAAATACGAAAGACGAGTGGACTGTATTAATTAAAATTTACGCACGCATGCTCCGCGACATCAATGAGTTTGTGAAGGTAATAAGACCGTCAATTTGGATGGTAAAATACAAATGATTGCGTTCGGGCTTACCTGGGATCTCCGGTGTGACCGCTTCGCACCATCAGCAGCAGCCAGTTCGAGGGTTAACCCAGCGCTGGATCCAGATAGGCTTCTCCCTTCCCTGCTACACTTAGGACACTATTCCCACTCACACAAGCCAGATCGCAATCTTCTTTGTTAGAATTAATTAGTCTTGAACAGGAGATCGGTATACAGCTGAAATTGCCTTGCTACGAGATTTTATTTTATTAACGACAGCGACAAGCCGCTACGCGGTTTCGAAGTTATAACGGAAGTCTATTCTATCAATGTTGCCAGTCTAAGGCGACACTGGAATCTGACCGTTCTATTGAAACTACCAGATTAAATAATTAATTCGACAATACTGAACAAGCTTATTTAACTCATTAGTTGAAAATGCACAAAGTTTAAAGCAAAATCATACTGTATTTAGTTTAACACCATTTCGTCATAATAAAAACAAAATAATAATCAAATGTTACTTTGTGAAAAATGGTTAAACTCACCGCTCAAGTCAAAATGCGTCGACCAGCTTCGGAACACAAAACAACGTCGCCACTCGTTGTGCTGACCGCGGGCGGGGCGGACTGACTGCTCGCGAGTCGAGCGAGCCGCGTGCACGCCGTCTAATTCCCCTCCCCGCACCGTCCACCGCGCGGTCTAACGACTTTAACCCTTTTGCACAATGCCGATTCCCAATTTGTTAGTAAGAATTTATATACAAATATGAAGTTTATCTAATGTATAAGTCAATTTTATAAAACGGTTTTGTGAAAATTGGTCAATATGAACTTTGACAATTACACTAATCATAAATTAGCATGTGAAGAACGATTAATCTTGTTATTAATCATTTTACATGAAATCGTACAGAATAGGTTAGTTGTGTAAAGTGATCAAAGTAAAGTAATATCACTTTACACGAATTGATATTCTTAAAATTGTTTGTGAGTATTGATTAATCATGAGATTTACCGCTTTTCACGAATTAATCCCGGTGGAGTAATATGGTCTATGTTTAGTTTGATTCTTTTACGCAATAATTTATCAAAAAAGTATTTTGTTTATTGAGATCAAACTAAACTTTAACCATTATTCCTTAACACTATTTGAAAAATCATAATGGTTAAAAAGATAAAATAGAAATTTACCGTTTTGTACAAACTAGTTGCGATTTTGTTCATACTTTAACCCTTTTGCACAATTGCTATCTCAAAAACTAATGGTCGTACAGCCACGAGAGTAAGACCGAACGATGCGCCGTGACGAAATACGTACAATACTAGCAAAATCCACTATTGGGTTAAACTCGAGTTTAACCCCTTTACACTGGAGGTACAGAAATTATTATTTCAGCAAAGTGGTCGCTGCATTAAATGAGCAAGCAAGTAAACTTTGGCACACAACAAACATTTACAGACATCCTAAAATATACGACTACGTAGAAAAGTTAACATCGAAGTTTCCTGGCGACTTAAAGGTACTTAGTTATTTAATATTTTGTAATATTTATAATTTTCATTCTTGATCTGTGTGTTACATTATAACAATAGTACATTGTGTATTAAGGGTGGTAAAGAAAGAATTACAAACGAGGGTCTGTTAGAAGCCCGAAGCCGAAGGCTGAGGGCTTTAATGACTCGAGATTTGTATTTATTTTACCACCCGTGTAACATACAATGTTTTTCATCACAATTGCGAGGAAATGAAATAAAATCAGACAAAAGATCATATTTTTAACTTATTAGCGGCAGACCACAGATTATAGGATATGTCTCGGCAGACTACATCATTGTCTGTGACTTACCACAGCTAATGTCAAACGGGTTCGGAGTCCGATTCTAGTGACAGTCGAGATCAATAGTTTATATGCGAGATTTTTAGGAAATTGTATGCTACTGACATTTCATCTCGAATGAAACTTCATATCGAATGGCACAAGAATTGGGGTCCTGACGTATTGTGATAGTTTGAGTCCACGTGTAATATTTAAAAAAAAAGCTATTACGTACGTTAGAAGCGTAATGGTAAAAAAAGGCCCGCGGGTATTATTTTGGATTTACGGTCGATTTTTCTAGCATGTTAGGACACTATTTACGAGCAAGTGTGATGAAAAGTATATTACGTGACTCAATATTTAGAATCCGTGCCCGTACTAGGTAAAAGTATATAGGTACTTTACGAAATTACCATTTTAAATGAAGTTACTTTTTAGGTCGTATACCTAGTTAACAGTGGTACTGAAGCAAACGAGCTAGCAATCTTGCTGGCTAAGTCATACACAGGAAACAACGACATCATATCACTGCAAGGCAGTTACCATGGGTACTCCAACATTATGCAAGGATTGACTGCGACCCAGTGCTACCGGATGCCGGTACCAGTGCCTTCAGGAATTCATCATGTTAGTAATCTTAACTAAGAGGGATCTTACAGCTTACGCATCAAAAATCTAAGGAGTTCTATAGTAGTCTACTGAAATGTTAATGTTTCTTGAGTAAAAAAACATGGGTCATTGTATTTTCAACAGGCAATGCTGCCAGATCCATTCCGTGGTATTTGGGGTGGTTGTCGGGATTCTCTGTCCCAAGTACCTGGATCGTGCTCCTGCCCTGGAGACTGTGTTCAGTCTGATAAATATGTTGATCAGCTTAATGAGGTATGTATCCCCTAATTTATTTTTATACACACATGCATATATAATATATATGTATACAAATCTTTAGTTCCCCTGCATATAGTTATGCAGGGCTAACTTCCAGTAATATGCATATTCACTAGAAATGGTAAAAAAAAAATTTCGCTATCATAAGTCTAAAAATGTATCTAAAAGGAGGAAAATACAAACTTTATTAAGTTATTGATTTGAGATAATCTTTCAGCTGCTGGATAATTCTGTACCTAAAGGCAAAGTAGCTGCATTCTTTGCGGAATCAATACAAGGAGTGAACGGTACCGTTCAGTTTCCGAAAGGTTACTTGAGAAAAGCACAGGAACTGATAAGGAAAAACGGTGGTGTTTATGTCGCCGACGAGGTAACTTGGACTCCAAAAACCGCCTTTTATTATTCATGATATTTTTTTTATTATTTATTAAATCGATATTACTTACTCGTAACCCAATAATTTATGGCCGATAATAATTTCGAAAGTTTAGTACTGAAAAATCCACAAGTTGTACTTGGCATAAGGAGATGAAAGAGCCGAATTTGGCATGGATGACATCATTAACACCATACTGTTAATGATTAAAAAATAAGAAATGAAGTTTGATTCTGGATTACTAAAGACCTTGTTTTGTATTTCAGGTACAAACAGGCTTCGGTAGATTAGGAGATGCGTTTTGGGGTTTCGAAACCCATGGTGTTGTGCCTGACATTGTAACGATGGCTAAAGGAATCGGCAATGGTTTCCCACTAGGAGCGGTTGTCACTACAAAAGAGATTGCTGAGGCACACACACGCGCCACTTATTTCAATACTTTCGGTGGGAACGCACTGGCTTCCACTGTTGGTGAAGCTGTGCTAAACGTAAGTATTTGTTTTGAAACATTGAGTCTCGAAATATTAATTGCCTATAGCACTACATAGTAAAGTCTTCTGAAAAAGGGCAGTGCTTTTACTAAAAGACAACTCAGTCCAGTTTCGCCAAAAATGAGTTTTACATGGAATTTCCGCTTATTATGCGTGTATGCACAACTTGTAACTCTTTCGATTTTACAGGTGATCGAAGAAGAAAATCTTCAACTAAACTGCAAAGAAATCGGGGCGTACTTTATGGAAAATTTAACACAATTGCAGAAGACTTACCCAATAATCGGTGATATACGAGGCAAGGGACTGATGCTTGGAATTGAGCTAGTTAAACCCGGCATAAAGGAAGCTTTAAGCGTAGCTGATGTCTCGGATATTCAAGAAAATATTAAAGATCTTGGGATTTTAATTGGACGTGGTGGAAAATATAACAATGTGAGATATATTTTATTCAATATTTTGCTTATTATTTATTTATTATTTCAGAACAATGATAATTTTGGTATATTTATTAACCATAAGGTTTGTTTTTATTTGTTTTAGGTCTTGAGGATAAAACCACCCATGTGTATAACAAGGAAAGATGTTGATTTCACGATTTCGGTTTTGGACCAATCTCTGAAGCAGAATTAATAATTATTTATGAATGTTTTATTAATAAACCTTCTAATAAATAAACAAAACCGTTTTTTTGTTCGTAGCCTACATCTACATCACTAGTAGGAGTTTTCGCGTTTATCGAGCTAGTTAAGAAATTACTTATTTATAGTACGATTGGATTGCAACCAACGCAAAAATCAATATGCTTTTTATCCAAGACTTTTATTTATAAAATGTAATTAACTGGCTGGCTAATCTTTAATATAAATTAAATTAAAAAAATATGAAAGTTGTACCTATTTCTAAACGTAAAATATAAGTCAGATCAAGGACTCAGATGACATAATGACAGCTCTGGACATTTTATAAATAAATGTCAGAAAAAAAAAGCGCGGGAACTGTTGATTGAGAAAGGCGCACTTTTTGTAAAATATTTTTGGAAAAATCCTTTTTCCTGTATTAACTGTATATATTGTTGTGAAATTGGTCTGTATACATTTAGTTAATAAGGTTTTTGTAATATAGAGATGGGGGGGGCCCCAAAGCGACCCAAACACTCCGGCTCTGCCGATGATCCCGAGGTAGCCGAAGAAAAATATAGGGTTTATCAAGTCAGGAGTTATGCGAGAAAATACCCGGAAAACTCAAACAAAACCGAGTTCGTAGTTTTCTTGGCTCACGGCAAAGTTGACAGCCCAATAACAGATAGAGACCGCCTGAAACTCTCTGAGGCGATTCGCAAGTACTGCGTCTCCGGCATTTTACATCTGAGGCCGATAAATAGATACAAAGTTGGTGTAACTTTTGATTTATCAAATAACGCCAATGTATTCTTACAGAATACCAAATTGTTAGACGACTTGGACATGGTGGCTACAATACCTGCAGCGGACACCGAAGTCACGGGGGTTCTGACTTCAGTTCCCACAGAAATGTCAAATAAAAAAATTTTTTCGTTGATAGGAAGCTCGAGGAACGTAATCCAGGTCCGGCGTTTCATGAGGAGAATGCGTGGTGAAGATGGCGCTGTGTCATATCTACCTACACAGACTGTCGCGGTCACCTTCGCTTCAACTCAACTGCCCGAACATGTTTTCCTTGATCACTGGAGACACGAGGTCAGCCTATATATTCCTCCAGTTAAACAGTGCCTGCGCTGCATGCGTTTTGGCCACATTGCAAAATTTTGTAAGAATGCAGAGGTCTGTTCTATATGCACAGAAAATCACAGCTTCCGGTCTTGCTCTGTACAGTCAGCTAATGCCAAATGTGCAAACTGTGGTGGCAACCATGTTGCCATAGCAGCAGCATGCCCAATGAAAAAACAAAAAATAGAAGAAAACAAAATAAAATCTCGGTCGGTTAAATATGCAGATCTATTTAATGAGAAATCTTTCCCGCAGCTAAACGCTAAATCTATAGAAACACACATAAACAATCTTACAAAATCAGACATATTTATGAATTTACTTGTAGAGTCAATAATGAAACTAGTTTCAAATAAAACTACACCAATTAACTCATCATCCATAAAAGAAAGTTTAAGATCCACCTTTAGCAAAAAAACTTAATTAGTAAACTAATGGATATATTAAATATAATTCAATGGAATGCACAAAGTATTGTTAGTAATAAATTGGTACTAAGTAATTTTTTGTACGAAAACAATATACATATAGGTATTATATCAGAAACTTGGTTAAGACCAAACCAACGGTTTAACATTAGAGGTTACAATATTGAAAGAAATGACACTGGTAACAAACATAATGGAGTGGCTATTCTGATTCATAATAGTATTTCATATTCAAAAATAGTTACGAAATTTGATGATTCCATACAAAATATTGGAGTTCGTATAGTGGTTGGTAATAAAGAAATCAGTATCATTAGTTTTTATAGCCCAAAAAACTGCAATCCAGTATTTAGTAAAAATAAATTTGATGCTTTAATAAAGTCTGTTCCCGGTCCTATGATTTTTGCTGGTGATTTCAATGCTCATCATATTACTTGGGGATGTGGTTCCACTACTCCACGTGGTAGAGATGTCCTTGAAATAATTGAAGACAATAATCTAGTGCTTCTTAATGATGGTCTTCCAACTACAGTTGGTTCTTTAAGTTGGCGACCAAACGCTCTTGATTTAACTTTGGTTAGTCCATCTTTGGCTTTGTCCTGTGACTGGTCTGTTCATAATGATCCACTTGGTAGCTATCACCTTCCTGTAATAATAAATATCTCCATTAATAATCATTGTAACGTCGATCTTAGTCAAAATAGCATGTTATGTTTTCCTAAATTTACTAACTTTAAACTGGTGGATTGGAAAAAATATCAAGATAAAACTGATACTTTGTTGTCTAATTTTAATGTTTCATCTTATTCTCCTCTGGAAGCTTATTCCTTATTCTGTAAGACTCTTAAATGTGCCATTGAATCATCTTTACCTGCTCAACTTAGTTCCTCAAATAATTATACATCTCTTTCTAGAAAGTCAGGAAGAAAGCCCTCTTTACCTTGGTGGAATGCTAAATGTTCTGAAGCCGTACAAAAATCCAAAAGTGCTTATGTTAATTTTAAAAATAACCCTTCTGAACAGTTATATTTAGAATTTAAAAGGTTACAAGCTTTTAAAAAACTTACCTTGAAACAGGAAAGAGCAAGAAGCTGGGCATCATTGTGTAGTTCATTTCATCGTTGTACTCCTCTCTCTGTTATCTGGAAATACATGCGTAAATTCAATAAGTCATATATTCCTAACAATAGTAATAATTGTAGTTGGGTACCTAAATTTCTTCAAAAATATACTCCAGATCATGTTAACAATAAACAAAATTTTTCGATGAACACTTGTGTAAGTAACTCTAATAATATTTTTTTAACACAACCCTTTACTTTATCAGAATTGAAATCTGCTGTATTATCTAGAAAAGATAGTGCTTTTGGTCTCGACGGAATACCCTACAAAATGCTAAAAAACTTGAAAGAAAAGAGTCTATTAATATTATTGTATATTTTAAATCATCTTTGGGTTAGTAATGAAATACCTTCATCCTGGAAGACAGACTGCTTGATTCCTATTATAAAACCAGGTAAACCTCAACTAAATGTAGATTCATATAGGCCAATTGCCCTGACATCTTGTGTTGGTAAAATATTTGAACAACTTCTGAAACAAAGGTTGGAGTTTTTTGTTGAAAGTAATAATATATTGCCATCTAACCAGTTTGGGTTTCGTAGAGGTCGATCATCTGCAGAGAGTTTTTGTCAGTTGCAACTTGACATCCAAAATAGCTTAACTAATCGAAATTGTTCTGTGTCTGTTTTCTTCGATATTGCAGGAGCATTTAATAGTGTCAATATTGATGTGCTTTCTATTGAACTGCTTTCTATTGGGCTCCCTGGGAAAGTGATTCAATGGATTAGCAACTTTCTGTCTGAAAGAACAGTTTTTGTTAAACATAATGGTTATCTTTATGGACCTAGACTTGCATCTGTTGGGGTGTGTCAAGGTGGAATTTTGTCGCCTCTAATCTTCATACTCTACATTCGTCGTTTAAATTTAATCTTGGGATCAAATGTTAAAAATCTGCAGTTTGCTGATGATCTAGTTGTTTATGCAAGTGGTACAAACTTAACAAACTTGGCTTATATCATTAATAATGCTTTAAATAACTTGTTCCAATATTTTTCGTACCTAAATCTTGATGTCAATCCTCTCAAATCAAAACTGCTCGTTTTTGGGAAAAAAAGTGCAATAATGCCTAATGTTTACTATAATAATATTGTCATTCCTATTTCTCTAGAAACAAAATTTTTAGGTGTCATACTAACTCATAATCTATCTTGGAAAAAATATATTGATAAAATTACTGCAACAGCTAACAAAGCATTCAATATCTTACGATCTTTAGCCTCAACTTATTGGGGTGCTGACCCCAAAATTCTACTACTTTTATATAAATCAATGATTCGCAGTCACTTTGAGTATGGTTTCTTATGTTTTGCTGGTGATAGTAAGCTTGTATATATTTTAGATAAAATACAAAATAAAAGTATGCGTCTGATAACTGGTGCTTTTAAAAGCACACCTATAAATGTCATGCAAGTCGAATGTAACCTTCCTCCGTTGTCTATTAGATTCAGCTATTTAAAGGAAAAATTTGTCTTAAAACTGTTTTCGTCTAATAATCAGTTATTGTCCAATTTAATTGCATTACCATGTGTTCCGCCTCGAAATCCTTTATACATTCTTCAGAATTTAACGGAATTACGGAGTCTCCTTGACAGTTCCAACATTTACAAACCATCTTCTTGGGTGTTGCCATGTTACAATGGCAGTTTTGAAAGTAAATTTCCTGCGATGAAAATTGTTATTGACAGTAAATTATCGTCTAAAGAGGAAGTTAATTGCAATCTATCTAAATGGCATGATCATCGTTTGATTTATACTGATGGGTCTAAAATGGACTCTAATGTCTCTTTTGCCATTTTTGATACTTCTCTAAATATTGGTTTGGGTTATAAATTAGATAAAAATTGTAGTATATTTACAGCTGAAGCAGTAGCTATTCTTGCAGCTTTAAAACATATCAAGCATCAGAATCAAGGATTTCAAAAATGGCTTATTGTTAGTGATTCCATGAGCGTACTAATAAATTTAGATAATCATAAATTGCATGCTAAAACAAATTACTTAATTTTTGACATTAAACAGTTATGGTACGATCTTTTTGTTACCAATAAAATAATAGTTAGTTTCATGTGGGTTCCGTCTCACATAGGTGTCGTAGGGAATGAAAAAGCTGATTATTTAGCAAAATCAATTAATAATTTACATTCTGAAACTTCTTGCTTTAATGTCTCGATTCCTTATACAGATCTAATTAATATCCTAAAAGAAAGAATGATTACAAAATGGAAAATGCACTGGAATCATACTATACAAGTAGAAAATAAGGGACTTTGGTATGCTCCTTTTAATGTTATGATTAATAGCAAACCATGGTTTTGTAAAAGTAACTACTACATAAATAGAAATTTCTACTCAACTATTTTACGCCTTCGTTTTGGTCATTGCCGGTTGAATTTCCATCTTCATCGTTTAAAAATGGTTGATAGCCCTATTTGCTCTCATTGCAATTCTCATGAAGAAACCATTCCGCACATCATCTTCGACTGTTCATCCTTCGGCATTCAGCGCCTTGTGTTGTTGGATGAATTAACTAAAATTTATGAGTCTCATTTGGTCCCGCATGACATAATAAAGCTTCTTGTAAATAATTGTACATACTCACCTTTGTATAAATTCATTGTTAGCACTGTTGGAGAAATATAGTATAATATTGTAAATAATTCTGATATGTTTGTATATATATATATATATATTGTGAATACCGCAGACTTATCTGTGATGATATTTATTGACTGGATTATTCTTGAAAATGAGGACTGTGTTCTTACTTGATTTGGACTACCTGAACTGGACTTGATAAAATAAAAATATAACACTGAAGACTTTAACACCGGATTTGACTATAAGTATTGAAACAACTGAAGACAACTCACCACTGGATTTGACTATAATTTAATTTATATAACTGAAGACTTATAATGGATTTTACTACTCAAGTTTACATAGAAACAACTGAAGATTTATACTGAAGACTTTTATAAGGGATTTTACTTCTCGCCATTTTATGTTCATGAAAAGGAGAATTACTGAAGACGAGGCAGCATGGCTTTTGGCCCTAGCCTGTTCGTAAAGGACAAATGAAAAAAAAAAAAAAAAAAAAATGTCATTTTATTCCGATAGCCGATAAGCGACAAGAGTGTTTTAAATAATTAAAAAATGGTTTTCAAATGCCAAGAGGACAGTTTTCTGAAGGAGGTAAATAATCCAGGATAAAGGACATAATTATTTTACCTGTTCAAAAAGTTCGAATGCCGAGTTTCCGGGTATTATTTTCAGTTCACGTCGAAAGTGGTATCGTGTGAGAAAACTTCGGAGCCAGTAATAGAATATGGGAAAACTTCGAAGTTCGAGGGATATCAGATTACATTGGAGAATACTGTACTGTTCCCTGCTGGCGGTGGACAGGTAAAAAAAATATGATGCGATATTTTGTTTTGTTTTTTGACTAGTAGTTTTTGATTTTCTTGATATTAGATAAACTAGTTTGCCGTGTCTGCCCGGATCGCTACCACCATTTTACCCCTCATGTATAATGATAGTGGCTAGCTATAGGTGCCGTTTAATTAGCCTGAAAATGTTAGGGATAATTCCATTCTACTACTTTCGAAAAAAGCATAATAAATGGTTAGCATTAGAAAAATCACATCTCTTTTATTAGGCATACAATCAAATAAAATGACATTCATTCAGCATAACAATAATATTCTTGTTATTATAAATTTTAAGTCAATATCTTTTTACTAGGATAGGTTACAACTTACAACTGTTACTAAATTAGTAATGATCAAAGACTTTAGAAAGGTCTACTTTTAACATTATGTTTTAACAAATTATTAATTTAATTTTTATGCATTATAATTATTATATCATTGGTTTATTACAGGAATCGAAATTATGCAATTTGTATTATGCAAAATGAAATTGTTATTCAAGTCATTACACACCCTATAGCCTCATAGTCCTCAGGGTTGTCAATGGTTGAAAATAAATTGAATATCTTTTTACATGAACTCATTACAAATATATTCAGAGTTTAAATTATTTTGAGTTTCCTTATTAAATTAAAGTTTTAACAGCACTAGTTCTTAATGTCTGATAAAGTAAATTAAGTTTACAACTAGCAAGCTTAACTTGTGGAGCGCTGTGTGCACCATGTTGCGACAAGTCATCATAATATAAGGTGGCAATTAATTAACATTATTTATATCAATGTCAAGTAACCATGTGTAATCGGACCAGATGTCTGGTTGTTATGATCTCTGATCATACTTATTTTATGATTCCATAGCCTCACGATGTCGGTTGGCTAAATGGCACAGAAGTTGTTCAAGTATTGCGTAAAGGAGATGATGCGTTGCATTTCACACGGGACCCGTTGGAAGTGGGTGCTGTTGTTGAGCAGAAGGTCAACTGGGAGAGGCGGTTTGATCACATGCAACAGCATACGGGTACGTATTAAGAAACTGAGCCTATATTCTACTCGGTAAAACAAAATTGCTTTTCACTTGTTCCCTAACAATATTGTCAATACGTTGATAACTGTTATTTACTTGACAGTAATAGCAACCGAGCTAAAAACAATACAATAACATGTTTAAAGCAATATTGTTTTACCAAATTGTATCTCTATATCCAGTTTAAGTGTTATGTTTCCTTCCAATTCATTCATATTAAACGTGACAGAGATCAATTCCAAAGTTTCTGAAAAATTAACGATTACCGCACCAGATTCATGAAAACTATTTATATAAATTATTTATCAGAACACTGTACCAGGACAAAAGACAATGTTGATTTTTTACTTAGTACGTATTTGTTATTTGTAGTTTGCAACATACGAGGCCCCTATACAAGGTGATCTAAGTCGCAGAACCCCTCCTATGGAACCTCGTATGGCCATCGATCTAATTTAAGAACATTTGTCAAAGTGACTTTTAACTTTAGTTGACTGACACTAAGGATTATATTTGGACTAACGAAATTTGACGTGGCCTTATGCGGTAAGACCGATCCTTGGGATACACCTGGCTCTGACAGTGACTGTCATTCTGCTATGAAAATTACCCTGTATTCTTTGTTCCAGGCCAGCATCTTCTCTCAGCGATTCTAGAAAAAGAGCACAAGCTCCCCACCACTAGCTGGTGGCTGGGGGCCGAGGAGTGTCACGTGGAGCTGGACGCCATTAAAGTTCCCGATGACGTCATAATGAAGGTGGAGGAACGGTGCAACGACCTCATACGGCAGGGGAAGTCCGTCAATGTGAAGTTTTGTAAAATGGGAGATGAGGATTTAGACGAGGTGAGTGAACTAATTCTAGTCCGTGCATTGATAACAGTAACTTTCTCTTTTTTTCTAATGTTCCAAAAGTTTTTTTTTTTATTCATTTACATACTGAAAATGAGCTGACTGAAAATCAGCGCTGCAGGTGTTTAACACCTCAGCATTAGGGTGCGGCTCCACTGAGGCGGAGATGAGCGGAGCGGAGCGGAGCTGTGCCAATATTAACCAATAGAAGGCGCATGCGGTCACGTCGAGCGCGCCTTGCGCACGTTAGTTTAGATTCTATTGGTTAATATTGGCACAGCACCGCTCATCTCCGCCTCAGTGGAGCCGCAGCCTTATGCTGAGCCAGTGTTCACTGCTGCGAAGACACACTCACTACTACTCTTTTTATTGAATAGAATATAATAAAATAGAATATAAATTTATTTGACACCAAAAAAATAAAATAAACAACACACTTTGAAACATAATGCACGAGTTGTGGTGCCAAAAAGGTTCCAACTCAGCATAATGCTGTGGTCAGGGGACCACAGCGCTGGTGTTCGGTTTGCTTTTTCTTTTCTGTGTGTCATGTGTGTAGTGAATAAAATGTATTTTTCTTTTCTTTTCTTTCTTACTGAGAAAATAAACCAATTTCAGATGATAGCTAAAGAGCTTAAACGCCACAATGTGTCATGTTATTTTCTACGTCACAGCTAGTGCTGACGTGCTGAAAATGACGTCATTCCGACTAGTCCAACGCAGACAAACACTGATAATATTATTTTTTCTCAGTAAATATAATCAATAAAAAATACAAAAGTGCCATAGAAACTGTGTGTGGTAGGACCTCATGCAGAGGTTGCTCGTTTCTAACGTTTAACCCACTAACCTTGCTGCACAGTATTCTCATTCTCACTGTTCTGCTATGACTAGCATTGAGGCAATTCATCGCTTTTTTCATATCCACTTTTTGCCAAGCTATATTTACTGTACTCTATTTATGTTTTCTTAAATACCTACCGACGAATGACTTCAAACGACTAACTGTTGAGTTTCTTGCGGCGTTTCTTCTCAGCAGGTCTCTTGCGAAGCGCTGGTAGATTTTTGACGTGTAAAAGTGCCCGTGCGGCCTACTTACTGAATAAACATCTTTTATCTTTTATCTTTTTTTACCTAATAATCCCTCAATCTTAAACACTTGTAATATTTCCCCGCGTGGTTGCCGGGTTAGAAACTTAGAATAGTACCTACCACTCCATGTCCTCCCGTGGATGTCGTAAGAGACGACTAAGGGAATAAAGGCTGTGTAGTACTGTTAGGCGATGGGCTTGCAACCTGTCACTAATACACTGGTAAACATCTTAGCCTAATTGTGCAAAATGTGGTTACTGAATTATTAACAAGTTTTTAGAGTTGATGGTAATTCTATAGCTCTGCCTACCTCACTCTGGGAATAAAGGCGTGAGCGTGTTATGTATGTATGTACAGTCGCGGAATGAAAAGGTTGACCACCTTAAGATCTGTTTTTGCTTGCTGAGTATAAGTTATCTTATCAGTATCTGCTTATCGCGCGAGTATGACACATTCCGTCATAATGAATGTCACTTCACTACATGGTTACCATGGTCACGTATAAACAACAGCCACCATTGGTTCAAACTGAACTCAAGTCTTTATTGGTTGTTACAAAAGTGTTGTTATGGTCACGCATAAACAACAGCCACTATTGGTTAACTGAACTTAGTCTTTATTGGTCATTACAAAAGGGTTGCTATGGTCACGTATAAACAACAGCCACTATTGGTACAATATTATTTCTCTCGTCAGTTAAACAGTTTAAAAAGGTAACATGTGCTTGCAACGCGTAAATTAATTTATTTGAAAACTGGTCAACCTTTTCGTCCTGCGACTGTACTTATAATATTCCAGGCTCACACCAGAGGCCTGCCAAAAGACTGCATGGCTACAATTCGCATCATCTGCATAGAGAACGTCGACGAGAACATGTGTTGCGGAACCCACGTGTCCAATCTAAGCCAATTGCAAACTATTAAGTTGTTAGGCGTCGAGCCCGGAAAGAAGGGAAAGACTAATCTGAGATTTGTAGTCGGTAATCGAGTTAAGAAGACCTTCCAAAAAATGCTGGATCGGGAGAAGGCGATGACTGGACTTCTCAAGTATGTGGAAGTGCACCTATTGTCATTCGTTCCGTTATCCTACTAATATTATAAATACGCAAGTTTGTGTGTGTGTTAGTTTGTTATTCCTTTACGCTGCAACGTCCGGGTGAATTTGGATGAAATTTGAAATAGAGATAGGCTACTTTTAAATCCGGAAAATTTAAAAGTTTTTGGGCATAACACACTCTGAATCCTCTGTAATATTGATGTTTTTTTTGTTGTGTCGTAACTGTCGTACGTATAGTATTCTAAAAAAAACCGAGTCTGTCTTGACACGCGATTTAGACGCAGCCATACTAAGCCAGCATGAACTTTACAACCTTTTTTATGCCTTACGTCAAATGCAAAATGTGTCACTCGCTCACTCGCACACCTAACATGTTTGCTATGCTATGCAAATTACAATTGATAAGGAACAGTCTATTTTCATCCTGAACTTGTGTCGGCTGTGGCCGACGGCGGTAGCGCCACGACTTTCAGTTGTCGGCCAGACAGAGCCAACCGTGGCGTTCTGAAATTACCAGGGACCGACCCGCTATCCCATTCAAAGGGTTTCGAGTGGGTTTTTATAAGGTTTTATTTAGAAAAGCCGTATCGCTTGAAAGCCTACCGATTTGTTTTTTAAAGTGCTATTTATAAGGGTTACCCTTACCAAATCGGTTCCGTGTACGTCTTGCCCGATTTTGCTTTTGTAGCGCTATATTTTGAGTGATACCAATATCGCTTTAACTTAAAAAAGCCGTTCGTTTGGCTTTTTATGCGCTATTTATAAGGGTTACCCTTATAAAAAGCCGTTCTATTGGTTTTTTAAGCCCTATTTTTAAGGGTTACCCTTGTATTGATTATGCAATAAGAGGGATATCAATTTACTGCTGCTCTTTAGGTTTCCCTTATGTGAATGTCTAGTTTAACAAACAAGTAAGTCCTATATTTATTCCAAAGGGGTTATTCTTTAAGTGGGTTGCACTTCGAGAGGTAAGTCTTTCAAAGGCTTTTATCGGGGAATGGGTGGTCGGGTCCCTGGAATTTACCACTACAAGGTTAAAAATTTACCACTCCTATTTCAGAAACGACGCAAGCAAACACGAGGAGCTGGTTCAAAAACTGCAAAAAAACTTGAAAATAACCAGTAAGAATCTGCAGAATGTTTTAATAGAACTAGCTCAAGTCGAGATAGAGAGGATCAAAACTGAGAAGCCTAAGTTTGTGTTCATGTTCAAGAAGGAAGCGACGCCGGAGTTCAACAGGGCGGTGTGCAAGGGGGTAGAGGGGGAGGGGCTGTTCATGTTTCTGGCCGCCGAGGACCCTGATAAGCCGAAAGAGGGGCAGATTATTATTCAAGGGCCGGAGGAACATTGCAGCGCGTTAGGAAACCAGTAAGTTGCTTTAAAGATCTTTCAAAGCGGCTCGTCGGTGGTATGCCCGTGATCCTACTGACCAAAATTAGTATCACAAATATAAGGTAGGTTTAGGTTCTGTTAGTTCTACAGATGGCCAAAACGACCAGAAATAGGAGCTCCGCGCCAGCGCAGCTCCGTCGACCCTGTTAATTTGATATTCAAATAAAAATCATTGGTCAGTAGGACCACGGGCAAAAAAGGACCTGCTCGACGCAATTCAGATCCAAAATGCTGGCCTTTAAGCATTGCCATTCAACGTGGCAATGTTACCAGCATTTTGGGAACGATACCCACTGGTTGTTTTTATAGTTTATTTTTCCATTATATGTATAATAACTTAATAACTTCTTAATATCAATAGGCGTCTTAGTTATTTAAGACTGCGCCGAGCGTACGCCGGCTGTACAGTCGCGCCCTCATTACTTTTATTATGTTTTCTAATAAACTAAAGTAGTTTCCTGAAATTGGACAGTATGTTTTTGTACTACAAATGAAAACACAACTTATAGGGTATATCACATAGTTTAATAACAATTCACCTTTGAGTTATCAACTTAACGGAAAAAAGTAGCCACCTTTTCCCGTTAAGCTGACTACTCAAAGGGTAATTGTTATTAAAGTTTGTTACGTATCCCATAAATTGTGTATTTATTTGCGCTACAAAAACTTATCGTTTGATTGCAAGGAAATCCTTTAGTTAATTAGAAAACACAATAATAGTAATGAGGGCGCCACTGGACGCTCGGCGTTTGCTCGGCGCAGTCTTAACCTTTTGAATTTAAAGCCCTTACGTCAAATACAAAATGTGTCACACATCACACGCCATACATGTTAGCTATGGTATGTAAATTACAATTTAATTAATACGAAATAAATCAATTTGGTAGCGTCAATGGCACGATTTTTAAAGGCGCGTTCAAAAAATGGGTATGATCTTTTTTATGTATTACTACCTCCCAAAGTAAAAAGACAGTTTACGGGCATAGACCTTATACTGCCTTTTTCTTTTGGACTGTAGAGCGGGGCGTTAATGTCTATTTTTAAATCGTGAACGAGACGCCATAGCAGACTTAAAATTGCCCCTTAAATTTACTGAAAGATTAAAATAAAAAAAACAAGATCGAGCTTCGTCGGGTTTTGTTTATTGAAAGAGTAAAATCATCTGTTTTTTTTTTGCATGTAAACTGCTAAATCGATTTTGATGAACAAGATCTATGTAAATGGCGTCGAAGTAAAAGCTAGTAATCATGGTTTTAGACAATAAATCGTAGTATTTATAAGTACTGATGAACTTTTTTTTTCAGAATAACTGAACTACTTAAAGGCAAAGGTGCATTCAAGAATGGAAAGTTCCAGGGCAAAGCCGGGGATTTAGGGTCAATTAATAAATGCAAGAAACTGATTGAGGATTACTTTAATAACATAAACATATAACTTGTAGTTGTCATTCAAGTGTCAATTTTGGTTGTACTTTTACGCGCGCGCGCGAGACGGACGTGTCGCTTGTAATTATTATTTAACGTTGCTCTAACATATACTGTTACTGTAATGGCATTTAAGTGCAGTGGCTGTGAGACGAATATTTTCAGTCTCCAATACATGAAATGCTCAAATGTCAAATGTAAAAAGACTTATGATTTAAAGTGTATCGCCATGCCGCAGAGGGATTTTGAAGATCTGTCCGAAGATTGTAAGGAGAAATGGATATGTCCCGAGTGTGCGTATCAAAAGCCAAAAAGTGATAACACCAAGACTCCGATTCGGGGTCTTCTGAATGACACTTATAACACCTCTACAGATTTTGTCAACACGAAGCGGGGAAGTCGCCCCGGGTCGAACGCCACCGATGATCATGATCATGATTATGATCGCAACGTAGAACTGATTGCCGAGATGAAGCAGTTTCGATTGGAAGTCATGGCGAGTTTAGATAACCAGGCCAAACATTTTGAACAAATGTTACAACTGTTTTGCGAGACTAGAAACGATATAAAAGAAATCGATCGTAAAATGAGGGTACTTGAGGAAAAAATATCTAAAAAATAGACCAGTGACTAAAATATCAACATCTTCTGTTGAAAAAAACAAGGAGAAGCAAAAAATGGAACTGGAGTCTTCCTCGTCATCCAGTACCGAATCATATGCTAGTATAACGCAGATAAATAAAAACCAGACAAAACGGGCAAAAGATGTCTCGTCACCTAATAGTACGGTTGGGGCCACGAAAACCTCGCTTGTACCTCTTGATGCGCGTGACTTGGCGGAAACAAATATCGATCTTCAATTGGACGCTGAAGAAAAAGATCCTGAAAAGGAATGGATAGTGGCATCCCGTAGGAAGCAAAAGCAGAAAGTTATGAAGGGTGAGAGTACAAGTTTGGGAATACAAGCTATGGAAAAGAAGAAACACCTTCATGTTTGGCGTTTGCGGTCCGAAACAACGCCAGACCAAATGGAGTGTCATGTAAAGTCCATTTGTGGAGCCGAGGTCTGTGTTGCAATTGAGAAAATAAAACATAAGACTGAGAGAGGCTACGCATCTTTTATAGAGGGAGTTCCTGAACGTTTCTTTGGTGCTATTAGTCAAGCAAACGTTTGGCCACGTGACGCGGAATTTAGTGAGTGGATTTGGTTTCGAAAATCGTCAAAAGCCGAGAGAAAGTAAATCTATAGAAATTCTATATCAAAACGTAAGAGGTCTCAGGACAAAAACCACCGAATTTCTAGCCTTTATACAATCGTCTTCATCGGAGTTATTCGCAATAACAGAAAGTGGTTGTAATGCTTCTATTTACGATACTGAACTGGTACCGCCGGGTTATCATATATTACGTTGTGATAGAACGGACGGTCGTAAACAAGGAGGCGCGCTTTTAGTGGCCACACCGCGGTTCGAGTTACGTCAGGTGAAGTGCGATAGCATAAATCTAAACGCCCATGCGTTCGAACTTATTGGTGCAACAATATACTTAAATAATAAGTTTTTATTTGCTTGCTTTGTGTTATATATTCCGCCGAAAACAAATGAGAGCGAGTATATGCTAATGTTTCACTTGTTAGAAGGTTTTTGTGTAAAGTATAGTGGAAAATTAATTGTGCTTGGAGATTTTAATTTATTTTCTTGTAATGAAAATGTACGTGTATATTATGATTATTTTGTGACATATTGTGAATTCGTTCAGAACAATGGAATACCGAATTGTAGTGGTAGGCAACTGGATTTAGTGTTGAGCGGTGCGGGAGTGCACGGGCCGGTGACGGTGCGAGCGGCGGATGAGGGTGCGCTGCCGGTGGACCCGTGCCACCCGCCACTCGCGGTGCGCGTTGGCGCGGATTATCTCGCTGCAGTGAGTATTGCGTCAAACCTATTACTTAACGATTTTAGCCAAACAGGTTTACCACTTAATCAATGGAATTTTGCTAAGGCGAACTTTAATTTTCTTTACAACTCACTTGCAAACATAGACTGGGCAGCTCTTTATGACTTAAATAGCCTTGACGAGGCAGTAAATTATTTTTACAGTATACTTTATACGGTGTTTAACAGTTGTGTCCCTATTAAGAAACGGAAGCTAATGACATCTCAGTACTCATACCCGGAATGGTACACGGCTGAAATAATTCATACTATTAAAATTAAACACTTGTTGCATAAACAGTATAAAAAGAGTAAATCTAAGGACGATTACAGTTCGTTTTCACATTGCAGAATGGAGTTAAAAGTGGCTATTTCTACTGCCCATGATTTATACCAAAACCAAATGCAATATAACATGGCAAAAGATCCAAAATCTTTTTGGAGTTTTATAAAACGGAAAAGAAATAGTAGCAACAAAAACAAATTAATAGAGGACGGACGTGTATTGTCTCCGAAGGAATCCGCAGATGAGTTTGCGAAATTCTTCTATTCCGTTTACAACCCAATACCGGCCGAACTGAATGTAACTGCAGCGAGCTCGGCAGCGGCGGCAAACAGCGCGTTGGTTCACATCCATCAGCTCGAGCTCGCAGAAGTACTTAGAGCACTGGTCCGGCTTCCACCTAAACGCTCGGTGGGACCAGACGGTATCCCACCATTTATTTTTAAGGACTGTCGTTCGGCCCTAGCTGAACCGTTGTGGCATATATTTAACATGTCCTTGAAAACTGCAAACTTTCCCGAACAGTGGAAATTGACACGTGTGGTTCCGGTTCCGAAAGGCAGTGGTGGACCGAATGTAAGTAATTATAGGCCAGTAGCAGTGCTGTGTGCACCTGCAAAGGTGTTCGAATCTGCGATTGAGCGATCTCTGCAAGCGCAGGTGAATTCCCAGTTATCTGATGCTCAGCACGGCTTCCGTGCAGGACATAGCACATCGGGGAACCTGCTACACCTCATGACTCAGGTTATACCAATAGTGGATGCTGGCGGCCAGGTAGATGTCATTTATTTCGATTTTAAAAAAGCCTTTGATGTGGTGGATAATGACATCTTACTTAAAAAGCTGGCTGACGCTGGGTGCACATCGCACATGCTTGCATTTTTTGCCAGCTATATGAGGAATAGGCGCCAATATGTAGATTGTAATGGGCATACGTCGGAGCCGTATTACACGAGATCTGGGGTCAGTCAAGGTAGCAATTTAGGTCCATTGGAATTTGTATTAATGATCAATGATCTTCCAGAAGTTGTGCATAATTCACAATGTTTACTTTTCGCCGATGACTTAAAGCTTGTACGGGAAATTAAGGATATGACGGACTGTCACAAACTGCAGGAGGATATTTGTCGGGTCGTTCAATGGAGTCAGGATAATAAACTTTATTTTAACATCTCGAAATGTTCATCAATATCCTTTACCCGGTCCTGCAGTCCGGTACACCACCGATATGCAGTGGGGGGGGAAGTGATGGAACGCCTTACAGAGGTACGAGACTTGGGAGTTCTTCTTACGGCCGAGTTATCATTTAAAAATCATGTATCAATTATATGTAAAAAAGCATACAGAATCTTAGGCTTTGTAATGCGGCAAGCGCGTGGCTTTTCGAACATAAGCGCCATATGCGCGCTATATCAATCACTTGTTAGAAGCCATATGGAGTTTAACTCAAGTGTTTGGAGCCCGTACGAAGCGAAATATAAGCTTATGTTAGAAAAAATCCAAAATAAATTTGTCCGTTTTTTATATTTTAAACTGTATGGCGTGTATCCCTTTTATCCGCTTATGTACCCAACGTTATTTGTGTTGGGAATGGTAGGCTACAATCGGTTAGAAGTTAGAAGAGAATTAACGCTCGCCTTATATATATTTAAATGACTGCGGGGAAGGGTCAATAACCCAGGTGTACTGGCAAGGGTGAGTCTGTGCGTGCCGGAGCGGTACGCGTGGCGCCGGCGCCGGCCGCGGCTGCTGGCCGAGCCGCGCGCGCGCACTCAGCTGTTGCGCGAGGCACCCTGGACCCGGGCGCTGCGCACGCTCAACCAGGTAGCCACTAGAATTGACGTCTTCTATTGTTCGTTGAATGAATTTATAAATGTTACTTTATTTATATTAAGCTCCTAATGTAATGTTCCTGCTCGTAATGTTAATTTTTAACCTGTGTTAAATACTTGCTACACTATCGCATTGGGCTGACCTGTAATGATAGATGTATATGTGAAACAAATAAATAAATAAATAAATAAATAAAAAACTTAATAAAAACATTTCACTAACAAATTTATCTTTTATTGATACCTACATAATTTCCATAAATATTTTGATACATAAAAAATAACAAGATATAATGTGCACAGAGGTGTCGAATAAGGATTGTGTTTATTTTTAAAATAGCAGAAAGAGCATGGGTCAATTTGTTTGAAGAATAGTGTCATTATTTTTATATCGGCCACATATGGGTAATTGCAAAAATATTGTACATAGTTAAGGGCTCAATTAAAAAATCCTTAAAAATCTTTAACCTTTTCCTTTGTGTAACGAAGATTAGTCATATAATCATATGAATAACTTTCGTTACACAAAGGAAAAACAATGGAAGCAAGTTAACGTTGTCTCAATTAAGCCCTTAACTATGTACAATATTTTTGCAATTCACCTGCATGATTTTTACATAGTTATTTAGAGGACCTAATACACAGATATTAATAATCTATGGCGTTTAATAATATCGGAGCCGAGATATTTTAGGTTTAAGTGTTCAGTTTTTGGTACTAAAAGTACGCTTAGGTAAGAATATTATATATCTCGGCTCCGCTGCACTTAAGACTATTACATAATCAAACAAAACATGTTTATTTTGAATTATTCTATAATAATTTACCAGTTTTACTAATGGCCGCTCACCTTGAAAATGTATGACTTTTACAAATAACAACACTTTTACCCAAACCCCCTTAACCCTTTGAACGCCAAGAACCACTAAACGACCTACCATCCATCAATCCATACAGTGGACGCCATCGACCCATATAATGGTCTCGGATGCAGTGCAAAATAGACCTGAGTATTTGTGACGTAAGGTTGACATTAGCTGTGGTTTTCAGCTGTCATTGGCGTGTGAGGACCACGTTTGTATCAAGTCAAAGGCGTTCAAAGGGTTAAAAATAGCACATTCTTAATATACTGGAATCCCAAGACCTATATAAATTAAGGTATTGAATATTATCAGTATTATTACCCGATATTTCGCAATTCCATTCTGCTCGTTAAAATATCTATTGACATGTTACCGTATTGTCAACGTTACGATAGCTCTTATTTACTTGACAGTATGGTTGCTAAGTTAACAATACCATAACATATAATTAGTCGGATCCCTTTGACTGCCATACATATCGTTGGTCATAATGTATTGTTAGTCTTTTTTTTTGTCATAACTTCTTTTAGGCTGAAGTTACAGTTTTTAATAAACGTTTATCGTGTAGATTCGTTAGGTTAGGTTAGGTTAGTTTTATAAAAATCCTGAAAAAATAACCGTGTCCTGAGATAAATGCATTATGACTTGCGAAAATTATGACTAAAAATAATTATGACAGTCAATAGAGACCCATAATTAGTATATGTTAGTATATGTAATTTTTAACTGTGGTAACTTTACTGGTTGATGTATAATCTAAGATTTTTATTGTATTAGCCATATTGTACCGTTTGTACCCTAATAAACATTAAAACATTAAAACAAACATGTCAAAAGCTATATATGGTTTTAACGAGTAGAATGGTGCCACATAGTATGAATATAATTTAAGAAATAATTCGCAATACGTCGTATTTCGTCGGATAAATTTGCAATCTCAGTAAGAGCTTATATTAACCCTTAATGAAAGGTTTTTTTTTTTGGAAAATGAAATTAAGTGGGAAAGAGTGTCCCAACATTTGATTAAGGGTTAAACAAATTAAGTGAACTGAGAAAGCAAAATGTAATATGTCCGACAAGACAATGTAACATGCTGTGCCTGTATTGGCCGAACGTGTGAATTGTTTGATCGGTATTAGATTATACACTCCACACAACATAACAGTATCATTTGCATGTGACATATACAAAAGTATTCATTCATACACTTCCTCATTCAAATGAGGTAATAATTAAATCACTTTATATACAACAAAGCTGGTTTCAATTTGCAAATGTAGTTTGATTTGGCTTAAAAAAACAACAAGAAATAAAGTACGAACGATTATTAGTCAGCTTTTATCAACCTAAGATATTATACTAATAGTTATTATCTCCAAACAAGGCAACTTCAGTAGTTCTTCAAATAAAGGTATATCGCTTGCTTGCGTGTGTGCGTGCCTCGACCGTACGCGCCGCGAGACACCACAAGCAAACTCAACAGGCCGCAACAAGCCGGTTTAGTCAGGGCCGCGCCGCCGTCGCCACGTTTGGTTGCGTGCGTTTTAAGACTGCGCCGAGCGTCCAGTGGCGCCCTCATTACTATTATTGTGTTTTCTAATTAACTAAACAATTTCCTTGGACTCAGACGAAATGTTTTTGTAGTGCAAGTAAAAACACAATTTATGGGATACGTAACAAACTTTAATAACAATCACCCTTTGAGTAGAACTCGAAGGTGAATTTTTATTAATAATATGATATACCCTATAAGCTGTATTTTTATTTGTACCTAGTACAAAAACATTTCGTCCAATTTCAAGAAAATACTTTAGTTTATTAGAAAACACAATAAAAGTAATGAGGTCGCCACTGTACATCCGGCGTACGCTCGGCGCAGTCTTAAGTAGGTACCGAGGAACGCACATCGACGCAACCCTAGCGCGCGAACAGCAATAGGTAACGGAAACTTCTTATGGGTCGGAGACAAATTACTTTTCTATTTATACTATGGTAACTCCTTCAAAGTTGTTATATAATGCTTTACAATATGGAGTTTTTACTTTTCTATCAAAAACGTCAATTGTATTATGGAATGAATTTAATAAATACAATAAGGCAGTAACTTTTAATTAACCTCTACCTTATAAATAGCTATTATACAGCTTAGATATATCTTGGGTGATTATTGCGATTATATAAGGCTGCACTAAATATGAAAAAAATGGATGCATTATTCGCTATGACGCTATCAAGTGGAAGCGTGCGTTACAAACATTTATGGCATCCTTTATTTGTCCACTGCCAATTATAAGTGTCGGCTATAGTCCGACAAGTTAATGCGTTGCTCTCCTGAGGTGTCACAGAGGTTTGCGGGGGTGGCTGTGTCGCGATACTCGCGATGTGGACAGTAGAGTTAAAACTTGTTGGACTTCGTGCTTTATGCAATCCCTGCTACGCATATTATACTCCCAGCAGGGCTTCGATTGTTAGCTCAATTTTATTGTTTATGGGATTTCAAAATCAACAAGCAAAGTATTTGATAACGATATAATTACTGTTGTTATATTAAATTTACATACCTATTACAACCACCTATACCACAATGCGTACACAAAAACTCACTTTATATACAACCTCTAACCTCTAAATTACCGGAAGTCCTCCTTACCCTCCATAGTGTTGGAGGCGTTGATGCTAGCTATCAGTTTCTCTATGCCCAGGTTGGTCCAGTCTTGGGAGACGTCATCGAGGTAGTTGTCAAAGTCAATGAGGTCCCGCTGTACATTGCTCTGCAGGAGGTGTGACACCGTTTCTAGGACGTATGGTGTTTCTGGAAATATTATATTACGATACATTTTTTGTAATTGGTGGTAGAGTAAAAGGTGTCAGTATGTCTGTATTTAAGCAACACGGGCACAAGTTATTATCCCTGATACAGTGATGAATTGCTTTACATAGCATACAAGCTTTACATAATTTATTGACTATAGTTGCCACTCCGTTCTAAGACCCCTGTCAACACAGTACGTACTATAACCTCAAACTTGACAGATGTCATAACAGCACAACTATAATATATCATTTGCAGTCCGGTTTAGGCTAACTATTTCTTCTGTTAGCATTGCATTGTGTGCGGTGGAAACAAATTTTGTAGGCTCCATAGATAAAGATAAACTTACGGAACACTACATCGTTGCTATCTTTGAGCTTCCACTTCCCTTCAACATACTTGTGGAGCTTGATGGCTGGCGTGTCTAGATGCTGCACCATCTTTTTGTTGTTCAACTGGAATTTAAGTGACAAAATTAAATGCATGATTATTACTTTTCTCATAACTCCTGAAATAAATAAAATTGAATGTACATACAAGATTCATTCATTGTGTTTAAAACAGTGCTAATTTGCAGAAAAACAACTACAAAAGTACCACACTAAATAGTTAAGCCCTTTGCATTTAAAAATCCGGTATTATCACTATTCGCCGTCTTGCAATTTTTTCTACAAGGCAAAAGTTATGACATTTAAGAATAACGAAATTTATAGTTTCATAGTTTTACATAAGTCTGCATATAAGGACCGGCTACCACCTTATCTTACTAACAAATATGAACAACCTATCGTACCACGACAAATACAGCCGAAGGGAAGTTCTCTACAATCTTCTCTGCTATCTTCTGTCCCGGGCACTTCTCAACTGTGTTGTCACGGAAATTCTCACACGCTGCATAGTACCCCGCTATAATGCGGTTGTTTACCTGCGCCACAGTATCTATCTGCAAAATTAATCTGTATGAATGACCACACCGAAATCACAGTCAATGTGGACCCCCAAAACTAATACAAAATTGGAAACTTGTTTCATTATTTAAAATTGGTTTTCTGACAAGTATAGTATATATTGGAAATCATATGATAAGAATTTTCTGACAAGTATAGTTCTGAAATCATATGATAATAAGGTAATAAAGTGTTGTTATTCGTTTTTTTAGGTTCGTAAAGCATTCAGTTAAGAAAAAACTAAATAAAGGTGCTTAGAAATATTATTAGTCTTAATTTACACATATTAATAAACATTTAAAAATGTTTTACTGGAAGTCAGTGGAGTAACTACAGGCGGACACAGTGGACAAAATGCTACAGGGCCCCTGGCCTGAGAGGACGCCCCAAACCGAGAGGATATGAGCAAAGTATTTATTACATTATCCAATGAGTTTGCCACTGCTGGACCAAGAATTCCCCCTGGATTTGAAAAAATGTTGTTTTGTATTCTAAGTTACTAGTATATTTTTTTTGCATCAATATTATTCTATTTTTTTTAATTTAAACTTGTTAAATCTGGTTTTGTTTCAACAGTGATTTAAATTAAGACACTAAATGGTACATGAAAAACTGTTGATTTAACCCTACGAAGAAATTCAAGTGTTTATCTAATAAAACACTAGAAAGAAAATGATAAGTCGTAATAAGCTTTAACGCAAGATTTTAAAAAATCTTAGCTTTAGTTAAAAGTAAAGGATAGCATCAGGTTAGATTACTATAGAGCATGAGTGAGTGAGAGATAAGTGCAAATCTGTAGGACGTTTAATAGCTATTAAACTGTACAATCATAAATAACCTATAAATTTATTGTAACATGGGTCTTCTACAACAGGAAATTCAGTAAGCCCATTCATATCAGTAGTTTACTATTTTTATCAACAACATAAGTAATGTTTGGAAATTATAAAAAGCAATTACTCCTACAATAAAATGTCTCTCTATTTTTAACAAGACTTGTATATAACATAATTACTTAAAAATTGAAGTCTAAACGAGTACTAAGGAAATCAAAAATTAAGAATTGTAACCTGTGTAAGAGCGACTTCTGCCATTGGGGACAAGTAATGGCTATGGTGGAACAGAGGCACGGTATCTACAATATCCAGGTCCTGATTCTTGGCTCCATCTCGGATTTTAGTAGCATCCGCTAGCAGCACCCCATTTACAGCACAATGGGGGTATTTAGCCGCGTGCAGCATAATTTTAGCGTACGCTGTAGTCTCCAATGATACTCTAGCCATGTTTAAAGGAAATTCGTTGTGGATTTATGTGATAAATAATAAATTATTACGGCAATTGAACAAGTCACTTGTCAGTGCTTGTCAGTGATTTTCTACAAAACCATAGACTAGACTAGGAGAAGAAGAGAGAAGTCAAAATTACTGTCAAAGTGTCAACTAGTAAAAAGTTCAAGTAGGCCTAAAAAATACTATTGGTAGATTGGTTATTTACTAGGGATGTTAAAAACAAGATTAAAGTCAATTCGCCGGAGCGGCGACTTCAATATTATAAATGAATACAAAACTGTAATTTTATGAGATGTTCCTTTCCCAAGAGCTTAAACCGCAGGAGATTTCTATAATAAAATAAATAAATAATAGACTGGGTCCATGTTTAACACTATATTACACTGTAAGACCTCTGTAAATACCATGGATGCAACATATTGAATATGAATATGAACATGAACGTTAAATGCAGTTGACAGCTGACTGGGTTTTGACAGCTTGACAGCTGTACAAATCCTGACCATTCTGACCAAATTGTTTTCTTGCAATACAGCAAAAACAGAATATCTATTGATGTAATTACACCTATAACACAATTGAACCGTTGCACTATCCACTATGGATCAGTACGACACATCTCAGCTCACGGAGTTTCCGCGGTTCGAGCCGGAATCTTCGCAGAGCGGAGTTACGACGTTCTTAAACAAGTTGTGGAAGTTGCCGATCTTTTCGCCTAGTGAATCTGGTGAGAGCAGTCAGAACAAAGCCCTGGCGGACGGAAAAGCGAGTTCCCCTCAAACCGAGGATAGTAATAAGCAAGAATACGATGATATTAAAACTGAACCAGCTAGCTATGCGGTTGAGTTTGAAGGACGGAGTTTGCAGAATGTCCTGAGGAGAATTAGCAGTCTCGTCGCTCTGGGATCGAGTGTAAGTAACTCTAACTGTAACTATTTTTATTGCCCATATGTTAATAGTCTAACTTTTTTATAATGTTACAACTCTAAAACATCCACCCCCAAACACCCATTTTAATACTAAGTATTGCAAACTTGCAAGATATAAAAGTACTTAGTTGACATGAGTTCAAGATGACTTAATAAAACATTTATGGCTTACTGACATGGTGTTGAGTAAATTGGCTTGCTAATGGGTTTAAATTAACCTTCCTAATAAGTAGCAAAAATAAATATTTCAAAATATTTCCAGTAACAGAGTAGCTTTCTATTTGTGCATCTTTTTTAGTGGCTACATTTCATTTAATTGCTTTTATTTACGGAAAAATAATAAATATTTTAGTCTAGTATACTAGTTAACAAAGACAGTCAAAAGATATAAAAGATTAATTGTAACCCATTATAGGCTAAATTGCTTGAATATTGAAGTTTATTTTGTATTTTAGTGTTTAGAACAATAAATCATAAATTCTAACTATGTACCAAATGGCGCTGCAAGTGTATAATGGGTTACAATTACTTATAATGGCTGTTCAAATGAATGATTTTATTTTTATGCCTTTTGCTAACTTAATAATAAACAAATAGACGATTATGTACTGTACTAGTTCAAGTAGTAGTTAGTTTTGCGGGTGGTAGGACCTTATGCAGGGTCCGTCCGGATTGCTACCACCATCTTATCCATTAACCTACCGCCAAACAGCAGTGTTCGCATTGTTGTGTTCCGGTTTGGGGATAAGACAGCCGGTGAAATGACTAGCATAGAGGCATTCCTTCTTAGTCCTCAGGGTTGGCAACGCATTTGCAGTCTTAGGATTGCATGGCAGTCTTGTGAATGCAAATGTCTATGGGTCACAGTTTCCACTTACCATCAGGTGGCCTGTGTGCCCGTTTGTCTTCTCTATGCTATAAAAAAAATATGGGGTGATCCAGTTTGGTCTTTATGGCTTACTACCTACACTGAGACAAATTAATTGCTGGATTATCCGATATTCACTTCAAAAAAAAAAAAAAAAAAGGTGTTTACATTTCTGCAGCTTAATCCAAAGAAATAAATAACATGCAAAACTGTAAAATATAATTACAATTAGAGCACATAGCCATTGTTGTCTCCTGAGTTACTTTAACAAAAGTACATTCAAACATTATGGCCGTATTGGCTTTTTGATATGCAATTTTAATTTCTATCTTGTTTTGTATGATAAATAAGTAAATACAATATGAAAATTTTATTTATTTATTTATTCTAAATATTTTAAAAGGGGTCTAGAATGGGGGTTGAAAAATGAAAGTGATTTGATTACTTATATCAAACAGGGTGTCATAATGAAAAGGCTCAATGAGCACATTTTAAAACCATTTTTTTATAATTATCTGTGATGTAATTTTTGATTTATAGCCAAAAATGTACAAAATCTGTCCGTTCCCCTTATTATCTTCAAGTTCATGGACCAAAAAAACTGAAATCCTGATTTAAAGATAATTATTTATCCATACTAAAATATTATAAATGTGAAAGTGTCTTGTCTGTCTATCTGTTACCTGTTCACGCTTAAACCTCTGAACCGATTAAGGTGAAATTTGGTGCAAACATAGTTTGAATCCTGGGAAAGGACATAGAATAGTTTTTCCCCTAAATTCATCCCCTAAGGTACGATATAAACGAGTTCCACGCGGACGAAGTCGCGGGCATAAAAGCTAGTATAAAATAAAATGAAGTTGTCAAATGTTAGGCAAAATTATTAAAAAACTTTGAAAATCTGTATTATTTAGGGTACTCGAAATGGGGCTCATTACATTGAAAATAAAGTTCATTAATTAAATTTCAAGTATTTTCTGTTGCGTTTTCCAACCATATCTTAAATATAGAACCCTAGGTGCGCACGTCCGAATCGCACTTGACCGGTTTATTATTTTAGAGCGGTAGCAAATATGCGGACACAGAGTTGGCCCGCTACTGGATGCCGGATGACATCTCGCGCGAGTGCTACGAGTGCGCCGCGCGCTTCGGAGCCCTACGCCGCCGGCACCACTGCCGCGTGTGCGGACAGATCTTCTGTGCCAGGTGCTGCAGCCAACGGGTGCCAGGTGCATATTTGTTTAATTTATCTAGCGTAGGGAATTTTGATAAGATTATGTTGATACTAATATTAGGGGACAATGTTATACAAATTGACATAATCCCAATGTACTAGACAACGATAACAATACTTATTTAAATACATAGAAAACATCCAGGAGTCAGGAATAAATACTCAAGCTAATAGGTCGAACTCCTAAAGAACACGGCGTGGAGAGTATGAAAAAAAACATTTCTATTAGAGGAGACTAACGATTTTTTTTTCTAAGGCCCTATTAAATAGCACTAAACCAGCTCTAAATTCGGGTAGGAAGGAATGAAAAAAAGAACTAACAAACGATTCTGTTCTGTTTGGGTCCGACCAGCGAGTGGTGAACTGGTGACTAAAAAAAGGAGGGAAATTCTATTAATTAGCTTATAACGCGAAATGCATAGCGCCTGGGTAGGTACTCACAAATTTATTGCCATATGAAACATTTGAGCAAATTGCTGGTGTCGCCACTTGCTGGTCGGACTCTACCTGATAATCTTTTCTAAATCTCAGCCTTCAACTTAGGCAGTCTTCAAATTAAGGCTCCTATGTATGGGCCTCAGAATTCTCGGAACCCACCTACCATCAGGCTCGTTGACCTTTCCCATGCCACACAAAACCAAAAATTTAAGCCCGTTTGCGCAGGTCACATATTCGGGTGCGCAGGCGGCCTGCGTGTGTGTAACTACTGCTGCAACGTGGTCCTCAGCTATCTGCGCGAGAACGACATGGCCGGCGAGATCTCACCGGACCTCAGGACTTTGCAGGAGAATTTACAGGTAAATTAAAATTAATACAAATAAAATAACATAGACCTAGTCACCAGACCTGTTCACTGGCAGTACCCATGCCAAAAGACCGAGTTCTTAATCCGCCCTTGAATGCCATTGGACATTCGCAATTTCTTCTGAGAGCGGCGCGTTTCCACACTTAAAATAGTGTTGAGTGTAATTATGTATTATGTGATGTTGTTACAGGTTAAATTTCCAGACAATAAGTCACAGCAATCCAAAACTCGGGACAACTTCATGTTCGCTCGCGAACAGGACGATAGAAATGAACGCGGGTCGCCTAAGGAGGCCATACACGACGTGTTTCGACAGCTAGCGTATATACTGCCCACACAGCAGCAAAGGTGCGTTGTGATGTCGCTAAGGGCCTGTTGTTTGATCTGTAGTTAAACTAACTAATCGTTAATATTCGAAAAAGGAATTGAAAATTTGACAGATTTCCTTGAGATTCCTTCAAATTTTCGATTCCTATTTCAAATTTTAACAATTAGTTTAACTACTGATCAAACAACAGGCCCTAAGAGTGTTGGATACCTCAGAGCGGGTAATAGGGGACTGTTAAAAAATGGGTGGTAGGACCTTGTGCAGGGTCCGTCCGGATCGCTACCACCATCTTATCCATTAACCTACCGCCAAACAGCAGTGTTCGCATTGTTGTGTTCCGGTTTGGGGATAAGACAGCCGGTGAAATGACTAGCATAGAGGCATTCCATCTTAGTCCTCAGGGTTGGCAACGCATTTGCAGTCTTAGGATTGCATTGCAGTCTTGTGAATGCGAATGTCTATGGGTCACAGTTTCCACTTACCATCAGGTGGCCTGTGTGCTCGTTTGCCTTCTCTATGCCATAAAAAAATAATAATTGGTAATTAGGGTCTCATGGTAAGACTTGGAGTCTGTCTGTTTGTCTGTCTATATGTCACTTAAGTTTTTCAGAGCAACTATAAAAACTATCAACTTGAAATCTGGCATTGTTGTAAAACTGGATTTTTGGTATTTGGTAAAATTATTGAATGATGCGACATAAATTTGATGATGCTACACTTTTACATCTTCTACGAATTATTTAATTTCTGATACATACATTGACAAGTTCCCTGATTTGTTTGTATGGAAATAAATACAATTGCAGGTCTCTGAAGAAAATTTGGAAACGTTTGTCGTGAGTTATTCGTTGCTGTTGTGGGCTACTATCATTCTGAATGTCCAAATTATACATGTTGTTAGATGAAGGTTCGACCATAACGGGGCTTATACGCTGACGCACCGTAAACGCAGCGACGTGAGTTAAGCGTAACGTTAAATGCATACCATCTACACCGAATGTCAAAAGACACTTATGAAACAACATATCTTTTACGTCATGTTTTTACACAAGTAATGGCGTTCCTTATGCCTGCGACCGCACCGGTTGATGTAAAAGTGGTAACTGTCTCTCTAAATGAGATGCATTGCGGACTGTATGCGTTTACGGTGCGTCAGCGTATTTTGAGTACCTGTGTGGTCGATCCTTTAACTGTTAAAAGTCATAAGTCGCATACAAAACTTGTAATTTTTAAGACTACGCCGAGAGTCCAGTGGCGCCCTCATTACTATTATCTAATAAACTAAAGTATTGTCTTGAAATCGAAGAGTGGTTTCGAGGGGTACACGAAAGTTGGAGGTTATTAAACCTTGTCATATAATGCTATTCATTTGTACAAGAAAAAAAAACTTTATTAGTAGATTGTAGCAGTACTTGCGATTGCGAAAAACGATGAGCAAGTGATCACTGTATATTTTTAGTCACCCGATGCAAAAAGCGTTGTACTTATAGATAATTTATTATCATGTATAAAACTTTTTTCTCAATCAAAACATTTTTTTATGAAATAAATGTCTGCGTCTCATTACACTCATGTGTGCATTTTTATATAGTTTCTGTCTTGTAACTTAGAAACGTCACTTCGTAAGCGTCTGAAAACAATTGACGGCGCAGGACATGTGCTCTTAGTATTCTCGTATACTCCATTTGTTTAGGAACTTAACTAAATGTAAATAAATAACCTCGTGGTTTAGATCGACAGCCATTAGATACGTGAAAACACGAGAAAAAATTACCTGACTAACCAAAGGTTCGTTTTTCGAACGTATGTGTGTATGTATGTCTATATCTGTTACAAACAAAAATGTGGGTAGAATAAATTTATGGTCGTTATTGACTGTTCATTAGAACCCAGAAGAACATTTAACTTAAAAAAAAAAATACATACAGTGGAACGTATAACCTCCTCCTTTTTTGAAGTCGGTTAATTAGTGTTAATTCAAAATGATTTGAAGCAAAACGATCACAAAATGTGTTGAAACATGTCCAATGCGGACTTCCGCAAGTAAGATAGAGGGCCTTATCGCCCCTAGGATATTTTCAGCGCCCACCGGATATTTTAGGATATTTTCAGCGTTCAGACTTTTTAAGTCTAAAGGGAGGCCTCAGCAACTGTGATTTTATAAACTGGCTAAGTGATAATAAATAATTTTTGAATTTTGATATTTTTTTTTACTGGGGGCGGAGGGGAACACTTTAGAACAGAGTATAGCTAAGCACCTAAACAAGAGGTGTATATTTTATATCGTTTATATTGTTTAAAAATGGACAGAACTATATTAAAATGCTATTAATTTGCGTCCTTACAGCAAATTGTACATACACTATATACGTTTATGTCGCTAAGCTCTTTTTAAAGCTATTTCAATTCAAATGTTACGCTATAGATGTCATAGTTGCTCCTACCGCCGTACTTAGAGTCATTTTAGAAGCAATTAACTCGTTCCTTTTTAGGGTTCCGTACTCGAAAGGGGCCCATCGGATCCCGTTGGGCCCCCTTCCGGTACGGAATTACCGATTTTATTTATGCCCGACCGACCTTTAAAGAGTAGATGTTCATTTCAAAATATGTGTTATCACGGGGGATTTTACTAAAAAAATGTTATAAAGAAAAATACGTGTTTTTATTTTTGTTGTATCGTTAAAACGGAAAAACATACATACGCTGATGAAAAACCACAAATACCTAATAAAAAACAATATTCAGTGTGAGCTCTATCTCTGCCGTCCTGAGCAAAATCGCAGTAACTAAGATAAAGCTCCTGTAGTAATATCAACCTTATTATTAACAACAGAATTGAATTTGCTTTGGTGATTGAATTTAAGATACTGCTTATTGTCTTTGGAGGTCAGATTTGTAGCTGCCGGAACCCAGACTGCAGACGAGAGGATTAAATTCCCTAACAGCTTTGAAATAAAATTCGATTTAAATGTACTGTATTTTAATAGGTACTGGTTGTAAAGAACTAAAGAAATAGTGCCTAAGCAGATCGAAGGTGGTAAGGAGAGTGATTTGCATAATTTTTGAAGTTAACAAAGACGTTAAATTTAGTGGTAGGGAGAAGCCCAAATTTGCGTTTTGTTACTACATTTTGTAACGTTAAGGTCTAAAAGGTTATGAGTTAGATGATAGTAAAATAATTAAATGAATTTACATGAAAATGAAATATAAAAATTATAAAACTCTTTGCAACAATTAATAAATACAATTTAAAATAAAACAGAATAAATGTTGCATACGCAACACTATTTCAAATAGAATTCAAATTTGAATATAAAAATACTTACTGTACGGAACCCTCGGAGCGCGGGTTCGACTCGAACTTGACCCTTTTTTCAAACTTGTGTACGAAAAATGGTTACTAAGGAACGACTTAATCGTCATTAACTGACTCTGTGTGTGGCTGATAGATCATAGGGCCTAAAGTGCTATAAATGTTTTACTTTAGGTATCGACTCGTGAGATACAACGGAGTGTGGCGGGGGTGCGACGTGATGCAATGGATTATGGACAATACCAGCCATAAGACCAGGTAAAATGTTTTGTTTTTTAAATACAGTTGCTCAAAAAGTTGTCGTTTTGTAGCTGTTTATCGTGCGGAAAGATGAATTTTTACACGACTGCCCAAAAAATGGAGTGTAATGTTTTCTGTGACTCTTTATTCCACCATAACTTTTAAACGCCTCAGCCGATTTCGATATTTATTTATTTATTTATTTATTTATTTATTTATTTATTTATTTAATATAGGAAAACCAACAGCTGATAAATTACACTAAACATAAACTTAGGACACATAAAGCCAATTACAGGTTTTCACAGATAGAAGCAGACTAATAAGTAAGGAATAAAGAAAAACACTTACTAGAAGAATTTGCATTACATGCGAGAAATCACACAATTATCAAAAGAAAAAGAAAATTTAAATTACCAAAATTTAAATATCAGCACAAAAAAGGAAAGAGTTAATTACAAAATTAATGTAAACTATAGATTTTATGGAATGTTACTTTCAATTAAAATTAATTACAATTACCATTATTTGAAATAGTCACAAGTCAAATTGCGTCTTACACGGGGAATTTTGCTATTGAAAATATCAAAATGCATATTTTTAGACAACTTGTTTAAATTTATACTTGCACGCCTAAGAAAAGTGTTACGTCTATATTTACGCGGACAATAAGGAACAGAAATTGGAGGAAGATGCCTTTTGGTCCTGGTAGGGACAGTGAAAGATAGGTTAGAGAGAAGCTCATCGCAGTCAACGTTACCATTAGTAATGTTAAGGATGTAAATGATGTCGGCAATTTCCCGACGTTTGAAAAGTGGAAGGAGGTGATGCGTCCTACACAAGTCAACATAATTAGATGAATCATAAGGGATTCTTAGCTTAAAACACAAATACCTAACGAATTTTCTTTGAATTCTTTCAATTCTATCTACATATGTCTGATAGCATGGGTTCCAAATTTGCGAAGCGTATTCGAGTTTACTCCTAACATATGAGCAATATAGAACCTTAATGGTTTTAATTTGGGTAAAGTGTCTAGAGTTACGCATTATAAAGCCTAACGATCTAGAAGCACTTGCCACAATTTTGTCAATATGGACGTCAAATATTAGTTTAGAGTCATGTGTGACCCCCAAATCTTTCATGAATGATACTCTACTGAGAAGCTGATCCTTAATTTTATAAGAGTAGACAATTGGATTGTTCTGACGCGAAAAGGTCAGCGTGAAACATTTAGATGGGTTAAGGTCCAGTTTATTGTCCACACAATAAGAATCAAGTCGTGAGAGATCGGCTTGAATAAGTTCGGAGTCCTGAGCACTTTTAACTTTGGCAAAAATCTTCATATCATCAGCAAAGCAAAGGAGTCTTGAAGAGAAAAAGCAGTCACTGATGTCATTAACAAATACATTAAATAGCAACGGTCCGAGCAAGGATCCCTGGGGGACCCCACTTGGTACAGTTACCCATCCTGATATGTAGTTGTTAATGACAATAGCCTGCGATCTATTAGAGATATATGATGAAAACCAGCGCAGCAAATCACCGCTAATACCCATCCGATATAATTTAGAAATAAGCAAACTATGATCTATTCTGTCGAAAGCCTTACTATAGTCGGTATAGATAACGTCTACTTGGCTTCCACTACTCATAGCTTCAGTGACGTAATCATTAAATAGTACTAGATTGGACACTGTCGATCTGCGTTGAAGGAAACCATGTTGAGTGCAGCTGAATGAATTCTTAACAGCGCCATAAACTTGAGTATGAACAATCCTTTCCATTACCTTAGACAAAATACACAACTTGGAAATTGGTCTATAATTAGTGATCTTTGTTTTAGGCCCTTTCTTGTGAACTGGCGTTACAAAAGCCGATTTCCAAATAGGAGGAACCGAACACTCTAAGAATGAGCGTCTAAACATAATCGAAATTGGCATTGCAAGGGTTTTCGCACAGTTAATTAAAAATTGGGCTGGCAAATCATCAGGGCCAGCGGATTTGGAAGGGTCAAGTTTTAACAATAATTTAGTGATTTCATGCGGGATAATTTCGATTCTGGTTATATGAGATGTGGCGCTACAGGTAGAATCCAGCATATCGATTGGTTGTTGATCAGAGCAACTCGGTGTTAAAAAAGTACTTTGAAAATAGTCAGAGAAAGCATCGCAGATTTCGGCGGCCGAGTTGACCGACCTATCACCGTATTGCATACTGCTGGGCACGCCATGAGAGTTCGAGCGAGACTTTACAAACGACCAAAACTGCTTAGGGTTCTCAATAATGTTGCCTTCTATGCGGTTCATGTAATTAGCAAAGCAGTCATGTTCCAACCTTTTTACCCTCTCTCTCAGAACATTAAATGAAATAACGTCGGCTATGTTACCATAGATTTTAATTTTTCTTAAATATTTGGACTTCTCTTTAATTGCTTTTTTAAGAGAGAGAGAGTACCACTTAGGAAATGAGTCACTATTAAGTTTTTTGTATGGAATGAATTTATTCCTAAGCCGTATAAAAGTGTCATAAAAATAGCTTATACACTCATCCAGGCGGCGTTGAGAAAATTCCTTGTCCCAATTAATTTTAGATATTTCCTCATTGATAGATATAAAATCCCCTTTATTGTAGAAATATTTAATTAAAGGAGCCGGTTTAATGTAATTTATTGTAGCGTATTGAATTGAAATAGTTAAGGCTTTATGATAGGGGTCAATTGGCACTAGAGGTCCGGTACATTCATCAACACTCACGACATCACTCGACAAAACGAGATCCAATAACTTACCTTGTTGATTACAGACACTATTATATTGATATAGATTGAGCGTATTCATCTCGTCCACGAGTCTACACTCATCACTATTACTATAGCTCGATGCGAACAATACCTGATTAACTAAATTCTGAGGTAGCCACTTGATATTGCTCATATTAAAATCACCAATTATTAGGTATTTATCGTCAGGGAAGCTCATTACGGCGTTACTAAGACCGCTAAGAAAGTTAGACAGTTGTTGCGAAAAAGAATAGCCGTTATTTTGACTACACAAATACAATACACACAAATGCAAGTTAAAGGGTATGTTATTGGGCCCTCTGAGCGTTAAAGAGATCCATAGATCCTCGGCTGACGAGTGATAGGCCGGCCGCGGGACGACGGCAAGCTCCCGGCGCGTGGCGATGAGCACCCCGCCACCGCGAGCCTGGTTAGTTAGCGCTAAATCGCGGTCTCGCCTCCACACTACATACCGGTCGTCGAAAAGCTCGGAGTCAAAAATTCCATCCAACAGCCACGTCTCCGTTAGTAATATCACATCAAAAGCAGAGGCGGTTAAATTACGATAAAATGTTAATGTTTTAGAGCGAAGACCTCGTACGTTTTGATAGTAGATAGTAGGATATTTAAATAGTAAATTATTATTATCATTAGCCATTTATAAAGTAAAATGAAATAGAATTAACGCAAATTAAAATCCGAATTATACGATGAGCTAATCTACATTTACCCGACAAACATAGCAATTCAATTCCGTTTAGCAACCGGGTAGAAAATATTTTTAAAAATCTAATAGACAATAACACCTTTCCACAAGTGCGAGCAAGCAAGCAAATAAATAGATCATTCCGTATATGTGTAAGACAGTGACAAAAATGCATTAACGAGTATGACTCAATAACAAAGCGGCTAGCGATAAGCCGATGCGCTAGACAAAAACAAGAACCCGTACGGTCCGAGCGCTCAGCGGTACTCAAACTTGCGCACGAGGATTTAATAAGCAACAACAAAAACAAAAACGATATAAAGTCTAAAAGTAGACAACGCAGAATAATTAAGATACAGATTAAATAAGCTTGTTTAAATCATTTTCGCTGTTGATCGTAAATACTCTAGCGTTATCACCCTTCCGAACATGGATTTTTCCAAATTTAACCCATATATAAAGATATCCCTTCGCTTTAAGGGCTGCCTTGGTCTTGGTAAGCAGCATCTTGTACGCTGGAGTCAAATGATCGTTGCAGAAGATCCTATTTTGAGTGCCTGGGAATCCAATGCCGTCGGCCGTAATCGTCTTCTTTAAGCGCGCAGATGCAATAAAATCCTCCTTAACATATCGATTTATAAAGCTCACTATTATTGACTTGTCGCTGGAATTGTGTACAGGAACTCTAGATATGTAATTAATATCTGTCATGTTTACGGAGAACCCAACAGCTGCGCAAATGTTTTTCAAGATCTCAAACAGGTTTTCGTTCTTTTTGAGCGGAACTCCTCTTATCTCCACATTATTAAGACGTTGCCATTGGTCTCTGCTAGCTAGATCATTTTTAAGAGTCACCAAGTCTTTGGTCATAGCCGTAATCCTGTCCTGCAGCGCTTCAATTTCTGGAACCCTTCGTTCAACTTCTTGAAGGCGCGAGGAATACTCATCAAGTTTAGCACTATTAAATGAACACGCATCCTTGACCTCAGACAGTTCCGTCTTGATAGACTTGATGTCCTGTACTAGAGTAGGAAGGCATGACAGGTGTTTTTTCATGTCCTGCAGCTCTGTCATGATGGATTTAAGATCAACTGGTTTTGAGCATGACGGGGAAGCCTCCTTTTTGCACCGCAAACATTTCCAGACCGCTTTCCGATCAGCACCAAGCCTCCGAAAGCCTTGCTCAGTTATGTTGGCGCAGCAGTAACCTATACAGCTCTTGCAAGCTGTGCACTGTATGCTGTCAGAAACATCAGCAGCACATTGAGCACACTGCATTATGTTTAACGGAGATAATCTTCACAATAAACTAAACTTTGAGAAACACTGGCAACTTATGCACTCGACGATGACTCACATATGCAAACGTGCGACTCTGATGGGCATTCGCACCTGACTGACTGAATTTAGCTAAACCATGCTTTGTTTTTATCTGTCATTGTGGCATTTTAATTTGAACCCCACGGTTATTCCACGTTTATACCTAGTCGGTCCTTAAGTTCTGTCACAAAGGTTTATTATACTTTAAAAAATAAATAAAAGAGTTTCATAAACCTATAGTACATCAATCAAAAGCTTATTTTATATAGAATAAAAAGAAGCGTAATTTGTGTTCTTTATTTACTATTATAATAATTTGGTGTACGAGCTTTATAAGCATTCCCATTCGGGGCAGGAAAGCATGGGTCAAAACACGCACGACCACGATACTGATAACGGCTACAACTTTTGTAAGAGTTCTCGCATTGAGTCGAAATTTGCGTGACATATTGACCAGACTTTTACCTTTAAATTCTAATACGAATGTATCCCAAACAATTAAAGATCCGCTTATACTCCGGTCAATCTTCATGTCTCATTAAATCGACCTTACGATTTCATATCAATTTGCAGAAATACGAAAACACACCAAATTTCGTGCTTCATAAGCTGGTTTTTAAGTGTCGTTAAGATAATAATACTGGTTTCTGAACATACCCAGAGATGAGAGGCTTCACAATATTAAATAAAAAAGTTTCCTGGTTAACAAAGACTAACTTTTAAAGCCTTTTCAAAAAGTGAAATTTTCAGAAAACTCGTGCGTATTTTAATCGTGAATGTTAAAAGATCGTATCGGAAATTGCGGCGACTATGTGGAATGATGATTAGTTCCTAAAAATGTACTATAATTAGGATTTTAAATTTTATTTATAGTAAAATTTAAAAATAAACAGAAGTTACTTTTATTTGACTAAACCTTTGTGACAGAACTTAAGGACCGACTATGTAAGTAGGGCGGTAAGGGATTTAAAAAATGATGGCGCTGCGAGTACAACACTGCATGGTTTGTTGCAGAGCTCAAGCGATGCAGATCTGCCAATCGCTGGTGTCTGCCGGCTACCTGGAGAGCGTGACGGAGCTGCCGCACTTCGCGGACTACGCGCTGTACCGGCCCGCGCCCGCGCCCGCGCCGCAGCACCCGGACCTCACGCGTGAGCATTACCGTGTTTCATTTTCCACAATTCGCTTCTTTTAGTAGACATGGCTAAACTGAAGTATAGGCGACTGCCCTAGCAATGTATAAATATTGTAAAAAAAAAGATAAAAGATGTTTATTCAGTAAGTAGGCCGCACGGGCACTTTTACACGTCAAAAATCTACCAGCGCTTCGCAAGAGCCCACTACTGAGAAGAAACGCCGCAAGAAACTCAACAGTTAGTCGTTTTTTAAATATACAATCATAAAACTTAACCTAGCATTATATAAAACAATGAATCTAACATACGACAAGAAATAAATGTATTCACGCGTAGTTGAGCAGGAAAATGTGTCAAAACTCTGAATTTTCTCCAGAACTATATTGGAGTAATAATAATAATTAGTAGTAAGTAATAGAAAAATTATTATGAAAATTATACTTGTAATATATTATGATATAACTATAACTATACTATATATATTGTAACTAGTAATATATTATGCTAATGAACTGCATAGTATTCAGCATGAAACAAGTTTCAGGAACTTTTCAAATCGTTACAATCCTGAAAATAAATCGTAATATTTCACGCAAAACGTATCATCATACTTACTGACAGATAACAGATAACATAAGATTAATCTGTTATCTGTTAGGTCTCGATGACGAACAATAAATATGAAAAACCACCTACCTTGGTGGTAGGACCTTGTGCAGCCTGTGCAGGGTCCATCCGGATCGCTACCACCATCTTATCCATTAACCTACCGCCAAACAGCAGTGTTCGCATTGTTGTGTTCCGGTTTGGGGATAAGACAGCCGGTGAAATGACTAGCATAGAGGCATTCCATCTTAGTCCTCAGGGTTGGCAACGCATTTGCAGTCTCAGGATTGCATTGCAGTCTTATGAATGCGAATGTCTATGGGTCACAGTTTCTACTTTCCATCAGGAGGCCTGTGTGCTCGTTTGTCTTCTCCATGGCATAAAAAAAAAACGCTATTTTTAATAATGGTCATGGCTAAACTGAAGTATAGGCGACTGCCCTAGCAATGTATAAACATTGTAACTAGTAATATATTATGCTAATGAGATGCATATTAGTATTCAGCATAAAACAAGTTTCAGGAAGACTTGACAGAAGCGCGTGGAGCTAACCCCATGTGCTTCTGTTTAGTCCATTGGAGAAAATTGTCTTTTACCGAACAATTGTCTTCGCGTGTGATATCCACGGATTTATTGCTATAATAAGTCCATGGGAGTGTCTATAAATAACTTGACATTGGCGAAATACACCTTAACAGGAATGAAAGCCATTAATTTAAATTAAAAAAAAAAGTTTCAGGAGCTTTTCAAATCGTTACAACCCCGAAAATAAATCTTAATTTCAAGCAAAACGGATCATCATACTTACTGCCAGATAACAGATAACATAAAATTCATCTGTTATCTGTCAGGTCTAGATGGGGAACAAAAAATATGAAAAACCGAGTAAACAACTTTTAAATACTGTATTATTATTCGAAAGATCTAGGAGAGTAATAAACATACTTATAATAATTAATTAATTAATTTTCGAATGTTACGAGATAGTAGGAAATTTCTATACATGCTTAGGGCAGAGTTTTAGCCATGTCCTTTGCTCGAATTCTTGCTCCTATTTGTCTAAAATGACCACCACCATTTTAAATCAATTTTCTTGATTATGCAATTCTCCGAAGCCGCAACAGGCAGGGAAAATGATGACGATAGTCGGTATCTTTTCTTTCTTGTTTGACTTAAGTTGACTGGAAAGTTAGTTATTGTTTGTTGTTTTTGGAAAAAACAATTTAATTTACATTGTAACTATTACGTACAAATCTGATCGTGGGTTTTAATCGTGCTTTCGGAAATCATCGGAATCGTTCGTGTCTGCGCGAACGAAGATTCAAGACACGCCATATCGGTTGTGTTCTACTGTAATTGACAACATTTCATTTTGGTGACACCTGCAAATTACTATACGAATCGAAAGGGTTTTACCTCCTGAACACGGCAAAATATTTATTTAGATTTATTTTTCTTTATTTACAAAATTACAAGTAAGTTAATAAAAATATCGAGTTTTACCAATACTATGCCTGAATAGATATAATACCATTGCCTTTTTCACCAGAAAAAAAGCTGTCATACTTCAAATTTGATATTGACACTATTGACAGATGGATAGATAGTTAGGGCCACTTGCACGCAGAATTTAACCCTGGGTTAAGGCACTAACTCGAGTTAGTAGACGTCAGATTCATACGAAAACTGACATTTTAACTCGAGTTAGGGCCACTTGCACGCAGAATTTAACCCTGGGTTAAGGCACTAACTCGAGTTAGTAGACGTCAGATTCATACGAAAACTGTCATTTTAACTCGAGTTAGTGTCTTAACCCAGGGTTAAACTTTTCGTGCAAGTGGCCCTTAGTGTCTTAACCCAGGGTTAAACTTTTCGTGCAAGTGGCCCTTAGAGAATTATCGGTTGACATGATACTTTTTTATATACAGATTGGACTAACGTAATATGTCCATTGTGTCGTAGAAATGAAGTTACGCCCTTTTAGAATAAGTACATCTTAATAAATTAATAATAAAATAATTAAACATTCTAGAGAAAATTTAAAACTATTAGTGTCTTCCTCCTTCCAAATAGTATCTATAAAACGAATAAAATTAAAGTCTTGAAAATATGAAATCTTGTCAATTGTATGGGAAAAACGCAAGCGTCCCTATGTGACCACCACTGCTGTATATTAGCTCTATTAGGCTGCCCAAAGTCTCGATGTAATTTGAAATCTTTTTTTCCGGCAGCGGATGAAGAGCACTCGCGACTGGTGGAAAGCGTGTCTTCGTACTGTCTAGACCTGGACCTGGGAGAGAGCTCCGCAAGACTCACCAGGAACCCCAAAACCGTCACCACAGGTAGACTATTGTAGACCATACACCCGCCATATAGCCGGTGAAATGACTATAGTCTATACTTTTAGGTATTTAAAAAAATGTAAACATTCCAAACCACGTGACATTGTTAAACAGCCAATCAAAACTGTTTTATCGTTCTTTGACGTGCGACGACTTTGGCGTCAGCCAATAGAAGCAAAACACTGTCTGCTTCTATTGGCTGACGAACTATATCACGTGGTTGTTTTGTTTACATTTTTTTAAATGCCTAAAAGTATAGACTATAGCATAGAGGAATTCCATCTTAGTCCTTAGGGTTGGCAACGCATTTGCAGTCTTAGGATTGCATTGCAGTCCTGTGAATGCGAATGTCTATGGGTCACAGTTTCCACTTAACATCAGGTGGCCTGTGTGCTCGCTTGTCTTCTCTATGCCATAAAAAAAATTAGTTTCTTTAAATGCTGAGGCAGTTATTCCATTTGGCAGGCAGGCATTTGCGATCTGCGAAATCAATATGATATGAAGAAAAGTCAATCTTAATGTACTACTAATATGGTTGCATGGGGCTAAATGGTTGGTATTATTTCTTAAGAACCAAACTACTTCGCTCGGTCTTAAAATAAATATAAATAAATAACGTTTGTCCTAATGCATCGTTTGTCCGAATTACCATTTGTCCTAAACCGATTTATTAGCTGAGTTGAGACAACTTTCGGTTGTATTATAACAACACTAAAAATTATGAAAATTCTGACTGAAATGGCTTCAGAATAAACTATTTTTTGTTAAACAATGTATTAGGACAAATGACGATTAGGAAACCTCTTTCCCCTTATTAACTATGTGTCTGTGATTGTATATGTTCATCCATGTTTATTGGGGTCCATGTTTGTGTATAGTCTAACCGGTTATATATTATTTGTATCGAAACATCTTTCAACGAACGTATCATAAGAATTTTCTTTTCATCGAAACGCATTCCTTGCCCCATGAGTAAAATTTTTTGGTAGTCGCAAGTCTAACCTAACCTAATCTACGTAATTAGTAATTCATGTTTCAAATGTCCTGAAAACATCATGGTTTCACCTCAAGCGTTCGATGAAATGAAATTGGATAAAATTATAGGTTACCAGTTTAACATGTTCAACGCTAATGACAGCTAAAAACTAACGCTAATTTTACTTACAAGTACAGCCACCAGCAATAATATATTATCCAACATTGGGGACAAAATATATCTGACACATTTCTAATACTAGAGACATAAGAGCGTGAGATATTTTTGACATAAGGCCGCCTTTACACCTGTAAGTTACTTACGTAATATTTACATAATTTACTTACGGTTGCATTTACACTTGATATAAACTTACAGTAAATAATACTTATGTAAATTTTGTGAATTTAAACTTGCGTAAGTTATTACACGCCCATTTACATTGCTTACTAAATCAGTAAATAAAATGCCTTCTCAAAGTCGCCACGTTCAAGCAGCTGCTGCATATATAATTTTATCCAAACTAAAGCAAAAGAAAAACGATAACGATAGGGCATTAAAATACCGCCAATTTGACACATAAATTTCATTAGTACCGCTGCCGCTCTTCTTTTTCTTTAATTTTGACACTTCTTGGCTATATTGTCCTTTTAAATTATGCTATTTTCTAGCAATTTCCTCTGGAGTGGTACTAAATATTTCACTAAGTTCAACATGCAACAAATTTGTTTTTACGCGGTTTTTATACTCCTTACTTTTATGTCCCATAGTATATATGGGACGTGCCTCAAAAGCAGTAATTAAAGTTTCTACCTCGTCTGGAGACCAGGCTTTATTTTGTTTTTGTTTAGAGTAGAGGAGGACATTTTTTTTTGTAAGTTCTCAACTTATCAATTTAGTTCGATAAGTTGTAAGTCGCTTCCGTAAACAAACTCGAACGCGTTTAGACTTGCAATTTTCCAATTTACGTAAGTTGTAAGAACTTACAGTAAGTCACTTACAACGAGTGTTTACACTTGAAAATTTATCGTAAGTTGCTTACGTAAGTCACTTACGTAAGTAAAACTTACAGGTGTAAAGGCGGCCTAATACGTAAATTAGCCGTGTTATATACATTTCCCTACGTGACATGGCTAATGAAACGTGAAAAATGTATAACCCTGCAAACTTACGTACGGTATCAACCAGTTAACCATAAAAAAACGTAAACTTTAAACATTATACGTGTCAATAAACTATTGTTTATTTACCAAGCTTATTACTTTGGACACTATAGTATCCAAGGACTGTCAAGTTAATGTGCGGTGGACGGTTTAGTGCTGTCAACTGTGACAGATGGATCTGTCATTGGCGACGAATAGGTTAAACTATAAGGGCTATATGTGGTGTTATTGTTGTGTTTGTCCATTTTAGAGGTGAAATCGTCGCCTTCGAGCGAAGAAGACACTCCACACTTGGAGCATAGTGAAGGTACATATTTTTTTTATTTACAGAAGAGATGATGACAGGTCAAATTAGTGACATCTTGCGAAGTGTCATACTGCTTAAAAAATCGTTTGAAAAATACGTGTTGTTACAAGTCTAATTGTCGGACTACACTATTATTATGTGGTTTTTTAAACAAAAACAAACACAAAGATGATTATTTTCAAAGTATAGTCTTGATATTTTGGTGAATTTGTGTCGTTTAATTTCAAACTTTAAATTACGGCCTCTGTTTTAGGTGGTGAAAACCATGTCGTATTAAAACTGTTATGGTATTGTTTTTAACTTGGCCGCCATTGCTGTCAAGTAAATTAGAGCTGTCAAAACGATGATAATACGATGACAGCGTCGCTATTGCCTAACGCACTCGCAATCTCAATTGGCTTCAAAGCGGAACAATTGTTTTCATTTTGTATGCAGACAAGCCTTCGATTTTCAAAATGAAAACAATTGCGATTGCGAGTGCGTTAAGCAATAGGCCCTCAGGTCTAAGAGGATACTACTGTCAACATCTCTTTCGATAATGCTTTACTCGTCATAGTCATAGTCATATTATTACGATAAAACACATTTTTCATAATGTCATGCACGATTGCTAAAATGGGTCACATCATACGCCGGTACATGTTATGCATTTACGTGGGTAGATTGTAATGTAAAGTGTTTGGGAACAGATTCGATTTATTGGTGTATTAATTATCATAATAATATACAGTTGGATGTGCTTCTCCTGAAATTTGGGAACAATTCGAGTGGCATAATTTTACGTGATATAATGTAGTTTATTTCTTAACCTGTCATTCTATAACCCCTGAAAAAAAGGGAGGGGTGTTACGTGTGTATCTGTGTGTCTGTGCGCCTTTGGCCCGATACGGGGGATCTGGGACGCGGTTTTTTTCCGAAGATAGCTAGTTTTAGGCTGCGCCTCCTCGGAGACCAGTGGAGCTGTGTCAATATTAACCAATAGATAGCGCATGCGGTCACGTCGAGCGCGCCTTGCGCACGTTAGTTTACATTCTACACACACACACACACACACAAGCTAACGCTTGTGTTTACATTCGTATTAAACAGTTCATCATCATCATCATGTCAGCCGAAAGACGTCCACTGCTGGACATAGGCCTCCCCCAAGGCTCTCCACTCAGACCGGTCTTGTGCTTTTCGCATCCACTGCGTTCCCGCGATCTTCATGAGGTCGTCACTCCATCTTGTTTGAGGCCTACCTACAGCTCGTCTCCCGATCCGCGGACGTCACGCAAGAACCTTCTGACCCCATCGGCCATCAGTCCTGCGAGCAATGTGCCCCGCCCACTGCCACTTAAGTTTAGCTATTCTTCGGGCTATGTCGGTTACCTTAGTTCTACTGCGGATACCATCATTTCTGATTCTATCACGCAGAGAAACCCCGAGCATAGCCCTCTCCATAGCCCTCTGAGTGACTTTGAGCTTGTTAATGAAAATATCTTCACAAACATATGGAGGATTTTTTGGACACCGTTATAAATGTAATTGAAAAATAAAATAAAATAATAATAATACTCTATTAATCTTGTTCTATTACCGTGTTGCGATTGTTTTGTGATGACCTGTCCAAGCTATGGTTATAATAAAACTTGACTAACCAGGTCCAGGTGAAGCTACAAAGCTGTGTAAAGCCATCGAGGAATCCGGTGAAGATCATCTGAAGCTGCTGATGAGGCAGTGGCTGTCCAGCGAGTCGCTCAGCTCTGCCTGGCTCGACGTGCTGTATCCACTGTGCGTTCAAGCTGCCGAAGTTATCATGCCAGGTCAGTGCAGCTAAAACATGCCACTTGCGTATATACGAGTATCGTTAGGTACAGTGAACAACATAAATAAGTGATCATTTCTGTACCTTGTCGCTTTCCATCGTTTCACAATGTTGTATAACATTTCAAACACGACGTTAAAGTGACTTTTCTTCCCTAGGGTGGACATGTATCACTTTCAACCCGCTTCTAAGATAAACAATGGCCTGGGTGTCCCTTGTTTTGTCGACAAACTTTTCGTCGAATTTAACTTCATCGAAAACGTTTTAAGTAAAATTTAGTTCACGAATTATTGTTTGGTGTAATTTTATTTCATGAGCAGATCATTCCAATTTTTATTATTTCATAGAATAACTTTACAGGGAATTTTATTTGGCAAATTATTCATTTTGTATGATTTATAAATGGCAGAACAACAAAACATCGAATTTCATTTGTTCGACGTTATATTACATTTGTTTTACCGCCGTAACTACGCGGAACACCTACTAGGTCTCAACTAATCTATACGCTAGGTTAGGTTAGAATAGTGTAAAGGCGCGAAGCGCCACAACTACTCGGAATAGGAGCTCCGCGAAGCGGATCTCCGTCGACTTCGTCTCACGGTCTATTGAAATAATACCCACATTTAGCGCGTGGATTCCGATTGCATTGCGTTCCGTTCTCAACATAATGCCATAGATAGATAACTGTGTATGCCAACTATCTTAAATTTAAATAATATTCCTTGTAATCAATTGTATGGTAATTAAAAATACTTGAAACAATAAATCACGAAACGTTTTCCATGACATAATTCAACGATTTAATGATTCACCCGACAAGTAAAAATACACGATTTAAATTACTTGCAATGACCATTCCACGAACTGAATTCTCGACGTAATGAAAATACACGAAACGTTGATTTTGAAGTGAACTTCGACGAAATTAGTGTCGACAATTTGATGATAAACCCAATGGCCTACTTTCAGAGTATGAGACATGAAAATAATATTAGTATTGTTTATTTCCGTATTGTAGATTTGCACAGCAGCGACATCGACGTGCGCAACTACGTGCAGGTGAAGAAGCTGCGCGACGGCGGCGTGCGCGACTGCCGCGTCGTGCCCGGCGTCGTGCTCACCAAGAACGTCGCGCACAGGTGCGTCGACACGTTCAGTCGGCCGAATAAGTGCTCTTTCAATTTTGACGTAACTATCTATTAATTTAAATGTCGCGAAAGCCAACCGTTTAAATAGACAGATTCAACTTTTTTTTCGTACGAAATTTGGTACGATAGTTACCTAAAGCTTAAGTGATCCCCGAAAATGTGAAGCGAATATGGGCATTTCTTAGAAAGTTTGTACCTACCTAGTTAAGGACTAAAATTAAGAAACGTTAACTTTTCCGCTAAGTTACGAAAATTAGTCGTACATTTATATATACTTTTCTCAACACCAATTGGCAGTATCTCCAATTCAGTAAATGAAGCAGATTCAATCGTCATCCGTTAGTAACATGCCTGCTCTTGCTACAGGAGTTTTGTCTGAGATGACCACCATTTGTCTTATAACAGTATAGCTAATTTTCGTAACTCAGCGGAAAAGTTAACATTTCTTAATTTTTGAACTTAACTATGTACAAACTTTCTAAGAAACGCCCATATGGCGTCGGCGCCTTAATATTATTTTAATAATACAAGTTCCGGGATTCCCGAAATTCTACAAAGCGTTTATATTCATTATTTTACATGTAGGATAAAACGTTTCGTCAATTTACTCCTCCGACTTCGTTAGGTTAGGTTAGGTAAATCGTTACATAGAAAATAATTTAAAATGTTAATATTTAATTTCATGGAAATACAAAAAAACTACTTAAAACTTAGTCTTCTTTCCAACTAGACAGTAATACCGATAACTTATTAAAATTTGTTCTCAATTGACCATAATATTATTTCAGGGCTATGCCCCAAAGGATCGAGAATCCAACGGTGTTACTCCTCGACTGCTCGATTGCGTACCAGAGGGTCGAGGGCAAACTGACGTCGCTGGAGCCCGTGCTGTTACAGGTAACTTGTCCGATTTAAATACTTAGAAGATTTGTTGCACAAACGATAAATTCATACATAAGTACATACCTTCAGGCCTGTAATCCCAGAGTGGGGTAGCCATAGCTACAGAATGAACAATGGATGACATTTTCAAAAGTGCGTTATTTTTATATTTGTAGGAATATCGTTCCTTATCAACAGGAAAAAAATACAGATTGTTAAGTAAGTAAGTAAAACATCGGATCCCTTCGACTGCCATACTTATCGTTGGTCATAAATAATGTATTGTTAGTCATACTTTTTTTTGTCATAACTTCTTTCAGGCTGAAGTTACAGCTTTTAATAAACGGTTATCGTGTAGATTAGTTAGGTTAGGTTAGGTTAGTTTTATAAAAATCCTGAAAAAATAACCGTGTCCTGAGAAAAATGCATTATGACTTGCGAAAATTATGACTTAACACACATTATGACTAAAAATAATTATGGCAGTCAATATAGTAAAACCCGTAAAACATTTATTTACAACAAAAAAATAAATAACAATAAAAATTAAGAACATGAGACGACATGTGCTAGTGTTGTGCATGTGTTGTTTTAGGTATCGTCTATCATTAATAAATAAATAATTTGTTTGAACTCGATCGATTTGTCTCCTATACGTAAGTATGGTTGAAACCTTGATAAAAAAAAATGCTGCCATTATTATACTGTCAAAACTGTCAATGAAGCAACAGGTCTCTTTTAGTTATTTACTTATAGTAAAGAATCTCATGCTCGGGTTTTTCACGTCGTTATGAGGACTTGTCTGCAAAAAACATGTCTTGACTGGTTATCTGTAGCCAGTAGAATTTATTACCTACAGCGTTAAAAACTGGTTGCACAAAGCATAAATGACCCGATTAACTTTTTGTTGTAGCTCGATGCCACGTTGATGTCTCTTGAGTCACTATTTAAAACTACGAGTTATGAGACTTATTAGGATATAAAAATTTTCGTTGTTTGTATGGTTAACAACGCTTAACCTCCTAAAGCCCACCATACAACAAATTGTCAATGGAATATGAATCTATTATGAATGTAATAAAGTAAATTTTCTTATTTGATCTTTGAGGATAAAAACAAAATAAATACAATTTTACTAAGTTTGCAATAGATCTTTATTTCAATGACCGTATTATATACTACTATTAGTACAAAGATCCTCAGGAGGCTATCTATCTGCTAACCAGGCCCAACTTTTTGGTCCTTTCTCGTTTTTATGGCAATTACAAATCCACTATTTTATGGGCTATCTCCTAAGGGTAGTAGTTAATGTTATAACTTTGACACAAACAATTTAAAACAGAAAGTTGATCTACCCAAGTAAGGCTATTACCTTACCTATTTCGACCCATGATCATAAGATTTACTGTCATTAAGTACAAAAAGAAACACTTGAATTGACCATTTGGAATTTTGACCAAAGTGTAAATCTGATAAAATGTAATTATGACCAAATTTATTTTCGTTAAAAATTAATTGAGTCTGAAATGAATTATGTCCATTATAAAAAATGTGCAAAATTTAATACGCAAAAGATGAATATTGTCTAATTTTATTTGAGACCGTAATGTAAATTTAAGTACAAAACGAATTATAAGTGAACATACAAATGGTTATTATTCCTGTCGGTCTATATTAATTTTGGACAATTTTACCAGAGGACATGATTCTATTTTGGACAATATTCTGGATGGAAAACTATCCTAATAGGTATATTTCAACTTGGCATTTTTTCCGATTTGACGACTAATTCTCTGTGGACGAATTTCTTTTTGTACTTAATGACAGTAAATCGATCATAAGTAAACCAAGCGTTATTTTACACATAGGAGCAAGAATACCTAGTCCGCTGTGCGGCGCGCATCACAGCCCTACGGCCCGATGTAGTCCTAGTCCGCGGTGGGGCCGCCCGGGCCGTCCAGGACGCTCTCCGGACCGCCGGAGTAGCCCTCGCTACCGGCGTCGGCGAGAGGGCGCTCCAACGCGCCGCTAGATGTCTTCGGGCCGATCTAGTGGCGTCCGTGGACGCGAGGATTTCGGTGCCGAGGCTGGGGAAGTGCCGGCAGTTTGCTGTTACTAGCTGTGAGTGCAAGTGTTTCTTATCAAGTTTATGAGTATGGCAGGGAGCCCATGCACCATTTACACGTTACACTTTATTGACAGATATTGCAAAAACTCATATGTAGGTTCATAATTAGGTTCCGAACAGCATGTTATGCTCTATTGCAGAGAGGTTTCATGGCTCCTTCCAGAACCATTGGAACAAACTCCACAGGCCTTCTGCCAAATAAATGTTTTTGTATTATAATTTTTTGTTTTATTTTTCTTTATTTATTATGTACTATTATTATTTTGTGTTGTGTGTATATTTGTGTTTTACTATGTGCAATATGGAAAGTATTTCTGAATTAAACAATTTGAATTTGAATTTGAATTTTGAATAATTGAAACGTGCTGATAGACTTCAGTATATACTCGGCATTATAGCGAATGTGCTCAATTCTATTAGCGCCAAAAGTAATTTGAATGCTTTAAGCAAATTCTTATAAGTGTCTTATAAAAGTCTATAAATATTTTAGCCTACCCACACAGCGAACTTCTAAAACACTTGTACTCTACAGATCCTAGCAAAACCCTGATGTCCCTAGAAGGCTGCGCAGAGCCCCAACTTGGCTGTTGCATATTGCTCTGCGGCGCTCCGCTCTCAGAACTAGCTCGCGTCAAAAAAGTCGTGAAATTCATGCTTCTAGCTTGCTATAACTGGAAACTTGAAAAAGCTTTCCTCGCCGATATTGAAGCTATACTCCCTGAACCCGGAATGACGTTTGAAGATGAAGATGAGAAGGATGAAGATGAAAAGGAGGTTGAAGAGGATGCTGTTAAAAGTGATGAAGCAATTGTTTTCGGGAATGATATACCAGTTGCAATCAAAGAAGATCAGAAAGAAAAAGGAAAAGCTAGTAACAACGAAAATGTCCCTAGTGATACTATTAATCTAAAGAATGAAGTTGATAAAGATGAAGCTGTGAAAATTGAAGTTAGAGAAAAATTAAAAGACGTGGAGGCAGAAAATGATGTAAAGACGTCTTTTGATGATCCACTTACGAGTAAGTTTGTGCGTAAAGCAGAAAGCGATAGGTTAAGCTGTGGAGTGCCTATAAGGGATTTCAGTGACCCCCTAAGAGCGACGATGTCAGTGGACGACGAAGTGTTCTTGCCTACCGAGGAGAGCTTGAAGGCCGACATTCATACTGATAGGTAAGATTTAAAACATTATAGTCGCTATTTCTGCCTGGTTATTTACTATACGAAATAGATTTTTTATACTATTTATTATCTATCTATTTATTTGACGACGCGCTGGCCTAATGGGTAGTGACCCTGCCTACGAAGCTAGTGGTCCTGGGTTCGAATCCCGGTAAGGGTAGATATTTGTGTGATGAGCGCGAATATTTGTTCCTGAGTCATGGATGTTTTCTATGTAGTATATATTTCTCTATATAAGTATTTATGTCGTTGTCTAGTACCCATAGTACAAGCCTAGAGCTTAATTTGGGGCTAGGTCAATTGGTGTGAGATTGTCCCCTTGTGGCGACACCCCTGACGTATTTAGCGGCGTCAGCATTTTAGGTAAATATACATGCTCGGCCCGCTCACGGCGGCCAGTCCTTTCGTAGCTCTCGACACAAACAGTCAAATAACTTAAGTAGCTGGTAATTCCGCGCCCACCTGGTCACTTAACCTTTTACCTATTCTGTACCGTAAATCAAGGACATTAAATAAAACAATTTGTGTTTGAACATTGACTTCTCTTTATTTAACACCCGTTAAATAATTGGTGACCCCGACGTGATCTGGCCAGGTGCGGACAGCGTCGAGTTGTACCGGTAATTAATTAGACTCAATTGTGAACGTTAGTGAAGATGCCAACCGTACCAATGCAGCAGGCTTTTGGAGTGCCGGTGCAGGCCTCAGCGGCGGCCCCGGTGCAAGCTCCAACGGACGATCACGCACGAGACGAGTTAGCGGCGATTACCGTGGCATCCCGCATAGCGCCTTTCTGGAAGGACATGCCCAAACTCTGGTTCACGCAGTTGGATGCGATACTAGCTCCGCAGAAGTTGAGCCAGGAAGCCAAATTCGACCTGGTTATCGGAAAACTAGGCAGAGACGAATTAAACGCAGTGAAGGACCTGCTAGGATATATTTATTTATTTTATTTATTTATGACAATTTCAATATATTAATGATGGATAGATTTAAATGGATTTGCATTTCGGGATTTAATGTTTGTATGTATGTAGTTCATGGTGATTGCCTAGAACTCGTCATTGCCGAAATAAACCCAGTTAAAATAAGGAGCGACAGGCATAAATTAAGAAAACAAAACATCTGAAC